>CM076971.1:24619963-24954963 GCA_039105355.1 Benthosema pterotum | reverse complement strand
TGTCAAGGAGTGTTACCAGATTTTGTGAGCGAAATAAGCAGGTTTATGAAAACAAGGCCAAAAGAGGCACCAGGCCCCAGCTAAGTCAATATAGCTTCAAAAATTACTTTGGAGACCAGACACGAATTGGCCACTGCCCTTGGACGATTCATAAAGCTTGGCCACTAAAGACAACATTAAAAGCAGTCTAACCACTTAAAACTATGACATGACTTTGTTTTGGGTCCACAATTTAACAAGATAACAGTCAAAATGTTGGTCGAAATATTTTTTTTCTACATTTTCTAATTGTGTGGATTCCTGAAAGTTAACTCTTTGACAGATCAGCAGAAAAGCTAGGCTCGCTCCCATTAGGCTCAATATTAACACAATAATTTATAGAAAATCCTCTGTTGTGAATTTGTACAAATGAATGATATCCAAAGACAGTTTAAGGTGTCTACTTTAAGGGAAAAAATAAAATGAGTTGATCAAGTGTTTCGGCTTTTTTTTAATACATTTGGCAAAACAGGCTGTATTTTCACATTTCACTGTTTCCAGGGCTCATTCAGAGATAAATGCATTTAAAGTTATATAATTTATCATTTATCAATGATAGTTGTAAAGTGTGTGAGGTGTTTTCTGGGTTTTGTAGTGTAATCACCACTCAAAGGACTTCATGAGGTGGTGTGCAGTGAGTTAATGAGCTTGTTAATAAAACAAAACCCAAAACGACTTTTGGAGTGATGAACAGACAACAGAATAACCAATCACTCCAAAAGTCGTGGTAAAACAGTTAAGGAGTTAAGTAATTAACGTGTTTAAATATCATTTCTATATAATATATCATTTTTGATACCCATAAGGATCCATTTGCTATCATTTTACGATCTCAAGAGTTACAGATCTATAAGGATCCACTTGGTTACCAACCGCCCAACATTTAGCTGGGCACTGCCTGGACCACCACTGGTGGTCCCGGCAGTAATAACAAAAATCACTACCATGTCAGATGTGTAGGTCATGTCTTCGCGTGCTTTCAAGAAACGAAAACAAGTTTCAAATGTAATGGCAATGGAAAATGTTACATGTTAATTACATACAACAGGCACTTTACAACGGCAAGTGGTGTCAATGGATAGAACCCCTAACATAACCTCAGTAAAACCTATACCTAAATTTAACCTTAACCCCCGAGCGTTATGCCAACGTTCGCAATCGTTATGCAAAACGGACGTGACCATTATGAAATGGTTATAGCTTGTAGTTCAATGAAAAAACATAATTAAATCAACAATTGTCTCCACTACAGAACGGTAATCTGCAACAACAATCTGGTAATCTGCATAGACAGACAGACAGAAATCTATTGATCCCACAGAAAATGTTCAATTGCCCAGAGCCGGCACAGCAGTTAAGAGTTACAGAGAAAAAATACATTCATGGAGTGTCCATTTCAATCAGAGCATTGTGGGAGAAACAGTGAAACTGTTCACAGTGCAATCAGCACAAAAAACATACGCAAAAAGTGACATTAGAGGTCACAGTCCTTCATACACTGAATATTTAAGTTCTCCCATTTTGTCCTGACATTGTAGATTCTACAAAACATTTGCTCTAAAAAGAACATACTGAAGGATTTGTGTGGCATTCTCACATTTTCCCCAAAAATAGCAGGTGTTCCATAGAGTGGTGCACTATGCGCCGTGAACGCCTGCTATTTTTCATTGATAGTTAAAACACCACAAGTACAGTACGGAATGTTTTATATCAATAGGCAATCACTACATCACCAATGACAATATTGATATATATGGAACAAAGCCAGCCTACATTCAACATGTGTCATGGAAACACAAAGCAGTGTAAAGACAGCGAAAGCCCTCAGCCCTGGCAGTAACCTTGGTGATAAAGAGGATGATTTCAGAGAGCAAAACAACTGCTGGGAAGCTCTCAGTCAGGTTTACCACGAGGCTGCCAGCCTCACGTTCAATTTCAACATGATTGGTTATATAACAGCTACTGTATATCCCCAAAACTGGCAAGTGTTAAAATTTTCTTTTCTTTTCATGTGGCCATCACAGCTGTGTGTTGCACACACGCACACGCACACAGTAGATTTGATATACAAAAACAATTGGGGTGTTATATTGAGGTCCTTGATATGTTTGACAACCACTGGCATACAGGATGTCATAGAATAGAACAGGGGTTTTCAACAGGTGGTCCGGGAACCACCAGTAGTCCCTGAGATGATTCCAGGTGGTCCCCAGCTAAATGGAGAATTGGTTAACCAGATGTAACTTGAGAGCATAAAAATATAACCAAATGGACCCTTGCGGGTTCACTTTGCACTCTCAAGAGTTAAAATATTCATCATCATTCATCATGTAAATTAGCCCAAGTCTACACAACTGGCGAATGTAGAACAATGTTTTTTTTTATGTATATTTGACCATTTTACCTGGACTTATGGACAAAAACTAGAGAAATCTTTATTTTTGGGTCTGAGGGGTGAAAATGTCATCAAATGGTGGTCTGTGGCTCAAATGCTGAATAAATACTGGGCCCTGGTATGAAAAAGGTCGAAAACCACTGGAATAGAATGCTGTATGTTGTGTACATGTACGTTGTACATATATCAGAAAACTGTTGCAGCTGTAGACGTCTCCAGAGGAACAGCACAGGAGTTAAATGGCACTTTATCGTGTTCTGTGAGCAACAAAAGAAAATACAATGAGGGAAAAAAAACAGAAGAAAAGAACATTCTGTCCAGGCAGATCAAGCCGTCGGCCTCTCTCATTGCATATCTTTGTGTCTCTGAGCGAATGGTTCACTGCCTTTTGATAATAAAATCCATGGACGGATAAAAAAAAGACACTATTTTATTTTCTTCAGGCAATGTTCCATTCTACTCTGACCTCCACGTGAACAATCTTACAAAAATGCTATGACTTCACGCTTGTGTATTTCGTGTAAAACATTGTTGATGGAGATGCTGTGCTGCTTTTGTCGGTTCTTAGATGGCAGAACAGGAGCAGCCAATAATGAAGGGGATTCGGATCAATGGCAGCCCTTATTGGTAACCTTGATCATCTTATGCTCTCATTGCGTGCACTGGTATGAGTACACCTGAAATCCGCCCAGTGAAGGTTCTGTGGTGCAAAATCTGTGTGATTAAAATTAGTTATTTTATTTTAATTGTGTTATTGTTTCTGTGATTACTTAATCTCAATTAATCAGTTAAAGTCACATATATACTGTGTATATACTCCAAGGTAACATATTGCTCCCAAGGTAACACATGCCTCCCAAGGTAAGACAATGCTCCCAAGGTAACACATTTTCACACCTAAACCGAGGACACAAGTAGAGCATGGAGTAAACAATTGTAACTGCTCACCTTTGACATTCAGTCTTAGAGAAGGCTGTTATAAAATTAAATTAGAAAATGTTCCTGCGAGTTGAGCAGATGTGGAGAACCTTACAACTGACATGAGGGTGATGCACCCTCAAGTCACATGTTCTCATTTTCACACACAATGTTTGTGAACATTCACAATTGCATGTTTGAGTGCGTGCATGCACGTGCACAAAGTCAAGACCTCAAATTATGTGTAATGTCCCTCATGTTTATTGTAATTTCTAACATGAGTGGTGATTTGTGTCATAATGTGTTTCTCGGACTCTCTCTCCCTCTCTCGCTCTATAACAGTGGTTATAATAACAAGGTAAATTAAGCGTGACAATACCGGGTAAGGTAGCAGAGTACGATTACGTATAATCTCTGGTAGGAGATGTGTTTAGTCCTATGTGTCTCCACGTCTCTCAGATAATCTTGCATATTTCTAACCCATTCAGTGTCATTGTTCACAATGTGCAGCAGGCCAAGGCTAAAATGCTTTTCAAATTGGGAAACAAAAAACAAAACAGCTAGCGGCTAGAATCCACAGCACATCTTGACTTGTGCATAGATGCAATTGGCCATGTTTGGAGGAGGGAAGCCAGGTGCAATTAAGGGGGGTGATATTTGTCATTGCATGTAATCCTCAACTTACAATTTAGCAATTCAAGCATTTGGAAGACGCTCATTTCCAGAGCACGTAACTACAACAAGAGTCAGTGTAGTGCCTCAATTAACAACCTAGCATCTGAAGTAAACCTAAGTAACAAAAACATGAGTAATTTAGCGACATCAAAGTTGGCAAGGCACGCAATTGGCCGGAGTTTAACAATTGATGTATGGTTTCATTTTTACGCTCTCAAAGAGTTACATCTGGTTAACCAGCTGCCCCCCCCCTCCCCCTCCAGGGTGGCCTGGCAAAGGCAAAAAGGAAAAATATGTGCCAATCCGCCCCTGGACACAGTCGTCGGAGCACGGTAGAAATCATACTCTGAAGTATGAAGTTCTGACCCGGGTTGTGCCAGGTATTTCGACACCTTTCCCACCCTATTGCTGATCTGAATGAAATGCCTATCTGGTCAAAACCTTGGAGAGTTTTGTGCAGATGTACGGATGTCAACGGGTAACTGGATAAACAGCTAGCCAACTGTTTTTATCAGTTTTGCCGTTAATTCTCATATTAATAAATGCGTGTGCTGATCTTAAATCAATTTATTTTATATAGTTTCGTAGCGCTCTCAGAAAGACAAGACTGTTCGCTGGTGCCACATATTTTAATTTTAGTAAAGGGTTTAGAAATGTAGAAAATAAACCTAATAGTGTCAGGAACAGAATGATGTCGGTTTCTCAGTCCTGTTATGTGGGTGGAGCCAAGGAGGCTATAGGTTGGACAGAAATGGCATTTTCGGTCTCTTGACTGCTGCTGTCCAAGCTCCATTGTCCCATTTTGCCACTTGGGGAAATACATCAATTGTTAAACTCCGGCCAATTGCGTGCCTTGCCAACTTTGATGTTTATACCCTCACCTGAGCCAGGGGTGTGACACAGACCATGAATCTAATGAACAACAGTGCAATCTTCAGTGACATCCCTAGTCAGTCAGTAGAGTTGCTTGCCAATATTGATGACATAAGTGTGTTGTGATGTTATGTGCTGTCACCTGCTCCATCCCTGATGATGTCACTAGATGTCACATGCAATGTCATGAGAAAGTCACATGCTCCATCCCTAATGATGTCATGTGCTCCAATCCCTTATGTCACATGATAGCACATGCTCTCTCACCCCGACTGTACGATTCCATAGTAAACTGCAATTGCATATCATATTGCGAAATTGTTATAGGCTTTAATATCAAGTGATCTGAATGAGAGGGGAATCAAAATAACCAATTCATAACCATCCTAATTCATAAAGTATTACACTCAGACATGGACTCATTGTCATCCAAAATGTTTTAGGGAACAATAGAGTGAGGCTACTTTGAAAATAAGTGGAAAGGGAGTAATAGAGAGGGCATGGACAGAGTGGATGAAGGGTTAAGGGCAAAGTTGGGAGTCTATATAAGCCATACACAGAGCAGAGAAAAGCTGTTAGCGGGAGCTCAGCGTACCTTAATCGATTGTGAACAGTGCTACGGAGCACAGCCAATCACAGGAGCTCCCAGAGACTTCTTTGGGTTAGGGCACTTACACGCTGTCTGCTGCCCGATCAGCGCGAGGACAGAGAGAGCACAGAGTGAAAGAGACACACGGAGAGAGAGAGGCTAAAAAAACAGATGAGGAAAAAAAAGAAAGAATGTGAAGGAGAGGGAGAAGAGGGACTTGAATGAGAATTGGGCTTAGCTATCTCATCTTTGTGACCTTGAAAGATGCGCTTTTGTTTTTTCTCTTATCGTGTGTGCGCGCGTGCTTGCGCTGTAGAATGTGTATCGTGTGGCAGCGCTTTGTGTGCCATCTGTCTGTCTGATGAGGTCTGTCTAATCATGGCCTGTGTGCATGAGCATCTTTTCTGATTTCCTATCAGCTATGTGTTTCTGTCCATCTTGTTACCAGCTGTCCGTTTTGTTCGCCTGATATCATGTGAGCATTTTAGTCCACACTTTTGCCTTTGTGTTTACGTAATGCTTGTTTACACAAACACACCGTTTTTCGATGCCGTTTGATGTTTGTGCCAAAAAAGGTCATTCATTAATATCAATGACATTCACTGTTAGTGTAGAAGACACAACACATCAAAGCATGACAGGAGTGGCTCGCACCCCTCAACATTATTATTAAATTCAGCATAGAATTATGTATTTTGGTCCTCATTAGCTTACAACACAAAAATGTGTAGGCTACATGTGGCAGTGTGCAAAAGACATTCTGTGTTCAATCGGTCCAGTGGTTTGATATTCCAGCTCACTCAGCTTGTGCAAGTAATAATAGCGGGCCTAATAAACGTAGATATACCTGTACAGTATATAGGCATGCAGTAGTTAAAGTAGACCTTCACCCATTTTCAGCAACAAACCCGCCATACAACAATATCATATGTCTGAGCTGATGTTAGCATATACTATTGAAGATGATAGAAGTATTAAACATAAGGTGAAAAACAAATGTTGCCTCTACGGTATGTGAGCCTGGCATGATTCGGCCCAGCATTTGTGTTGTTAATTTCTGCTATTTCCACTTACATTATTTAAAAATAAAAAGGTTTTTAACATTGTTAATAAAAAGTAGTGGAAATCTACTAGAGCCTAGCAACACACAGTGTGCACAGGACATTTGTTCATCGGTCCCGCAGGTTGTGAGATTATCTCTGGACAGGCGGAAACACACACAGACACTGGGGCTGGATTTGTTTTTTATGTCCAGATAGCCCGTCCAGGACAGGTTTCAGACGGGTCTCCTCCAGACGGGTCTCCTCCAGAGACTTAGACAGAGGCTCAGATCTGAACCCACACTGTCCGTCAGTGGCTTCTATTGTTTACATTCTTCACCAAAAAAATAACCTACATTAATCAGTCTCGGCCAATGAAACAAACATGATCTATTCTGTGGTATAGATGTTTTGATGTGATCTAGTTGAAAGGGTACTCACTGTTTCAGCTTTGTTAGCTGTGCCATACTTTCAGTTGCTCTATCTACGATTGCTATCTCAGGTGATATTTCGGGTCAAAGCAGAGCTAATTACACAGAGCATCTGTTAATGTAATTGGCGTCTGTTGCAATGGCGCCGGCAGTCCAGTTCTGGCTGCAAGATCTTCAAAATAAGGGTTGAATGGGGCATATCCTGGCATATACAGGGCTTAAAGGGTCAAAAAAATCCCAGGACTGCAAAATGTGTGACGCACCTTGTCATAGGATGCAATGAATATTGCATACGGTAAATCCTTGCCGAGTATTTTTCGTAAGAGTCACAAAAAATATATAGTATAGCCATATGGTTGCCTATTTTGCAAATCAATCAATATCAACCAGCTGATCCGTTCCGCACAATTGCGCACACACACACCTAAGTTACTTTTCTCACATGATCTGTATAGTGAGACAATACATAAATCATTCAATTAAATATCATTCAATATGAAATTAATTATAGGTCTGCCAATTACACGTATAATTATTTTGCCTCTCTTGTCTGAGGAGTGATCTGTTTGTCAATTCATTCCACCAATGTGAACTCTCATACAGCAGCCATCTGTTTTTTACCTGCAAATGACAAACAGACATCATCAAACGGAATTCCATTTGACCTTATGGTGCAAAGACGGATTTCCGTTTCAAAACGGAGCACTTTAAGCCCTGCATATACAGTGGTGAGCACTTGAGATAGTCACTGTTACCACTTGGCTGCTCCTTCAGCACCATGGTGGTACCACTTTACTGCAGTCGTGTTGAATCAGTGTGTATCATACAGTATCATCTTTCATGCCCTCTATGGCACCAATCACAAACCACAAACTGAAACATTGTCTACTGTATGTTCTTTCTAATACTTAAACCACACAGTCAAACAAAATATTTATCAAAATAGGTGATCTACAAGCTCGAGTTAATTGTGTTAATCATTTTATTCAGATTATTTAATTTAACTAATTAACTTGTTATTTTCAACAGCCTTAATAAAAATGACAAAAACAAATACAATGGATTAAGCATAATTAAAAACTATTATTAATAAAAAAATAGTTAAAGATACAGTATCATCCTTTATACCCTCTATAAGGCACCAATCACAAACCACAAACTGAAACATTGTCTAGTATGTCCTAATGCTTAAATTACACAGTCAAACAAATTAACTATCTATCTTTACTATTACAGTGGTAAAGCCTGTCTGGTGTTAATGGCTTGCATCTGTACTTTCAGAGCAGAGCAACACAGTCGCTTTTGCATAATCGTTTTGGCGAATTCAGACCCCATAACCCTTCACTCAACCTTTGTTCTAACCCCAACCCCCCAATCCACTCTCTCATAGCAGAGATGTGTAATAACAGTAGTGTAGCCTACCCTACTAATAAACCAACCACGAAAAAACAAATAACTAAAATTAAACTAAAAGTAAGCATTTTCAAAATAAAAAACAAAATCAAATAAAAACTAGCAACCCCCATATGAAAACTAACTAAAACTAAACTATAATGGGGAAAATCAAAGCTCTTATAACACTGGTCAGGAGTAGCCACGCTGTCAAATATGTTTTTTATCTGACACTGTCTAAAGTTAATTTACATTCACTGGCCAGACCGCTATCCACCCTTCCCCCAAAGACAGGTTTAAGACCTGAAGAAGGTAATGTATAGTGTACTTCACCTTTAATGACCTCTGTCTCGACTATAATAGCGATTGTCAAAATAAAAAATAATGGTATTTTTTCCAATAAGCCTGAAATGCTTATTAATAGCTTTAGCCAAGATGGACAGACATACATAAATGCAGTATATCTATATGTAGGACATGTAATAAATGAAATCAGTCAATTTCAGACAAATAGCAGCATATGTATCTAAAAGTAGCAGTCAAAAATAAATACCCCTTTTGTAAGTAACCATTAATTAATGATGGCAGCCAAAAAGTTTACTAAAACTCCAATATTCCAATGGAACAAAAAAAATATGCTGTTGTATTAAAGTATCAAGTTTCCAAGAATCTAAAACGAGACTAGACTAGTAGCAACCAAGGGGAGACTAGACTAGACTCAACCAAGGGGTGTCTGGCGGTGAATGGTTTTGCGGTTGATGAGCTCGGGACAGACAAGACTCTCACTCTTTTAGGGGTCAACAGTGAATTCCATGTAAAACCAGTGATCCTTAGTTCTCCATAGCAGAGCTAACATTAACATTAAAAAGACATGCACAAGTCCAGACCACATCCTTGTTTCATAGAGAAAAACCCCATGAGCATCTTAATTCCTCCGCTCATCTTCGTCGCATTAGCGCATCAACGGCGTCCTCTGCTCCCTGACCGGCTACGAGACTTCCTACCGGCCCTTCTCTTCGGAGCTCTCCTCCTACCTGCTTTGCGCACGCCTCTTGTCTTCCTCCTACCAGCCCCTCTTCCACTCTTCCCCTTCTTGGCGGCTTTCCGGGTCATCCTAATGGAAGCTTTGAAGCGCTTTGGTCCACCGCGTGCACGGTACGCTCTCATTTGTCCTTCGTACTTCTGCCTGAGCTGCTGAGCCTTGTTCTCAAATGGAGCCCTTTCCCTTTGGCCCTGTTGGTTCCACAGTTGTCCTAATTGCCTGGCAATTTGGGTGATTCCCATTGACGGGCTATTGCGCATGATTCTAGGACGGTGCTGGGCGCTGAACAGGATGAATGCAGAAGGTGGCCTCTTGGGAGCGTTGGGGTCCTTCATTCTCTTCCTGCGTTTTGGAAGTCCTGGGGGAGGCACATAGTTTTTCATTTCGCGCTCGTAGCGCATCCTGTCCTTCTTGGCCAGTTCTTCGTACTGCCTCTTCTCAGCCATGGGCATTGAATTCCAACCCCGGGAGCATTGTTTGGAGAACTGACCGAAGTTGACTCTTCCACCTGCATTCTTACGGCAGTCCTGGACATAGAATGCATAAGAATTCATCCTTCCACGCGGCCTGTTCTTGTCCCTCCTTGACACTCGCATTGTTTCACAATTTAAAGATTTAAGTATTGAATAATTAAGAATAAATTGAGTAACTTACTGAATGATTAGTTTAAAACTGTGTGACTGAGATATTCTAAATAAAAGATTTTCCGTGGTGCATCTATGACGTATGTATGGTTCCATATTTGGGAAAGATTTCCAATTAACTGAATAATTTGCCGAATGATGGGTTGACAACTGTGTCCTGACTCATGAGGAAAGACTATCTATGATACTCTGACCTAAGTATGATTCGATATTTGGGAAAGGTTTTGACCTGATCCGACCAATAGTCACTCCCATAATGAAACAGATATGCGAAAAGCTTCACAGTACGTTTTAACAGCAGGTCATAGGCAATGTTTCCAGAATTTCATTAATGTCTAGGGGGTGTGAGTTTGTGGCAATAGCAGGCGAATGGGAGATTTTTGAAAAGTGGGCGGAGCAACATTGGCCAAAAAGATAATTTAATTGGTGTTTCCGGGAGATACTTGGGCAATTTAGGCAATAGCCAATCAAATCCAAGGGAATAAGAGCAATTCCCGGTTTTCTTCACCCACTGTTAAAACAAACTGTTATTTGGCCTAATGTCGGGATGCACATGTGATTGTGATGGAAATCACATGTGAAGTGTGATTGGTCCAGCAGATCTAGGCCACAGATCTAGGTGATGTTCCAGACTTCTCCTTGTATGGTGTCCAGGATTAGACGAGGTCAGTGATGTGCTCTTCATATATGGAGATGGCCATATATGTTGGTGTATAGTAGGTGTGTGCATAATGGAGGGGTGATGTCACAAGTCTTGAGCATATATAGAGTTCACAGACAGACAGTGCCTCTGTGCATGCATGCATACATACATGCATGAGCATGTGATAACCTCACAAGTAAAGACTTATTATAGTCCTTTTGCAAAGTGGTTGGTTGGCTGGGTGGTGCAGGAAAGAATCAAACCAGATGGTAACATCCATAATCAAATCCATCATGTGCACTACGAAGTTTTCAAACTGCATTCTAGATTTGCACACATGAACAGCCACTCTATATCTTAGGCAATAGCCAATCAAATTTAAGCGAGTAAAAGTGATGCCCGCTTTTCTTCGCCAACTGTTCAAACATACTGTTACTTGGCCTAATGTCGGGATGCACATGAAATGTGATCGATCCAGCAGTTTCTTAAAATGGCCTCAAAAGGGCTCAGACTCACATAATTCAAGAACTGTGGGTCCCAAACTTTAGTCCTTAAAGAGGAACCCCAACCATCTTCAACATTCTAATGTCATTAATATACCTTAGAGATGTTGTGTGGACATGATAAAAAAGTTTCCCCAATTCTGTATTTCCTAAAAATGAAGGTCTGAAAAAATCATTAACATGGTGAAATACATCTGATGATATCATCAAGATGTATTTCACCATGTTAATGATTTTTCTTTCAGACCCCTTTTTCCTGAGAGGGTGGAATTCCCCTGTACTGATGTTGCCATCTGGTTTGATTCTTGCCTGCACCACCTGGCAACGAACCGCTTTGTAAAAGGACTATAATATAAGTCACCTTCACCTGTGATATTATCACATACTCATGTATGCATGCACAAAGGCACTGTCTGTCTCTATGTCTGTGACCTCTATATGGTCAAGACTTGTAACATCACACCTCAATTATGCACACACCTATCATACACCAACATATATGGCCATCTCCATATATGAAGATCGAATCACTGATCTCGTCTAACCTTGGAGACCATACAAGATGTCTGGAACATCACCTAGATTTGCATACTGTACTGTATATGGAACCAGCCAGACATCAAAACCTTAACTCCTAATCACACTAAAGTGTTGAGGCGGTTTTAGCATTGTCGATAAACTGTGATGTCCTGTTGCAAGTTAATGCAAATGCCTACTTTGAACAACAGCTTAACTTTTACCTGAGTGATATTCTCGAACACGATTAGCAACACAGCATAGCAGTAAGCCTCCAGTAGGGTACTAATGGCTACTGCTTGTGTTGTTCTACACGCCCAGACGGCAGTACATGTAGTATATGTTTGTCTGATTATTTTAAGTCTACTTTTTATACTTTTGTCTTTGTGTGTCTGAAACTCTCAGACACTAATCTATCAATATAGGCTGTATGCTATATGAGCTGTTCTGTGTTTGGGGCCAAAGTGTACATGTAGGCACATGCACACTTATGCGTGTGTGTGATGTTCAAATATTCTATTATATAGCCGGGGGTGGGGGGCACCACTGCACCTCTGGCTAGTACTAGGAGCACCCCTGTACTAGTATTTTTTGCATAGAAACCATAAACACGAACATCAAACACTGAGGAGGCATCTTGCTCAAAGTGGTTCGAGTTTAGGAAGGGTAGTTTTTCTCAATGCACTCTACTCTTTACTGTGTTCGGAATAGCCAAATTATATTGGGGAGAACAAAAAAGGATACTCTGGCCACTCAAAATGTACAAAAATGCCAGTTCAGGCACCTGGACAAGCTGGTTATGCATTTGTTAGTTATTTCTAGTAATTGTTTTTATGTGACCATGAATTTGCTCAAGCTGGGGGAAAAATATTAATTGTGTTGAAACAGCTTAAATAAAAAAATATTGCGGCAGGGATTAAGTATTAACCCGCAACTGCTGAAGTTAAGATTTAACAGACACACATGGGACACGATTCCAGACCACGTCCTTGTTTCATAGAAACAAAGCCCATGAGCATCTTTATCCTCCTCTCATCTTCGTCACTCTATCGAGACTTCCTGCCGGCTCTTCTCTTCGGAGCTCTCCTCCTACTAGAGGCCTTCCTCCTACCTGCTTTGCGCGCCCTTCCTCTCATTTTCCTAGTGGCCTTCCTCCTAGCAGCTTTCCTAGGCCTTCCTCTTCCCCTATTCCCCTTTTTGGCAGCTTGCCGGGAGCGGGCGCTCATCTTAATGGAAGCTTTGAATCGCTTTGGTCCACCGCGCGCGCGGTACGCTCTCATTTGAACTTCGTACCTCTGCCTGAGTTGCTCAGCCTTGTTTTCAAATGGAGTCTTGTCACTTTGGCTCTGTTGGTTCCACAGTTGTCCTAATTGCCTGGCAATTTCGGTGATGCCCATTGACGGGCTATTGTCCATGATCCTAGGACGGTGCTCAGCGCTAAACAGGATGAATGCAGAAGGTGGCCTCTTGGGGGCATTGGGGTCCTTCACTCTCTTCTTGCGTTTTAGAAGTCCTGGGGGAGGCACGTAGTTTTTCATTTCATCCTCGTAGCGCATCCTGTCTTTCTTGGCCAGTTCATCGTACTGCCTCTTCTCAGCCATGGACATTGAATTCCAACCCTGGGAGCATTGTTTGGAGAACTGACCAAAGTTGACTCCTCCACCTGCATTCTTACGGCAGTCCTGGACATAGAATGCATAAGCATTCATCCTTCCACGCGGCCTGTTCTTGTCCCTCCTTGACACTCGCATTATTGCACAATTTAAAGTTTAAAGTATTGAACTATTAATGATTAATTGAGTAACTTACCAAATGATTAGTTTACAACTGTGTCCTGACTTACGAGGTCTTCTAATTAAGAGATTTTCTACGGTGCATCCATGACGTATGTATGGTTCCATATTTGGGAGGTTTACAATTAATTGAATAACCTGCCGATTGATGGGTTCACAGCTGTATCCTGACTAATGAGGGAAAACTATGATACACTGATGTATGTATGATTTGATATTTGGGAAAGGTTTTGACCTGATCCGAGCAATGGTCACTCCCATAATGAAATCAATGTAGGTTTCTCTAAATACTTAAAATGTACCTGAACAGATATGCGAAAAGCTTCACAGTACGTTTTAGCAATGGGCGATAGACGTTGTTTCCAGAAGTTCATTAGTTGTCTATGGGATGCGGTGTTTCTGGCAATAGCAGGCGAACAGGTGATGGGCGAAAAGTGGGTGGAGCAACATGGCCAAAAAGATAAATATAATTGGTGTTTTTGGGAGATACTTGGGTGATTTAGGCAATAGCCAATTAAATTTAAGCGAGTAAAAGCAATGTCCGCTTTTCTTTGCCAACTGTTCAAACATAGGCTACTGTTACTTGGCCTAATGTCGGGATGCACATGAAATGTGTTTTATCCCAACAGTTTCTTAAAATGGCCTCAAAAGGGCTCAGACTCAGATTCAAGAACTGTGGTTCCCAAACTTTACACATTAAGAACATTTTTTCCTGTAAGCTGTTCATGTGTGCAAATGTAGAATGCACAGTACAGAAACAATGTAGTGCACAGGATGTATTTGAGTATTGATGTTTGCCATCTGGTTTGATTCTTGCCTGCACCACCTGGCCCACCAACCGCTTTTCAAAAGGACTATAATAAGTCTTCACCTGTGACGTTATCACATATCACACATGCATGCACATGGGCACTGTCTGTGACCTCTATATATGGCCAAGACTTGTAACATCACAACTCAATTATGCACACACCTGTCATACACCAACATCTCCATATATGAAGATCGCATCACTGAGCTTGTCAAACCATGGACACCATACAAGAAGTCTGGAATATCACCTAGATCTGCATACTATACATGGAAACAGCCAGACCTCAAAACCTTAACGCCTAACCACACCAAAGTGTTGAGGCGGTTTAGTGTTGTCGATACAGTGTGATATATCCTGCTGTAGGTTAACGCAATTGCCTACTTTGAACAACAGATTAACTTTTACCTCAGTGATATTCACAAACACGATTAGCAACACACAGCATACAGTAGCAGTACGGCTCCAGTAAGGTACTAATGGCTACTGCTTGTGTTGGTCTACATGCCCAGGTGGCAGTGTATGTTGTATATATTTGTATGATTATTTTAAGTCTACTTTTTATACTTTTGTCTTTGTGTGTCTGAAACTCTCAAACATTAATCTATCAATATGCTATATGAGCTGTTCTGTGTTTGGGGCCAAAGTGTACATGTAGACACATGCACGCTTATGCGTGCGTGTGATGTTCTAATATTCTATTATATAGCGGGGGGGGGGGGGGGGGGGCACCACTGCACTTCTGGCTAGTACTAGGAGCACTCCTGTACTAGTATTTTTTGCATAGAAACCAGGGTGCCTCAAGTAGAAAATAGTTAAACTAAGGAGAAACACAAACACGAACGTCAAACACTGAGGAGGCATCTTGCTCAAAGTGGTTCAAGTTTAGGAAGGGTAGTTTTTCTCAATGCACTCTACTCTTTACTGTGTTCAGAATAGCCAAATTATATTGGGAGAAAAAAAAAAGGATGATACTCTGGCCACTCAAAATGTACAAATGTGCCAGTTCAGTCACCTGGACAAGCTGGTTATGCATTCATTAGATATTTCTAGTACTTGTTTTGTGACCATGAATTTGCTCAAGCTGGAGGAAAAAATGTTAATTGTGTTAAAACAGCTTAAATAAAAATAATCTTATTGCGGCAGTGATTAAGTATTAACCCGCAACTGCTGAAGTTAAGATTTAACAGACACACATGGGACACGATTCCAGACCACATCCTGTTTCATAGAAACAAAGCCCATGAGCATCTTTATCCCCCTCTCATCTTCGTCACTCTATCGAGACTTCCTGCCACCTCTTCTCTTCGGAGCTCTCCTCTTACTAGAGGCCTTCCTCCTACCTGCTTTGCGCGGCCTTCCTCTCATTTTCCTAGTGGCCTTCCTCCTAGCAGCTTTCCTAGGCCTTCCTCTTCCCCTATTCCCCTTTTTGGCGGCTTGCCGGGAGCGGGCGCTCATCTTAATGGAAGCTTTGAATCGCTTTGGTCCACCACGCACGCGGTACGCTCTCATTTGCACTTCGTACCTCTGCCTGAGTTGCTCAGCCTTGTTTTCAAATGGAGTCTTGTCACTTTGGCTCTGTTGGTTCCACAGTTGTCCTAATTGCCTGGCAATTTCGGTGATGCCCATTGACGGGCTATTGTCCATGATCCTAGGACGGTGCTCAGCGCTAAACAGGATGAATGCAGAAGGTGGCCTCTTGGGGGCATTGGGGTCCTTCACTCTCTTCTTGCGTTTTAGAAGTCCTGGGGGAGGCACGTAGTTTTTCATTTCGTCCTCGTAGCGCATCCTGTCTTTCTGGGCCAGTTCATCGTACTGCCTCTTCTCAGCCATGGACATTGAATTCCAACCCTGGGAGCATTGTTTGGAGAACTGACCAAAGTTGACTCCTCCACCTGCATTCTTACGGCAGTCCTGGACATAGAATGCATAAGCATTCATCCTTCCACGCGGCCTGTTCTTGTCCCTCCTTGACACTCGCATTGTTGCACAATTTAAAGTTTAAAGTATTGAACTATTAATGATTAATTGAGTAACTTACCGAATGATTAGTTTACAACTGTGTCCTGACTTTCGAGGTCTTCTAATTAAGAGATTTTCTATGGTGCATCCATGACGTATGTATGGTTCCATATTTGGGAGGTTTACAATTAATTGAATAACTTGCCGATTGTTGGGTTCACGGCTGTATCCTGACTCATGAGGGAAGACTATGATACACTGATGATGTATGTATGATTCGATATTTGGGAAAGGTTTTGACCTGATCCGACCAATGGTCACTCCCATAATGAAATCAATGTAGGTTTCTCTAAATACTTAAAATATACCTGAACAGATATGCGAAAAGCTTCACAGTACGTTTTAGCAGTGGGTAATAGACGTTGTTTCCAGAAGTTCATTAGTTGTCTATGGGATGCGGTGTTTCTGGCAATAGCAGGCGAACAGGTGATGGGCGAAAAGTGGGCGGAGCAACATGCCAAAAAGATAAATATAATTGGTGTTTTTGGGAGATACTTGGGTGATTTAGGCAATAGCCAATCAAATTTAAGCGAGTAAAAGTGATGTCCGCTTTTCTTTGCCAACTGTTAAAACATAGGCTACTGTTACTTGGCCTAATGTCGGGATGCACATGAAATGTGTTTTATTCCAACAGTTTCTTAAAATGGCCTCAAAAGGGCTCAGACTCACAGATTCAAGAACTGTGGTTCCCAAACTTTACACATCAAGACCAATTTTTCCTGTAAGCTGTTCATGTGTGCAAATCTAGAATGCACAGTACGGAAACAATGTAGTGCACAGGATGTATCGGAGTATTGATGTTTGCCATCTGGTTTGATTCTTGCCTGCACCACCTGGCCGACCAACCGCTTTGCAAAAGGACTATAAGTCTTCACCTGTGACGTTATCACATACTCATGGATGCATGCACATGGGCACTGTCTGTCTCTCTGTCTGTGACCTCTATATATGGCCAAGACTTGTAACATCACGCATCAATTATGCACACACCTATCATACACCAACATATATGGCCATCTCCATATATGAAGATCGCATCACTGAGCTTGTCGAACCATGGACACCATACAAGAAGTCTGGAACATCACCTAGATCTGCATACTATACATGGAAACAGCCAGACCTCAAAACCTTAACGCCTAACCACACCAAAGTGCTGAGGCGGTTTAGTGTTGTCGATACAGTGTGATATATCCTGCTGTAGGTTAACGCAATTGCCTACTTTGAACAGATTAACTTTTACCTCAGTGATATTCTCAAACACGATTAGCAACACACAGCATACAGTAGCAGTACGGCTCCAGTAAGGTACTAATGGCTACTGCTTGTGTTGGTCTACATGCCCAGGTGGCAGTGTATGTTGTATCTATTTGTCTGATTATTTTAAGTCTACTTTTTATACTTTTGTCTTTGTGTGTCTGAAACTCTCAAACATTAATCTATCAATATGCTATATGAGCTGTTCTGTGTTTGGGGCCAAAGTGTACATGTAGGCACATGCACGCTTATGCGTGCGTGTGATGTTCTAATATTCTATTATATAGCGGGGGGGGGCACCACTGCACCTCTGGCTAGTACTCGGAGCACTCCTGTACTAGTATTTTTTGCATAGAAACCAGGGTGCCTCAAGTAGAAAATAGTTAAACTGAGGAGAAACACAAACACGAACGTGAAACACTGAGGAGGCATCTTGCTCAAAGTGGTTTGAGTTTAGGAAGGGTAGTTTTTCTCAATGCACTCTACTCTTTCAGAATAGCCAAATTATATTGGGAGAAAAAAAAGGATGATACTCTGGCCACTCAAAATGTACAAATATGCCAGTTCAGTCAGCTGGACAAGCTGGTTATGCATTTATTAGATACTTCTAGTACTTGTTTAATGTGACCATGAATTTGCTCAAGCTGGAGGAAAAATGTTAATTGTGTTAAAACAGCTTAAATAAAAATAATCTTATTGTGGCAGTGATTAAGTATTAACCCGCAACTGCTGAAGTTAAGATTTAACAGACACACATGGGAGATGATGGGACACAATTCTAGACCACATCCTGTTTCATAGAAACAAAGCCCATGAGCATCTTTATCCCCCTCTCATCTTCGTCACTCTATCGAGACTTCCTGCCACCTCTTCTCTTCGGAGCTCTCCTCTTACTAGAGGCCTTCCTCCTACCTGCTTTGCGTGGCCTTCCTCTCATTTTCCTAGTGGCCTTCCTCCTAGCAGCTTTCCTAGGCCTTCCTCTTCCCCTATTCCCCTTTTTGGCGGCTTGCCGGGAGCGGGCGCTCATCTTAATGGAAGCTTTGAATCGCTTTGGTCCACCGCGCACGCGGTACGCTCTCATTTGCACTTCGTACCTCTGCCTGAGTTGCTCAGCCTTGTTTTCAAATGGAGTCTTGTCACTTTGGCTCTGTTGGTTCCACAGTTGTCCTAATTGCCTGGCAATTTCGGTGATGCCCATTGACGGGCTATTGTCCATGATCCTAGGACGGTGCTCAGCGCTAAACAGGATGAATGCAGAAGGTGGCCTCTTGGGGGCGCTGGGGTCCTTCACTCTCTTCTTGCGTTTTAGAAGTCCTGGGGGAGGCACGTAGTTTTTCATTTCGTCCTCGTAGCGCATCCTGTCTTTCTTGGCCAGTTCATCGTACTGCCTCTTCTCAGCCATGGACATTGAATTCCAACCCTGGGAGCATTGTTTGGAGAACTGACCAAAGTTGACTCCTCCACCTGCATTCTTACGGCAGTCCTGGACATAGAACGCATAAGCATTCATCCTTCCACGCGGCCTGTTCTTGTCCCTCCTTGACACTCGCATTGTTGCACAATTTAAAGTTTAAAGTATTGAACTATTAGTGATTAATTGAGTAACTTACCGAATGATTAGTTTACAACTGTGTCCTGACTTTCGAGGTCTTCTAATTAAGAGATTTTCTATGGTCCATGACGTATGTATGGTTCCATATTTGGGAGGTTTCCAATTAATTGAAAAACTTGTCAAATCATGGGTTGACAGCTGTATCCTGATTCATGAGCGAAGACTATCTATGATACTGTGACGTATGTATGATTCGATATTTGGGAAAGGTTTTGACTTGATCCGAACAAAAGGCCTCGTCACTCCCATGATAAAATATTAAGTTGCTGTAAATATTTAATAACATACATGAAAAAATATTTGAAAAGCTTCACAGTACGTTTTAGCAGGGGGCGATAGAAATGTTTCCCGAAGTTTATTATTTTTCTACAGAACGCAGCGATTCTGGCAATAGCAGGCGAACGAGTCATGGTTGAAAAGTGGGTGGGGCAACATCACCCGAAAAGATGAATATAATTGATGTTTTTGGGAGATACTTGGTTTATAGGCAATAGCCAATCAAATTCGAGCGATGCTCGCTTTTTGTCGCCTGCTGTTAAAACATACCGTTACTTGGCTTAATGTCAGGATGCACATGAAATGTGATTGGTTCAGCAGTTTCTGTAGATGGCTCAAAAAGGCTCAGACTCACAGATTCTAGAACTGGTTCCCAAACTTTCCACCTTAAGACCAATTTTTCCTGTAAACTGTTCATGTCTACAAATCTAGAATGCCTAGTATAAAAACAATGTAGTGCCCAGGGTGGATTTGAGTATTGGTGTTGCAATCTGGTTTGATTCTTGCCTGCACCACATGGCCAACCAACCGCTTTGCAAAATGACTATAATTCTTAACCTGTGATGTTATCACATACCCATGCATGTATGCACACCGATGGTCTCTGTCTGTGACCTCTATATATGGTCAAGACTTGTGACATCACACCTCCATTATGCATACACCTATCATACACCAACATATATGGCCGTCTCCATATATGAAGATCGCATCACTGACCTTGTGTAAACCTGGAACCATACATGCGGAAGTTTGGAACATAACCTAGATCTGCATACTGTATATGGAACCAGCCAGACCTCAAACCCTTAACTCCTAACCACACACAAGTGTTGAGGCGGTTTTAGCGTTGTCCCGGCAGTGTGGTATGTCCTGTTGCACGTTAATGCAAATGGCTATAACCCAATAAGCAACACAGCACAGCAGTACGGCTCCAGTAAGGTACTAGTGGCAGTACGGCTCCAGTAAGGTACTAGTGGCTATACTGCTTGTATTGTTCTACACACAGCAAGCGGCAGTACATGTAGTCTGATATTTTAAGTCTACTTGTTATACTTTTGTGTTCGTGTCTGAAACTCTCAAACACTAATTTATCAATACAGGGTTATGCTATATGAGCTGTTTTGTGTTCGGGGCCAAAGTGTTTATGTAGGCAGTGGGCACATGCGTGTGATCTGTTCTATGGTTTTTGGGGGGGGGGGGGCACTAGACACTAGGAGCACTCCTGTACCAATATTTTTTGGCATGGCACCCAGGGTGCCTCAAGTAGAAAATAGTTAAACTCTGGAGATGGGTAGGAGAAATACAAACACGAATGTCAAACACTGAGGAGTCATCTCGCTCAAAATGGTTCGAGTTTGGGAAGGATGGACAACTTCTGGGAAGTGCCTGGAGTGAGATTTAGGGCCATGACATGTTTACAAAATGTATTTTTTTAAACATGATTTGACGCATTTTAGTGATTTTTAGACTAATGGCTTCACCTCTATTGGGCTCCCTCTCTGTATAGTAGTTGGCATGGGGGCTGGGGGTATTAGATGCCACAGCCATGATTACTTCCAAAAGAAAGATAATCACATACACGATGCAAAGAGTTTTCAGTCAAATAATATACTGTTTTAGAACGGTATGAAAACAGTGAAAACTAAACCACCTAAATAAAAGATGTTATAAAAAAATATAGCCTTGTATGCCAGCATCATGATTAATGCCATGCATTTGGCAAGTACTTGGATTAATGTATAATGTCATTTCACATTTACAATAGCTTGTGGGTTTTATTTTCGTGAGAATAAAGTAGAACAAATTATTAAGCTATGTTAGCACTTGGCACTTATCATCATCTTAGTCATCATCACCAACAACAAATTTGGCAACTGCAGAGAGTAAATCGATAGTAGATAAGGACTCGAGTAGTTAACATAATATTAATAGCTTTCTAACTTGACAGAAAGATACTCAGTTGATACTTATGTGGAGTTCTCAATGAAAATAAAATCAAGGTGTTGACAGGAAATCACATACTGTAGCATAGAGTATAGACAGTTTCGCACTTCATTGAATAGTGACAACAAATAGTGACAACAGGAAGTTACTAAGTGCATTGGAGTCTATGGCAAGACTATACTGTAAATAGGACAGGAAGCCAAGACGGGTACCTATGGGGAGTCCACATTGGTTCATGGGAGGAAACAGACATGTGCAGTACAGACCAGACTTGTGCCGTGGTTTGCGAGCATCAAACTTCTTGGTCTGTACTGCGCATATCTGTTTCCTCCCAAGTGGACTCCCCCACAGGTGTCTTGGCTTCCTGTCCTATTTATATAGTCCTTGGTCTATGGGCTCAGGCAGTAGGCCTAGATTGGATCTTGGCTCTGATTTTCTAGTACCCAGCGCCATCTAGAGACAAGAGGCTCTGCAAGTACTATGCGTGAGATAATGGGTGTGTGGCGTGACGTCATGCAACAGGCATGTGTGTCACATGTGCTTTGCGTGAGAGCTGGGAGCCCTGACGGTCTTTCTCACTGCACTCTCTTCTTTACTGGGTTTGGAATGGACAAATTATATTGGGAGAAAAAAAAAGGATACAACTCTGGCCACTCAAAATAAAATGTACAAACATGCCAATTCAGTCACCTGGTCAGCTGGTTATGCATTTGTCAGATATTTCTAGTAATTGTTTTTATGTTGCTTGAATTTGATGAAGCTGGGGAAAAAAGTTACTCCTGTTAAAACGGCTTAAATAAAAATATATTATTGCTGCGTTGTTTTTAAAGTATTAACCCGCAACTGCTGAAATTAAGATTAAACAGGGACACATGGCCTCACTGAGTCAAGGGGTGGTTATTTTAAGGCAAGGTTGTTTAATGCCAATAGTTAAGTTTATTTATATAGTTTAAGTGCCATATAAAGTTAACAAAGACAAACTATCTAAATGCCTTAAATTCAATGTTAAAGAAAACCTGTCTGTCTACACTATTCTACAACCTAACCACAAAACAAAAGTACAATGTGAGGGCCAGCTACTACCTAGTGAAAACTTAATGAATGCAATATACTACAGAAAACACAATACTACCTGCCCTGGTGTTAGCTACAAAAATCACTTAAATGCACCTGTAGGTTGCATCAACTCGTAAGGTTTTACTTCAATAACGTTTGGTTGGTTAACACTCTAATCCTGCAGGTTGGGAAAACTGCCTCTTGGCTACTCTAGCCAGGGTTTTGACTAAAGACATTGTCCAGGAGAGAAGTCTTCAGGTCTGCTTTATGCCGTCAGGCGGAGGAGCTGATTGGCTGGCAGAGAGGAGAAGCAATCGTCCAATGAGGGAGTGTGGGGTAGCCTGACTTCAGTCTGAATTGGCAGGGGCGGTTCCGTTTCACTTCATTATTCAGACTGAAGTCCCTCTCTACTACAGCAGTTTCTGGGATGGGCGTGATCAAAGCAGCAGTCTTCACGGTGATTGGTTCATACCAACCCATATCAATATTAGGAAAGCAGACGTTGTTGTCATTATGCTAATGCGTTATCATTAGCATAATAATGACGTTGCTAACTAAACAAACACAGCCGACGAGCGTTACTAGCATGTGAACAAAAGCAGTAAAATATGTCGGATGATGATGTTTATAAAACCTAAAGCCTGACGCTTCTTTAAAGAATAATAAAGTGAAACGGAGTGACAGGGCTGTTGGCCAATCAGGTGCTGGGCATGGATTTCCAACCGACAAAAACGGCCCCAAAGGCAAGGAAGCCAGTCCTTGAATCAAAATGAAAAAATAAGGTAGTATTTTTAAGGTGCTGATTCAGGGCTGAGCCAGGCTAAGTGTGGGGAACACTCCCTCACTAGCCTACAGCAGACACGATTCCAGATCACGTCCTTGCTTCGTAGAAACAAAGCCCATAAGCATCTTCATCCTCCTCTCATCTTTGTCACACTAGCGTGTCAATGCAATCTTCTGCTCCCTGACCGGCTACGAGACTTCCTGCCGGCCGTTCTCTTCGGAGCGCTCCTCTTACTAGGCCCTCCTTCTACCCGCTTTGCGAGACCTTCCTCTTGTCTTCCTAGTGGCCGTCCTCCTACCAGCCCTTCTCCTAGACCTTCCTCTTCCCCTCTTGCCCTTCTTGGCGGCTTGCCGGGTGCGGGCGTTCATCCTAATGGAAGCTTTGAAGCGCTTTGGTCCACCGCGTGCACGGTACGCTCTCATTTGCACTTCGTACCTCTGCCTGAGTTGCTCAGCCTTGTTTTCAAATGGAGCCCTTTCCCTTTCGCCCTGTTGGTTCCACAATTTCCCTAACTGCCTGGCAATATCAGTGATGGCCATTGACGGGCTATTGCGCATGATTTTAGGACGGTGCTGGGCACTGAACAGGAAGAATGCAGAAGGTGGCCTCTTGGGGGCGTTGGGGTCCTTCATTCTCTTCCTGCGTTTTGGAAGTCCTGGGGGAGGCACGTAGTTTTTCATTTCACGTGCGTAGCGCATCCTGTCCTTCTTGGCCAGTTCTTCGTACTGCCTCTTCTCAGCCATGGGCATTGAATTCCAACCCCGGGAGCATTGTTTGGAGAACTGACCGAAGTTGACTCTTCCACCTGCATTCCTACGGCAGTCCTGGACATAGAATGCATAAGCATTCATCCTTCCACGCGGCCTGTTCTTGTCCCTCCTTGACACTCGCATTGTAGCACAGTTTGAAGTCTTGAACAATTATTAATTGAGTAAATTCCTGAATAATTAGTTTACAACTGTATCCGGACTTACAAGGTCTTCTAAATAAAAGATTTACCATGGTGCATCCATGACGTATGTATCGTTCCATATTTGGGAAAGGTCTCCAATTAATTGAATAGCGTGCAGAATGATGGGTTGACAACTGTATCCTAATTCATGGGGGAAGGCTATCTATGATACTCTGACGTATGCATGATCCGACCAATAGCCACTCCCATAACAAAATGTTAAGTTGCTGTAAATATTTAATAATGTACATGAACAAATGTGAAAAGCTTTACAGTACATTTTAACTGCGATAGACAATGTTTCTAGAAGTTCATTATTTGTCTACAGAATGTGGCGATTCTGGAAATAGCAGGCAAACGGGTGATGGTCAAACATCGGTAGAGTAAAGATGAATATAATTGTTTTTGGGAGTACTTGGGTGATTTAGGCAATAGCCAATCAAATTCAAGCGATTAAAAGCTTGAAGCTTTTGCTTTTGTCGCCTGCTGTTAAAACATGCTGTTACTACTTGGCCTAATGTCAGGATGCACATGAAATGTGATTGGTCCAGCATTTTCGTAAGATGGCTCATAAGGGCTCAGACTCACAGAATCTAGAACTGTGGTTCCCAAACCTTCCACCTAAAGACCAATTTTTCCTGTAAGCTGTTCATGTGTACAAATCTAGAGAGCATAATTTGAAAACATGTAGTGCACAGGATGGATTTGAGTATTGATGTTGCCATCTGGTTTGACTCTTGCCTGCACCACCCGGACAACCAACCACTTTGAAGGACTATAATAAGTCTTCTCCTGTGATGTTATCACATACTCATCTGCACCGTCTGTGACCTCTATGGTCAAGACCTGTGACATCACACCTCCATTATGCACACACATCTACACGTTTCATACACCAACATATATGGCCATCTCCATACATAATATGGAACCATACATGGAGAAGTCGGGAACAACCTTAATCTGCATACTGTATATAAAAACAGCCAGCCACTCTATCTGAATTCAAACCATTAACTCCTAACCACACAGAAGTGTTGAGGCGGTTTCAGCGTTGTTCCTTCAATGTGATATGTCCTGTTGCATGTAACGCAAAGCCTACTTTGAACAACAGCTTAACTTTTACCTGGCTCCAGTAAGGTACTAGTGGCTACTGCTTGTGTTGAACAACACACGCCAAGCAGCAGTACATGTAGTGCATGTTTGTCTGATTATTTTAAGTCTACTTTTTATACTTGTTTGTTTTTGTCTGAAACTCTCAAACCCTATAATTTGTCAATATAGGCTTATGCTATGAGGTGTTCTGTGTTCAGGGCCAAAGTGTACATGTAGGCACGAGGGTTTAATATTTTTCCCGAATTTGGCCCATTTTACATCCCGGGATTTTGCCGACGATCTCCCGGGAAATCCCGTTAAAAAAAAAGATAGAAAAAAAGTCCCCCTGAAATGCTTTTATATGTAGATACTTAATATTCTCAATAGAATAGTGATATTTTATTGTTTTAAACGTTTCATTTGACCAAAATACGAGCATTATCACATAGGCCCTACAAATATTAATAATGTAGCACGCAAAACATGCATATAGGCCTACAGTAATTGTATTAGGTTGGTGACATCGCTGAAATATTTGGTGTCGTTGTTTAATGATGAATTGATTGCAGCTGTGCGTGTTATCGGCTATAGGCCTACAGGTTTTAGTTGTTGTCTGACATGACATGCACGGAATACAATGCACATTATATAATTTATTTTGAAGAGGATATATTATTGTCTATTCTCGGTGGACATAGGATTATTTGTCTGCATGCTTGCCTGTCAGAGTGAGGTGGAGAGATGCTGCTCTGTGGCGTTTTTTGCAGGTAAAACAAATGGTAGGCTGTTGGAAGTTGTTGAACATTGCAGAGTGACCGTATGATGCACACAACGAAAAACAAAAGGTTGTAGAACAGAGACAATCTGTCGCGAGTAAAATAAACTCTCAGATTCGATAGCCTATAGAACTATAGGCTTACTAATAATGAATGACAGGACAGATGCATTGCGTCCGCGTGTCCGTGCCTGCGCAGGACTCCAGTGAGTGCAGTTCTCTTCATACGTTCATTATTGCTAAAGTGTCTGATCCGCATCTATAAATGCATGACGATGCTAGCCTCTAAAACCCACGCGCGCCAGCATTTTCACGCCGTCTCGGCAAGAGCAGCCGTACTCGTGCGGTCCTGAGTCCTGACCGCTCGCATTTAGACCATGCGTCGCCAATATTGCGTCCCGCTGGCACCGCGACGCTCCCTTCATGTAGCCCTATCTACAGTCTTATTATGCAAGGGCCCGGTTATATTTGGTATTTGACCACTCATAGATATGTGAAAAACGCGATCTGTGTGGAAAATTTAAGAAAGAAATGATAACCTCCGGGAAGACGGGTCCTGAAGGCATTCCCGGGAGGAAAAGTAAGTCCGTTGTACCCGGGCTTCCCGGGAATCCGGGATCCCGGCATTAAACCCTAGTAGGCACATGCACGCTTGCCTGTGATGTTCCAATATTCTATGGTATAGCAGCAGGGGCACCACTGCACCTCAGGCTAGTACTAGGAGCACTCCTGTACCGGTATTTTTTGCAGAGAACCCTGGGTGCCTCAAGTACAAAATAGTTAAACTAAGGAGAAACAAACATGAACGTCAAACACTGAGGAGGCAGCGCATTTAAAGTGGTCCAAGTTCAGGAAGGGTGGTCTTTGCTGGGTTAGGAATGGACAAATTACAGTATATTAAAAAAGCATAGAACTCTGGCCACTCAAAATAAAATAAATTTGCTCAAGCTGGGGAAAAAAAGTGAATTGTGTTAACACAGCCTAAATGAAAAATATTATTGCTGCAATGTTTTAAGTATCAACCTGCAACTGCTGAAATTAAGATTTAACAGACACACATGGGACACGATTCCAGAACACATCCTTAGAAACAAAGCCCATACGCATCTTCCTCCTCCCATCTTCGTCATATGCTAGCGAGACTTCCCGCCGGCTCTTCTCTTCGGATCCTCTTACTAGAGGCCCTCCTTCTACCTGCTTTGTGCGGCCTTCCTCTTTCTTCCTAGTGGCCTTCCTCTTCTCCTCTTGCCCTTCTTGGCAGCTTGCCGGGTGTGGGCGTTCATCTTAATGGAAGCTTTGAAGCGCTTTGGTCCACCGCGTGCGCGGTACGCTCTCATTTGTACTTGGTACCTCTGCCTGAGTTGCTCCGCCTTGTTTTCAAATGGAGTCTTGTCACTTTGGCTCCGTTGGTTCCACAGTTGTCCTAATTGCCTGGCAATTTCAGTGATGCCCTACTTGGCCTAATGTCAGTGTACATGTAGGCACATGCCTGCTTGTGCATGCGTGTGATGTTCCAATATTCTATGGTATAGCAGCGGGGAAACTGCACCTCTGGCTAGTACTAGGAGCACTCCTGTACTACTATTTTTTGCATAGCACCCAGGGTGCCTCAAGCAGAAATTAGTTAAACTAAGGAGAAACACAAACACAAATGTCAAACACTGAGGCATCTTGTTTAAAGTGGTGCGAGTTTAGGAAGTGTGCTGGGTTAGGAATGGACAAATTACAGTATATTGGGAGAGAAAAAAAGTAAAACTGACAACTCAAAATAAAATGTACAAACATGCCGATTCAGTCACATGGACAAGCTGGTTATGCTTTTGTCAGATACTTCCAGTAATTGTCGTTATGTTGCCTTAAATTTGCTCAAGTTGGGGGAAAAAAAGTGAATTGTGTTAAAACGGCAACCTGCAACTGCTGAAATTAAGATTTAACAGACACACATGGGACACTATTCCAGACCACATCTTTGTTTCATAGGAACAATTCCCATAAGCATCTTCCTCCTCTCATCTTCGTCAGGCTAGCGAGACTTCCTGCCGGCTCTTCTCTTAGGAGCTCTCCTCTTACTAGAGGCCCTCCTCCTACCTGCTTTGCGTGGCCTTCCTCTTGTCTTCCTAGTGGCCTTCCTAGGCCTTCCTCTTCTCCTCTTGCCCTTTTTGGCGGCTTGCCGGGTGCGGGCGCTCATCTTAATGGAATCTTTAAAGCGCTTTGGTCCACCACACGCGCGGTACGCTCTCATTTGCACTTCGTACCTCTGCCTGAGTTGATCCGCCTTGTTTTCAAATGCAGTCTTGTCACTTTGGCTCTGTTGGTTCCAGTTGTCCTAATTGCCTGGCAATTTCAGTGACGCCCATTGACGGGCTATTGTCCATGATCCTAGGACGGTGCTCTGCGCTGAACAGGAAGAATGCGGAAGGTGGCCTCTTAGGGGCGTTGGGGTCTTTCATTCTCTTCCTGCGTTTTGGAAGTCCTGGGGGAGGCACGTAGTCTTTCATTTCGCGCTCATAGCGCATCCTGTCCTTCTCTGCCAGTTCATCGTACTGCCTCTTCTCAGCCATGGACATTGAATTCCAACCCTGGGAGCATTGTTTGGCGAACTGACTAAAGTTGACTCCTCCACCTGCATTCTTACGGCAGTCCTGGATATAGAAAGCATAAGCATTGATCTTTCCAGGTGGCCTGTTCTTGTCCCTCCTTGACACTCGCATTGTTGCACAATTTAGGGGGTGGTTTGGCGGTTTCAGCGTTGTTCCTTCAATGTGATATGTCCTGTTGCATGTAACGCAAAGCCTACTTTGAACAGCTTAACTTTTACCTGGCTCCAGTAAGGTACTAGTGGCTACTGCTTGTGTTGTTCTACACACACCAAGCGGCAGTACATGTAGTGCATGTTTGTCTGATTATTTTAAGTCTACTTTTTATACTTGTTTGTTTTTGTCTGAAACTCTCAAACCCTATAATTTGTCAATATAGGGTTATGCTATGAGGTGTTCTGTGTTCAGGGCCAAAGTGTACATGTAGGCACATGCACACTTGTGTGTGCCTGTGATGTTCCAATATTCTATGGTATAGCAGCGGGGGCACCACTGCACCTCTGGCTAGTACTAGGAGCACTCCTGTACCAGTATTTTTTGCAGAGAACCCAGGGTGCCTCAAGTACAAAATAGTTAAACTAAGGAGAAACACAAACATGAACATCAAACACTGAGGAGGCAGCTCATTTAAAGTGGTCCAGGTTCAGGAAGGGTGGTCTTTGCTGGGTTAGGAATGGACAAATTACAGTATAATAAAAAAGCATAGAACTCTGGCCACTCAAAATAAAATAAATTTGCTCAAGCTAGGGAAAAAAAAGTGAATTGTGTTAACACAGCTTAAATGAAAAATATTATTGCTGCAATGTTTTAAGTATCAACCTGCAACTGCTGAAATTAAGATTTAACAGACACACATGGGACACGATTCCAGAACACATCCTTGTTTCATAGAAACAAAGCCCATACGCATCTTCCTCCTCCCATCTTCGTCAGGCTAGCGAGACTTCCTGCCGGCTCTTCTCTTCGGAGCTCTCCTCTTACTAGAGGCCCTCCTCCTACCTGCTTTGCGTGGCCTTCCTCTTGTCTTCCTAGTGGCCTTCCTCCTACCAGCCTTCCTAGGCCTTCCTCTTCTCCTCTTGCCCTTTTTGGCGGCTTGCCGGGTGCGGGCGCTCATCTTAATGGAATCTTTGAATCGCTTTGGTCCACCACGCGCGCGGTACGCTCTCATTTGCACTTCGTACCTCTGCCTGAGTTGATCCGCCTTGTTTTCAAATGCAGTCTTGTCACTTTGGCTCTGTTGGTTCCACAGTTGTCCTATTTGCCTGGCAATTTCAGTGATGCCCATTGACGGGCTATTGTCCATGATCCTAGGACGGTGCTCTGCGCTGAACAGGAAGAATGCGGAAGGTGGCCTCTTGGGGGCGTTGGGGTCCTTCATTCTCTTCCTGCGTTTTGGAAGTCCTGGGGGAGGCACGTAGTCTTTCATTTCACGCTCATAGCGCATCCTGTCCTTTTCTGCCAGTTCATCGTACTGCCTCTTCTCAGCCGTGGACATTGAATTCCAACGCTGGGAGCATTGTTTGGCGAACTGACTAAAGTTGACTCCTCCACCTGCATTCTTACGGCAGTCCTGGATATAGAATGCATAAGCATTTATCCTTCCACGTGGCCTGTTCTTGTCCCTCCTTGACACTCGCATTGTTGCACAATTTAAAGTTTTAAGTATTGAACAATTATTTAAGTATTGAACAATTATTTGTTAATTGAGTAACTTGCTGAATGGTTAGTTTACAACTGTGTCCTGACTCACAAGGTGTTCTAAATAAAAGATTTTCAATGGTACCATGAGGCACCCATGACGTATGTATGATTCCATATTTGGGAGAGGTTTCCAGGTAATGCAAAAGACAACCTATGATCCTGTGTCGTATACATGACGTATGATCGCATTTTCGGGTAAGGTTTCAACCAATGCTTACTTCCATAATAACATGTAAGTTGTTGTAGATATTTAAAAATATCCATTAATAATAAACAGAGATGTGAAGCTTTACAGTACATTTAACAGTGGGTAATGACGTGCAATGTTTCTGGAAATGCATTGCTCTTCTATGGGACTCTCCGATTCCGGCGATATCATGACATCATGCCTTGTCATGACTTGTGATATACCAACATATATGGTCATAAAGATCACACCGACATTGACCTCGTCCAACCCTGGACACCATACAAGGAGAGGTCTGGATAATCACCTGGATCTGCATATATGCAGGGGTTGACACTAAGGTCTCGGAGGCAAGTCAGGTTCTACTTGCCCTCAGCTCATGGTCACTTGCCCCCTAAAATATATAGGGGGCAAGTAAATATACATTTCAGTAAATATACATTTCAGTACCACGGACAGAGTCACTACAGCTACCATAACAGAAAGCTCATTTCAGCACCACGGACAGAGTAATAGAAATCTCATTTAAGTACCACAGACAGAGTCACTACAGCTACCATAACAGAAAGCTCATTACGGCACCACGGACAGAGTAACAGAAAGCTCATGTCAGTACCACGGACAGAGTCACTACAGCTACCATAACAGAAAGCTCATTTCAGTACCACGGACAGAGTTACTACAGCTACCATAACGGAAAGCTCATTTCAGCACCACGGACTGAGTAACAGAAAGCTCATTTCAGCACCACGGACAGAGTCTCTGCAGTCAGGTTCTACTTGCCCTCAGCTCATGGTCACTTGCCCCCTAAAATATATTGTTCATTTTGCAGATGTAACTCTTGAGAACGTAAAAATGACCAATCATTATCATAATCACCAATGACCAAATGGACCCTTGCGGGTCCATTTGGTTTCATTTTTAGGCTCCCAAGAGTTACAATTCATCATCTTAATTACCTCAGGTCTACACAACTAGAGAATGTAGAAGATTAGGTCATTTTGATGTGAAAGTTAAATTGCCTGTTTTGTTTCCCAAATCCAGCCTGGAATTGTGGATAGCTAGAAAGCAGGGAAAGACACAGAGGCAGAGTGCAATGACTGCCTTCAAGACAAATTTATCTTGTGTTGTGTTATAGTGCACTAAGTTGCACACTTGCCCGATCGGGCAACCAGGTAGCAGTCTTCACTTGCCCCACCATTTTTTTTTTACTTGCCCCGGGCAAGCGGGCAAGTGTTAGTGTCAAGCTCTGTATATGTAACCAGCCAGCAACTCTATATCTGACCTCAAACCCTTAACTCCTACTACCCACATCAAAGGGTCAAGACGGTTTTAGCGGTGTGATATGTCCTGTTGCATGTCAATGCACGCCGTCCCTAGTGATTCAATCGAGATCCAGGTTATTCTACCACTGTAACACTATGCACCACCCCCAACAGGGCAGCGGATTCTATCGAAAAAAAAAAATCAACCGAGAATTCCCAGTAGGCTGCTTATTAAGCTCCTCAACCAGGCATGTTGGCTGCCAGCCGTCTGACTTGATAAGCGTCTTCAGTTCCGCCCCCGAATGCATCGCAAGCGTGTTACGATGCAGTCCGTTTTAACACACGTTTGCCTACCTGTACTTTATTGCGGTCGTTTTGGTCAATATACACCGATTCGAGGAGGGATTTGTGTACGCCGCCATTGCCGGGCTGGTGTCCCGTCATTAAACTCAGCTAGCAATCAATTCTGGAATGACAACATGAATACTGCTAATGATGCTTGGTTTGACAATGTCAGACAATGGCCTCTTGTCACTGATAAAGGTATCTTATTAACTGATTTATGAATTTATGAATTATTAATATAATGACATGTTCTAGCAGAAGAAACATAGACACAGGGTAAAATGAATAGAACACACACACACACACACACACACACACACACACACACACACACACACACACACACACACACACACACACACACACACACACACACACACACACACACACACACACAGACTGTGAGAAAGTAGCTAAACAGTTAGCTGTCTGCGTGCACACACACAGAGACCGCAACAAATACACAAGAGTAATGGCATCCTCACGTCAGTCCTCTTTAAGTAACGGCTTGTGTGTCTCACATCCGATGACGGAACATGTCCTCCCAGATCTAGACATGACGGTAACCACAGGCCCAGAGGACGTTATCATCCACGGCTAGCTGCACGCACCCAGAGCCATCTAGTACAGGGGTTTCCAACCTTTTTGACTCCACTTTTGTGCATGTTTTCAACATTAAATATTGTACAGTAATAATGTTACTGTACAATAATGTTTATGTTGTACTGTTACTAAAAACGATCTAAAATGAAGCAATTTAACCCCTTAAGGGCTGCTGATGCTCTTTGCGTAGTGGTCGTTGCTTGCTGGTGATTTGCATATTTTTTATTTATGAAGTTATTCCCATTAAAATAGCGTAAGAACCTCCACAATGGCTCTGATTTATGCACTCTAGTGCTGCCTATAACTATAGGTGTCAGTAGATGGCCAATAATCAGAGCAGTGAGAGAGGAAGAGTAGAACAAGACTTTGTGGTTCCTGTGTCAACATTTTATAGTGTTGAATGCAGCTCTCGTCTTTATCATAGCATGCTATAGTAGCTAGTGATCGGTGCGATCATGGTTATCATCATAAATAAGTCAAATCAAGCCGTATTGCCACAGCGATTGTTGGATTATGATCAGGGATGGACATACAGGCCGTGTGCGTGCACGTATGAGCACTCACCCGGCGATTTTGGTCATTTCTCATTGCATTGGACCCGAAGTTAGACGATCAAGTAAAAAAAAAGGTATCGCCTAAAAATAATATTTTCTTTTAGACAAAGCAATCTACAGTAAATACAGGCATTATGTCTGCAGCCTGTATTTTAATTGGTTTATTGATTAATTAGCAATCAAGGGGTTAAGATCATTAACGCTGGGCTGTTGCCTGCATTTCTGCCTACTTCAGGTCCAGGACTTGTCCCTATTTGTTGTCCCCATTCTCTATTCAAGTTTAAGTAAAAGAGGACGTAGTTCTCGTAACTGTCTATACTCTATGGCTCTGCACACACCTAGGCCCATTGCAATCCCTCTCATTTTCGCTGACAATACAATGCTGTAAACAGCTACGAGGAAATGAAACGCAACGGGGATAGCACGCACCTAGCTCGACTTCGGTATTTCCTCAAATCGGTGTATAATAACCTCTTCTAACCCTAATCCTAAACGTAACTGCAAGCATGTCGCTACACTGACACAGCGCTTAAAACAAGGTGGCCAACCTGCCACGCTGCCGAAGATTTCTGGGTCTTCGTCTTATCAATGCAAATGTGTCAGTCGGCTACCAGACAACATGTCTCGTCGACGAACTTGGCTTAATAAGCAGCATCCTGGGAATTATTGCTTGATAACGGTCGAAGCGGGTGCACAGGGGGAGACAGCGAGATCATTTTGCGACTGCCGTCGCACCCCTTTTACAGGTTGGACAGGTCAGCCATCCGTAAAAATGTTGAGACTGTTGAAAAAGGTCACAACCGCATAGGCAAACAGCCATGGCTGAGAAATGAATTTGCCCCTCCTGCCCATGTTCATTTTCTGTATTGCTAGCAACCAGCCTTCTTCTATCTCCATTGCATTGTTGCTGCTAAAATGTCGTTGCTCCAGACGAGTGTTATGTCACAACGCTGAGGTGCGGGATCTCATTAGTTCTGCTTGACTGAGTTCACTTGTTAGGGAACCGTTTCACCATAATCACAAGAGGGAATAAAAGATGGGGCTGTGAGATTGAGACATCAGTCTGCGGGCCTGATAACATCCAGGGGAATTCCAAAAGGAGGAGAGAAGGTGACATGAAGTGTGGGAGGAGAGAGAGGTAGGAGGAGCCTTACGGTTAAGAATACTTGATCATGCAATAAGCCATGGGGGTCTCCGGACCCCACAATGAGAACCAATGCTGCACGTCACTCATCGTAGATTCCCAACTTGTGGGCCTTGAGGACATTGCAAGTGCATCCCCAAATAAAATAATTGACAAGAAATTTCTGATTGTATTGATAATGGCATTAATTTTAAAAATGTGATTATCAAAATGAATATAAAATGAATGCAATTGTAAATTACTGTAACAGAAATAACACAACTTATTTTAACAGACACGCACATGGCCCACTCGGGTGGTCTGATGGTTGCGCCACGAATGCCTTCGCCATCAATATGATCAAGAGGGAATTAACCACTGTCTTAGAGGATTTAGCTTTAATTCGGTGGCCTTCTGGATGTACTGCAGGCTGACAGCCTATAAATTACTTAGCCAATTACTCAACTGCAGTCACAGTCACAACCTCACCAACATCATGGCCGCTTAGCTCTCAATACTCGAAGTTGGCAAGTTCAGACTTGGTTCCTTATGAGTTCAAATTTGCCAGTTGTCCTCGTGAGTCGATACTTCCAAGGGCGGGAGGACACAAGTACGGTGATTCTGAGGATTGGAATAGAACTTGTACTTAGTGACGTGATGCCACCGTCTCAGTTTTCTGCACCCAAATTGACCAATCACCGCATTGCTACTGCAAACATGTTCAGCATGTTCTTTTTGTACATCAGAGTTAAAATAGGCTTTAGAGCCTGCAACTAAACATTCTATAAAAATAACACACTGCCTTATTTGATTTGTTTTTTTAAATAAAAGTTTTGGCTACTGTTCAAATAATATGCATATGGGCCTTTTAAGATAACCCTATATTATGCATATCAGCCTTTTAAGATATCCATATAATACGCATATGAGCCTATTAAGATAGCATGCATATGAGCCTATTAAGTGCAGCTGGTCTTCTGTTTTTACGCTTATGTGATGTCACATGCCGGTTCTGACTCCTGTCGCATTCTGGGCAATGTCCTTTGAGAAGTCAGCACAAGTCAGCACCGGAGAAGACTTACCTAAAGTAGGCAGATCAAGTTAACATCCGGGAATTTGGTCGGTACTTGGCCAAATGTGAACTTGAGGAATGATATTTGGTCAGCGACTGATGATCATAAGTTCACAAGGACACAAGTACGTACAAGTATAGGTATTAAAAAACGGCCCATGTGACCATCTGACACGGTAGCTAATACAGCTGAAAAAACATGAAGGTCCCTGTCCTTTTTAGGGTACTTTGCATGACACTTTTGTACACATTGATTTACAGAAATCAATGCGTCTCAAACTGCCACGCTTGCCAGAATACCTCTTTCCTAATTATTTTAACCCTGTTTAATCTTGCACACTTGCCAGAATACCTCTTTTCTGATTATTTTAACCCTGTTGCACACAATCTACAAGGCTACACAGATTGGCAGCATCTTGTTACGATCAAGTATGTATCTCTATAATATTTTACAGTGTATTAAATACGTTTAAAGCCTCTATGCTTAGTGAAATTCTTCTGTAATATATATATATATATATATATATATATATATATATATATATATATATATATATATATATATATATATATGTATATATATATATGAGAAAAGCCTGAACAAGTCGAATAAAAATGCTTCAAGTGTGGCAGTGCGGTTCTGGTCAAGGGCAAGCGGTCAATAGCTAGAGCTGCTCCTTTAAACGGCGGTTGTCTAGGAAACAGGTGCAGAAATGCAGGGATTTGGATGGTGACTGAGTGAGTAACCTGGGAGCCAATATTTAGCACAATCGCTTCACAACACATTTTATGTCAAGGACCCCCACACTGATACATATTTTTGGCCATGGAGATTTGTGTACGCTTCTGAATTATCCCAGATACCGTTTTTATTATTATTTTTTAGCTTTAAAATGCTCACCAGCTCCAGCCACATTTGCCATTTCTGAATAGCCAAAGCAGGGTTAAACGGGAATTCCACCCATTTTTAAAATTTTCCTGAGAGTGTACAAATGTGAATCAAACGGACCTGCTAGGGTCCGTTTGGTTCCATTTGTTCCATGGAATGGAATCCATTTGTACACTCAGAAAAAGAAGGCCCCAAAAGAAAAATCATTAAACATGGTACAACACAACTTGATGATGTCTTCAAGTCCTGTTTCACCATATTAATGATTATTTCAAGACCTTAATTTCTAGGAAAAAACAGAATGGAGAAACCTGTTCATGTCCACACAACATCTTTAAAGGGTATATTAATGACACAGTAAATTGTTGAAAATGGGCGGAAATGCCCCTTTAAACTGGTTAAACTGGATTTTCGTTCCATTTCCGCATTGCGACCAGCTGGCTGGAACGTGGCTCAAGGGAACCAGACCCCACTTTGGGAACCACTGATTTAGCAACCCCCTTTTCGAACAACAACAACCGGCCCAGAGAATGTCACCCACCGTAGCCTCGCTGCTCCACTGGAGCGGTGCAAGTGGCACACTGTGTTTATGGACCATGAAAAGCAAACAGTAGCAACAAACAGACCTGCTAACGTGATGTTCCGTCAGGCTTTTTACCTGTAGCATAATTAAAGGAGAAGCACAGTCGACTACAACTGGCTCACAAAATCCACATAGGGCAAATAGTTTCACTCGAGCTGTTCTTTTTATGGGGTCAGCTCCCAGACAACTTCTTAGGGCATGAAAAGTGGATTATACTTGATTGTTCATCTGTTATGCAGATTATTAGAAGTATTAGTAGTATTTAGACCTGTTGTGCTTCATTGTGTCGAGATTTCAGTTTGATCTTAAATACAGGACTAAGGCACATTCACTGGTACACAAATTAACTTGGAAAACATGAGAAAACAGAAACACCACTCACTGACCTCACCCTAGACTGAAGGAAAACGTTCATCTTTCTAAACTTTGTCAGTGCCCTTGCCTTCTAGTTTTTACAATTCACTACTGCCCCCTGGTGTTCAAACGGATATAAACCTGTAAGGGAGACAAACCTCTGAAATGTTTTGAGCAATGAATGCCACCATTAACAATTACTAGAATTGCTGCATGGCAGTTTAGTTTAGAAAATAATAATAATGCCTAACATATTAACTAAGGTAAGCATTTTACATGCTACTGATAGTGCTGCCTGTGTCAATAGCAACTATATGAACTCATCAAAGCCAAAGCATCAGCAACCCCTAGACACTTGAAAGATTTGAAACCAGCTTGGAAGTATTCTTTTAACGATGAACAGACATTGTAGGATAAAAAACTGCAAAGTAGCTACGAGGCTCTTATCGGACGGAAGATTCCCATGTCAGCTTACATGTGAGAACAGTGTCTAGTTAGTCCACCTCTCCAACATCACTCTGCTATGCTATTCCCCCGTCACATGAGTGGATTATACTGTATGTGGGTTAACTGCATAGACCTGCCTGAAGCTTATAAACCCAATAGCTCCCCAGCCAAGGAGGTGACTCCCCCTTTGGGTAAACGGCAGATGCTAGGCTTCCCACACAGGAGACGCTGGTTTAAATTATTCTATACCATTTAGTTGGTAGCTTATGAGTACTACTATGTTGTACAGATACTAGGGTAGGTTATACAGATAGTAGAAGCAACCTAAATCATAATTAACCATTTTTCAAGGTTACGGAGTCCACGGACCACAAGGGGTGAATTAGGTGCACTATTTTGAGCCTGTAACTCTTGAGAGTGTACAAATGGAAGTTATGGAAGTTATACTGTAACTAAATGCTTCAATTAATGATTCGCACAATCAAATAGTTAAACACATTTTACAGTGTAGAACGTGGACCCATAAGCACATAGAGGGTCTGAGGGTCAAACTGGGTCTCCTTGAAAATTAAAAGAAAAAAAAGGTTGAGAATGACTGCCCTGCTTTGTTGCACAATGCTGGTGGCCAGGGCGGATGTAACATTTCCCACTAACTGTGGTGCGAATTTGCTTCGCGCCACGGGCGATGAAGTTGCATCGATACCATTTTCGGTTATATGCATTTTATTAGTCAAGTAAAGCATCAATAACATCAGTTGTTGTTGAAGTTGCAACAGGCACGCAGCATGCATAAAGCTAAAGGTCTGACTCAGAGAGTTGTCTGTTTTCAATGATGGAATGCTGTTGGTTTAGTGGTGCCACAACTGTAGTTAGTTAGTTAGTAGCAGTAGTGGTGTTTCAAATCATTTTAAATATAAGCTCTTTAATTTGAAATCTCTCTCTTTATTTGCATGCCACCATGTTTGGTGAGGCAGTCAGGGGCATTTAGGGGGCATTGCACCCCCATGTCCATGCCTAAATCCGCCCTTGCTGTTGGCACTTGCAGAACTGAAGGAATAAGCAGAAATTAACACTTCCCAGTGACTGAAGGCTGACATGCTGCACTGTACAGAACGCAGTGCTGGTGTTCACGTAGCCTGCAGCTACGACTTGGATGAGGACCTTTCAAACTCAATCGCGTGGCCCGCCGCCCGGGCGCCATCTCGGCCCGTCCCAGAGCCACCACATCAGGGCAGATAACGTGCTCCGCTAAAGGTTACGACTCACTGTGACATTTCTGTAGAAAGCAAGCGGCCCTGCATTCCTGAACTACTTCTGTATGTATGTGTGCGTGCGTGTGTGTGTGTGTGTGTGTGTGTGTGTGTGTGTGTGTGTGCACGTGCACCCGCACGCACATGTGTGTGTGTAGGCATTTAGAACTCTGATAATGCATGCTTAGCAAAGGGATTCTAAAAAAGAGCAAGACAGAAGCAAAGGACAGTTGATTAAGAAAGTGACAGAGAATCCCATTATGGAACAGTCTGCCTTTGAATTTTAAGTTCAAACCGCATTTATATTATTATAAGACTCATAAGACAAGAACATCAAGGGTCAGCAATTGACAGACCCCCCCCACACACACACACACATACACACTTCTGACCTTATTTTATAAACAGATTGAATTGAAATAACTTGTGAAACTAACATCTACCATGCCCTTTTCCATTGCAGAGACGAGTAAATTCTTTTCTCTTGGAAATAAATCTTGCAATATATTTGGGGAGGGAGTTGTGAGTTCAATGCAAATTTGCAACTAACTTAACAATAATATAAAGCTAGAAAACTGTGGCTGAAGTACAGCATTATGATGATGTCTGATGATGATGTGTATTGATCCACTTAACAACCTCCACCTGATTTAAAAAAAAAAAAAAAAGATGATTTTAACTATTTTACTATTTGCCCACTGACCAAGTGGTCTAGGGGCAGGCCACATAGTCTTTGGCCTGACAGTGTGTTGCATGTTCAAGTCCCGTTTATGACGACTACTGCTGCACGTCTCTCTCCTTCTCTCTCCCCATTTCCTGTCATTCTTCACCCGTATTTATCATTGAAAGCAAAACCCCGAAAAACGCTTTGAAAAAAATTCTACTGTTAAATCTCATAACGGTGGCTGAACTTATAGCGTAGCAACCAGGGGAGGGGAGGGGGCGACCACCAGACATGCTTTAAAAGGATCCCAGGCTAATAATAAGCCTAATATGGATAAATAAATACATTATACTTGTCCTCTATAACTAGAATTCAACATTTAAAACACATAGGGTTCCATTTTCGTTACCATCTAAACCCCTTATCATTTTTTGTACCATTTTGAAAAACTTTTTGGAATAGTTTGACATGCCAATCCATGAACACATTGTGAACTTGTAGACTGGCCATTTAAACTATTTAAACTGGCCATTTAAATGACCCTTACGGGTCCATTTGGTAAGGGTAGGGCTCCAGGGAAAATCTTGCCTAGGCCTCCAAATTGCTTAGAAACGCCGCTGGGCCAACATCTGCAACCATTTTTCCACTGGTCGCTACTAAACCTAACTGTTGATTGTCTGGAAATGATTTCACCCCTCCTAGGAAATGGATCTTGTGCATTAGTGAGGACCATTTAAAGAGAATAATTTATTTACATTCATTTTTCTTAAGCAGGCAAAATAGCCAATGTTAAGCTTAAAGGAGTAGCATACGTATTGTGCACTTGAAAATACTGTGCATGCTATCCCATGTCAGAATTACACTCAAAATGACACAAAACTGTTCAACATGTCAGCACTGAAACATTTTCCTATAATGTTCACTCTAAATGCCTGCTGGCCCCATTATGTGTTTACTTACTTAATAAACGGTCAGAGACTGCTTAACGAGGGAAAACGGTGTGATGGGTGGCAGCCATCTTCTAGTGGTCAGTTAGCCATGACGGCCATCACGTAAACACATAGCTTAACAAGCTGGACGTTGTGTGTGACGCTGTCTATTAAGACAGCGTCACACACAACGTCCACGGGATCAACAACACCACGGATATGAACAGAGATGATGTATAATGACATGGTGTCCCCATTAAAAGCCTGTACACAGATTAGAATCTACAGTGTGGAAACAATGAGACAGGTACACACATGCATTCAGGGCTTGACACTAACACTTGCCCACTTGCACGGGGCAAGTAAAAAAATGGTGGGGCAAGTGAAGACTGCTACCTGGTTGCCCTGCACTTAGTGCACTATAACACAACACAAGATAAATTTGTCTTGAAGTCAGTCATTGCACTCTGTGTCTGCCTCTGTGTCTTTCCCTGCTTTCTAGCTGTCCACAATTCCAGGTTGGATTTGGGAAACAAAACAGGCAAATTAACATACGCATCAAAATGATCTTCTACATTCTCTAGTTGTGTAGACTTAGAGCTAATTAAGATGATGAATTTTAACTCTTGAGAGCGTAAAAACGAAACCAAATGGACCCGCAAGGCTCCATTTGGTTTCGTTTTTACGCTCTCAAGAGTTACATCTGGTTAACCAACTTAACTGGGGACCACCTGGAACCCTCTCAAAGACCACTGGTGGTCCCCAGACCACCTGTTGAAAACCCCTGGTTTAAAGCAGTAGGAAGTAGGAAGTAAACTTAAATGCAAAATTTACAATATATTTTTGGGGGGCAAGTGACCATGACCTGAGGGCAAGTAGAACCTGACTTGCACTTGCCCGATGGGCAAGTGCCTCGGAGACCTTAGTGTCAACCCCTGTGCATGCACGCACGCACGCACACAGTAAAAGTAGTAATACCATACAGTATGAGCACACTATTTACACTTAAATAAATAAAATGAAATATTACTTAGTACAAAATTATTAGCAGCAGCACTTACAGTAGCAAAAGCACACGTTGCATGCATGTTATAGAGTTGATGAATTGGTGCTATATCAATATTCAATCAACCTCTTTTGCCCTGTTTTATACTTAGGATATAAATTTAGTATTAATTATTAATCAGATACATCTGAAAACTACAGCTTTTGAGTAAATGTAGTTAGTGGCGAGCAAAATGCTAGTAAAAGTACCTTAAGATTGTAACTTTACACCACGACAAGGCTTCATCTGGTGTCCAATCAGCATTTAGTGTACAGCAGTGGCCAGTGTGTCCCTCCTTCTGATCTTTTATGCTACAGCAGACACACGGAGACGCTGCTCTCTCATAACAAAAGCATTTTTTCCCCTCTGAGATCCACTTCATTACCCACACTAATGTGGAGCAAAATGTTTATTCAAATGAGTGCGAGTCTTGAGATCAAATCCACTAAAGCGAATGAGAAGAGAGAAAAGGGGGAAAACGCTGAAAAGGGATTATCTGCTTTCAAAAATAAATCATATTTGAATTAATTACAAAATGAAGGGGCATAGGGAGGTTAAAAGAATTCTTATTTTCTGGCCATTTCCTCATTTATTCGCTGGTGCTATTTGTTTATTCATCAGCCCGTTCAGTGGCATTAGTATGTTTGGGTGGAAGCAGAGAATAATTACATTTTATCAGGATCAACATGACAATGAGAGCCTGTGAGAGTAATTGATTGGCCGAAGCTTAGAGGTGTATGCCACATTGTGGTCATTTGATTGGCCATTACATGGGAGGCGAGTCTTTCCATTGGCGATTGATTGGGTGGTGTAATTATCCACCTGGGAGCAGGAGCTGTTATTGTGCGACATTGGCACTTTTTTGTGGATGTCTGCTGGGGTGAGTATAGAAAGGTCAGCTGTTGTACACTAGAGTTACCGCATCGGTGTTACCGATTGTACTAATTAAGCCTCTGCTCTGTTTAGTGTGCAGTGTGGTCCTCAAACTTTGTAACTATAACTGGAATCAAAGTGTACATGGAACCAAATTTGTATACCCGCACGCGTACAGAGCCATTTGGAACCCCCTCAAAGACACTTTGAGATCCATTTGTGGGGAGCGTTTCTAGTGAGGCAACATCAGCATCAGCACTCTGATTTGAACATGGAAAAGACAGACACAGCCAGATTAACGCGCCCAAGGGTCCCCGGGCTAGACAAACTTTCAGGGCCCCATCAGCTGTGCGGTGTGATTCCGCACTGCATTTGGAAAAAAGACGTGATGTTTTGTTTGGAGTCTGCTGTAATTTTGTGATACCCAGCCCCCCTGAAAGAGAGAGAGAGAAGCAGATAGACACACTACAGACTATACAGTAGCTGCTGTATGAATGCAGCCTCTAGTAGCCAATAGTGCACTAAAGTAGTGTGTGATCTATAAAATCAGAGTAAAGAGATATGATGAAGGAGGTTCTTTACAAAATAGTGTGTGCCTGCATATAGCCCATTGGCCCGTGTCACTTGTCAGCGATTGTTTCCAGTAAGCACCGTCAGGAATCAAAGAGAGTCAGATTGAGGCCAGACTAATTTAAATAAATGTGACTGTGAATGACTAGTCAGATTAGGCCCAGAATAGCGTTACGATGATATCCTCCAGTGACGTTTTGACATTCCACTGATCGGTGATCAGAAACATCGGCCAAAAGCCTGATCGGTCGATCTCTAGAGGAGATGGCAAATTGTCCATACACATTCTCCTAACTCCTCTATGAACTGTGTGACTTACGTGCACAGTGTGTGTACTATCATGCCTGTGATTGTCCGTTTTCACATCACATTCCTAAAATTGTGCACCGAGATGGTATTCATTTATAGTATGATGGGAGGAATATGGTCATTAGGGTTGATATCACATACAAACGTACAAGACACTGAGATGTGGTGTTTCCATAACAGTACCCCTCACACAGCCGGCTGAGAAATGAGTGCAATCACAGTTCCATCTCCAGATAGATAGAAGATGGACCTGTTCTAACGTATTAGCCCCATTTTACTAGTTTGAAAACCATTTTCAAATAGTTCAACTACCTGATCTACAACATGTGAGCTTGTAGATTGGCTATCTGACAATGTTTTTCACAATAATAAAAAACAAAAATAATCAAAAAAGAAGGACAAGGAGGAAGGCCATGACTCAAGGCATCTCTCTTTACACATGATTGTCACAGACAGTCAATTCCTCTCAGTTCATTTAAATCTACAGTAGGGTTTGTCAAAATGTTTGAGAGACATGGCAGGGGATGTAACTACACGCAGTAAATTGTATATAAAATGGCAGTTACTCAAGCATTAAATCCCCTGGATAATTTATGCCATATGCGAGGAGCAGCGTGACTATTTTCATCCTACACAAAAGATGAAACCCTCATTACAATGAATGTTGAATTTACGACATACCTGTATGTGTCTGAGCAAATCAGTATTTTTGTCCTACACAAAGATTAAGTTCAACCCTAGAAGGCCCAGGTATATTTCTACTTGGGGGGAAAAGAAAAAAAAACTGTTTTCAACCCTACTACTAGTTTGTACTACCATGATCTATTAAAACATAAATAAATTATTATTATTTAATATATGCTAATTATTATTATTATTATTATTTTTAATATAATGAATGTACATGTTCTAGACATTCTAATTATCACAAAATGTATTTATTGCATTGTCATTTTACTTACTTTTATTAGGGTTAAAGGCTAAAGGTCAAAGTTTAAAAATCATTAGAAATTGCAGTCCAGAGTTTAATTGAAGAGGTTAATTGCAGCCTCTGTGGGAGGTATTGCTATGCAAATATCGTGACCAATTGCAATAAAATACTAAACTTGCTTCCAAGTGTCAACTTTGATAACACTCATATGGTCTCATATACTAGAGTTCTCAACAGGCCAGACAAGGCCCGACCCTATCTGAGCCCTCATCAAACCTTGTACACTCAAGACACTGCTACCACTGACACCCTTACCTCACCAAAGCCTATACACTGAAGATACGCCAGTGCATGCGACCTCGCCAATTTCCACCCTCAGGCGTCTTACTGACTGTTAACTTTCTCCAAGTAATGTAACACAAACCGATTACTCAAGTAATATCACATTACCTCCAAACAATGCATACAATACATGTAAAGTAGTACTGTAATACTAGCCGTCAGCCTGATGTCCAGATCAATTTTACCACCATTGTTCATCGTAGTCGTGGGTTAGATGGGAAGGATCCACACTAAACAAGCGTAATCCGTGAATACTTTCATAGCAGATAACAAAAAAACACACAGATCACTGAATTGATCTTGAGTGCATTTAGATCTCTATGAAACCTGATCAGAGAGACTTGACTCTTTTTGAAGGACACAGACACAGAGAGCGTGACAAACCGCTTATTAAACCGAGAGCGAGCGAGATGGACGCTCTGTGGAGCGATCAGCGGGGGGAGGGGGGAGGCGTGACCACGGAGGGGTGGCAGAGCGAGACGCCACAATGAAGAAATGTGGAGATGAGAGGATAGAGGGAGAGATGGAGGGGCGGCTTGCACTGACAGGGATGAGAGGAAGGCAGAGGGCTCTTGGTTTAGGAGTAACATTTTTCTTTTGTTTTTTTTTAAACATTAGCCAGATTAAAAAGATCATGCTTTTTTAATCACTTTAAACCTGGCGTCTTTGGTTTGGGGTCGGCATGAAAAGTAAAGATAATGGAACGCACTCAGTGACAAGAGTGAATTTCAATCACTCATTTCCTACATCATGCTGAAAGACGTTTTGGCTGTCCAGCCTCCATCAGTCCAATGACGTGATTATAGGTATAAATTCCCCCAAAAGACCATAAGCCACATTGGCTTAATTTATAGTCGGCTTGTACGTCAGTATTATGCTGTAAAAATAGCCCCTCTACAAGCTCAGTGCGTCACAGTGCGCTTGTAGCTCGTCAATTTTCTTTGAAGCGTTAACGTAAATGGTGCGTTTATATGACCTTTAACCAAGGCGATAGTGTAACTGTACATTCAATGACATTCCCAACTCCATCTGAAAGTCAACTATTTGTCTGAGGTATAGTATGTTTGTATTGTATAACTTATACATTTCCTCTTCCTAGAAATTATCAGTGGAATACCGTTGCTAGGCAACAGCTTTGGTCCAAAGTGTATTTCCTGAGATCTCTTGGGGACCTGGTGCAGACCCCTCGGGGGACCCCAGGGTTTAAGCGGTATACTCATTTCAGAGACAAATCTAGCATGTTGTATAAATAGACAGACCTTTATCAATCCCACAGGGGAAATTCAGTTAGTCAATACAGCAGTAAAGGAGGAGGACACAAGATACAGAAAGGTCCCATGGCTAAGTGTACAAAAGCAAATGCCAATAGTAATATGTCCTAATGCTAATGCTAATGCATATCAAATTCGGGGGCCTTGAAATTAAAAAGGATGAGAATCAATAAACTACCAGAACCTCCAAAATCCTCCAGTGTACAAATGGAACCAATATGGACCCCCACGAGTCGACAACTGATAGTCACCAAACCCCATGTTGAGAACCAGTGCAGCAGACCTTGAATATATCTGCCTGCCTGAATGGGTCTCCTATCTGTTCATTTCCTCACATTCTAGCTAGAACGATAAAGGAGGAAGTAGGAAACTGCATGCAGACCTTCTGGGAGTCTGTTCTTCCAGTTCACCAGTCCTCGGGGGAAAGACAATGGAAATGACTATCAGCTACAGTGCTATGGAGAAACAGCAGCTATCAGATAAGGAAGTGTTGTACACACCGCCAGTAAATCAATCAAGGTCATCAAGGTCACTCTCTGTTCTTGTTCTCTCTTGGCGTGTAAACCCGTCATGACTTTGTCTTTAGTTGCCTGGGACTGGGTAAAAGCATTATCTAATGCAATCCGTCTTTGGCAAACCACGGGCAACAAAATTGCCCTTGCATTTTCCAGACAATACACCCACTGCTAAACCAAAGCTTAAAAAAAAAGTAGCCCTAACTTCATCCTACAGAATGGCTTTTTTCTCTCAAGTGACCTTGGCTTGGAGTGTTTCTCTATTCACCACTGCCACCTAGTGGTCACACATGCGCCATAAAATGTTTGTAAAAGCTGCAAGTCACACAGAGGATAGGCCAGATTTTAAAGAATAGAATAGATAGGGAAAACGTGAGGATATGAATGTAAATGACCAGTCGAGTCTCAACCAGTGACAGATCACAAGGCTACTGAGAAATTAGAGGTTTCAAATATGAACTGATAACTCTACGGGTCAATGACAATGTACATACCTTTCCGTACTGCTGTAGTGTACAGTAGCTCTGGTCCACAGCTCCACTGCTCCTTTGAGGCTGCCTTACTTTGGAGTTCTGAAAGTACAATGCAATCAGCCATTACTCTCTTCTGGAGTGGACGTTTTACCTACTTACCAAAACAAACAAGTCTTGTGTGATTACCTTCCATAGTGGAAACACTCTGCGCCCCCCACAACACAGATAAAATGAACTTTTTGGGCAGAACGCGATGATTTGCTCCCTCTACCGATATTGCCAAGAGAAAACCTTCATAGGGAATGTTTGCCGGTGAAAAAAAAAGTTGAGCATAGATGGTAGGAATGGTTCATTCCTATGCCTTTCTATTTTGTAGGGGGGGGCAGGGTTTGCCTTGCGCTGCGATGGGATCCTTAAAAAAATGCATGTGGTCGACCACGCCAGGGACCGTGTGTAGACTACCCCCCCCCCCCCCCCCAAGATCAGCCCAACCCTCTCTCAGCAACTGGTACCTTGAAGCTTTTAATAGAAAAGTTAATGCAGGACAGAGGACCATGAATAGGGTTAATTAGAGTGAGTCCAAATAAAGCATCGGGCTGAATATTTTTCTCTTAAAGTATTCTTTAACTTTAGTAGAAATGGGCAGAGAAACCTCCAAATTAGGGGCCTAATCAGACATTTTGATAGACTGATGTTGCATTTCAGGTTAATGGCAAGTATGACAGGATTTGATGTACAGTACATTGCTACGCTTCTTTTAAAACAGGGGCCCAAAAGAACTTTTTGAACCGATCAGTCTCATAAGTTTTGCACACCCCCTTATGCGCCACATTTTCACATTAAAAAAGCAGACCTACAAGCTCATAGCGTGCCACTGGACAGGTGGCATGAAGTGAACAGGGTTTATTTAACTGTTGTTGGTTCCCACAACACCAATCTGCTGCTAACTGTCTTACTCTATGGCAGGGGTTTTCAACAGGTGGTCCGGGGACCACCAGTGGTCCCTGAGAGGGTTCCAGGTGGTCCCCCAGCTAAGTTGGTTAACCAGATGTAACTCTTGAGAATGTAAAAATGAAACCAAACGGACCCTGGCGGGTCCGTTTGGTTTCATTTTTACACTCTCAAGAGTTAAAATATTCATCATCTGATTCAGCCCCAAGTCTACACAACTAGATGATGGACAAAAGCAAAAATAAATCTTTAGTTTTGGGGTCTGTGGGGCTAAAATGTCCTCAAATGGTGGTCCGTGGCTTAAATGCTGAATAAATGGTGGGCCCTGGAGTCACAAAGGTTGAAAACCACTGCTCTATGGCTCTGGTTTCTACTGCAGTCACATGTAATCCAGGTACGTACCGCGCAGGGGGATCCGGTCAGGTGGTTGTAGATAGCTTGTATGAACAGAGCATTGTATCTCTGTTGGCATCCCGGTTGGTTCTCCATGCATCCGGTCAGCCTGCTGGTTTTCTGCACTCCTGCATCTTTCTTCAGCACATCCACATGTGTTAGTATTTGACGTCCTTGCGACCTGGTGCCCATGTTGTTGGTTCCCACAACACCAATCTGCTGACTGGCAGCTCTCAACGTCTTTGGCAGTGTCCTGCAAGTCGCCTTCTCCTGGTGGCCATCTTGTCGCCGTCTAGGCAGGGACAGAGGAACCTCTCCAACCCTGTATACCACCGTCGTTCTGAGGAGGATTCCAGAAAAAGAGAATAGAAAAATAAATCAATTATATGGCATGTGTGTGCGTTAGGGCAGTGTTTTTCACCTTTTTGATACCAGGGCCCACTATTTATTCAGAATTTGAGCCATGGACCACCATTCCCCAGGTTAATTCCTTGCAGATATGTATATTTGCGTACTAACAAACCTTCCAAATGGCTTCCAATGTTTTTTCCCCTTCCAATTCTAATATTCACTCGGCAATCTAAAGACTTGCATATACTGTACCTTATAGCCGTAGTTCTCTTACAGTTTTCAATGAGACATAGAGGGTTTATTCTTTGGAACACTGTTGATTCTAGGCTAAAAGCATCTCCATCTCTGCAAACTTTCAAAGCAGCCTATAAAAATGCTCTTGCAGTAGAACTAATTAGAAAACAAAACAGTCAAACATTCTCTAGTTAGACTTGGGCTAATTCATATGATGAATATTTTAACTCGAGTGTAAAATGAAACCAAATTTGTTTCATTTGGTTTCTTTTTTACGCTCCTAAAGAGTTACATCTGGTTAACCAACTTTCCATCATTTAGCTGGGGACCACCTGGAACTCTCTCAAGGACCACTGGTTGATTCAGATTTTCAATTAAGTTGTCCATTAATATATAGTAGTGTCAACTGTGGTGGGAGTACTGCTCTGGTTTTGGTGAAATATTAAGTGGTTCTGGTCATGTCATTTTGTGGTCTGTATGTTTAATTATGGACAAAATAAACACAGTAAATCTTTAATTTGGGGGTCTGCAGGGCTAAACTCTCGTCAAATGGTGGTATGTGGCTCAAAGGCTGAGGCTGAGTAGATAGTGGTCCCTGTAGGCAGGGAGATATCCATGAAAACCAGAATAAAGGGTGTACCAAACTTTTCTCAGTTGTTCCTAACATGATTTTTGCACGTAGAATCCAATTCTGCTTGATACATTTTTGTATCATGCATAGTTAATTAGATAATTAGCATAATTAATGCAAATTATCTCATTAATTATCCGAATTACAAAAATGTACTTTGTAGAAACGAATTCTACGGGACAAAATACATAAGGATCAACTGAGAAAAGTTTGGTAAAGCCTTTTATGAATTTATTATAGATTTTTTCCAGTATGTCAAGTAAATTGACATATGGGATAGAATAACAGGGAAAACCCTATAACTATTCGATAAAAGGCTTTTTACCAAACTCTTCTCAGTTGATATGTATGAATTTTGTCCTGTAGACTCCATTTCTACATTTTTGTACTGTGCATAATTAATGAGATAATTACCATATTTGACACAGTGGTGGAAATACTGTAAGAGAAAAACCTAACAAATATATGGAGAAATGGGTGTCAGAAACTGGTGGATAGAAGCTGGAGCAATCACAGAGGGATCAAGTGTACAAGCTGTAAAGGCCGTCACTACTTCTGTGCAATTTGACTGCATAGACAGTAATTTGAGGCATTAAGATACTGAATCCTGACAATGGATGACTTGATGACTTGTTTGGAGCAGAATGCAGACATTCACTGGAATTGTGATGAATTCGAACGGCCTTCGGCCAGCCTCACTCTAGCAGCACGCCATCCAGGTGGCCGGTGTACTGTACTGTACTGTACGTACAGTATGGTGTGTACGGTATTATGTAGTACAATATCCTACAGTAGCCTAAAGTATGCTAAATTACACTACAGTGCAGTCTAGTACAATACAGTATGACCGATGCAGTTAGCTCCGACGGACCCCCACTCTCTGCTCCGTCCCTCCGCTCCGAGATGGGGTTTCTCAGCATTATCCGCCGTATTCCCTCGGGCGAGGCGGCCGGTCGGTACCAATACAAGTCGCATGTACTCACCATAGGTCCTGTGGAACAACCAACGCGCCTGTCCGGAGCTCTCTTGTGTTTATTTTTTTTCGGCCGCATAAAATCCAACCGATGATTTCGGGAAAGTGTTTTAATCCGCGAATTCTGTCACACATTTCTGTGGTTTTTGCAGTGTCGCCAACTCGCCATGTTTAATATGACGACATCGTCAATATCAACATTACTACCCCCTCTGGCCAAACTGCACTCCTATGCAATGCAATGCAACCTGAATGATACAGTATTGATACAGAATGCCTTGACGGGGAAAGAAATTATATATATATATATATATATATATATATATATATATATATATATATATATATATATATATATATATATATATATATATATATATATATATATATATGCGTGTGTGTGTGTGTGTGTGTGTGTGTGTGTGTGTGTGTGTGTGTGTGTGTGTGCCAATTGTGTAACTGCATGTCAAATAAAGTGATATTTTCCAATTAAGAGGTGTCCGAGCATCATATCATTCATCACACCGACACTTTTGTACACACATTACGAGATTAGCATATATTAGTTCTATGATTGACATTAGTAATGGAAGATATTGAGCTTATTTTAAACTCAATTTCGTCATTTCAACTAAAAGTAGAACAGAGGCAAATATTGAAAGAACTTGCTTTGGGCAATAATGTATTTGCAGTTCTACCGACTGGATTTGGAAAGAGTGTAAGCTTCGGGTTGTTTGGGAAGCTAATGGACCAGCCAGGTAAGTTATAAATGACTGTCATTATTAGATAAATACTTCTCCACCTTTTTATCAGTTAAAGCCATTGTATCATTCTGTATCAATACTGAATCATTACAGTCAGAGGCTTCAGGTTGCATTGCATTGCATAGGAGTGCAGTTTGGCCAGAGGGGGTAGTAATGTTGATATTGACGATGACGTCATATTAAACATGGCGACACTGCAAAAACCACAGAAATGTGTGACAGAATTCGCGGATTAAAACACTTTCCCGAAATGGATTTTATGCGCCCGAAAAAAATAAACACAAGAGAGCTCCGGACAGGCGCGTTGGTTGTTCCACAGGACCTATGGTGAGTACATGCGACTTGTATTGGTACCGACCGGCCGCCTCGCCCGAGGGAATACGGCGGATAATGCTGAGGAACCCCATCTCGGAGCGGAGGGACGGAGCAGAGAGTGGGGGTCCGTCGGAGCTAGATGCAGTGCAGTACAGTACAGTATCACGCATTAACTATGCGTGATACAAAAATGTATCAAGCAGAATTGGATTCTACGTGAAAAATCATGTTAGGAACAACTAAGGAAAGTTTGGTACATCCTTTATTCTGGTTTTCATGGATATCTCCCTGCCTACTGGACCTGGTGTAAAACTGTTTGAAAGCCACAGTAATACTGACCTGAGGTGGATCTCTGCCAGTGGAGAGTTCTTCTTCTTTTTATGTGTATAGTTTTATCCACCAACTGCTTTCCTCTGTCCATAACAATGAATACGAGTTGTTTAATATTAAAACGAACAACTTATTGTAACAAACATTAGTAGCAGTTGAGTTGAGTGGGTGGGTGGGTGCGTCAGTGTGTGTGTGTGTGTGTGTGTGCGTGAGTGTGTGTGTGTGTGTGTGTGATAGTGGGCGTGGTCGACCACACGCATTCTTGGATCCCACCTCAGTTCAAGGTAAACCCCGCCCCCCACTCCTGCTCAGAACGCTCCGCCCTCACGCCGCGCGGGAATACATTTAAAGGGGAACTCATTGCGCTCACCCATTTTCAACATTTTAATGTCATTAATATACCTTAGAGATGTTGTGTGGACATGATGAAAAAGTTCCCCCAATTCTGTATTTCCTAAAAATGGAATGAATGAATGAATGAATTTTTTTATTGACAGAGATGAGAGTTACAGTACAAGTCAAGTACACACTGCAACAAAACTGATAACAGCTTGGAGAATTACAGTACAATTCAAGTACGACTACATCAAATCTGACAGAGCTGATTGGACACAGTAGTTAAGCATACACTTGTTTACAATAGTGGCCAACTTGTTCATTTCATTAAGGCATTCAAATACATACAAAACAACTACTTCGGTGAAGTCAGAAGCAGCAAATCATGGAGGTCAAATACATCTGATGACATCATCAGGATGTAGGCCTATTTCACCATGTTAATGATTTTTCTTTCAGACCCATTCACCCATTTTGAAAATGGGTGGAATTCCCCTTTAAAGGACCACTTCACACTTTTAGTCAACAACGAAGTCGCTATGCATGCTCGCTGCCCTGCCCGTGCGTGCGGCCGTGCGTGGATACAACTTCATTTTCAAAAATCTCAACTGTCCCATCAAAGGACTACTTAAACACTTTGCAACCAGTGATGCTAACCATAACAATAATAATAACAGGAGTCACTCGAGTATCTATGCCAAGTTGCCAACAATAGCGGTAGTGGTCCACTAGTCCTTTTCAATTAACCCAAAACTCATCTTTTCCCCTGCACTATGTCTCCCTCTAGTGTTCAGCCCTAAAATAAACTGATATGCCCAGATGTATTGTGTGGCCAGTTGGCTCCATGTTCCATGTACTGATTGCTTGTTTTTGTGCTTATTGTTCAGTAGGCTACCTTGTAATTTTGTTTTGAAAGGTGCTTTAAAAATGTACATAGGTACAATGTTTGTTTATTTAGGATATTTTTGAATGGACAATAGACCTATAGCTACAGTAGTAGGCTACAAAATACCATCCTTCTTGTCGGTGTGTGTTAATTTATGTTTTGAAACAACCGCTGGTGAATCAGTTGTCTAATTGGACCTGAACATTAATTAATGTTGCAACATCGCACCTGTTGACCTTGTTGTTCTTTTTCGCAACTCTCTTGCTCCCATTACAGTTTTGGCAATGAAAGCTGAGCGATTGCATCATTCTCTCTGGAAGTGAATTCGGGAGCACACAAACAACCTGCCGTCTGCTCCTTCTGGATAGCCAAATCACTCTAGGGGCAGATGCGATTATCGCATTACGTAAGCGCGTTGATTTGACAGAACACAATGTTTTTGGCTCAGTTTATAAAATGCCAAGGGCCGCGCAAAGGAATGGGGAGAGAGAGGGGGGTCAGAATAAAGGGGACAAACAGTCATGAGGGCTTGTCTAGTCACACGTCCGCTTTCCTACCTGTGCTTGATGCTGTTCTCTTCGATCTCTCCCTTATCGTCCTGGCCTAACTCTTCTTCGTGTCAAATACGGGCACAGTTTAAGCTGAACAGAATGTACAGGCCCGGGGACGTCATTCTGGGTGGCTTGTTTCCCTTCCATGACTCGTCTGTCTTTCCCGAGTTGTCTTTCACCTCCAGGCCCCTCGCGCTTAGTTGCTATAGGTGTGTATTGTGATTTGTGATAGTCAACAGTTGTGATTTGATTTGATTGATTTGATTTGTGATTTGACAGGAAACCACCCCCAAAAAAATTGTACATCATATTTTCCAAAATTATACTGTTTTTAAGATAAATATAGGCTACGTGGTTACAGTGTGAGTGATTTTGTGTGTCAAGTGTTTTCATTCAAGGGTTCAGGAGGTCCCAGGCCCACGCTTATGCCATCACTGAGATCAACAGAAACCCCAGCTTACTGCCCAACGTCACTCTGGGATACATCATCTATGACAGCTGTCATTCGGGTGAAGTTGGAATCCGTGGGGCCATGTCACTGGTCGGTGGGAGAGAGGAGCACTTTCAGTTGCACGAGAGCAGCTGTGCTGGGTCTCCTCCTGTGCTAGCGATTGGGGGCCCTTGTTTGTCCTCGAGTGCTATTCTCCTGTCTAGAATATCAAGTTTATACAGAATACCCACAGTAAGTTTCTTACTTGAATGTCCTGCCATTTGGTTGTCCAGAAAAATCTGGTTTGTATATTTTTTTCGTATTAGGGTTATTGTAGCGGTCAATTTGTATTGGGGGTGGGAAGTGGGACAGAACGGGGGTCCCGAGACAGGGCCACAGCATTTGCAGGGGTCCTCAGCCAAAAATGTTGAGAACCCCTGGCATAGAGGTCTGAGTGTGAAGCAGGTTTGCAAAGTATCTGTGCTATAGTCACGGAGCCTTGGGTGTAAACTCAGATGTCAGATTTATTTTTTCTCCTTCCTGGGCTCACCTCTTAAGTATTCAAGAGGGTGCCCGCTGATATCCCTTTTTAATTTATTTTTTAATAACATGTACAATATATTTGATTTCAGAATCAGGCATTTTTAGATATTAACCCTGTCATGCCTAACACAGAAAAAGCCCTGAAAATATAATAATCAATGATAATGCAACAAATTTGCTTTCCAAAATAAACTGCTTATTTGGAAGTGGTCATGTCCACCACATCTCCTTTCCTGTGAATGAACTATTTCAGGCCTACACATATTGTATACCAAAACATCAACAGAACATTATACTGTATGCATGGCACTTACACAGGTTTTCACTCTTGCTTACATACACACATCTTATATTTGAACAAATATCACTTGGGGGCATGTTTGCAATAATTTAGGTATAGATTGGTAGGGCTCAGTAGCCTGATAGATCTGCCACTCCTCTGTGTCCCATGCTGGTGGAGGCTGCCCATCGTCATTTGGTCACAAAGCTGCTTAAAAGTTGGACCTCTACATTCCCAATTAAGGATTGATGATAGTGCAACTAGGTTTAAGTCCTTGGGACTACGCTCCCCTGGCTAGCGAAGTCTGTGGTGCTACAGCCCCCTGACAGTGTCGCTGTCCATGGTGCTACAGTCTGCTGACAGTGGTGCTGTCCACGGCACTACTGTGCTTAAGGATGCCTAGGATTATTCAATGTTGTTATGATATGGCGTGCGGCAGATTGTGCTGAAGGGTCACATCCTCCACGCTCAGCTCGCACGTGTTGCTTGAAGAAGAATTTCACAAAAAGAAGAAAAACTGTGTTCATCATGTCCTGTGCCTTTTCTTTCCCCCAGATAAGTCCTACTGCTACATCCACTACTTTGAGTGACCTGGATCAGTTCCCGTCTTTCTTTAGAACAATTCCAAATAATGACTCTCAGGTAACAGTAGTCCATGATGCACATATAGGCCTATACCCCCCTCTAGTTAGTGTGGTTGATCATGCAAAATGGGGGTGGGCAGACTGGGCACTTCTCCCCCTCCTGACTGTTGACGGGGCAGATTAGCAGCACCCCTGTAGCTGATGTTATGAGTTAGATTCAAATTCTTTCCTGTTCGGATTCAAATTCTTTAGGTGCGAGCCGTGCTGCAGCTTATGATGCGCTTCGACTGGACATGGGTAGGGCTGGTGTTTGCCGACGATGCATATGGCCGCAACGCTGGCCGAACCTTCCGTTCTGAACTGGCCCGGTCCGGTCTGGGTTGCGTGGCTTATTCAGAGGCCCTGCCGTGGGACAACGACCTGGAAAGACTGGACAGGATTGTCACTGTCATGAAGGAATCCACAGCTTGTGTGGTCATTGCCTTTACATATGGAACCTATATGAAGAATATCATGGATGAGGTGTGTTGTATTATCGGGGATTATTGTACAGTATTTAGCAGATCTATGAAATATGTGTGAAATATGTTCATGCAGGTTTTTTCCATATGGAATGGAAGTCAAAACAGTGATCTGGCATGTATTTGATCTAGGGATGTTGCTAACGGTTAATTTCCTTGCCAGCTAGCCAACAGGATTAACCAGAGTTTGTGTGTGTGTGTGTGTCTGTGTGCGTGTGTGTGTGTGTGTGTGTGTGTGTGTGTGTGTGTGTGTGTGTGTGTGTGTGTGTGTGTGTGTGTGTGTGTGTGTGTGTGTGTGTGTGTGTGTGTGTGTGTGTGTGTGTGCGTGTGTGTGTGCGCACATGCATGTTTCCCCACCATCAACAGGTGTTAAGGCAGAAAGTGACGGGTCTACAATGGGTAGCGTCTCACGGGTGGGCGACCAGTCCTATTTTCCACGCTCCTCGCTATATGCCGTACCTGGCAGGAACCCTAGGGTTCGCCGTCCACCGTGGAGAAATACCAGGATTCAGAGACTACCTGTTAAACATACATCCTCGCAATGATCCTGACATCACACATGAAACCTCCATAGTAATTCTGTATACAAATGTGTTATTTCACGAAAATTATTTATTGGCCGGCTAAATGAGGGGTCCGGGGACCACTAGTGGTCCCTGAAAGGATTCCAGGTGGTCCCCAGGGTAAATGATGGAAAGTTGATTAACCAGGTGTAACTCTTTGAGAGTATAAACCATTAATGGTCATTTTGATTTGCTTGTTTGACTGTTTTGTTTCCCAAATCCAACCTGCAATTGTGGACAAAAAATCTTTAGTTTGGGGATCTGTGGGGCTAAAATGTCCTCAAATAAGAATAAATAGTGGGCCCTCATATGAAAAAGGTTGAAAACCACTGGACTAAATCATGCACCCTAACACTTTGTTGTGTTTTCTTTAGGTGAGACAGTTTTGGGAGCACACTTTTCAGTGTAAATTTGCACCGCTTCCGTCAGAGTGGCAGGACACGGGTGGAAGGGTGTGTAGTGGACAAGAAGACCTGGGAACAGCAGGAACCAGCCTGTCGGATGTGTCCGACCTCAGGTCAGAGTACAACGTGTACAAGGCAGCGTACGCTCTGGCCCATGCCCTCCATGACATGCTGCAGTGTGTGCCAGGAAGAGGACCTTTCACTGGACACAGCTGTGCCACATTGCAGACAGTACAGCCATGGCAGGTAGGATTAGTTTAGTCCCAATCTGTGCTCATTGTATATGCATTTTTGTGTACTTTTTAGGGCTGGAATTTTAATCAGATTAATCACAGCTTCAAAATGAATTTAATCATGATTAGTCATCATTTGAACTATGTCCAAAATATGCCATGTTTTCCTGTACAGGATTTGAATATCTAAAAAAGGAAAACATCTGGAGGAACAAAAAAGATGTTTTTTTATTTGTTATTTATTTGTTATTATTTTTTTTAAACATTTATCAAAATAGGTTATCCATAAGCCCTCAAAACTTGTAGATCCCTCAAGCTATGCCTATGGCTCTGATTACAGGGAGACATACCATACCGTACATACTGTATGTCTCTATGAAACCGTGCTCTACCCATTTTTTTTCAATGAAAAGATGCTTAGTGGGTTGAGTCAGTGTAGGCCTACATGCGTTAACTACAATAACATTTCAGATTAATCAACAAAATAAATTAATGCCAATTAATTAATGACTCGTTATTTTCAACAGCATTAGTGATTTGATTTGTTTTACTGTTTTTCAAGGCCAACTTTGGTTCTGAGCAGTGCTTCACACTAATAATTTCAGTTTTAAATAATAAAATAAGAAGCTCTTGCAAAAATATGGTAGACATGCCTGTAAGTTATGTGCAGTTAATGCCTATTAATTATCAAGGCCCATTATTTATTGGCCCAGACAAGGAAATGGCCAAGCCCCTAATTCATATCAATTTGATTTGGGGGTCCTTGAAATTGAAATAGCTGAGGATCACTGGGTTAAACTGTGGTTAATTCAGAGAAAATAAAATGACAGTCTATATACAGTAACTTTGGAAAAGGGCTTGGTTTAGAAAAGCCTATATTTTGTAAAATCAAAGGACAGCTATGTATTTTTGAACAAATTTGATTAGAAATCCATCTAAAATCTAGTTGCAAGTAATGCAAGTGTGTAGCTTAAACAACAAACGGCCCATCTCAATATGCAAAAGCATATTGCATGAAGTCGCTTTTTTAGTCTCTTGAACTTCTCTATCGCTCCTTTGTAGCTTGTGTATTACCTGGAAAAGGTCAACTTCACCACGTCATTTGGCGAGGACATATCATTTGATGAGAACGGGGATGTTTTGACCATCTGGGATATCATGAACTGGGCGTGGCTCCCTGACGGACGCACGGAGGTTCACAATGTGGGTGTGTTCAAGAAATCTACCTCTGCGGGTGAAAAAATCGTCCTTGACGAAGACAGAATCTTCTGGAAGTTCGAATACTCAAAGGTCACTTTGGCGTTCTAAAATAGCCAAGTTATGTTTCATGCTGTCATGCTGAACAAATGGCACTCTTTTCATATTGGCCTATAGTGCCATCAGGAGGCCAAAATCTGATTTAACTTTACTAGTTTACTTTCCTCTTTACTGCAGCCTCCTCGGTCAGTGTGCAGTGAGAGTTGTTCTCCTGGAACCCGTCTGGCTAGAAGGAAAGGACAACCAGTATGCTGCTTTGACTGCATCCCTTGTTCTGAGGGAGAGATCAGCAATGTGACAGGTACATCCACACAGTCCTAACAACCCCAGGAAATTACATCTGACTGCAAACACCACACTATACTCTGCACTGTATAATAGGCTCAATAGGCTAGCAGTTTTTCACATTCAGTAGATCCTGTAATCTTTTGTGGCCTGATGTAATTCCCTGGTGTTTATTAGGAATGTAATAATAATAATAATAATAATAATAATTATTATAATAATAATCTAAAATAAAGAAATCACTTTAAAATCTTGCTAACAAATACGTATTTAGGGCCATGTTTGAATGCTCCCGCCCACTGTCAAAAACAGCTAAAATCCCCAAAATTAAGGGAAGCAGCAAATTAAAAATCCAATTAGTATATAGGCTGAGTTAGGTCCAGGTTCAATATGTGCAATCATTTCAATACATTTTACATTGTATTTGAATTGACATACGTCTTCCCACTTTATTAGACTCTACAGAGTGCACCAGCTGTCCAGAGGACTTCTGGTCCAATCCCCAGCGCGACCACTGTGTCCCTAAGACCATCGAGTTCCTCTCCTACCATGGGGCCCTGGGAATCTCCCTGACAACCATGGCACTGCTAGGAACATTTGTCTGTTCCATTGTCATGGGAGTCTTTGTCCATTATCGAGCCACACCAATGGTGCGCGCCAACAATTCAGAACTGAGCTTCCAACTGTTGCTGTCACTCAAATTATGTTTCCTGTGTTCACTCCTGTTCATTGGCCGCCCCAGACTCTGGACTTGTCAAATGAGGCATGCAGCATTTGGGATCAGCTTTGTGCTGTGCGTCTCCTGTATCCTGGTAAAGACAATGGTGGTGTTGGCTGTGTTCAAGGCCTCCAAGCCTGGGAGTGCAGACATTATGAAGTTTTTTGGTGCCATGCAACAGAGAGGGACAGTTCTGTTTCTTACTTCAATCCAGGCAATAATCTGTATATGCTGGCTTGTGTCTGCCTCACCCACCCCTCATAAAAACACAAAATACTATTCTGAGACAATAGTCTATGAGTGCGATGTTGGATCAATAGTTGGTTTTGCCGTGTTACTAGGTTATATTGGCTTTCTTGCACTCCTCAGCTTCGTCCTAGCATTCATGGTAAGGAATCTTCCAGACAACTTCAATGAAGCTAAACTAATCACTTTCAGCATGTTGATCTTCTGTGCTGTGTGGATAGCCTTCATCCCAGCATATATCAGCTCTCCAGGCAAATATGCAGATGTCGTGGAGGTGTTTGCTATTTTGGCATCTAGTTTTGGCATTCTTCTGGCTCTGTTTGGACCAAAGTGTTATATAATCATTTTGAAACCTGAGAGAAACACTAAGAAGTCCATCATGGGGCGAGGAGTGTAGGAGCAGATATTTTTAAATAAATCATCTGTGCATTTTACTACAATAGGTTATATTTATTGTATATATACATATGATGAATTAGTGAGTCCTCCAGTGACATTGCGATGACATCCTCCAGTGACGTTCAAGACCAGGCCAAATCACAGTGCATGACCCTTAAATCATTCCCAGGGCGTCTGTACCAATAATAAAGCTATAGCTAAGCTATTCTGGACTACATGTGACCAGTTATGATTGATCACGTTGTCTGGCCCATCAGTCTCTCTTATTCATCCAGGGATGTCCATTTTTAGTGGACAGGATTCGTGTGTAGTCTATGTGTAATCTGTGTGCGCAGCACACAACACGCACGTGCTGCACATTTGTTACTCAAATGAAAGTCATAGTGTAACCTTACTTTCACTGTTTTTGTACAAAGTGAAAATGCATTACTGCATTCAAAAAGCGGCACTAGGTCTTGTGTAGCCTACAATATCTGTTGGTTTCTGTTGGTTTGTATCATCTTTGTTGTTGTGTAAAAATGGTGAAATCGTATCTATATATGGTATCTATATTTTGACTTCTAATTGTCCTCTAATCAATGGCCCTTGAAAGTTATCAGTACAATTAGTATAGCCAGTGCATAAGAGAAAGTGCAACTCCTGACCAAGCAAATTGAGCTGGTTTATTATCAGTATAATAACAAAGCTAGAACAAACATGGCTTACTGATACGGAGAGGAATGGACCGTATATATGAGAATTTTCTACCCTTCAGTAAGTGGTACTGAGGCACCATGGGCAAGCTTCTCATCTGCGTTGGTAAGCTGAGACACTGTTGCTGAAAATAAATTTACTTCATTTTGTTTGGTTGTTAATCCTTATCATATATTATCATGATTTTGGTCATAAACAGCCCTTAAATTGACAACCTTCTGATATTGTAATAAGCACTATTTTAAACAGATGCCATTGAAAATAACTTCACCTGCAGTCACAGTGGTTCGTTCAACTGAGGAATTTAGACCACTGTGTCAATTCACATTCTTTGATTAGGTATATTTCCTGAAGCAAGTTCAGGTTGCGAACCCCAATGTAACCCCAATGTAAAATACACTCCTATCTCCAAGGAAGATGGGTTCCGTTTAGCTAGCGCAGTCAAATGTGGTCTCCCGCAGGAGACGACATATGGTAGTTGACATTAAACTTGTGGAGTCAGTGTTTTCCGTTACTGAACTACCTAACCAATCACACCCAACTCTCTGCATGTATTTATTCATTCCGCAGGGCTGGCTCTCCTGCTGCACGTGCAGCTAGGTAAGACTTTTTCAACTTGGCCCTGCAGTACTCGTAAATAGCAGAACTAAATGATGATAATGATGACCTAACTGCATCTATCACACCTTTCAGGATCCTCCTACATCCTCTCCTGTTACTTCACCAACTGGGGACAGCACCGTCCCGGGGCTGGGAAGTACATGCCCTCCGATATCGACCCATGCCTCTGCGACCACCTCATCTACGCCTTCGCTTCGATGGACAACAACATGATCACGACCCTCGAGAAGGATGACGAGCAGTTCTACGCAGATTTCCAGGCTCTCAAGAACCAGTGAGCCTGTGACCATACATGCAAAGCGCACATGAATTCTAGATTCTGACACTCTATTCTAATTTCTGAAGCTAGGTTCTAGTTTCTGACACAAGGTTCTATTTTCTGACACAAGATTCCAGTTCCTGATGCTGGGTTTAGTTTCTAACACTAGGTTCTACAGTTTCTGACACTAGGTTCTAGTTTCTGATGCTAGATTCTGTTTTTTGATGCTAGTTCTAGTTTCTGCCACTAGGTGGGAGTTTCTGACGCAGTGTTGCAGTTTCTGCCGCTTGGTTCTAATTTCTGATGCTGGGTTCTAGTTTCTACAGCTTGGTTCTAGTTTCTGGTGCTAGAGTCTAGTTTCTCTGAAAAATCTAGTTTTCTGTGTCAGTCAGGCTCAACATATTTCATGTCAAGGAATTATCTACTATTTACTCCAAAAGAATATATTCTTTTCAGGACCTACCCAAAAATGGCTAAAAATATGTAAGGTAAGTCATCAAAATGGGTTACTGCATTTTTTTTGTTTGTTTGTTTTTAGGAACAGTAACCTGAAGACCCTGCTAGCCATCGGTGGATGGGCCATGGGCACCACAAAGTGAGTAAAGCAACAGAGGCTTCAGGAACGGATAAAAAAAGAGTCGTACTGTATATGACCTTTCCTGTTATCGTTTTGCTTGTTCTCCAACCTCCCAGGTTCACGAACATGGTGTCCAGCGCCGGCAACCGCCAGGTCTTCATCGACAGCGTGATCAAGTTCCTACGTGGGTACGAGTTTGATGGTCTGGACATCGACTGGGAGTACCCGGCCGGACCTACCAAGGAGCTCTTCACTGTCCTATGTCAGGTCAGTGGTCTATATTGTCAGAGGCTATACGATATATTGTGTTTTTGATACCCTATCCTCAGTACCCAGGCTTTCATTTACTTTCACATTTGGACAACAAAAAGGAAATTGGGGTGAAGTCAGTGTCCTCCTCTGTTCTACGGCAGAGGCGCAAAGGGCCTGACGCTCACATCCGGCAAGATCTATAGTGTGGTCTCTTAGTCCATTTTTAACATGGATTGTGCACTTGCAGATATAAGCATCAAAATTTAGTCTAGACTTCTCGGGCTCCAAATTACAGTTTACACATCAAAAAGCAAATGTTTTATATGTCTTCTTTTATTTTCCAGAAGCTATTACAAAATCTCAGTTAAGAAATATTGTTTGTTCATGAGCTCCAATGCATTCCACCGAACTTCCACTGAATGCTCCCATGGTGCAACGATTTGCCTGGTAGCGAAACTGACCTGCTTACATCATATACAGTATCTTGCTTTGAGGATAATATCCCCATCTTTTTCCATCACCACAAACTGCAGGAACTGATGGCTGCCTTCGAGGCCGAAGGCAAGCAGACCAACCGTCCTCGTCTGATGCTCACGGCTGCTGTCGCTGGTGGAAAGCAAAACATTGACACTGCATACGAGATCCCCAAACTTGGAGCGTCAGTACAGGATCACACACAAACACATTAAGCTACCAAGCGCATGCAGGCACTAACATACAAACATGCATGCATACAGTAGCATAGGATAGTACTATTTTTAAGGATTTTGTAAGGATGGCCAATACAACAAACATGCCTTAAAACGCTATGCTTGCCCTCTATAACAACAAACAAATAAAAAGCAAAATATTGAATTTCTTTGATAAACAGAATCTTTCGCAACCTAGGGACTATTCTTGTCGCAGGTTGATGATTTCATTTGTCCATGAGTGGTCTGGGAATAAGGTTATATGATATCATCAACTTGCGACAGTAGCAGTTATTTATGGGGAAAAAAAATCAGTGTTTTTTATTTTATCATCTTAGTTAAAAAGGTAAAGAATAATATTTTAAGGCATATTTATCTTATTTGTCAGGGATCCTTTTGAGTGAACCACTAGAAACCAGACTTCTGATTCCTTTCATCATAGTATCCTGGACTACTTCCATGTGATGACCTACGACTACCAGAGTTCCACCACCAACACAGAAAACAGCCCTCTGTTCAAGGACCCGGCCGACCACGGTTGGATGCGTGAATACTACAACGTGGTGAGTGGGGTGGGTTGGGGTTGGGGGAGAGGGGGCCATAATACAGTTTTACTGAGGTTAATTAGGGTTAGGTTTAGGTATACTGCATATTAACTGAGGTTAAGGTTAGGTTTAGGCCATAGTTTTACTAAGGTTAGGTTTAGGTATAGGTTTACTGAGTTTAAGGTTAAATTTAGGTATATTTCTGCTGAGGTTTAGGGTTAGGCTCCAAGAGTGTTGAGATTCACCTGGGGATTCCTGTGAGGTTAGGTCAGGGTTTGTGGTAGTGTGTCAGTGCTATTGCCTGTTGGGCTATTGTCTGTCAAACTATTGTGTGTTGGACTTTTGAGTGAGTACATTGTGATTCCTATTATTCTGCATGTTTATATTGCAAAGAGTTATTGTCATCACCAGGCCGTATGTTTTTGCACTATACCCGTCCGTGTGTCCGTCCAACTGCAAGACACAACATATTTCATATTGCTCTTCTAGATTCTGTGCAAAAATCCTGCAAATTGTTACACAGAATCTCGAGAGGATTTTTTTATTTTTTTTTGTTCATAATTGGCTTTCAAAGTTTGCAGGATTAACTCATTTTGAACAAAAAGCAACAAATCATCAACAGAGATTGTAATTTACATGCAATCTTTAATGCGCTTTCCTACTAGGCAGCGAATATGTCCCACCCTTTTCATATTGGCCTGTTATAGCGCCACCGACAGATGGACTTTTGTAAAACACAAAAAAAGCCTCAAATTATCCATTTGCCATCAAAGGAACAAAAAAGAAAGGAATCCTTTTCACATTAGCCTATAGCGCCACCAGGAGGCCACAGGCTGACCTGGTGGAGACCTGTGTCCGGAAGTTGCAGTACTGTATGTTTCCTCCGCTGTAGGATTACACAATGAACTACTGGAAGAGCCTTGGCGCCCCCGCTGAGAAGCTGCTGGTTGGTTTCGCCACCTACGGCCACAACTATTGGTCCGGCGGCCCCAGTGCTATCGGTGCTTTCAACGGTGGAACGGGACCACCCGGACCCTTCACTGGTCAGAGAGGATTCTGGTCCTACTATGAGGTATACTGTAGGGCTGCCGCATTTCAGGAGACCTGTTCACCATGAATTATTAATTTCATCATTGTGGTATGAATATGCTGTTTTTGAGTATGAGTATGCTGTATGATGTTTTTTCTGCCATTTGATTTGTTTTTGTTTTTACCAAGGTAATGAAGACCATAATATTAAAACGTGAACAGTAGGTCAACATTATGGGAAAATAATAATAAAATGAGGGTACATTATTGGCCTATAGAAAAGACTAGCATCTTTATAATAAGTTAAAAGGATAAATGAATACAAGAGTTTCCTTATTGATGTCAGTTATCAATGGAGGCACCATGTCAGGTTTGCAGTGTTTCCATCAGGTTCTGAGCATCAGGGGCTGGATTTCTCCCCAGTTTTTTCAGAGCTGGCGTGGGATAAAAAAAAATCACGCCGCAAAGGCCAAGCCAATGATATTTTAAGTAAGTTTAACCACTGGGGCATGCACATGCATACTACAGGCCATACTGTACATCAGGCCACCAGTGTTCCTTGAGAGGGTTCCTGGTGGTCCCCAGGCTAAATGATGGAAAGTTGGTTAACCAGGTGTAACTCTTTGAGAGCATAAAAAATGAAACCAATTGGACCCTTGCGAGTGCATTTGGTTTCATTTTTACACTCTCAAGAGTTAAAAATATTCATCAATTGAAATAATAGCTTAAGTCTATACAACTATAACATGGAGAAAAATGGTCATTACTTTTACCATTATGTTTGCGTGTTACTGTGGACAAAAGCAAAAGTAAATCTTTAGGGGACTGTGGGGCTAAAATGTCCTCAAATGGTGTTCCGTGGCTCAAATTCTGAATAAATAGTGGGTCCTGGGATCAAAAAGGTTGAAAACCACTGCTGTACATACAGTACATCTGACAATAAACACCTAGCTGAACCTTGACCTCTTCAATATCTGCCTCCCTCCAGATCTGCGACTTCATTAAGAAAGGAGCCACTCAGGGCTGGGATGCGCCCCAGGACGTGCCTTATGCCTACAACGGCCATTTATGGGTCGGATACGACAACCCCAAGAGCTACCAGATCAAGGTGCGACTTGAAAACTCTCATCTGTAGCCGCTAGTCCACTATGTCCTGTGTATACTCACTGTACTGCTCTGTCCGTCTACAGGCTGAGTGGCTGAAGAAGAGCGGTTTCGGTGGAGGTTTTGTCTGGAGTCTAGACATGGACGACTTCAGTGGAACCTTCTGTGGCCAGGGAAAATACCCCCTGATCAGCACCCTCAAGACTGGCCTGGGAGCCGGAGCTGGTAAACGTGCACTCACACACGCGCACACACACATGGAACCACAAACATGCTTTTTTTTAACAACTTGTACACACGGCATTTGAGTCAGAGCCTTAGAGTATAGATCGACAGAGTTATGACGTTCACTTTCATGGAAAGGTCTAATGGCGGCTGCTCTACATACTGTAGATTCTATTGAGAATGGAGATTGGGGACAGCCAATGGGAACTGATACTAGGCAGAAATGCACTGAACTCAGGCAAAAGCCCAGCTTTATTGATCTACATCTGCATTCATTATTGAATGCTGTCCTCTAAACATGCCTATATTTGAATTTATTTATGATTATTTTAATAATTATTATATACATACATACATATTTTGTTTATTTATTTTAACCTTTTTTATTTTTACAAATCATCGTAACACAAAATAGTAGTAAGGTTGCAGTGTCTTTTTTTTTCGCAAGTAGAACATCTCTAAGGTATATTAATGACATAGTAAAATGTTGAAAACATTTCGAATTCCCCTATAATAATTCACCAAAACCAGAGCAAACTCACATCATGGGGCTCTGGCAAAAAATCAATACAGATGACATCAATACGAGTAATTGGTAATACAAAAATACAAGCGTTTTCATACAGCTTGAAATGTGAACTCTGCCTTTAACATAACCTTTTTGTCCTCTATCTCTGCTGCAGGCTGCAAAGCTCGCCCACAACCCCTGCCACCAGTCACCCCCACCAAACACCCAGCGCCACAGCCCCAGCCACAGCCCCAACCCAAACCTCAGCCCCAGCCCCAGCCCAAACCTCAACCTCAACCCAAACCTCAACCCCAGCCCCAGCCCAAGCCCCAGCCTAGTGGAGGAGGATCCGGATGGTGCGCCGGCAAGAGTGACGGACTCTACCCAGACCCCACCGACAAGAACCACTACTACAACTGCGCTCAGGGCCGTACCTATCAGGAGAGCTGTGCTGCTGGCCTCGTATTCGACACCAGCTGCAACTGCTGCAACTGGGCTTGAACCCTTGAGGTCCCGGTTCCACTTCATATTTAGGTGTTGTTTTAGGAGCATTAATAGCTGGGTGTAAATGGTTTCTTTAAGCCCAGAGCATGCTGTTTTGCTGATTGCCTGTTTGGGAATAAAATCATAACAACTGTGACTGTCTCACGTTGTCCCATCGCCGTTCCCGCTCATCAGGTTATGTCTCCACTTGAGTTTGAATCACTTCTGAAAAGAATGAAACAGTAATACAAGTTGTGTTTACTGAACAGGCTGATAGGAAATCGTTGTCATTATCCACTGATACTCATACTGATTTTATCTGTTATGGTAGGCGTCTGTTATCTCTTAACCTTTAAACTGTGAAATGGAACGTTATTGTATTGCATAGCCAAAATGTATACATCACAGGTTTAAATAGAATTGAATAGTGTAATAATACATCGTTAGAAAAGCATGCGCAGAGAAAAACACACAACAGGCACATTGTTAGGCTTTGCTCTAAGTCTAAGACAGTGGTTTTCAACCTTTCTGATACCAGGGCTCACTACTTATTCTGTATTTTAGCCACGTACCACCATTATGAATAAGTTTAGTCTCTCAGACCAAAAAATAATGATTTTTGTCCACAATTTAGAAGAGATAACTCCCAAACTGTTGGTCAAAATAATAATTCTTCTACATTTTCCAATTGTGTAGATTTTTGGAAATTAAGTGATTCAGATGTTTAAATACAATTTAACTCTTGAGAGTGTAAAATGAAAACAAATGGACCCGTAAGGGTCAATTTGGTTTCATTTTAACACTCAAAAGTTACAGATCTATGTAGTTATCAAAGGTCCATCATTTAGCTGGGGACCACTTGTAATTTTCTCAGGGACCACTGGTGGTCCCCGGACCACTGGTTGAAAACCACTGGTCTAAGACAAACCTGTCACTGGACTGGGGTTTTTAGTGCATCCAAAGCATACAGATCAGATTTTTGGTATTATTGATCGTAGGGTAAATCAATGTGATCTGTTGACTAAATAAAATGTTTCACAGTTTTTGAACCAGTAGGCAAACAAACACACGTACAGTACGTATATAAACACAAACAAGCAAGACAAACCAACTCATGCAATCTTTATTTGAATTGTAATTGTCAGCACATCATTGTTATTTAATAACACTTACAAGTTATCACAAAACTAGCAAAGCCAGTGGAAAATACCAAGCAACTCCTGACCAAGCAAATGAATGAGGTGACTGCTGTTTGAAGCCAGATCAAACATGGTTAACTGATAAAGAGAGGAATATAAGAGGCATCTAGCTAGGGCACGTAGTTGTACTGAGATCTGTGTGCTAGTATAGTGATTGGTTGAGAATATTTTCCCCTTGTCTTTGAAGAAAGATTTAAAGGTATTTTAGGCAACTTTAATGTATACAAACTCTGTGTTTGTAAACAGATATGAATCTAACTCCACCTCATCTCTACTCTTTTGGCTCATTATGAAACTGCTTGAGACTCCTGCGCCGTGATTGGATAGAACTCATCCCCCACAAATCTCTAGCACCACCTTGTCATGAGTCAGATGAAAGGATTTGTTGACAACAGCATAAATTCTGGATCGTCTGCAGGGCAAATCAAGTGTCTGTATGCAGGGAAATAGCTGCAGCACCAAAGTAGAAGCAATGTAGAGGGGCAAAAGGCCTCAACAGGTGTCTTAACTGGGTGTAATTAGGCCTTGAGGCTATACTGTGTTACTGACACCCTCAACTCTCTCCTTAACAATTAATGTTATTTCCATAGACAGATACAACACAGAAAACATACAAATCATAGTAGCCTACTCCATCTTTAAATGAGACTATAGCCACACATGGTGTTGGCTGCTTTTGCACCTATACCACAGACATAAAGGGGTGACCAAAACCAATCGATGCCATGTTTATGTCGACGTGTGTTGCAGTGTGACGCCCCAATCTAACATCACAACATCGAATTGCACTTGAACTGGAGTTATCAGGACCACAGCAAAGGCAGTGGAAAACAGCGAGTTCAATCGACGAAGCCTATGAATGTGGTGCAGGGCTGCCTGCTGATTTATCAGAATAACAAACGCAGTTCAAACATGGTTTACTGATATGGAGAGAGGAACGGAACATATATAAGAGGTTTCTGGCCTTCCATTAGTTGTACTGAGGCAACATGGGCAAGCTTCTCATCTACGTTGGTAAGCTGACAAACAACATATAATTTATACTCACTAATGTTGATGGTAAATGACCACTATTTGTTTCTATTCCGTCTGTGTCTCATAGGAGGGAGTAGGGGGGGAATGGGGCTGTTTTATCATGATTGTTGGAAAGTGGTGAAGTTGTCCTTCAACACTATATACTGTATTTTGCATATTCAATATAACAATCCTTCTATACTGTTCCTACTTTTTAATGCATACAACTTTAAAACACTCTGCATGTTGTCACAGCATATAATCCTGTCAATAACAGCTAATAGGGGTGTAATTATATAATAACTGCACCAGAAGATTTATTTTGACTACCATAATCAAAATATGTCAAAATGAGAACAGCAACATTGTATTTTGCGCAATTGTAGTGTGGTATTTAGCAACTTGTTAGTTGCATGCAGATGCAGCCACCTGTCTAACAGCCTTTTACTGAACCAACCTCTCTCTCTCTGTCTGTCTACAGGACTGGCTCTCCTGCTGCATGTGCAGCTAGGTAGGTACGGCAGAATAGAACAACCACACAAAAGACCTTATGTGATATTGGCAATGTGATATTGATATCACGTTTGTTTTAGGGGCCAATAACATCCTAAAATATAAACCTTTGTTGAAAAAAAAAAGTTGTCCTTTAACGTTGTATTGTGTTGCAGGATCCTCCTACATCCTCTCCTGTTATTTCACCAACTGGGGACAGCACCGTACCGGGGCTGGGAAGTACATGCCCTCCGACATCGACCCATGCCTCTGCGACCACCTCATCTACGCCTTTGCCGGAATGAAGGACAACATGATCACGACCACTGAGACGGACGATGAGCAGTTCTTTGCTGAGTTCCAGGCTTTCAAGAAACAGTGAGTGTAGATAGAGAGAGAGAGAGAGAGAGAGAGAGAGAGAGAGAGAGAGAGAGAGAGAGAGAGAGAGGTTGCATGCCTCATAGTGTTTTATTTTCTGTTCTTGCAGGAACCCCAACTTGAAGACGCTGTGGGCCATTGGTGGATGGGGCATGGGCGGCTGGCCGTGAGTATTTATCCCCAAAAGACCCAGATACACCGTGTTGTCCCAAATATAAGACAGCTCTGGGTGTCTATTAAGATCAGACTATTTTGCGGAAAAAAGAAGAATATCAATTAGTATAATAACCCCGGAATATAAAACGACCCAATTTTGGGGGGACATTTTCCCTGGTCTCAGATTCAGCCCAATTTTTACTTGCAAAAAAAAGATCAATATTTCATAGATCCTCTAAGAAATATTGTGTAAAAACACGATTCCACTGTGTTTCTCTCCAGGTTCACACAAATGGTATCCAGCCCCGCTAACCGCCAGACATTCATTAGCAGTGCCATCAAGTCTCTGCGTCAGTACGGTTTCGACGGTCTGGACATCGACTGGGAGTTCCCTGACGGACCCACTAAGGAGCTCTTCACCACCCTGTGTCAGGTAAGGCTAAAGTTAACATAATTCATGTTGTGTCCCTTGCAGTTTAGGGACGGATGTAGGTAAAGGCACATTTAGGGCAATGACATTGCCTGTGGCCCAAAAGTAATTTCAAAGACCACTGGGATTGTGACAAATCATGACAACAAAAAATATCATACAATTATCTAATTTGTAAGAAGAATGGCAGGATACGTCACTTTTTGTTTTGTTTTTCCTCTTACAAATGATTTGATTGTCCCAAAACTTTGTGTGTGTTGTCATAAATCCGAGTTGTCTTTGTCCACAGCGTAAATGTCTTTAATAAACCCTTTTGGTAGAAAGTCTAGGAGGGAAATAAATGGGGAATTCATTTCTGGGCTGCAGGAGACCCCATGAAAGGGTGCCTACAGCTCTGACTGTTTAAAAATGAACTTTTGGGGGTGTAAATATACACCAGGGTGTTAAAGAATTAAGAAACACCAAGAATCTTGAAAAATATAAAATTCATGGTGGAGCCCCTTTTTTAAAATCATTAGGCATTCTAAAATTTCTCTTACAAAGACAATCCTACTGATCTTTCACCATCCTGTCCCTGTCTCTCTGCAGGAGATGGTGGCTGCCTTCGAGGCCGAAGGCAAGCAGACCAACCGTCCTCGTCTGATCCTCACCGCCGCCGTCTCCGGCGGAAAAGACACCATCGACAGATCGTACCAGGTCCCCCAGCTCGGAGCGTCAGTATAGAGAACGTACAGACACGATTGGCATAGAAATTAACACACCTCTAGGCCTAGGGGAGGAACTCTTCCCTGCCGACTCATGACGTCCTTTTGTTTTTCCACAGGGTCCTGGATTACATCCATGTGATGACCTATGACTTTGAGGCTTTCAACACCCTCACAGAGAACAGCCCTCTGTTCAAGGATCCAGTCGACGAGATTTGGATGAGGAAATATTACAATGTCGTGAGTGTGGAGTTTCCATACATTTCTATGTGTGTGTTATTGTAGCCGATGTGTAGCAGTAGTGGGCTCAGACGACCAAATGCCCAATGTCTCCAACCGTGACTTGTCTTTGGCAGATTTACCACGACTTTTGGGGTCCTGGCAACCGTGAAATTTGAAAATGTATTAAAAAGAAAGCCCAGACTCGATTTTACGTGGATCTGGTTCCAGTCTGGGTTTTCAAATAGGAACATCAACATTTTTTTATGAGAAAAATAAAACTACATGAGTTTCTGTGATGCAGTGTCTCAATTAACTTTGTGTACTAAAAGTGTGACTTTGAGAGCTATTTTAGTGTACAATGTAAGTCTATGAGGGGCATAATTTGAATTAATAATTCAAATAATTTGCCAGAAAGTTGGATTGTGTTCATTATGTTGTTACGGTGAAGAGCGATGATGCCAGTATGTTTCCTTGTCCATGGTAGGATTATGGTATGAACTACTGGAAGAGCCAGGGCGCCCCGGCGGAGAAGTTGCTGGTTGGTTTTGCCACCTACGGTCACACCTACAAGCTGGCCTCTCCTTCCAAGACAGCCATTGGTTCTCCCAACAGCGGATATGGACCCCCTGGTCCCTTTACCAAACAGACTGGATTCTGGTCCTACTATGAGGTATGGGTTGAACATGGTGTGGAGCTTTGAATGAACTCACAATAACTCACATGTGGTGCTGGTAATATCAGAGGTGCAAGCATGGCAGAGCATCGAGTAAACACAAACATTGAAGACGAAAGTGAGGCAAATTGTGATTGGCCAGAATTAAATGTTGTATGATGATGTAAAATGATGTAAGTACGCCCCTCACATGCAGGAGTGATTTGACCGATCGTGACCGTGGAGAGCAAAGCTCTGTTTCTCAGTGGATTTATCTATGAAAAAAAAATAACAAATTGAACCCCCATGTACCTCGCAAAAATACAGGTAAAATTATGAGAGCCCTAAATCCATATGGCCTCCGTGGAATAACACAGGAAGGCATAATAAGTCAAAACATACCTCAAATGAATTCTGCGTTAAACATCATGTGACAGGTCAAACTAGGTGGTTTTCATCATGCTGGATCCATTACAAACATTATTGCTCTGAAAATAACCATAAAATGTGCTCAAATGTGCTTATCTCATCACATTTCAGCACATTTTTTTCCACATATATGGCCATTTTTAGGCCAAGGTGTGTTTTTGAATTCAGCATGGAGAACACCACCTAGTTTGACATGTCACCTGCTTTTTAAAGTAGAATTAATTTTAGCCTTGTTATTATTAATTAATTAATTTTGCCTTATTATGCCTCCCCATGTTATTTGAATATTTTCCGGCATTTTTGCGAGGTACATGGGGGCTTGTTTTTTAACCTCCATTAATGGTGAACCTATGGTGAAACAGAACTTTGCTCTCTGCAGCCATGGATTGGTAAGATACAGCCCAACTACAACTACACCTGCCATGTTGTTGGGAAGCAACTCAGGTGTTGCCTAGAACATCTGCTCTATTCTAAAAGTAAAAGGTTTTTCATGCGTACCCTATAGAGATGAGCAGACCCGCCCATTTCATAAAGTTGCCCAGAATGGCCCAGAAATGTCCCTATTCAAATTCCTCAAAGACTTTTCAATAATGATTCCTAGCAAGACGATAACGCCGACAAGACAACTCAGGTCGTGACAAATCAAGACAACAAACACAATATTTTGGACCGATCAAATAATAATAAAAAATACATCAGGATACAACACTCTTCATTTCATTTTCCTTCTTACAAATGATTTGATTATTCCAAAACATTGAGTTTGTTGTCATGATTTGTCAAGACAAGAGCTGTCTTTGCCCTTGGTGTAATCGTTATTTTATTATTTTAGAAAAAGTCTATGAGGAAAATAGATGGGGAAACCAGTTCTGGGCCGCCGCCGTCCTCATGAAAGGGGCGGGGCTGCGCAGCTCTATTAAATCTGATAGCCGTTTTGTTTCCACGCTGATGAGGAAGCTCAGAGCCTTTGGGCATGCATGGGAAGATATAACACCTTGAACACTGAATGTGAACCTGCACTTTATTTCAGATCTGTGACTTCATTAATAAAGGAGCCACCCAGGCCTGGGATGCCATTCAGGACGTGCCCTATGCCTACAATACGCAGCTCTGGGTTGGCTACGATAACGTCAAGAGCTACCAGATCAAGGTGCAAAAACAGTACTTTCCGCGTAATTGTTCGGATCTACTGTTTTCTGTCATATACTTATTGTTTTGGCCCCGTTCACAGGTGGACTGGCTGAAAAAGAGCGGTTTCGGTGGAGGTTTCGTCTGGAGTCTGGACATGGACGACTTCAGCGGCACCTTCTGTCACGCGGGAAGATACCCACTGATCAGCACCCTCAAGAATGGCCTGGGAGCTGGAGCAAGTAAGATGCTCTCTCTAATGCGCACAAAAAACATATGTATGGATTACATTTATAGTTTATAGAGTTACATACCAAACATACTCTTTGTCCTCTGTCTTCCCTGCAGACTGCAAAGCTAGCCCACTACCTCCGACCCCAGTCACCAAGCAACCAGCTCCCCAGCCTCAACCCGAGCCCAAGCCCCAGCCAAAACCTCAGCCAAAACCTCAGCCCCAGCCCAAACCTCAGCCTCAGCCACAGCCCAAGCCCCAGCCTAGTGGAGGTGGTGGATCTGGTTTCTGCGCTGGCAAGAGTACTGGACTCTACCCAGACCCCACCAACAAGAACCACTACTACAACTGTGCCCAGGGCCGTACCTATCAGGAGAGCTGCGCTGCTGGCCTCGTGTTTGACACCAGCTGCAACTGCTGCAACTGGCCTTGAACGAGGTCACGGCGCGGTTGCAGTTTGAATTACTTATTTAGGTTGCATTGGAGTTGAGGAAAATAAGATCATGCTGTCTTGTGGTGCATGACTCACTAATGGAAATAAAATTGAATTGGTAAAACATGGTATTCAAAGTGTCTGGGAATCTCTTTTTTATTATTAATATCTTGCTGTTTTCATTCGAGTGCATGTGAGTAAAATATCCGAACACGTTTGTTATTGCAGTAGAACAAAGGAACACATTTAGGAAATCATCCTAGTTTTGCATATGCTCATGTTACAAATTCATGACAGCCATTGATGTGGTTGACAGAACAAAATACGATACGATGGAGTATACATCACAAAAACAAACATGACAACAAGGTCAGCGATAGCATAACCTAGCCACATGTGTGCATAAAACATACTAGTGAGACAAGCAATAAACCACAGATTTGTTTGGATACAGAATATGTTTGCATGTTGGAATGTCAAAAAACAAAAATAAATGACAACCTTATTTCATTTCAACAAAAGTAGTAATACGGGCAAAAGCTAGGGCAGACTAGGGCAATCATACTATTGCCACTAGTGCCACTAGTTAATGCCACTAGTGCATGCTTCTATGTATGCAAGCTGGTGTGCCATAATAGGCTTTGTTGTACAAGGCAAATACATTTCCGTACAAACTGTCAATAAAGTACTATATCATGTCATATCATATCATGTCATGGCATAGCATAGCATATGATTTGTCTATGGGGTATTCCATTATAACATTATTGTGATGTATGACATGCGATGTGACTTGAATTGCACTTGAAAGTTGTCAGGACAAAAAAAGTGCAAAGGCAGCGGAATATCCTGAGTCAGAATCCTGACAAAGCAAATGAATGTGGCGACTGGCTGCCGATTTATCAGAATAACAAAGCCAGGGCAAACATGGTTTACCGATATGGAGAGGAACGGACCGTATATAACACGTTTCTGGCCCTTCAGATAGTCGTACAGAGGCAACATGGGCAAGCTTCTCATCTGCGTCGGTAAGCTGAGACATTGCTGTGTATAGTACAAATCCTCAATTTGTTTTTGAGGGGGAAGTGATTTCATCTCTCTCTCTCTCTCTCTCTCTCTCTCTCTCTCCCTCTCTACAGGACTGGCTCTCCTGCTGCATGTGCAGCTAGGTAAGACTGGGTCCACCGCCCTGGTGTGGTACTCTTAAAGGTATATAGGTAACTTTTTCATTAACAAGTCTTAAATTTGATATCCATTATGGCTGGCATATTCTAAATATGTGGTTCCCACGGTTCCCAGGAAAATTACATCACACACAACTGATTGGTCATTGATTACAAGGACCAATCAGAATGCAACTTAAAGTGCAAGGGATACTGGGAAATGTAGGACTCGATCTAAAACCCGCAGTACCAGCAGTGAGCACCAGTCACCTAGTCACCTTTAAACAACAGAAGACAATGTACATTTAACAGCTCTCAAAAGCTCTCTTTTAGTACATAAGAGGCCTTTTTTCATAAAATGTTAATTTCCTTTTTAATTTATGACCTGGATCTGGATCCAGTCCTTTTTTTCCCCTTTTTTTGCTCTATACTGTCCAAAACAACTTTGGTTGTGTTTGTTTACATACTAAAAGATTGACATTTTAATGTACAATGTAAGTCAAGGAGGGGCTTATTCTGAAATATAATTTTCTAATCAATTTCAAAATATTTTTTTTCTTGTCCACATTTGAACTTACATCTCCTGGTCTCCTGGTCGCATCACTGTCATGCCAACCATCACGTTAATCCACACCCTCTCGTGTAATATTATATTAGTATTTTGAATATTAACCTGTGGGCTGCAATAAGTGAAGTTAGAGGCTACATGTGTATGGGGTACTGGCAGTGCATTAAGTCTCCTCCCTGTGATGTGGCCCCCTTACTGGTTGTGGTCCTAAGCGACCGCTTGCATTGTTTATAGAACCGCCCCTGTTTTTTTGCCACTCAATGGCCGTCCCCACACAACTTACAGGTACCATGATGTCATAGTCCTACCCTCTATTAATGGCATCTCTTACACCTTATTAGGATCCTCCTACATCCTGTCCTGTTATTTCACCAACTGGGCACAGCACCGTCCCGGTAGAGGCAGCATGACGCCCAAGGACATCGACCCGTGTCTCTGTGACCACCTCATCTACGCCTTCGCCGGCATGAAAAACAACATGATCGCGACCACCGAGAAGAACGACGAGCAGTTCTACGCAGAGTTCCAGTCTCTCAAGAACCAGTTGAGTACCGGATCAGGTTGTCTCTGGCAATGTCTCTGAGCAATAGATTAAACTACTGCTAAACGTGTGTGGTGACCCCATGAATGTACCATTCATGTGTATGGAAAATGGTTGGTATTCAACCCGAGCGTTGAGTTTCTCTGCGGATTGGATGATGCACTCTGCCACAACAACACAATTTTTACACTCTGTATTATGGAACTCAGTAGTGTTCTAGAGTTCTAGAAGCACTTTGTCCTCATGGTGGTCACCAACAAAAAAATATTAATAAAATAAAAAAATGTTTTTTTTGTGTGTATAATTTCAGTTAGTCTTAGTTCATTTTTTGAATACACATTACACAATCCAGTTTCACTTCAGTTATCAGTTTTTCCACATCAGTTAGTTTAGTTGGTTAATTCGAATGTATTTTGCTTCTAGTTTTTGTTTAGTTAACAATTTCAACGTTAGCATGGAGAGAGAGTCTGAACTCATAATGTTTTCTTTCTGTTCTTGCAGGAACAGCAACCTGAAGACCCTGCTGGCCATTGGTGGATGGGGCATGGGCACTTGGCCGTGAGTATTATTACCCTTTCAGGACAGAACCCCTTTTGGTGTCTTAAGCTTGACCTTCAAACATGATCATGAGGTATTATTTTTATAAGGGGAAAGTGTTTTATGTGGGCAACCCCACCAGTCCATTCCACCCGAACTGAAGCCACACCCACAGCTTTAGTTGAATGTTAAAGGGGTAGGAGTTAGGGGAGGGGCTGATAATGCACTGTCACTACAGCATAACATTTAACATTTTCATTTCATTTAAAATATTGTTTTGGAAAATGTAGCAGCCTGAAAAATAGATGAAAACAGTAAATGAGAAAGCACGGCCTCCTCAGATATTAGTAGGACAGTCACCAGAAAAAAACAAAGAAAAAAGAAAAGATTGTGGGTTTTGATGAATCTGCCATGGTTGAAATTGAGTTTTAAGTTAGTATGGGTTTGTATAGGTTGGAGGCGGGGGCAGCTAAAATGAACATAATATCTAAATAGCGAATCGAGTAACTTATAAACTGTCTGGGACTGAGTAGACCATAAAATTACTGAAAACTTTTTTGAAAGTGAAATCCCCCCCCCCCCCCATCTCTCTCTCTCTCTCTCTCTCTCTCTAGGTTCACACAAATGGTGTCCAGTCCTGCTAACCGCCAAACGTTCATCAGCAGCGTGATCAAGTTCCTGCGCCAGTACGAGTTTGATGGTCTGGACATCGACTGGGAGTACCCCAACGGACCAACCAAGGACCTCTTCACTGTCCTGTGTCAGGTCGGTCTTCTAAGGGATTTAATTATACTCTTTGGGATACTCGGTCAGGGACACGCAGAGAGTGTTAAGAGGTGCAGGGGGTCACGTGAGAATAGATGGCTAAATAGATACATGTTGCTGTCTCATATTGCAACAACATGCAACAATTGGTTGGTATGCAAGGTCTATAAAGGCATCCTTACGGATGATCATCTTTCTCCTATCTCCCTGAAGGAGATGATGGCTGCCTTCGAGGCTGAAGGCAAGCAGACCAACCGTCCTCGTCTGATGCTCACTGCTGCCGTGTCTGGTGGAAAGGACACTATCGACAAAGCATACCAGATTCCCCAACTCGGAAAGTCAGTATAATGTCGATAAAGCACAGACATTCACTTCTGGCTCAGGCATCTTAAGGGGGAAGGGGGGCTATTGACATGGTGGAGAGACAATATATAGCAAAAAAATGCCTGGATTCCAGCCTGATTCGCTGCATTCTACATACCTGAAATGTCACTTTTCAAATCAGTCTGGCCAGAGCCTGCTTGACTTGCATTTCCCTGATGCCATCTGTTACATAGCCACGCTGTTTCTGAAAGGATAGTGTTCAAACAAACGTGAGCTATAGTGTTTTTTTCCCCCTCAAACACACCACAGACCAATCAGAATCCTTAGCTGCATTTCAACCTTCACATGCCCCGCTTACCTGCGCCTCCACACCAGACTGATTTGCGAAGTGACGTTTCTGACGCTTCAGATGCGCAAAAGGCAGCAAATCAGACTGGATCCCAGGCTAGGAAATAGGCTAGGTGAAGCTCTAAGCTTATGGTGGGGTAGGGAAAACAGCAAATAAGGAGGGAAAAAATTGGATCAGTTTTTTGGACACCCCAGAAGGTAAGAAGCCTTCTGGGGTGGAATTCTCCTTTAAGAACATGTCATGGGATTAACTACAAACACGACCATGTAGGGGAACACCTCTAGATAGAGATCCACAAAACCCCCGACTTGTGATGTAATGTTTCACCACAGGGTCCTGGACTACTTCCATGTGATGACCTACGACTACGAGGCTTCCAACACTCTCACAGAGAACAGCCCTCTGTTCAGTGACCCCGTTGACATGGTCTGGATGCGTAAATATTACAACGTGGTGAGTGAGGATGCTCCATGTGCATTTTGCTGTTGTATGTGTAGCACTAGTGGATCTCTGCCTGATGGCCAAAAGCCTAAAATATTGGTGAAGCTGCATGGAATTCCCCTTTAGTGGTTTTTCCACATGGGAGAAGAGAATTTGAATTTCAGGCATTAAATTATCCATCCATATCCGTCCATATTTGAGTCAGATTCTCATGTCTTTAAAGTATAAGCAATAAATCTCAGATTTTTTCGTTTACAGGGAGTAATTAACTAATCATTTTTAATTGTTTTTTTTTATTTTTGATATAAAAGTACAATACAAAATACAAAATTACATTTTTGGGGCATGCATTATTGGGTATGTCCATATAATGACCACGAATGTGGTCTAAAAGAGTGAAAAAAAAATATTTATACATATTTATTTATCAATTCACTAGACCTTTAAACCTGGGGCTGTTGCATGATTATGCAGGAATGTCTGTTCATGTTAAAGACTCCCTTGTCCATGTACAGGATTACGCAATGAACTACTGGAAGAGTCAGGGCGCTCCAGCAGAGAAGCTGCTGGTTGGTTTTGCCACCTACGGCCACACCTTCGGGGTGGGGTCTGACACCGCTATAGGAGCTCCCAACAACGGACCTGGACCCGCTGGACCCTACACCCGTCAGACTGGATTCTGGTCTTACTATGAGGTAGGGCTGAACGCAGTGCTGGGATTTTCTTAACAACCGGAACAGGTAGTGGCGACGGTGGGGATAACAACAATGTTGGACGGTTTGAAACTAGGCTCCCCCAGAGCTTTTGTCGAAGTGTCCTTGGGCACTTGGTTGTGCCTTGCATGGTTTCCTCTGCCATAAGTGCAGGAAAGTATGTGTGAATGGGTGAACGTCATGCACAATCAATGTCTTGGATAAAGACGCTATATAAATTATATCGAAAAAAGAAAAGAAAAAAAACTCACTGTTCATCTTTGTTTATATACTGTTTATATACTATATACTCATCCTTGTTTATATTTCAGATCTGTGACTTCATTAATAAAGGAGCCACTCAGGCCTGGGATGCCATCCAGGACGTGCCTTACTCCTACAACGGCCAATACTGGGTTGGATACGACAACCCCAAGAGCTACCAGATCAAGGTGAAAAAACTAGTAGGCCTGTTTAACATGTTGTTCAGATATGTAGCGACCGTCTACTGTTTCCTGACATGCTATTTTTGGTGTGTTTTACACTCTACAGACTGACTGGCTGAAGATAAATGGTTTTGGTGGAGGTTTTGTCTGGAGTCTGGCCATGGACGACTTCAGCGGCACCTTCTGTCACGCTGGAAGATACCCACTGATCAGCACCCTCAAGACTGGCCTGGGAGCCGGAGCTGGTAAGATGCTCTAATGCACGCGCACGCACACGCACACACACACAAAACCACCCCAGTAAGCACAGTCGGGACCGGTGACGTCTTGTTTGTGGCCAAATAAAGGCAATCCAAGACTAGTCAAATCTGTCCCAGAATATGACCTGATTTCAAACAACACAAGTCCTGTCAAATAAAGACGGACATCCCTGGATGAATCAGAGAGAGTCAGATTGAGGCCAGACTAATTTATTCAATCAACTAATCTGGCCCAGAATAAGCTTTATTATTTCCACTGGCAAAGATGTCCTTAATGGCATAAAGAACATCCCCATATGGGCTGGGTCTGGCCTAGTCTTGAATGTCACTGGAGTCCTCCAGGGACATTACATGATAATGTCCTCCAGTGACTCTAGCGACTTTCAACACTATAGGCCAGATCACAGTCCGTATGGGGATATTTTTTTATGTCTTTTCCAGGATGTCTTCATCAGTGAAAATAATAAAGCTATAACTACGCTATTCTGGGCCAGATCTGACTAGTTATGATTGATTTAACTAAGACCCCCTGACTGTGATTACTGAGGTACTGTGCACACATTATTTATAATTTCTACACAAACTGCATCAGAGTTGCATGTATTGACAAATACACTTTGTCCTATATTCGATGCAGGTTGCAAAGCTCGCCCACAACCTCTGCCCCCAATCAATCCCACCAAGCAGCCCAAACCGCAACCACAGCCACAGCCCAAACCACAACCACAGCCACAGCCCAAACCTCAGCCTCAGCCACAGCCCAAACCTCAGCCTCAGCCACAGCCCAAACCTCAGCCACAGCCACAGCCCAAGCCCCAGCCTAGTGGAGGATCTGGATTCTGTGCTGGCAAGAGCGATGGACTCTATCCAGACCCCACCAACAAGAACCACTACTACAACTGCGCCCAGGGCCGTACCTATGAAGAGAATTGCGCTGCTGGCCTTGTGTTCGACACCAGTTGCAACTGCTGCAACTGGCCTTGAACGTGGTTTCACTTCATCTTAGTTCTTTCTTGTGTAGGTGTATTGTAGCTTGGTGTTAAATTATAGTCTGTTAATCAAACACCAGACTGTCTGGTGATGATGTAAATGAAATAAATGATGGGATTCAAAACAACCAGGACTTTTTCTCCCTTTTTCCTACAATCCTGCCAATCCCTTTACTTGTGTCTGATCACTGGAATGGCATATTTGCCAATACCGATATTGAAACCTTCCCATACTTTTCCTGATACGATACAGTATCAAGACAGCTGTAAACTAAATGTATTCAGTATCTATGTTGTAGTAGACTATATGAAAAAGAGAGTAAAGAGAGTAATAGTTTGAATTCCCTAAGAATGATGCAAATGCAATGAGTCACTGAGCAGTAGGAAGGTACCAAAAGTCCCACCCACATCAGACCATTATGAATATTACAAACATATAATTGTCTGTGTGAAAATCTCCCGGGTTTAGTGTTTTCCAGGGTTAACTTAAAGCATGCACAGATCATGTCAATGTGCCTGAGGTTGATGACTTGTCTACCTTGCTCACTGTAAATCTGGATTAAGAGCCTCTGCTGAGTGCCTAAGTGGTAAGTGGCGGAATGTGTGAAATTGTTGTAACGATAACCTTTATTTGACTTTATTTGCATGTAGAAAGTGCAACTCTGCTGGTGACTGCTGATTTAGCAGAATAACGGAGCCAGATCAAACATGGTGTACTGATATGGTGCTGCATGGATGGTATATAAAAATGCCTTCTGGCTTTCAGCGAGTTGTACTGAGGCAACATGGGCAAGCTTCTCATCTGCGTTGGTAAGCAAAGACACTGCTATTGAGAACAAATTATCCTATTGTTTGTTTTTTGGCAAAGGAAATCAACACTAATGCTAAGAATCTATTCTGTTATTAGTTTAAATTTATCGTTCATAAAATATGAAGTGGAACATCTAATTGATGCTTTGATTAATACATATGGTGCATACTTTATAAAATGTCATGACATAGCCACTGTGGAAATTACTCCAATGAGTAAAATGAAATTGTAAACCATTCTAGTTAGTTATTAGGCCTACTACTAATAGTAGGCCTAATAACTAGTACTTGCAGTAGTCTGTCTAGTTACACTTTCATTAAGACATACAGAGCTTTACTATGCTAAACCCTAAACCATCTTTTACTTTCTCCAATAACCTAAAACATGAACCATGGTTGAAGAAAAAAAAAGTTGCCCTTCAAGATGCATAGTTCTGGAAAAAAAGTTATGAAGTATTCCAGTATTCAAGTATTATTCAAATTAATAGTTCAAATTGTTTTTACAATTTGCTTTTAGTTTGTATCAATTCATTTCTCAGTTCTCAAAATGATCACTCAGCAGAATATATATATATATATTTTTTTTTTCTGTTCACCACAGTGAAACAGCAGCCGTGTTTTCAGAAAAGTTTCTGGGGGGATGGCAAGGCAAGCCTTGGTGTCACATGATTCCAAAATACTGACCAGTAGATTGCACCAATGATCTGACTTTTCTAAACAACCAGGCGTTGATTTGTATAGAAAAGTGAAAACCAATGTTGATAATTGGCGTTGCTTGATATTGATAAAAAAAAATGCTGGGTGTACCAGGGCCTTTAGAACCAAAAACGTAACTGAACCAGTTCAACCCTCGTGGAAAAGAGGCCATTGACTCACCACTTGTATATCTCCTCCCCCCCTCACACACAGGACTGGCTCTCCTGCTGCACGTGCAGCTAGGTAAGACTTTCTCCACTCTTTGTCCACTACTACACTCCACTTGCATAATCGCAGAATGAAAGATATGACGATCTCCAACTGTGTCTCTAACATAATCTCTACAGGATCCTCAATCCTGTCATGTTATTTCACCAACTGGGGACAGAACCGCCCTGGCCGGGGGAGCATGACACCCAAGGACATCGACCCGTGTCTCTGTGACCACCTCATCTACGCCTTTGCCGGGATGGAGAATCACATGATCACGACCACCGCCAAGAACGACGTGCAGTTCTTCGCAGAATTTCAGGCTCTCAAGAACCAGTGAGTGGAGCAGTGTTGTTTTTAAGCCATCTGCAACTAAAATAACTTTGGCTGCAGTTTTTTTTAGATCAAGTGAACATTTCCGATGCAGCATACCTATGGTAGTATTCTGAATGATATTTGACAACGACCAGATGTGTATGACGGCATTTTACCGGGAAAAAGTACCCCCCCCATCACTTTGATGGAAAACGCGTAACTGAGAGGTTGTAGCCCGACTACGCCACCTCCTGCTTGTTAAGGGGGGCAGGAGGAACCCCTAGAACACTTCCCCTTTAACAGGAACAATGTACGAGAGAGGCATTGTGCGGAAAAACTTAACTTTATTACAACTTTTTATTTCAAGGCATTACAATCTAGGAAGATCGAAAGATAAGACAATAAAGTGACGTGTATAACTGGCTTGGTCAGGCAAGATAAGACAAGTGGCGAGTGCATACAGAACTTGGCTTGATCAAGCAAGACAAGTGACTGGTATAATTGGCTCTCCTAATGAAGGGCGGGTCGGCCCGACAGGCCGAGCACCAAAACTACTAAAGCACTACAAAATCAATACAAAACATGCAGTGCAGAGTTTATCAAATACACACCAATAAAACCAGAGGTGCCACAGTGCAGTCCCAAAAGTAGAGAAAGTGCCATGTGCAGAATGGCGGGCCCAGCCTTTAATAAGATTACACTAGTAGTCTGTAACAGAAGAGAGAAGACAATTAGAAACAAGCCAATGCGCGATAAACTTAAATATTGCCTAAATGCCCATACTATAAATGAGAACAATTCAGATAAAACAAATATGTTAAACTAAAGGGAAAAACAGTGGCTGGTCCCTTTAAAGAAACAGAAAGACACATTAGTCGCCAGCCCTAGTAGTAGATTACACATAAACACTGCATTAAACTTATTAAAAAAAGGGACAATAAACCCTACTTTGCTTTGCAGTAAAAAGGGTATACAACCTGAAACCTGATTACATGTAGATTCATAAAGTGCATAAAACGTAATCTGTTTTACCAGTATCTCCACTCTACACACAGTAGCAGCAACCATCACTCATCAGTTTGTGGTTTGAATACTGAAAATATATACATTTAAATCAAATAAAACAATGTCACAGACTAAAAGGGCTAAAAGAAAACGCGAGCAGCAACATACATGTGCTCAGACAAAAGCCACCAGCAGCATTAGCAGCCAACAAACAAGGCCTACCAGGTTTCTCCTCCTTCACCCTGTGAGGGGAGCAGCATGCAGCCCCTCTGGCAGAGTCAAAATAGCCCTCTACCAAGGACTATCTAATAAGGACAGGACGCCAACACCTGGCTTCCTGTCCTCATGGGAGGAAACAGACATGCGCAGTACAGACAAGGAAGTTTGACGCTTGGCAAACCATCCAAGAGACCAATGGCATGCATGCATGCAAGAGTCAAACTTCCTGGAATGCACTGCGCATGTCTGTTTCCTCCCATGAGGACAGGAAGCCATGTCTTGGCGTCCTGTCCTTTTTAGATAGTCCTTGCCCTCTACCAGGAAGCACAGCAGTTTTGTACTTCCTGCTAGTCATGTGACTAGGCAGGATTTCCACAATATTTAGAACAAGCTTTTCGGATCATAATGGATATGAAATTTAAGATTTGTTTTAATAAAAAAGTTACCTAGTATAGCTTTAAAGGGGTATTCCACTTTCAAAAAAAAAAAAAAAAAACTTTGGTCATTTTATTGTCTACTCAGTCTCATGTGAACACACCAGACAGTTTATAAGTTACTCCTTTCAGTATTTAGATATTTGATGTTCATTTTAGCACCTCCAGCTCCTTCCCATAGAAACCCATTATAACTTAAAACTCCATTTTAACCATGACAGATTATTCGAAAACACCCATTTTTTTCTCTGGTGACTGATATTGTCCTTGGAATATGTGAGAGGACCATGAAATTACATTTACAGTTTTTAATTATTTTTAAAATATTGTTTTATTCATTTGGGTAGGCCTACCCAAATATAGAGGCGGGCTACATTTTCCAAAACAATATTTAAAAAATAAACAAAAACTGTAAATGAAATTCCACTGCCCTCTCACGTATTCCGGGGACAATATCAGTCACCAGAAAAAAGATTGGTTGTTTTCGAATAATCTGTCATGGTTAAAATGGAGTTTTAAGTTATAATGCGTTTCTATGGGAAGGAGCTGGAGGAGCTAAAATGAACATCAAATATCTAAATAGTGAATGTAGTAACTTATAAACTGTCTGGTGTGTTCACATGAGACTGAGTAGACCATGAAATGGCCAAAAGTTTTTTTGAAAGTGGAATATCCCTTTAAGACTAAGGTTGACGGGGGAGGAAAAAAGGAAAAAAGTGTTTGCCACTTTGGCTAAAACCCCTTGACTTTCCAAGGACTAAAACTATCAAGGATAGAATTAACATTTGACTATAAGGTCACATTCACAGCAGAAAGATTGCAATTAAAACAAATCCTGCTGTGTGCTGTCGAAAAGTGCACTTTTTTTTGGCAGGTGTGAAATCTCATTCAAAATCCTAACATGCATCAACTGACCTCATTCTACTCCTCCCAAAAACGGTGGTTTGGCTTAGCTTCAAAACGCACCCAAGTGCGGATCACTGTGGGTACTGTGGATGCTATCGCATTAAACATAGGAATAGGAATATACCAGCATTATGGGATGAAGAAGTTGTTCTGTGGCACAGGAGAAGGAAGGAGAAGGCATCATTATGCACTACACAGAGATGTGTAATAATAGCCAGGCCAGTGGACACGCGTGGGCTAGTGGAGAAATCTGTCCTTATCACAATATATCCAGATCATTATATAGGCTTATGCTGTAGCAAAATAATGGAGGCTATATTATGTTCGATGTCCCACCTTTTCACAGTGTCCCACCTTTTCACACTGAAGACACGATGAACACATGCGTGCACACGTATGTGAATGTGTAAGAATGCAGAGTTGAATTTAATTTGTTTCTATTTTTTATTTTTCCAGGAATAAAAACCTGAAGACCATCTATGCCATTGGTGGATGGGGTATGGGCACCACACCGTGAGTATCAATCAAACAAGAGGATCAATTATCTCCAGTGACAGGAATGGGTAAAAAAGCTGTGACCCTCTCTCTCTTCCCAACCTCAGGTTCGTGAACATGGTGGGCAGTGCTGCCACCCGTCAGATCTTCATCAACAGTGTGATCAAGTTCCTGCGCCAGTACGAGTTTGACGGTCTGGACATCGACTGGGAGTACCCGTCTGGAAACACTGTGGAGCTATTCACCACCCTGTGTCAGGTCAGCCAGGCTTAAAGGACCACTTCACTTTTCAACATATAGCTTCATATAATAGGTCCTCACTAATGTACATAAAATACCACTGTTTCCATGAGCAGGCCACCTGTGTGTGTGGGAGGGGGGGGGGGCATAAGAGCATCAATAATGCTTACAAATTAACCCTAAATATTGTTTTTGGTACACCATCGCTAAATAAGGATATATATTACTCAAAATAAAATATAAAATATTCCACAAACAATGACATGTTCCCATCACAATATATTGAAGTACAGCAATACAGCTAATCTACTTCAACATGTCATCATGTCTGTCTTCATCATGAAGGTACCCACCCACCTAACCTTCTAGGGTTAATGACGGTAAGGTATTAATGGTATTAATGACGCCTTGAGGATAATACTGACACCATTCTTTGCCACCGCCCTGGTCTCTCTCTCTTTCTCTCTGCCTCTCTATTTGCAGGAGATGATGGCTGCCTTCGAGGCTGAGGGCAAGCAGACCAACCGCCCTCGTCTGATGCTCACCGCTGCCGTTGCTGGTGGAAGGATGAACATCGACTCTGCATACGCGGGCCAGGTTCCCAAGCTCGGAGCGTCAGTATATACATAGATGTAACATCGCAAATACACACCTTTTTTCCACTGGTCGATTCCCAATGTAACTGGATTCAGTTATTTGTGGTTCTTAGTCCAGGAGCCAGAGCTCCAACATTGGAAGAACACCGCTTTTACAACCAGAGCTTATTTTAATGATGTTTAAGACAGGTGCACTTTCTCATGGACATCCAGGAACTTCCTTCTTGAACTACTCTTGAGGGAAAGTGCACTGGAGCTGTGAATTTGTATGACCTCATGAACATCCATTCATAACTAGAATATCTATAAAAACACACAACAACCTAAAGAAAGTGTTCCTTGTGTTAGCGTCATTAAAATAAGCTCTGGTTGCAAACGGGGTGAAATGGCCCTGTAATTTTGAATTGAGTGGGCAAAACAATATCCTAAACAGTAAACAGAGACCAATGTTAAAAGCTGCACTGTGGGCCAACCATAAATACACAACGTTTCATTGAGGAGATCAAAGCTACGTTTTGGACTAACCAATGACACACAGTTTGCATGGAGGTGCATATTCTTTGCAGTCCTGACTAGGACCAGGACCGCTTCCCCTAGGGGCAATGGCAAGTAATTGCGCGTCCTTGAGAAACTGAGAAACCTTAACTTAACATTGTGAAGCTCTGGCTCCTGGACTAAGAGCCAAAAAGAACTGAACCGGTGGGATAGCAACCGGTCGAAAAGGTGTTATAGTGGAAAGTTGGAAACACTTGAATGAACCAACCAACTTTCTTTTCATCAGTGTCCTGGATTACTTCCATGTGATGACCTATGACTACCAGAGTGGCGACACTCTCACAGAGAACAGCCCTCTGTTCTGGGACCCAGTCGACAAAGGCTGGTATCGTGAATATTACAATGTGGTGAGTGACGAGGATCCTATATCCTATATAGTACTGTGCCGTGTGTATGAATGAAGTTCTGTACTCTATAGAATTTAAAGAACGACTAATGTCCATTATAGGCCTGGACTATGAAGTACTGGAAGAGCCTGGGTGCCCCCGCTGAGAAGCTGCTGGTTGGTTTCGCCACCTACGGTCACAACTTTGGAATTTCCGGTAGCCAAACCGCTGTTGGTTCATACGATGCTGGCCCGGGACCTCGTGGCCCGTACACCCAAAACACAGGATTCTGGTCCTACTATGAGGTATTTATATTGTTTTTTTACAGAACCCAATTATAACAACTAGGACCTTACCCGTTGTGAATAATGAACATCAGATGATGTACAAATATCTTCCAGTTTGAACACACATTCAGTTACCAAGGCCATAGCCTGGCACTGGCGGAAAAGCACAGGAACATTTTGGCGGAAAAGCACAGGAACATTTTGTTGGTTTGTCATCATGGTTGTCTTTGTTTAACATGCATGTGACAATAAAGCATCGTGAACCTAAATTTCAACTATAACAGATCTGCGACTTCATTACCAATGGAGCCACCCAGGCCTGGTCTGCCCCTCAGGATGTACCTTATGCCTACAACCTCAAAACCAGTATCTGGGTTGGATACGACAACCCTAAGAGCTATGCGGTCAAGGTACAATTCAATTATTTGTTTGTTTTATTTGAGATATTGTTCGGATATGTAGCCGTTATAGTTGTTTCTGCACTTTTTTTTAAACCACTCTGTCTGTCTACAGGCTGACTGGCTAAAGAAGAATGGTTTCGGTGGAGGTATGGTCTGGAGTCTGGACATGGATGACTTCAGCGGAACCTTCTGTAACGCTGGGAAGTTCCCACTGGTCAGCACCCTCAAGACTGCCCTGGGAGCCGGAGCTGGTAAGATACACACACACACCCACACACGCACGCACCAGAGCACGTGGGCAGAGCGGAGTGCAAGCAGAGCAGCAAGCACAGCGGATGGATTTTTAAGTGAGCGCTGAGCGGGTTTTAATATGTGTCGCAGCATGCTCTAGAGTGAGAAGTAGCCTCCTCTCCAAGCCACTCTGAGTCGCCCAATCCACACGATGGAATACGTGTTTAGTGTGTGCAGAGCACCAAAATCAGAATAATATTCACCATAAACATGTGGTTCATGTGGCGACTGTAGAGTGCCAGCTACATGATCAAGGCTTATAACGTCCTCCCTGACACCACAGGAGATGGACATGATCTTGGGGAAAAAGTAAAAGAAAAGTAAGAAATATATATGTCGCTCAAACACACCTCATTACTCATTACAAAGGAGCTTGTTGTTGCATGGTGTGAAAATAGACCAGTTTTACAAGCCACGAACAGATGACCACAGAGATGTGCAGTAGTTTGTAGATCATTGCAGCATGTTGCTAGTTGTCACAAGTTGACACAGTTGTCGCGAGTTGACGCTAAACAGAAAGTGTTGTATTTCTCCTTTCTTTTGCGGGTGTCTGGGGGGAACGTGGGAAAGTAATAAAGTAACTTGTAACATTAATTTATTACATGTTACTTATTCAAGTAATAATATAATATATTACTCTCCTAAGTAATATTGCTTGACACTGCTCCTGACATACCCAATTTGTCCTCTGCCTTTAATGCAGGTTGCACATCTCGCCCACAACCTCTTCCACCATTCCCCAAGCCGCAGCCCCAGCCACAACCCCAGCCACAGCCACAGCCCAAGCCTCAGCCCAAACCCCAGCCTCAGCCCAAGCCCCAGCCTCAGCCCAAGCCCCAGCCTCAGCCACAGCCCAATCCAGGATCTGGATTCTGCGCTGGCAAGAGCAACGGACTCTACCCAGACCCCACCAACAAGAACCACTACTACCAGTGCTCCCAGGGACGTACCTACCAGCAGAACTGCGCCGCTGGCCTCGTGTTCGACACCAGCTGCAACTGCTGCAACTGGGCTTGAAGTGGGGGCATGTGGTCTAACTGTTGCTGATGGAAATTAAATAAATTATAGAAGTCAAAACAACCAGGGCTGATTTAAGTGAATTTCGTATCTGCCTTTCACTGCATTCAGTAATTATGTCATAACTTGCTTGTTACTGCATTTTGGAAAATGTTCAAACTGCACAATATGTATTGCAATATAACAGCATCACAGATCATCACAAACTTTCTCACAAACGCACGTAATCTCACATACACATCACACATGGAAAGCAGTCACGTAGCAGGCTTGCAGGTTTAATTCCACACAACTCAACACAATGGCAAGGGGAGGGGGAAGAGCACTTTTTTTAACAGATACATGATACCTAATATCATTTAAATATGACGCTTTAATAGAGAAATATTGAGGGGAAACACAACCTAAGCTATAATCGTCTTATAGACGATTATAGCTTAGGTTGTGTTTCCCCACCTTCAGACACATGTGACACATGTGACTTGCACAAACATTCATCAAAGATGTTGGCTTTCCTGGGCAGAGTGACTGTCATTGCAAGTCAGAAATAATGGGTTTCAGATGTGCCACTCCGGCAATCAGTGTAAAATGACAATTAGGATCTATGTTGGGAAAGATGACCGGCATGTAGCCTGGACAGCGCACAACATGGGTGTGCTATGTTTATTACATAACTGAATTGTTCCTATGCAGTGCATTATCCCACTTTGACTATGGCTAACTTCTTCATTAAAAATACAATGAGTGAGTGAGTGAGTGAGTGAGTGAGTGAGTGAGTGAGTGAGTGAGTGAGTGAGTGAGTGAGTGAGTGAGTGAGTGAGTGAGTGAGTGAATGAATGACATCTGAAACATCTACAGAGAGTAGACATTTGGTATAAACCACCTGTTCAACCGTGACGTCTACGGCAGGGGTTTTCAACAGGTGGTCCGGGGACCACCAGTGGTCCCTGAGAGGGTTCCAGGTGGTCCCCAGCTAAGTTGTTTAACCAGATGTAACTCTTGAGAACGTAAAAATGAAACCAAATGGACCCTTGCGGGTCCATTTGGTTTCATTTTTACACTCTCAAGAGTTAAAATATTCATCATCTGAATTAGCCATTTTGGAATGTATGTTTTGCTTGTTTTGTTTCCCAAATCCACCCTGGTATTGTGGACAAAAGCAAAATAAATCTCTAGATTTGGGGTCTCCGGAGCTAAAATATCCTCAAATGGTGGTCCGTGGCTCAAATCCTGAATAAATGGTGGGCCCTGAGATGAAAAAGGTTGAAAACCCCTGGTCTACGGTATTGTCAGCAAATCATATCATTGTTATTGAATGACACTTGAAAGTTATCAGCACAATTGAGTTAGCAAAGCCACATGGAAAAACGTGAATGTGCCACCACTGACCAAGCAAATTAATAAAGAGACTGCTGATGTGTCAGAATAACCAGAGCCAGATCAAACATGTATTGCAGATACGGAGCTGAATAGACCTTATATAAGAGCTTACTGGCCTCTGGTTAGTTGTACTGAGGCACCATGGGCAAGCTTCTCATCTGCGTTGGTAAGCTGACACATTGTTGCTGCAGCTTTTTGGTCCATGGAAATTAACTGTAACGAGGAGGCAGACTTCTGTCCAACATAGCATAGGACCGACGGTTAGGTTGAGGCGTCAATCCCGTGAGAGGTTGGGGTGGGGCTTAGAGTTAGGCATCGGTCCGATGGTTAGGTTTAGGTGCATCGGACCACTGATATGCCGGGCAAAACACATGCACCCAAAGGAACGGAATGTACTTTTCTATGTATTCATTTTTTTTAACGAAATACTGAGGCACGGTTGAATCTCCACGTTCATCACTGTAATGCCCTATACTCAACAAATGTATTGTTGACAATACCCTAATACAGATTAACTCTTGAAAATTATTCTTAACGCATTATTGAATAATATGCCAATTCAAACATCTGGACAACAGTGGGGGGGGGGGGGGGCTGATCTAAGAATCCGTCCCGTAGATGAGATGTCCCATTAGTCCGAACGTGCACTGAAAATATGCCTCGTTTTAAGCCCTGTATCCACACTTTACGTTCTCTTGACGTTTTCGCAGGTTGAGGCTGAGGGTTACAGGCAGGGTTAGTCGATTCGGAAGAGTGGGAAGTCACAACAATCGGAGGATGGAATAATCCCTATTGTAGCAGCATATTAAAGCGCTTTTCCGTAATGAACCAACCAATCCCCCTTCGCCCCCATCTCTCTCTGTCTGTCTGTCTCTCTCTCTCTATCTTCTCTCTCTCTCTCTCTCTCTCTCTCTCTCTCTCTCTCTCTCTCTCTCTCTCTCTCTCTATCTCTAGGACTGGCTCTCCTGCTGCATGTGCAGCTAGGTAAGAAATGTTCTAATTTGCACAAGGAGTGTACTGAAGTACTTGTGACCTTTTAAACATCAAAAATTGGGAAGAATTAAAAAAAAAATCATGGCACTCCATCTCATAACTTGTGGCAGGATCCTCCTACATCCTGTCCTGTTATTTCACCAACTGGGCACAGCACCGTCCCGGTAGAGGCAGCATGACGCCCAAGGACATCGACCCGTGTCTCTGTGACCACCTCATCTACGCCTTCGCCGGCATGAAAAACAACATGATCACGACCACCGAAAAGAACGACGAGCAGTTCTACGCAGAGTTCCAGGCTCTCAAGAAACAGTGAGAACACTTGCGGAATTGCACGCAAATGCACGCACACACACACAAATTGTGAGGACCAGAAGAATTAGGGATGTGCCAATTCTGTGTCAGTATCAGAAGAAGTATCGGATCGGCCCTTTTTTGCCATGGAAAATACTCTCTCTATATCAGAAGAGTATCGGTATCAGTCCTTATTTGTCAATATCAGGTCATATTGGTATTGGGAAATGTGCAGGTCTAATCAGTGATCAGACACACGGGTAAGGGGTTGACACTATGGTGAATATGCCAATGTAACCAATTATTAGATACAGGGTTTAACACTATGGTGAATATGCCAGTCTAACCAGTGATCAGACACAGGGGTAAGGGTTTAACACTATGGTGAATATGCCAGTCTAATCAGTGGTCAGACACAGGGGTAAGGGGTTGACACTATGGTGAATATGCCAGGCGAACCAGTGATCAGACACATGTAAGGGGTTGACACTACAGTAAGTGTATTGGGACATCCCTACTAAGACTGTATTATTTTCTGTTTGTTCTCCAGGAATAGTAACTTGAAGACCCTGCTGGCCATTGGTGGATGGGGCATGGGCACGGGAGCGTGAGTATATAAAAAAAAGATCAATTACTTCAGTGATTACTTCAATACAGCCTGATTATCAGACTGAAGTGGTGGTCCACATTGAAAGATGGCATGGTCTATGGACCATCCAGCACCATACACCTAGCAGTAAGCCCCGCCCTCACCCCATTGTCCACCCAAGGGTAGGACACTTTCCAGACCAGCTCATTCATTCCAATGTAAATATGGACATACACATTAAATATTGTCCTGTTTTTGGAACCGGACGTTCAAAACCTCTTCCAAATCCATCAACAAGGCCTGCTGTATGCAGTGGAAAAATATGTTCTGTAGACACCCACATCGGCATCTACAGTCAATCAGTTCTCCATACATCTAGCCAGCTCATTTGTGGTCTCTGCATCTTTCTGTAGTACATCCACATTCGTGTGTGTTGGTTCTCCCATATATCTCTCTTTCTCTGACCCTATCCAGGTTCGTGGACATGGTGGGCAGTGCTGCTACGCGTCAGATCTTCACCGACAGCGTGATCAAGTTCTTGCGTCAGTACGGATTTGACGGCCTGGACATCGACTGGGAGTACCCGGGTGGACCTACCAAGGAGCTCTTCACTGTCCTATGTCAGGTTTGGACTTGTGTCATAATCTTTGATCTCACCCGTTCTCATCAGTCTGGAAGAAATGAACGAGACATTATGTCCAACATGTATAACCCTCATCTCATGCTCCACCGCTGCATCTGTCACCTGTCTCTCTGTATAGGAAATGATGGCTGCCTTCGAGGCTGAAGGGAAGCAGACCAACCGTCCTCGTCTGATGCTCACTGCCGCCGTTGCTGGTGGAAAGGAAAACATTGTCCCTGCATACCAGATTTCCCAACTAGGAGCGTCAGTATAGATGACACACATGGACACACGCGGTGTGGTCCATCGGTCGAGGCCGATGGGCCGTCAGTCGTGACTGTTCTTCACTGATCGTTACTAATCCTAACGTAACTCCTAAACATAACCTCAGTAAAACCTATGTGATACGAACAAAGCCAACTGGGGTTGTGACAAATCATGACAATAAACACAATAATACCATGCAATATTTAATTAGCAAGAAGAAAAACATGGAAGGATACAAAACTTTTTGTTACATTTTTCTACTTAAAAATTATTTGATTATTATTTGATTATTATTTGACTTTTTATTGTATGCGTTGCCATGGCTTGTCACAACCCGAGTTGTAAATAATTTTTGAATTTTTGAATGAACAGGGATTTTTTTTCTGGGGCAAGGGCGACGTCAAGGGAGGGACGGGACTGCTCAGTTCTATAAAGCACATGCATTAACATCAACGTAAACACTGAAAAAAAAAGTCTCCAGAACTAAATCCCTGATGTCCTTTGATCACAGCGTTCTGGACTACTTCCATGTGATGACCTACGACTACGAGAGCCAGTCGTCTCTCACAGAGAACAGCCCTCTGTTCAAGGACCCGGCCGACCATGGCTGGATGCGTGAATACTACAATGTGGTGAGTGCAACACCATCTGCTATCCTACTATTCTGTTTGGTTGGTACGAACCAACCACTGAAGACTTCCGCTTTGACAACGCCCATCATATAAACAGTGCAGTCGGTGCTAGAGCTATCAGACTGAATAATGAAGTGAAACGAAATGAGAATACAGTGCCAGGCAAATTTTGTGATTCTGCATGAATGAATGAATGAATGAATGAATGAATGGATGTCTGTACTGTTAAGGAGTGGCTGTTGAAGATGTCGGTATGTTTCCTAGGATTACGCTATGAACTACTGGAAGAGCCAGGGCGCCCCGGCGGAGAAGCTGCTGGTTGGTTTCGCCTCTTACGGTCACAACTTTGTGATTTCTGGCAGTCAAACCGCTGTTGGTTCTTACGATGGTGGCCCTGGACCTCGTGGACCGTACACCCAAAACACTGGATTCTGGTCCTACTACGAGGTGTGATATTTTATTTATACACATTTATATTTTATTTATACACACATCACACACATCACACATCACACACACACACACACACACACACACACACACACACACACACACACACACACACACACACACACACACACACACACACACACACACACACACTCTCTCTCTCTCTGTCAATGTTTGTTAACTTGAACGTACATCTCTTCTATCAGATCTGCGACTTCATTAACACTGGAGCCACTCAGGCCTGGGATGCGGTCCAGGATGTTCCTTACGCCTACAACCTCAAGAGCAGTATCTGGGTCGGATACGACAACCCTAAGAGCTGCACGCTCAAGGTAAGACTGAGACGAGTATTTCACTTAAAGGGGGAATAACAATAAACTTTTACTTCTTTTTTTTAGCTCCCATGTGTATTTTCCATCCCCTCAAATTGAATTAGTTTGAACAACCAGGCTTTCATATCATATAGGAGCTTTAATGTGAATTGCTCTCAGGAATAGCTTGTTTCATTTTGGCCTCATAATGATGTCATCAATGCACCCTACTTTCTACCTCTCCTGTCTTCAGTTCCAAAATTGTCCACCATTGTTGATTTTCAAAGTTGACATGGAATTTAAACAATCCTGATTTTTTTTTTCTATATCAGTATTATGACTAATTACTCTACTGTAAAATATCCTGCATATCAGTGCCCCCAGCTAAACTGCCCATAAAGAAATGACAAGGGCCCAAAACCATTAGAAATAAGCCTAAGATACATGATATATATGATATTGCCAGTAAGTATTAAAAACAATTCATGTTAAAATCCACGTTATTTGCGCTTTAATATTGTTACGTGATTTGTATGAATAGCTAAGGTTTACTGCACTTTTCCTTTCAACCACTCGGTTCTGCCTGTGTCACAGACTGACTGGCTGAAGAAGAACGGTTTCGGTGGAGGTTTCGTCTGGAGTCTGGACATGGACGACTTCAGCGGCACCTTCTGTAATGCGGGAAGATACCCACTGATCAGCACCCTCAAGAATGGCCTGGGAGCCGGAGCTGGTAAAGATGCTCACACACAAGCATGCACGCGCACACAAACAATTGCATGTTGCATTATATCTACAGACGTGGCAATGTCCTGGCAGTACAATTCAAGTACAAGTACAACCAATCTGAAAAACTGTGATTGGGCACATTAGTTAAGAATACACTTGTTTATAATAGTGGCTACCTTGTTCATTTCATCAAGACATTAACTATAGCAAATCAAGTAAAAAAGGAAAAGAGAAATACAGTATACAAAGAGAGGAAAGGGGGAGATTATCAGGAAAATATACCAGTATAATCACATTCATGTCATATGTCGTTGATCAGATTGGAAATGAAAGGTGTATCGGGCACATCCCAACTGACATGTTCGTTCTCTGTCTCTAATGCAGGCTGCACATCTCACATGCCACCAATTCCGAAGCCCCAGCCACAGCCCAAGCCTCAGCCGCAGCCACAACCCAAGCCTCAGCCCCAGCCCCAGCCACAGCCTCAACCAAAGCCTCAACCAAAGCCCCAGCCAAAGCCCCAGCCCCAGCCCCAGCCACAGCCTAGTGGAGGATCTGGATTCTGCGCTAGCAAGAGCAACGGGCTCTACCCAGACCCCACCAACAAGAACCACTACTACCAGTGCTCCCAAGGACGTACCTACCAGCAGAACTGTGCTGCTGGCCTTGTGTTCGACACCAGCTGCAACTGCTGCAACTGGGCTTGAACAGTACCACATTGTTTTACGTATTTCGCAGATGAAATAAAACATGTTATAGAAATGGTCCTGTCTGTTCTGAATCAAAAGACAAACAATACATATTGCAGTAGAACATAGAAGAAAAAATGCAGTGGTTGGCTTGTCTAGACTTCTATTGAAATTCTAGGCAGAGACACAATCATCTTTAAGACCATGGTGCATGGTCTTAAAGTGCATATACCATTTCTAAAATTGTTTTTAAAACTTAATATCATAGTGTATATGCCTCAAGCGTATTTCTGATGGATTGAGCCTCAATCACAGCCAGTCAACAATTATAACAAAGTGGAAATTTGGAACTGAAGGAGTATGGAGGAATTATTCAAAGTAGGGTGCATTGATATAAATATGAAGCCATATAAAGCTGGTGTTAAAAGGATTCCATTTCTTCTTATGCCTTTGATGGCAGTTGGATGATCTGAGGCATTTTGCTCCAAAAAGAAAAAAATAAAAATAAAATACAATGGCCTTGTACAGACAATTAAAAAGGTGAAAATCATGCCCTTTCCCCTTTAACTTGTCTACTTGTCTATAGGGCAAGCTGGGGCTGTTCATACAGTCAGTGTGATGATGCATGAGACTCCCCTTAATGTCTAATAAAGTGGCAGAAGATAAGCCAAGACCAATGTCCTCCTTATGAAGTAAAAGCATGAAAGCTTAGAATATAGGGGAGAAGCATACTTAATGTGACATATGTACAAGACACTAATAACCTTCATTCAACTTCTAATTTTCAGCGAATCACAACACTATTGAGCTACACTTTAAAGTTATCAGCATAATTAATGTAGCAAAGCAACGTTTGAACAAGCGAATGAGGTGACTGCTGATTTAGCGGAATAACAGAGCCAGATCAAACACGGGTTAGAGATATGCGCCACATATAAGAGCCTTCTGGCCTTCACTTAGCTTACACAGAGGCAAACATGGTCAAGCTTCTCATCTGCATCGGTAAGCTGAGAAAATTGCTGAGAATAAATGCTGCATTGTTGTCTTGGCAGATTAAATTAATTGTAAATGGAATGGAATATATTTGTGTTGTTTCATTAAAGGTTTTATAGGCAACTTATCAACAACTCAGACAAATAAGCAAGCTAAAAACACAAGCTAATAATAACATCATGATGTTTTTGATCGAAAGATGGACAGAGTTAGCCATCTCGTCCTGAAGTACAAGAACAGTAGGCTACTTACAGGCGTATATTCAACAAGGTTGTTCATCTAGAAGTGAGAGCTGTAGTGTGGCTTTGTCAGCTCAAAAAACAAGCAGGAAGTCAGCATATATATATATATATATATATATATATATATATATATATATATATATATATATATCCCCCCCCTCTATGTTGCTTCCCTGCAGACAGACACCTGCTTTGCCCTGTAGAACTTTTGCTGTCATCAACAAATCCTTTTCATGGGACTCATAACGAGGCGGTGCTAGTATGTAAGGGGAACGGGGCTGTGGGGGGTTGTGAGGCTGCGCTTTGGCCAATTACAGCCAGTCTCCAGCAGTTTTATAATGTTGAGGTGAGGTGGTGTCAAATCTGTTTACAAACACAGATTTGGTACACACTAAAGTTGTCTATAGTACTACCTTTAACTGATTCATGAGAAGCACAATGGATCACTATGTCAATGTAATGCATATATTGTGTATGTCATAAAGCTGAATTCTGTGTACGCTCTAGCTCTAGGGGGGGCAGATGTATGAAATAAATCAGCATGTCAATTATGTTAATGAATCCAAACTTATTTTAACTATGTATGTTACTACAACACAGGCCAGCATAACAGCATACATAACTAGAATGAATGCAATTTTGCAATTGCAAAGTGGATTGCCCCGATGATATTGTAATCTGCAACCGAGATGCAAGCCCCACTGATGCTGTAATGAAGTAGTAATGCTGCACTGGTCTCACCACTTGTGGTACGACTGCTGCTCTCCACCGTCCTAACGCTCTCCACCGCTGTCTAGGCTTTCTAGGTTCATTCATTGAACCCTGTCCTGCGATGAATGTGTAGTATTCCTGATATTCCTAACGGTGACTCCGCACTCACTCCAGAGATGCCACATTGCATGTACTGTCCTATCAAAAGTAGCTGATCTACAAGCTCAAAACAAGTTTCAGTGCGACACATTTTGAGTGTGTACACCAGCCTTTTTGCTATATTTGATTTGAAATCCTGATTATTATTACCCCATTCTCATCTCTCTCTCTCTCTCTCTCTCTCTACAGGTCTGGCTTTCCTGCTGCAAGTGCAGCTAGGTAAGACTTGATTTGTGTATTTGGTGCTGTCTCAAAGTTAAGACTAAGGTTGTCCCGATCTGATTGCTCGAACAGAAAACGGGGGCCGATCGTCAAATGACCGATGTTCGAATGAAAAAGAAAAACAGGTCCATGGTATCAATATTATATCCATATTGTTAGAATGGCAAGTAGATTAAAGGTGATAGAGGGAAGTAACTAACCCTAACCTTTGATGCTGCCAGCAGGGTGTGTGTGTGTGTGTGGGGGGGTGCTCCTGCTGTTTATAAACACTGGAAAAGTTGCCTCTATTTCCTTTAAAGAGGGGGTGCCGTGATTTTTGTATTTTTTCCAATTGTGTACATGTTTAAGAGGTGACAGTATGAGTGTTTTTTATGTGCAATGAGGTCTTCCCTTTGTATTTAGGGTTGAACCTTTCCAGTTAAACGTGCCAATGAAAAAAACTATATGTAGTGACATCACGTGTTCGGCCCCTCCCCCAACTCCACCCCCTTTAGCAACTAAAGCTGTGGGTGGCTGAACTGTGGCTTCAGTTCAGCTGGATCTCCACCCATCACCACCCACCAGGCAAATCAGGCATACTTAATGAACTGGTAGGGTGGAATCATAAAAATGACAGTTTAACAAACACTGTACACTTTTTGGGGAAAAAAAAAATCTTACTTTTCATATAACATTAATACCTGATGATCATGTTTTAGGGTAGCAAAAATTCATGGCACTCCATCTTTAAAACGAAGAGTCCCTATGTCCTTATGTTTCTCCATGCCGTATAGGATCGTCCTACAGACTCTCCCAGCCCCAGCCTCATCAGGATCAGCTGCCACCTCACATTCAGCCCCTGCAGTTCAAGCCCATGATCAAGCCCAGCGGAGACGGGGGCCCGTCTCTGTTCTGCAAGTGCCTGCCCGACGGCTTCTACCAGGACCCCAGCGACCAAAGCCACTACTACCAGTGCTACCAGGGACGCACGTACCAGCAGACCTGCGCAGGCGGCCTGGTGTTCGACACCACCTGCAGGTGCTGCAACTGGCCTTGATGCACTGCTATAGGTCGATGGTGTCGACGGTGTCTTGACGTTGCCTTTTGGGTGTATCAGAGATGGGTAATCCAAGACTAAAATAAATGTCGGGATTCAAATCTACCAGTACTGTCCAATTTTGTTTCTCTTGTTTTTATTATTAAATTACTGTACACTTAAAAAGGTACAATTTGGTATCTATTTATTTATTTGACTCAAAGTTTTGACTTTTCTGAATAGCAATGGTATAGTCAGCGATTCCACGTGATAATCCTCCCTACTACTGCAGTGTGTGTGCTGACCATAAGTTAGTCCCTGAACCACAAGAGCGATAAATAAATACATAAATAAATAAAAACTAGTTTCATGTTGGTCTTTGAGAGACAAAGCCTACACACCAATCAGGAAAGCGGAGAGCTTCCTCCAATTAGGGTCGAATAGGGCAGGCCTTGCAGTACGTGCTGTTGGTCTGTTGTGTGCCCCCCCCTCACACACACATTGTAGCATGTGCATATCTTTTTTAACAGGGTGGACCTTTTATTCCCCCCAAGTCACCCAAATATATTAGGGCTGTTGAATGATTAGCCTCGTCACTTGAATAATGATTTGTTATATAGCTAGCTTCAGTTAATGTAATATTATTGTAAGAAAATAGGCTGTGTTGCGATGCAGTGGTTATAGTTTTGTGTGTTTGGAACTTGCAGAGCTCCAGCCAGGCGTGAGGCAGCGAGACTATAGCTATTATATTGCACTACTCAGAAGATGCATGGTGTAAAAAAGGGTGTTATAAACATCAGAGCCAGCTCTAGGGTCAGCTCTAGGGATTTAGCTGAACCTTGACCTAAAAATGGCCATATGCACCATAATGTGCGCAAATGTGCTGACCTCATCCCGTATCATCACATTTTTCATGACGTCTCAGCTATTCTGGTGTGATATTAAACATTAAAGTCACTTTGCCTGTTGATTTTCCACTCACTTTATGTATACCCCTATATCAGTCAATTGGAAGTTGAACTGCAAGATGCTCTCTACAGTGACTGTAGAGTGGGGTGGACTCTGCACTACGCTGCTCCGTTATTCTCTCTCACAAACTTCCATCTACCATCTCACAGTCAAGGTCACGGTTGAATGATATCACCCATGATATCTCACATTAATAGTCTCTTTTGTTTCATCTCGAAATGATGCAAATCTCTGGTCATTCCGTTCATGATTCAGCTTCGATTTATGTTCATCAGATCAGAATGCGTGTGTGTGCTATGGTGCGCATAAATACGTTACAGGCTGTGTTCGGAAACCCACACGCCAAGGGGTAGTGACGTCACCAAGTGCATTGAGTGTGCCTTATTTATGAATGACCACGCACTGAATGCAAGATTAGAACAACACAAAACAAAACAGACGGCAAAAAACATACCACTCCATTTTTAATTTGTGTCTATTTTAACACTAGCATGCCCGGAAAAAGGGACAGAACCAGCATTCGCTTAGATATAGAAAGATATTTTCAGATATTCAGATTTCCAACATTTCTAAAATAAAATAAAAAGGTCAGCATTTTTAAGCATCCTTGTGCTAATGGTCTTAATTTGCACCTAGGATCTAACAGGCATTCCAACAGCACACCGTGCCATCTCCAAACTCCAAGCTCTACCCCATGTGCTCCTGAGGGTTATGTAGACATAACCATCCTGAGGGTTATGTAGACATAACCGTCATGAGCACATGAGGGCCTGTTTCTGTGATTGATTGACTGTGAACCAGCTTTCTTTTACAGTGCAAATAATAACTGCAGGAGGACTACAGGACTACAACAACTGGAACTCCTTTCTGATAAAATGAACAAACAAAAGAGATGGATACCAATGAAAATGTTGCATTTACACAGTGATCAAAACACCAGATCATCAAAAATAAAACAAAAAGAAAATGGCCAAACATTTAATTTGGTATTAAAACCTACATTGAATTCAGCAACTTAGTGCCCACACCCTCGGAATCAGCTTACAGCAAAGATTAACAGCACACAGCTTTCACTATAACAATATAAATATAAATATTTGTCTTTATTTACCTGCATGCATGAAAACCTCCTCAGAACACTCCTCATGGAACACAATCTTTTGCCTCTGATCTCCAACTTCCTGTTTGCTATTTCTGCAATGTATTTCCCCTGATTTCCCCCAGCAAGAGAACCAGCACCATCTAGTGGCATCTTTCTCAGTGGTCTCCCACCATTTGAAGCACAGAAAAGTAAAATTGAATGACCCTTGAAAGTTATCAGCACAACTATGATGTAGCAAAGCCAAGAATTGACCAAGCAAATGCGGCGACTGCTGATTTATCAGAATAACAAAGCCAGTTCAAACATGGTTTACTGATACGGAGACCATACATATATAAGAGGTTACTTGGGCTTCAGTTAGTTGTACTGAGGCACCATGGGCAAGCTTCTCATCTGCGTTGGTAAGCTATTGAGAATTCGTTCTTCATTTTGTCTATGCAAAGGAACTTAGGTCACATTCTCACCTAATACTTTGGTAGACTCGATATAGACTTGCATATTTAATCTGCTGGGGTTTACTTTCACACTGTCTGCACTGTCATCAGCAACAATTGGAAACGCAGCAGGGACACACACAGACTCGCATCGCGAATGTAATCACTATGTGAAAATAGCGATTGTACAGGGCCAGATTTGCCCACCTGGTTGCCCCCGGGCTGGAACAGAGCTGGGTGCCGCCTTGTAGTTATTTCTAAAATATTAGCACATCACAAATATTACCAATATTAGCTCACAAAAAAATATAGTTCCCTGGGATAGAGGGGTCAAAAATGAACGAAGGACCTTATTTTAGAAATGGGTCAACAATTCAAATTATGTTTGTTTTTTGGATTCATTTACTTTTACTGCGTGGCACCAGTGACCGACAAAATGACCGGAACTACTCAATATTTCACCAAAACCAGATCAGAACTCCCACCACGGGAAGCAGCACAGTATATTATAGTGTGTATATACTTAAACAACCAACTAATACTAGTCTCTCTCTTTCTCTCTCTCTAGGACTGGCTCTCCTGCTGCACGTGCAGCTAGGTAAGACTTTGTAAGCCTTATTATGATCGGCTTTTAGTTATACAGCATTTAAGGGGATATTTCACCAGTCTGGCAACTAAATTGTTACCAAGAATTGTAACCAATGTGTGCAGCTTTTAACTGCACATTTAATACACAAATTGCTCAAGCTGCTCGACTAACAAATTACATTTGGGAGTATCAGACTGTGTGGCTGATACTTTTGCATGTCAAACTGGGTGTGCTTCAGGTATTCATGTTAATTAACGACCCTCTGGTTTGTTACAAGTAAGGTCTATGATTTTTTTTCCTAAACATCAGCAATTCCCTCCCAAGCAATGTGATCTAACATACTTTTCAGGTCATATATTACACAATGGGTAATAATATAATAATATAAAATAAAATAAAAAAGGCTGAACAACTTTTAGTACATGTTATGACTGAGACACGATTAGAAACACATTGGTGAAGAAACCTCTCTACGATATAGTTCCCAGATTTTCATAACTTGGCCTGGCTATATACTCATACAGGATCCTCCTACATCCTCTCCTGTTATTTCACCAACTGGGCACAGTACCGTCCCGGTGCTGGGAAGTACATGATCAGTGACATCGACCCATGCCTCTGTGACCACATCATCTACGCCTTTGCCACGATGGACAACAACCAGCTCAAGACCCTTGAGTGGAATGATGTCAAGCTCTACGGAGAGGTCCAGGCTCTTAAGAAACAGTGAGCAACACGCACATACCATGCGGTGCTATTAGGGCCATATTCACGAAGATCTATACAAGTTACGCTCAGCGCCCCCCCCCCCCCCCCCCACACACACACACACACACACACACACACACACACACACACACACACACACACACACACACACACACACACACACACACACACACACACACACACACACACACACACACACACACACACACACACACACACACACACACACACACACACACACACACACACACACAGGCATGATTTAATTTTATTTTTCATTCCTCAGGAACACCAACTTGAAGACTATCCTGGCCATTGGTGGATGGAACTTTGGCACCGCAAAGTAAGTATCAAAACTGAGGCTCAATATAGGTCCAATGACATGCTATGCTAACCCTTAACCCTAAACATAAGCTCAATAAACCTAACCTTAACCCTCGTCACAACCGTTATGCATGGCGACCATTACGGATTTCGCCTCTCCTGCTGTCTTGGGGTGTGTGCAGTGAACCTAAAAAATACCAAAAATCTAAACTTCAATCTCTCTCTTCAGGTTCTCATCCATGGTGTCCACCTCCTCTAGCCGCCAGACATTCATTAGCAGCACGATCTCGTTCCTGCGTCAGTATGGGTTCGATGGTCTGGACATCGACTGGGAGTACCCAAGCGGGCCTAGCAAGGAGCTCTTCACCGTCTTTGCCCAGGTCAGGCTGTTGAAGGAGCCGACAATAACATGGCCAGACTAATATCAGGTTTTTGTCTGGATGTTCACCTGGAATATCTGCATTTTAAAGGGACATTTCACCAATTTTGTAAATAAACAAATAAACATAACATTGTTTTGTTCTCGTAATACCACATACGAAACAGTAATACCATTACAGTTACTTCTCTGCTGCTTTCAACATTTCAACATCAGCATTGAGTTGGTGAAGGGAGATGAGCGAATGCCACTCACAGTCAGACGTACAACGACATTTAGTGTCAGAGTTGCAATATTGAAACATGAAGAAAGATCATGTGTGTCCTCCGTTCCTCCTGTCTCTCTGCAGGAGGCGGTGGCTGCCTTCGAGGCTGAAGGCAAGCAGACCAACCGTCCTCGTCTGATGCTCACTGCTGCCGTGTCTGCTGGACAAGGAATCATCGATCCTGGATACCAGGTTCCCCAGCTCGGAGCGTCAGTATCTAAGACAAACACGCACACACACGTTTTTTCATTATGCAATGGGCCACTCAACACACATGCAGCCTAAATAGGGACAAATTGACCGCAATGCTCAGAGAAGGGTAATATCGTGGATCATGCGTTTGAAGCTTATAAACACGTGTACCAAATTTAAGGATCAAAAACCCTGCACTGCTTTCTCCACCCGCAGTACCCTGGACTACTTCCATGTGATGACCTACGATTACCACGGCTCCTTCTCCAACGCGCTGGGAGAGAACAGTCCACTGTACGCAGGCCCAGCGGACGCCAAGTTCTGGCAGAAGCAGTTCAATGTGGTGAGTGAAATGGCTCCTCTACAGTTGTTTGTCGTGATGCAACACAGAGGAAGGTCTGTGCTCTAAGATCGACAGTTGAGCACTGCCAACGGTGGAATCCCGTACCATAATATATTATACCACTACAAAGAGCATGATCATGAAATGGTACCATAATATATTTATTATATGCCTAGTGTTGGGGCTGTTACTTTTAAAAAGTAAGGATTATAGTACTTCTCTGAAAAAGTAAAATAGTACTCTACTCTATACTTTAATTACTTTAAAGTATTACTTTAATTCAATAGGATAAAACAATTCTAATGACACTAGTCCATTTGTTTTAAGCTCTATTTGTCAATACACAAAGAGCACTGCCACAGTACAATAAAACAATAATAATAAAAATAATAAAATAAAACTACAGACAATATCTCGTCTAATGAATCAGATACAGTACTGATGCCTAGCATATCCATGCACAGTCAGACCTAAAGTAATTATTATTATTATTATTATTTCTACGCTATGCTGACGAATCATCATCATTATGATGATGTTATGCCCTGTGGAAAACAAGTGTTTTTCAATACCCGTCCGTCCGTACTTGCATCCTTGTGAACTTGTGTTACGTCATGAGTTGCCAACCAAGTACCATTCCTAGGCTCAAGTTCACGCCAAACACAGACCAAGTCTACTCTGGTGCTGACTTGTGCTGACTTCTCAATGGAAGTTGCCCAGAATGCAACAGAACCGGCATGTGATGTCAGCGCAAAAAACAGCAGACCAGCAGCACTTATATTTCACTTAAAAAAAAAACTTGAATATACTATTGAATAGTAGCCTAAACTTTTATTAAAAAGAAGAAATCTAAACAAGGCAGTGTCTCTTTATTTACGTTGTATTATAGTTTCAGAGACATTTTTGTTTGTTTTTTAGTTGGTAGTAGGTACAACATTTTAGTTCCAAGTAAAATCTTAGTCACAAGGACCTCCAAGAACTATTACATATATTTTCAGCTGGTGGTCAAATTCACCCTTTTGGAGCTCCTTGATTCGAATAGTGAAATACTCAAGCAGCAGTGACATAGAAACATAGATCCATTTATCAGAATTTAGAAGATCTTTTTCAATTGACATTGAATCGAAATGACGCTACTATGTTTCTTTGTCCATATAGGATTGGACCATGAACTACTGGAAGAGCCAGGGCGCCCCAGCTGAGAAACTGCTGGTTGGCTTCGCCACCTACGGCCACACTTTCAATCTGGCCTCTTCCGACACCGCCGTGGGTGCTGCAGAAAGTGGACCTGGACCCGCTGGGCCGTACACGCGCCAGGCTGGAATCTTGTCCTACTATGAGGTACTGTAGGCCAAAGACAGTACCCAGCGTTACACCTGCTACCCGGGTTAATATAATAGCCTACTTTACTGCTGTGTGATTTCAATTGGGGGAGGGGTCCTCTGAGGCACCACAGACACAGACCGAGGTGATAAACTCACTCGTTAAGTGGTGCATCCGTGACACCCGGTGGTGAAAATGTGCTTCCACAGCTATGTTTGTAGTTTGTGAAATGCTACATTAAAATTAAGAAAACAAGCGCCAATGCAAGCTGTGGGAGGAGAGTGGGACCTCAGGGGTGAAATGTAGAACAGAGGGCATCTATGACAAAAATCGAGGGCAATCAATATAAATGATTCAAGCAAGCGTGTCTGTCTGTTACATCCTGTGCAATGTACTGTCATTTGTCTCCATTTGCGTAACGCCACGGCGCACAGACAACCTAAATGAACCTCGAGTCACACAGCCCTGTCATCCAGCATCAATATGCGCGGCTTAGAAGCACAAAATATTATACCCATCATTTTAATTTTAATACTTTTGTGTCAAAAACTAATCTTCGCGCATATGACGTGTCACCGGATACAGATAAAAAAAAAAACATCATGTGTAACATCACGTGTCACGGAGACACATTTATTGTGGTCACAGTTTGCCGTATCACCTCCCCTTACGGGTACAGCCATTGGCGCTGGGTACAGTGTTCTCTGCTCTCGCTGTTTCGCCTTCCAGGCGACTGATCCACACAGGCAACGTTCTCTCGGCACGGAGCGGTGTTGTCACTGTTCCGCCTGCTAGGCGACTGACCAACACAGTCGGCACGGCGCGGTGACACACGCGCTATTACGGTCCGAGTTGCCAACAACTTATTTCTACTACCACTACACTGCAACCGCTGTTCCGCCTGCTAGGCGACTGACCAATATTGCTATTCTCTCGGCATGGCACGGTGACACGCGCTACTACGGTCCGGGTCGCCTACAACTTGGTCTCTGGGGGGTCCCCCAAACTTGCAAACCCACAAGAACACGGCAGGCGTGCTGGAACATATCCCTTACAATTAATATTCATATTAATTGTAATGACCTTCAGGGTTTATTGCAATTCCATTCAGCAGAGAGGTTTCAACAGGTGGTCCAGGGACCACCAGTGGTCCCTGACATGATTCCAGGTGGTCCACATACAGCTAAATGCTAAATGGTCAGTTGATAACCAAATGGACTCTTATAGATTTGTTCAAATAGTTCAAATAGTTCAAATGAAACCAAATGGACCCTTATGGGGTCCATTTTAAAATTCATTTTCAACAATTATAAAATGTAGAATAATTGTTATTTTGACCAACATTTTGCCATCTCTCCTAAATTGTGGACAAAAACCTGAAAATCCTTGATTGTGGGTCTGACAGATTAAACTCAACATCAAATGGTGGTCCTCCGAGGCTACAATCCTGAATAAATAGTGTTTAACATAAGTTCTATCCAGCTTTCCAACATCAAAAGTCCCAATCAATGTCATCTAGGCCTATACATCCAGATCATATATTACACAACGGGTATAGGACTAGTACAATATAAATGATGTCACGGCAAGTAAGATAAATGGATGCCCACTGTGTTTTGGTGTGGATTTCTCCATTAGGAAGTGGCAACTCTCACTACCAAGTTGTACTGCCACAACAACATGAGCTAATTGCCATTTTATTCCTCTTTTCCTCTTCCTTTTTTTAATCAATCGTATTGTCAGATCTGCGACTTCCTGAAGCAAGGAGGCACCGAGGCCTGGGATGCCCCCCAGGATGTGCCTTATGCCTACAACAGCAAGACCTGGATTGGATACGACAACGCCAAGAGCTTTGGAATCAAGGTGCACAATTTGTATTCGTTTTATATACTCTTAAAGGTATACTTGGTAACTTTAACTGCTGATGACTGCCGGTACTGCAGTTTTTAGATCGAGGCCTAGATTTCCGAGCACCCACAATCAGCCGTGCCCGTCCATAGACCAACCCCGCAACTCCGACTCTAATTGGATAATACACCTTCGTACCAAAGTAAATTATAGGTAGACAATAGAAGGCCAGACGCATTGTACTCTGAGAGAGGGCTGCGTCGATGGGTTTGGACCCAGGCTAAGGACGCACGTCAATCTGAGTATGTACATGAGTCTGTGTCTTATCAACAAGTGATCGTTTGAATTTAATCTACCTTCAAAAAGTATCACGTGACCTTTGAGGCTGACGAAATGACACGAGAGTTGAAGCCCATGCGTCAGCACATTAATTGACATCGCAGGTATGGAAATTATCCCTTTTATATCATACCCTATGACATGGAAATTGCGCTGCCCTTGTGCCATCCATGCCTACAGGCTGACTGGATTAAGAAGAGTGGCTTTGGCGGGGCTTTTGTCTGGACTATTTGCATGGACGACTTCAGCGGCAATTTCTGTGGTCAGGGAAGATACCCACTGATCGGCACCCTCAAGAGTACCCTGGGAACTGGCGCTGGTAACGTGCATGCACACACACGCACACACGCGCACACGCGCACACGCGCACACGCGCACACGCACACGCACACGCACACACACACACACAGTTTTATCATGGTTAAAGGTTAAAGATCAAAGGTTAGAAATCATTAAAAATTAATGATTAATAATTCCAGAGATTTTGAAATTGTCTGAATTCCAGCATCTATGGGGGTATTTACTGTATATTCCAATATCATGACCAATGGCATTGAAAGACTACACAATGAATATCAATCATGAGGTTTATGTGAGAAAAAAAAGTAATTAAGGCGTTAATGTTGCCCTAAAGCATCATTGGGTCTTCTGGGGGTAAGATGTTGGCTTTTCACATTAATTAAAGTGGAACTTCCATGGAGTTCCATCTCTTGATGTTTGTATGTCTCCTCTTGCCTCTCATGCAGGATGCAAAGCAAGCCCACAGCCTCTGCCCCCTGTCAACCCCACCAAGCGCCCAGCTCCCCAGCCCCAACCACAGCCCAAGCCACAGCCCCAGCCTAGTGGAGGTGGTGGTGGAAGCAGTGGAGGATCTGGATTCTGCGCCGGCAAGAGTAATGGATTCTTCCCAGACCCCACCAACAAGAACCACTACTACCAGTGCTCCCAGGGACATACCTACCAGCAGAGCTGCCCTGCTAGCCTCGTGTTCGACACCAGCTGCAACTGCTGCAACTGGGCTTGAAGGAGGTCATGGTCCTATGCATGTTGAGCATGTTAATTCAAGACCATGGTGTCTAACAATTACTGATTGAAATAAAAATAAAGAATTGGTACCCAGAACTAGGACTGTTGTTGTTTTCCTTGCCATTTGCTTGTCCAGTCATTGTGTCAACTTGGAAAATATTACATTTCCGAAACATTTGAACAGTTGAAGTTCTTTATCGCATTGGAACGCTGAGTATCACAGATAGGTAACATAGGATCAGAGCATCAGCATTGACATCTGAAGTTTGCCATCCTAAGATCACCGTATATGAAGCTGACCTGTGGACCATATAGAGTACATGGAACTGCCCGTAAATCTAAAGTCCCAGAGATCCCGTGCGAACATGCTCTTAAATGAATAAAATATCAACATAATGGTTAGGTGTCCACACTATGACAAGTTATGTTGAGGGTGAGCGTTAGCGATAAGGTTAGTGATTTCGGACCAATGGGAGGACGAAACAATTGGATCAATGGCCGACCTTATATTACCCTGATTGTACCCTGAAGTAACCCAAATTCTGTATTTACTCGAACTGGAGGTCTGAAAAAAATCAAACATGGTAGGCCATAATAAACTGATGATTAGAAAATATTTGAGCACGCCTGATCTAAATCAAAGGCTATAAAATTCTAATCAAAGCGCAAGCTGTTTTTTGATGGCCCATAGCACTATAGTCGCGGTAGGAACAATATGACCTCCCTTATTGGTCCCCATCGTCGGTTCTTTGTTTCGGCTGATCTTAGACATCTAAGATGAAGCCCTGTGATGTCATGTGCATGCACTGATTTAATGGGCGCTAATAGTTACAGTTGTGAAAGGGGAGTCTTGTTAATGAATTGAGGGTGATGTTGTTGACATGGTTCTCATTTCAGTCCGTTGTCAGCCTACCCAGCTGAGTGCTTCTCACCGCTATACGCCCAGTTAGAGTTTAGTGTCTCTCTCAGAGGCCCATTGGCAAATTGCCATGGCAATTTGTGTACTGCAATCTCCCACAGATTGTTTTTTATGGATCGCGAGTCACGGCTCATTCCCGATTTTGAATCCGGACATGTTGAGTACACCAACATTCCAAGATGTTAGGAATGTTCAGTAGAGATCCCCAGAATGTAGAAACTGCCGGATGCTAACTTACAGTATATGTTATATGCATATGCTGAGCAATTTTCATAATCAGCATATGTTACATGCTAGATAAAGCATGAAGCAAATTTTGACTCTATTTTTGCTTTCTATAGTTTGTTAATGGTATGGTTACATATTGTGCCAATTGTAAAAATTGCTCAACATTTGCAAGTTAGCATCCGGCATTTTCTACATGCTGGGAACCCCTACTCAACTTGGCGTACTCAACATGCCTGGGTTCAAAATTTGGACAAAGAGACCAAGACAAAGAGAAGAAATATCTATTGTTCAAAACAAATAACGAAATTTCATGAATTCCATAATAATAATAATAATTAAGATTTAGTACAGCCAATCTACAAGCTCGAAACATGATGCGCTGCACTTTTGCAGAACTGCTACTGTATCAAACTCCACCTGAAAAGTTGGTCATGTTAGTATTCCTCTACATTTAACATTGTGGTTTTGATGGAAAGTATAACAAACAGTTATCTTCATTTTACTTGTATTGTACTAATTGTCAACAAGCCCTAGCATTGTTGAAAGACACTTCAAAGTTATCTGCATAAATGACAAAGCCAGTTCAGAATAGAAAGTGCAAGTGCAACTCCTGACCAAACAATTGAATGCCGTTGTTGACTGCTGATATAGTACAATAATGAAGCCAAATCAAACATGGTTTAGTGATATGGAGAAATGAACCATATATAAGAGGTTTCTGCCTGCATTTAGCTGTACTGAGGCACCATGGGCAAGCTTCTGATCTGCATTGGTAAGCTGACACGTTAACAACAACATATTTATATTAACTGTAACTTTTGATTAACTTATAATAAGCTAATATAATGCAAATATGTAATATGTATGTAATGTAGTGGTCAAACGAATGCATTAACCCTAACCCTTTGTCTTACATGTTTATGTGATACCCTTATACCAAACTCGAGGAACACGGCAATTGATTGATTCCATTCTTTAATTCAAATATTCAGTTTGTTTTCAAGCTGATATATAAATATTTAAAGTTTTTCAAAAAACTTTAAAAAAATGCACTATTTATTGACTATAAGAGAATTTATTGTAATTTTTTGCGATGGCACTCGGGGTGTCAAGGAAAAAAATCTTGGCACTCCATGTCAAAAAGGTTGCCTACCCCCGCAATAACTTGTACAGTGACAGTAAGTCTCTCTGCTTGTATCTCTCTGTTTTACAGGACTGGCTCTCCTGCTGCATGTGCAGCTAGGTAAGAATTTGTCTTGCTTTGTCCACTTGCTGAGATAATAGCCCTATCTGGCTAGTGATACTAGTAGGGATACAGGCCATGCCTAACTGTGGTACATTTCAAAACGTTTAGGGAGGTGGGTTTCCAAAATGTGTAGGTCTTGTGGGAGGTCTTTAAAGCTTCTATACATGATATGAAAGCCTGATTGTTGAGACTTGGTTATTTGGGGGGAATTAAATAACAATTATTTGCAGGATCCTCCTACATCCTGTCCTGCTATTTCACCAACTGGGCACAGCACCGTCCCGGTAGAGGCAGCATGACGCCCAAGGACATCGACCCGTGTCTCTGTGACCACCTCATCTATGCCTTCGCTGGGATGGAGAATCACATGATCACAACCACCGAGAAGGATGATGAGCAGTTCTACGCAGAGTTCCAGGCTCTCAAGAACCAGTGAGACAGGCGCGCGCGCGCGCGCACACACACACACACACACACACACACACACACACACACACACACACACACACACACACACACACACACACACACACACACACACACACACACACACACACACACACACACACACACACACACACACACACACACACACACACACACACACACACACTCAAGAGAGTCTGTTCTGTTCTTTGTTCTTCAGGAATAAAAACCTGAAGACCATCATGGCCATTGGTGGATGGGGCATGGGCACCACACCGTGAGTATTTAACAATTCACGTTTTTCTCCGCTAGATGGTGCTAACGATACCGTTTTCTTTATTGTATAACTATCCTCGGATTAATATACATATAAAATAATAATAAAGAAAAACAATAAAACATTCCCAAACATTCATAGGGGCGTTACAGACGGGCAGTAACAAATCGCGCCTCCTAGTTCATTTTCAACGGGACCGGCGTTTTGTGCTCAGAAAACGACGTGCGATAGAGAGAGCGCGTGATGCCGGGCGTTATTGTGCAGCGTCCAGTGTTGTTTGTTGCGCACATGCTCGTTTCGTGCACACGCCCACGATTTATTTTAGACCTCAATCCTGTGAGCTTTTTTTTTCTCGCTATGCGATTCTCATCTGTCAGCACTGAGTGACACAGTGGATTTGCTGCAATAATGCGGGCGCTTCAGACTCACAGCCTTTATGTATTACATTACATTAGGCCTTTAACTTTTAGCCAATAACACCCAGGGCCTTTTTAACATCTGTAGGCTATCTTTTTAAACACACTCCCTCATGGACATTTCCACAGGCCTTGTACACATTTTCTCTTTCAATCATATCAGTAGACATTCATATTTATGTACCAACTTGGTAGACTACCAGTAGCGATCCAATTATTATGCACACATTCTGATCATTTCTATAACTAGTCCAAAAGTGAAACAGATCAACTGACCATCATATTTTCATTACATTTCCTTACATTTTTACACCGTTAACTGTGGCTGTAAGAATTACATTTACCTGAAAAACAGAAGAAAAGGGCACACAGTTTACTCTGCTGTACTGCACAGAACAACACATTGCCTCTAAAGCATGCACTTCCTGTTTACCGATGTATCAGGTGTGTTTCTGCCAGTGTAGCTCCCTAAAGCCTAGGTGCCCTCTAATGCCAGGAGTTGCTTATGACCTCTCTGCTCTCTAGGTTCACAAACATGGTGGCCAGTCCTGGCAACCGTCAGATCTTCATCGACAGCGTGATCAAGTTCCTGCGCCAGTACGAGTTTGACGGTCTGGACATCGACTGGGAGTACCCCATCGGAGAGTACAAGGAGCTCTTCACTGTCCTGTGTCAGGTTGGTCTTCACTTGTGACAAGTGGAAGTCCATGGTCACGTAATTGTCACGTAATTCCCAGAGTCCCTGTCTCTCTCACTCTCTCTACAGGAACTGATGGCCGCCTTCGAGGCTGAAGGCAAGCAGACCAACCGTCCTCGTCTGATGCTCACCGCTGCCGTCGCTGGTGGAAAGGAAAACATCGACCCTGCATACCAGATTCCCCAACTCGGAGCGTTAGTGGCCAATTAAATATGACCTTAATAAGCCTTTTCCACAAAATTGAAATGCACGCCACACACTCCTTTAAAACACCGACCAATCTTTTCATCAGCATCCTGGACTACTTCCATGTGATGACCTACGACTACCAGAGTGGCGACACTCTGACAGAGAACAGCCCTCTGTACAAGATCTCAACCGATCACGGATGGGATCGTGAATACTACAATGTGGTGAGTGAGGAGGTTCCTCTATGCATTACGAGTGACGCTATGTATGAATTAACTGTACACCAGCATATGTGTCTGTACCACAGCTTTCACAGCATTATTTCATGGTGGTCCCCCTTTGAATGGGTTGATTTTACTGTAAAGAGTGGCTGGCTGTGCCAGTAGCCTACTGTGTGTTTCCTTCCATATTATAGGATTATGCTATGAACTACTACAAGAGCCAGGGCGCTCCGGCAGAGAAGCTGCTGGTTGGTTTCCCTAGCTACGGCCACACTTTCCTTCCGTCTACTACTGATATGAACGTTTGCGCTCCACAAATTGGACCTGGACCGCCTGGACCGTTCACGCAATACACTGGATTCTGGGCCTACTATGAGGTAGGGGGTAGCTTTTGTGTGTGTGTGTGTGTGTGTGTGTGTGTGTGTGTGTGTGTGTGTGTGTGTGTGTGTGTGTGTGTGTGTGTGTGTGTGTGTGTGTGTGTGTGTGTGGTTTTCTTTTTTATATTTGAAACATTTGTGTAAATATCAAATGTTTTTTTTTTCCTTCTGTCAGATCTGTGACTTCATTAAGAAGGGAGCCACTCAGGCCTGGGACGCGCCCCAGGATGTGCCTTACGCCTACAACAGCCATGTCTGGGTTGGATACGACAACCCCAAGAGCTTCGGGATCAAGGTGCGACATGTCTATATGTGTGTGTGATCAGCCAGTGGTCTTAACAGTGGGGAGGCTGTTTACGATTACTTTTACTTTCCACGCACACCATAGGCATTGTATGCATTAAAGGTGCACTCACTGAAATGGATATTTCCACACTCACTCCAGAAGGCCACATTGCATGTACTCTCATATCAATAATAGCCAATCTACAAGCTCAAAAACATGTTGCTCTGCTGCGCTTATATTATAGCATACTGTTACAGTATAGCGAATGGCAGCAGGACATTGATAGGATCTCAACCAGGCTGGGAGGCTCAGATTCTGTTCTCAACTGGTTTCAGCTGTCTAAGTCTCCGCTAGCAGCTGTAATTATGCAAACAGCTGGCCTGATTGGCATCCAAACCATTATATCTGTCTCCCAGTTTCAATGTTGAACTACTCTCAATCCGTCTACAGACCGAGTGGCTGAAGAAGAGTGGTTTTGGTGGAGGTTTCGTCTGGAGTCTGGACATGGATGACTTCAGCGGAACATTCTGTAACGCTGGGAAGTTCCCACTGATCAGCACCCTCAAGACTGGCCTGCATGGAGCTGGAGCTGGTATGACATGCACTCTCACACAAAATCTATTCCATCTCTGATGGCTCCATCTCTTCACACACATCCTTTTTATTCTCTGTAGCCAGGTTTGAAAACACTATTTTCTCTCTTTCAAGTAGCATTGTTTTATATCATTGGATTACCATAGATCCAATTGAATATTCCATGTTTCCATGCACAGACTAACTATTAGTGTCAACAACACTTCCGAGCACGCAGTTCCAAAAAAAAAAAAAAAAAACAGGGGCTGTTTTCCCTGCCCCAATATAAGCTTACAATGAGGGTATGGCGTTGACACTCACACTTCCACTTTTGGTTCAGCAGTGGTTCAGCTATCTGAAAATATGGGGGCATGAAGACGGTTTATTGCTAAACCAAAAGTGAAAGTGTGAGTGTCAACACACTATTACCATGGTGGAGAGAGAATATATAGCAAAAAATCACACCCGTGTGAAAGAAAGTGCTGCGTGTGTGTTGGTCTTCACCAGCTGTGTGCGTGCTAAGCGGCACGAATCTGAAGATATCTGCGTGTCTGCATGCTAACCGGCACGGTTTTTGCTGCTCGTTGCTGCTTGTTTCTCTCTTATTGCTAACCGGCACGGTTTTTGCTTGTTTCTCTGTTATGTGGCAACTTGCTTGTTTCTCTCTTATGTGGCAACATGCAGAGCAAACCGTGCCGGTTAGCACGCAGACACGCAGATATGTTGAGGTCGTGCCGGTTAGCACGCACACAGCTGGTGAATCGTCTAAGGAAGTGCTTGCTACGCAGCACTTAAAAATGCATTTTGTAACAAATGAAATAGGTGAATTTGAACAATATCCTACTTTTTTAATACCATGAAACACACCCACGTGGAAAGAAAATATATGTACATATGTTTTAATATATACAGTAACACATATGAAATTGGCCCCCTGCATATATGAACCCGGCTGTGACATATGTGGTTATATACAGGGCTTGACACTAACACTTGCCCGCTTGCCCAGGGCAAGTAAAAAAAATGGTCGGGCAAGTGAAGACTGCTACCTGGTTGCCCGATCGGGCAAGTGCATGTGCAACTATGACACAACACAAGATAAATGTGTCTTGAATGCAGTCATTGCACTCTACCCCTGTTTACTAGCTATCCACAATTCCAGGCTGGATTTGGGAAACAAAACAGGCAAATTAACATACACATCAAAATGACCTAATCTGCTACATTCTGTAGTTGTGTAGACCTGGGCTAATTAAGATGATGAATTTTAACTCTTGAGAGTGTAAAAATGAAACCAAATGGACCCGCAAGGGTCCATTTGGTTTCATTTTTACGTTCTCAAGAGTTACATCTGCAAAATTTACAATATATTTTTGGGGGGCAAGTGACCATGACCTGAGGGCAAGTAGAACCTGACTTGCACTTGCCCGATGGGCAAGTGCCTCCGAGACCTTAGTGTCAACCCCTGTGTGGTTATATATGATATGTCCTATATCCACATATATGCGCATACTGTACCTGTATATGTACCTCATTATTGCATATATGCAACATATATGATGCATCTATTGGCATATATGTACATATATTTTCTTTTCATGTGGGCAGAGGTATCGGTTTCCAATACCGACATAACCGTACGGTACTGGAAGATCTCATACCATGGCATCCGTACTCCTGACACAAACACCCATACATAAACACTTCCCCTCTATCTCTAATGCAGGCTGCACATCTCGCCCGCAACCTCTGCCCCCTGTCACTCCCACCAAGCACCCAGCTCCACAGCCCCAACCGCAACCAGATCCCAAACCTCAGCCTCAGCCCAAACCTCAGCCACAGCCCAAGCCCCAGCCTAGTGGAGGTGGTGGAAGCAGCAGTGGAGGATCTGCATTCTGCGCTGGCAAGAGCGACGGACTCTACCCAGACCCCACCAACAAGAACCACTACTACAACTGCGCCCAGGGCCGTACCTATCAGGAGAGCTGCGCCACTGGCTTGGTGTTCGACACCAGCTGCAACTGCTGCAACTGGTCTTGAACGCGTTCATGGTTCCACTTTTGGCCCAGGATATCAAATAGGTGCACTACATTTGGATGTAAATAGTCTGGTCTTTCAAGACAAACGTGCTGAGTGATCGCCAATGGAAATAAAAGTAAAATTGTCATTCAAAGCCACTGCGACTGTCTATTTATTTTCCTCCTGCAATTATTTGCACCTCATTTTGCCCACGCTCCACACTTGAATGTTAAAGGGGGATCCAACATGAATTTCACATTTTTCAAGATTGTTGGTGTCTTTACCATCCCCAGTGTATATTTACACCCAACAAAGTTGTTTTTTTAAACAGTCAGACCTATATTGAGATACCAGTGATTTTCTGTGGGCGTCTGAATGGTGGCACATAGATGGACACTCGGATTCTCTATTTAGTGATATTGTAATGAGACAAGGAGTAACAATGAGGTGAGCGGGGGGAGAGCAGTGAGCAGTGAGTGAGTGTGTGTGTGTCGGGGGGGGGGGGGGGGGGGGGGGGGCTGTTATTGTACATTTCTGGTACTAGCACACTGAGGAATTATGAAAAATAATTTATTCATTTATATGATGCATTTGATTGGAGCCCCTTTGAACAATACAATTTAGGAAAGACAGAATGGGGGACTTTTTTATGTCCACCCAACATCTCTAAGGTATATTAATGACAGTAAAATTTTGAAAACGGGTGGTGTGGGTGTTGGCAGCGTGTCTCCTCCTCTGCGTCATCAGTACCCATACCCGAGGCGGGGTTGGCAAAAGGGCCTTTCTGTGTGTGTGTGTGTGTGTGTGTGTGTGTGTGTGGGGGGGGGGGGGTTGGCGTTTGGAGTCCAGGATTACTGCATGTTTTTGTGAGGGTACCTACCCTAGGAGACACGGGGAGAACATGCAAACTCCACACAGAAATAAAGTTTATAAAGTTACAACCTCGCTCATTTCTTCACATTCACACAGAAGTGCGGTGGTGATGAGTGCCTGCCTCTCTCTCTCTCTCTCAAACATTGTGCGCAGTGTGTGTGTGTGTGTGTGTGTGTGTGTGTGTGTGTGTGTGTGTGTGTGTGTGTGTGTGTGTGTGTGTGTGCACGTACTGCATTACTGCTTCTTTAAGACAGCCTGATATTGCGCGGCTCGGTTAGCTGTTATTCTGTGTGGCTGTATTGTAGAATACATGCATACATAGCTTATAGCCTATTAACGTGGGAAGTATCAAAACGCTCCGTTGAACGGGTCGTTATAGCCTAAAGTTGCCAGCTGTTTCAACGTTCTCGTTGTATATCTAGGTCTAAAAGTGATGTCATGCACATTTGTCCAGTGCACAGTCGGCTGTATGTCTGCTTGACTAGATTTAGAAGCCATTTTGATCCTGAAACGATGGATTATTTAATATGGAGAAATCTTGTCATTTTACATGCCCATCTGAAATATTTTGTGTGTGCTTTTGTAGATAGGCTATTTTCAAATAGGACTAGGCATATCCCTAACTTTAACTGTAAACGTGGTGAAATATATTTCTATATTTTTACATTTTGCTAAGGACTCACTGGAACCCCCTCAAGGACTGCTGGGGGTCCCTGGACAGCACTTTACAGTAAGAACCAAATGCCTATACGGTGTAAGAAATCGCTTTTTTAATCAAAATGCATTTTTAAAATGTTCCCGCATATTTCCACATAATTTCCATTTCCCCTGCATACTTCGCATTTGTTCCGCAACTTTTGCAAATTCTCGCATTTTCACCACATAATTGCACATAAAAACCTACATATTCCATCGCATAATCAAGGATTTTTGCCCGCAACAATCACGATTTTAGTCTGCATAATCAAGGACATTTCCCCGCGTTTTTCTGGAGGGTGGTTGTTGCTGTTGGTAGTCCAGGGGTTGTCTTGGCGAGGCTGTCTAGCAGTGTGCTAGCAGTGTCAACCTACTGGCTGTGGGATAGCGCTGGTTGTTGTCCCTGAGCGGGTGGGATTCAGAGGGCTAAAACAAGCGATCGTTGTGACTGATCGTTAAAGTCATAAAACTGGATTAAAATATACTTGGCACTCTACCCATATGGTAGATGTGGTACTAAAAAGTGACCTAGAAAGAGATAAAATCGATAAAAGCAGCCAAGTTTGGCGACACTAGCAGACCTGTGCTCACAGATACTCATGCGCCATGTGGTGATTCACTGATGCAAGGAATTCAAGAAATTCTCATATGAAGTGCTCTGTACTCACCCCAAGCTGCATATGTCAAGATTGGTGTGAAGGTAAGCTGTCACAATAACCATTCACAAATTTAGTTCACGAAGGAATGCAGAAAGTGTCCTGGGTATGTGTGGTATGGAAATAACTTTATTTGACTACTTCTAATTGCTGACAAATAACCATATCATTATTTGAATGACACTTGAAAGTTATCAACAAAATAGAAAGTGCAGCTGCTGACCAAACAAATAATTGAGGTCACTGCTGACTTACAGTATCATAAAAGCAAGATCAAACACAGTTGACTGATACAGAGAGGAACGGACCGTATATATAAAAGGTTGCTGGCCTTCAGTTAGTTGTACTGAGGCACCATGGGCAAGCTTCTGATCTGCGTTGGTAAGCTGAGACATTGTTGTTAGAACAAACTCCCACTCTTTTTGCTGAACGCAAGACCTTTCTTGGGGTAAAACAGTTGTAATTAAAACAAAACATTAAAACAAAATGGAAATGCTGCTTGACCTATACAGTTTAAAATTGAGTCTAACAGCTTGTTCTTACGGAACTGCCTTCTCTCTTGTGTCTCTCTGTGTCTACAGGACTGGCTCTCCTGCTGCACGTGCAGCTAGGTAAGACTTTGTCCACTGCGGGGGGGGGGGGGGGGGGGGGGGGGGGGGGGGGGGCTTGCGGGGGTTGGGGATGGGGTGAGTCGTCTCAAATTATAGATGGATGTCATGGTGACCTAATTAAGAGAACTAGGGCTCCATTTTCGTCACATGCTAAACCCCTTATCCCAAATCCCTTATTTCATTTTTACTATTTTGAAAAACCTTTTGGAATATTTCAACATGTCAATCTATTAACACGTTGTGAGCTTGTAGACTGGCCATTTGAACTACTGAAAAATGTTTTTTTAAAATAGTTTAAGAAGGGAAAGTAGTTAAGGGATAAGGGTTTAGCACATTAGCGGTAACGAAAATGGAGCCCCTAGTATAATATCTATCTATATATATATTACTACAACGCATAAGTATTATCTCCTGAAGGAGATTCTGCAAAAAACAATTATGAGAGAATTTAAGAGAATATTAAAGATGTGTTGTTTGTTTTTGGGTCACTTGCTCTGCTCATGCAAAAGTAGGCCATGGCCAAATTACTGTATGTAACTACTTTATATAACATACTACTACTACTTAGTAGTAGTATTAGTAGTGGTATTATTACTACTACTACTATTAGTAATTCAGACACATTTGTTTTCAAACAAAAACATTGGACTGGTCCAGTTGCTTTCAGCTCAGTCATATCAGTAGTACAATATCCAACATCAAAGACAATATCCAGTCTAATGATATGGATACTGCATACATGTAATACTGATGTCCTGCCCATGCACAGTCAGACCTAAAGTAATTACCCTACATTTTACCCTATGTTGACCAATCATCATCATTACGTCTTTATCAAACGTGAAATGTGTTTCACTCTGGGAGATCACTCAGGACTCCATTTTAGTATACATGATGTAGTCTTTTATTTAATTACTATTATGTAAGGAGGGTAACTATTAACTTTCAAGTAAGTAGTTCCTTGCATAACGGCTGTACAGTATTTGTAAGGCCGTTAGTCCAAACACTGGCAGCCGCACCAGTTGCCAGTATGCCTGGCTTGCCTGGTGGGTGTGGTGGTTTGGGATCTATCTGAACTGAAGCCACACCCACAGATTTAGTCGTATGTTGGGGAGAAGCTGATGTGTGATGTCACTATATTACTGTTTTTTTTTTTTTTTTTTCATTGCTAAGTTTCACTGGAAAGGTGCCAGCCCCCAGTAGGAAACTCTAAACACAGAATAACCACACTAATATATCTAATGAAGTACTGTCACATCTTAAACATGTACACAATTGAAAAAACAACAACACGGCAGTCCTTCTTTGTGTAGAGAGAGGGAGTGCGCACAAAATCTGTGTTTGTCAACAGAATTGAATCTGAACTCCACATCCCCTCCACTCAATTGGCTCATTATGAACCAATAGTCATGAGCCCTGACAAAAAGGAGCTCCCCTTGTCATGAGCCCTGACAAAAAGGATTTGTTGACAAACAAAGTTCTGGACCGTCTGCAGGGCAAAGCAAGTGTCTGACTGCAGGGAAACAGCTGCAGCGTCAAAATAGAAGCGATGTCGAGGAGGAAAAGGGGGAAAAAACTATCTACGTCTCTCATGTCTCATATAGGATCCTCCTACATCCTCTCCTGCTATTTCACCAACTGGGGACAGTACCGCCATGGTGCTGGGAAGTACATGCCCACCAACATCGACCCGTGTCTCTGCGACCACATCGTCTACGCCTTTGCCACGATGGATGACAACATGATCAAGACCTTCGAGTGGAACGATGTGACTCTCTACGGGCAGGTCCAGGCTCTCAAGAACAAGTGAGCACATACGTACATGCGCACACACACACATACGCGCGTGCACCTTAAAGTGTTTTTTATTGAATATTCAAGCTCATATGAACACACCAGACACATAGACACACAAGAACATACACAGAACACACAATTCTTATTACACCATCACTAAACATGGGTAGATTTTACCCAATGAAAAATACTAAAAAAATAGAAAGAAAAATATTCCAATATATCGAAGTACAGCAAATGAAGAAACCTATGTTTACTTTCATTAAAAGCAATAGTTTCCACAAGACCATCACATCCATTCTTGAGCCCCCTAGTTAAAAAGGTGTCAAGAACACAATTTTATTTTGTTTTTCTTACAGGAACAGCAACCTGAAGACACTGTTGGCCATTGGTGGATGGAACTTTGGCACCGCAAAGTGAGTATTAAAAGGAGGAACAGGGGTTGACACTAAGGTCTCGGAGGCACTTGCCCATCGGGCAAGTGCAAGTCAGGTTCTACTTGCCCTCAGCTCATGGTCACTTGCCCCCTAAAATATATAGGGGGCAAGTAAATATACATTTCAGTAAATATACATGTCAGCACCACGGACAGAGTCACTACAGCTACCATAACAGAAAGCTCATTTCAGCACCACGGACAGAGTAACAGAAAGCTCATTTCAGTACCACGGACAGAGTCACTACAGCTACCATAACAGAAAGCTCATTTCAGCACCACGGACAGAGTCACTACCAGCTACCATAACAGAAAGCTCATTTCAGCACCAAGGACAGAGTCACTACCAGCTACCATAACAGAAAGCTCATTTCAACACCACGGACAGAGTCTCTGCAGTCAGGTTCTACTTTCCCTCAGCTCATGGTCACTTGCCCCCTAAAATATATTGTAAATTTTGCAGATGTAACTCTTGAGAACGTAAAAATGAAACCAAATGGACCCTTGCGGGTCCATTTGCTTTCATTTTTAGGCTCTCAAGAGTTAAAATTCATCATCCTAATTACCCCAGGTCTACACAACTAGAGAATGTAGAAGATTAGGTCATTTTGATGTGAAAGTTAAATTGCCTGTTTTGTTTCCCAAATCCAGCCTGGAATTGTGGATATCTAGAAAGCAGGGAAAGACACAGAGGCAGAGTGCAATGACTGCCTTCAAGACAAATTTATCTTGTGTTGTGTTATAGTGCACTAAGTTGCACACTTGCCCGATCGGGCAACCAGGTAGCAGTCTTCACTTGCCCCACCATTTTTTTTTTACTTGCCCCGGGCAAGCGGGCAAGTGTTAGTGTCAAGCTCTGAGGAATAACATGAAATTCATGCAATTAAAAAAGTGAGTTATTTGCACTTTAAGCAAAAGGATTCATGACCTAAACATATAGGATTCATGACCTAAACATATAAAAGTACTTAAGGTGGCCTTACATTACCCGACTTTTCTCAGTCTGGTATCTGATAGCACCACACTACAGGATAATCAGGCCCAATTATTTTATCTCATCTTATCCAGTACACACTACACGATATTGGTAGCCCCTCACATTAAATCAGTGAGTGGAAGACTGCGATGGGAGAGGTGGAGAGGTGTTCACAGCAGACAACAATCTTTGCCTGAGAATCCCCGCTGATTGGGTCGGAGACCCCCCCGGGCGTCAAAAATGCCGGATTGTTGACTAGTATACAGTATATATGATTTTGTAACTTGTTTATTTCACCCAGTGCCAACATTACCTAATGTAATCCTGTGCTCTACACACCCTCAGCAGTGGACTGGCCTCATGCTTCCTTCAATGCATGAGGAGTCAAAGCCGCCTTGTTTTCACCTGACAGGGGAGTTCCCTGGTTGGACATGGCGCATGGAAGGAACACGTTATTCTAACCAGTTTCTTGCCCCCCCTCCCAGGTTCACTACCATGGCGGGCTCTGCCGCCAACCGCAAGACCTTCATCGACAGCGTGATCAAATTCCTGCGTGGGTATGAGTTTGACGGTCTGGACATCGACTGGGAATACCCCATCGGACCCACCAAGGAGACCTTCACCACCCTGTGTCAGGTTGGTCTTCTGTCGTGTCAAAGCCCAGACCTTACATACTTCATGTCATGCGGCAGATGCCCTATAATTATTTTCTGTGTGTTCTGAAAATTAATAGTACCTCATTGTTCTATAATTGGCCAAAGACCAAGGTCAGTTACAACCTAGGTCAAGGTCGCAAAATGACTTTTCCCTTCCCGCTCATCTTTCTCCATCACCACCCTCTGGTTCTCTCTGCAGGAGATGGTGGCTGCCTTCGAGGCTGAAAGCCAGAAGACCGGCCGTCCTCGCCTGATGCTCACTGCCGCTGTCGGTGCTGGACAAGGAACCATCGATCCTGGATACGAGGTTCCCCAGCTCGGAGCGTCAGTACTGCACACTGCTTCAGAAATAAACTAGGAAAAATAAGTTTTTGCAGCCAGCCAGCCAGCCAATCACAGCTTTGCATTCTTTGAACTGCAGTGGGAACCATACAAATTGCCAAAAAACAAAACAAGCAACCAGGTCTATGAAAACTACAAAGTACAAACTACAGAGTGAAAAGTATAGCTTATAATGCAGAACCTGGCACAGGCCCATGGGTTGCCACATTTCGGAACAGATACAGGCAACCACGTCTATGGAAAAGTGCAGAGTGAAAAGTATCTCTTATAATCAAGGAACTGACATTTTACTTTGACACAGGCAACCACATTCCAGTGCTTGTAACATAGATACCACATCAGGTAGATCTACCTGATGGAAGTGGTATGCACCCCCCAAAAAATAAATACATAAAAAATACCCATTTTCCTATGCAGTGTCCTGGACTACTTCCATGTGATGACCTATGACTTCCATGGCTCCTGGGACACCAAGGTTGGAGAGAATAGCCCCCTGTACAAGGGTCCGGCTGACATCGCAGCTTGGCAGCAACAGTTCAACGTGGTGAGTTTCTCTCTACAAGTTAAGCATTCACCAGCCACTAAGATTACATTAAGCATGAACAAAAGAAAAAGCAAGGTATTACCACTATGTAAGCATTTTACACAATGAAGCTTTTTCCACAAATTGTTCCCTATTGTATTCCCTATGGGTGAGGAGTTTGACTTATTCCCACAAAATCCACATGTAGTATTTTAGGCCATTGGGTCCACCCCTATTGTATACCCCTTCTGTGAAGAGTGAAATACTGCTTTGACTTTTGCCATGATGCTAAACCCATCCCAAGCATTAGTTTTGGAAAGAAACACACTCTCTGGCGTGAAAATGGCCATAGCACGCCACTTATCCCAAATGTGCTGATGACGGGTATGGGTTGACACTAAGGTCTCCGAGGCACTTGCCATCGGGCAAGTGCAAGTCAGGTTCTACTTGCCCTCAGGTCATGGTCACTTGCCCCCAAAAATATATATTGTAACTTTTGCATTTAGGTTTCACCAGATGTAACTCTTGAGAACGTAAACATGAAACCAAATGGACCCTTGCTTGTGGGTCCATTTGGTTTCATTTTTACACTCTCAAGAGTTAAAATTCATCATCTTAACTAGCCCAGGTCTACACAACTAGAGAATGTAGAAGATTAATGGTCATTTTGATGTGTATGTTAATTTGCCTGTTTTGTTTCCCAAATCCAGCCTGGAATTGTGGACAGCTAGAAAGCAGAGAAACACAGAGGCAGAGTGCAATGACTGCCTTCAAGACAATTTTATCTTGTGTTGTGTTATAGTGCACTAAGTTCAAGTTGCACACTTGCCCGATCGGGCAACCAGGTAGCAGTCTTCACTTGCCCCACCATTTTTTTTACTTGCCCCGGGCAAGCGGGCAAGTGTTAGTGTCAAGCCCTGATGACGGGTATGTCTGTTTTTAGCCCAAGGAGGCTTTTTTGCAGGAAATGAATTTGCGATCACAATGTATGTCGGGACGGGTGGATAACAGTCACAAACGATGGCCGAAACATTCGTGGCATACGCCGTGACAGTTTTGCATAACGGTCGGGGGCTATCATTAGGTTTAGGTAATGGTCGTGACCGCTACTTTGACCTGTTTTTTTAGTTCCCCCCCGGGAGTTACATTTCAATCTTTTAGCATGTCCTACTGGATGCCATTAGTAACTTTCATAACTTGCCCTAAACCTTTTTTTTATCCATATAGGATTGGGCTATGAACTACTGGAAGAGTAAGGGCGCCCCGGCTGAGAAGCTGCTGGTTGGCTTCGCCACCTACGGCCACAGCTTCATCCTGGCCTCCTCTGACACCTCTGTGGGTGCTCCAGATGGTGGCGCTGCACCTGCCGGACCCTACACCAAACAGAACGGAGTCTTGGCCTACTATGAGGTACACTTAACGTTCAACTCTGGGTGGTTGGGACTGAAAAGAGGAGTCCCAGAGAAATGGGCCCACCTCTCTGGGAGGAGTCCCAGAGAGGTGGAATATCCAAATATAACAAAAATAATCAGCTACAAACATCAATAAACATGTAAGCATTATCCACATACCCACGATTCTATTAAAGACGTAAGATGCAGGTAAGACGTTGCTGGATTATTAAGTGAAATGGCCCTCCGTTTCCATTTCATTAAATCTTTAAAGCCTCTCGTAAATCTCTACCGTCATTTCAGATCTGCGACTTCCTGAAGCAAGGAGCCACAGAGGCCTGGGATGCCCCCCAGGATGTGCCTTATGCCTACAACAGCAAGACCTGGGTTGGATACGACAACGTCAAGAGCTTTGGAATCAAGGTGCCAAATTTGTGCTCGTATTTGTATTGTTCATAATAGGTCTAGCCACTCGAGCATTAAGGGAACATTTCACCACTTCTTATGCCATTTCACGACATAATGCCTTAGTAACCACTGCATACTGTGGTGGAGTTTTCTTTTTCTTTTTTTTCAAACCACTGGGTTTGTCTATACATGCAGGTGGACTGGCTGAAGCAGAGCGGTTTTGGTGGAGCTTTTGTCTGGACTCTGGACATGGATGACTTCAGCGGCACGTTCTGTGGCCAGGGAAAATACCCACTGATCGGGACCCTCAAGAATGGCCTGCATGGAGCTGGAGCTGGTAAACATGCACTCTCAACCCTTGCTTGCACATTTAGCCACTTTAAACCTCAGCATCCTTACTGTGGGGGAACCACTTAATCTGACAGTAGGCTGGGTAGGTTGGTAGGCTTCAGGTGTCTACTTTAAGGGGGGGAAAGTTGATGCCGTTGACATGTTTTAATAAATACATTTGACAAAACGGGTTAGCCAGGGCTAATCTGACTGAGGGAAGTAGGGGGGCTTGAGCACCCCTTTTTTTCAGACACAGCCCCCCTTGCACAGGAGGAGGAAAATACTAGTGATTTTAATCAAAACAGATTCCTGTTAATAGGCCTTATACATATGCTCTATCATTGTATCAGAGGCTGTCAGTTAGCTCATGCATGTGGAGAGGGAAGATCCGTGTGTAAATGCATGAAAATGTGCATTCACGCACATTTTGCGTGTGTGCGCATCTTGCAGCACCCCATAGTGAACATCCAGCACCCCCACTGTAAATATCTTCGGCCATAGCCAGGGCTAATCTGACTTTGTTGAGCCCTTCAGGCCATTTGTTGCCATATACTGTACATATTGGAAGGTTTTCAGAAAACTTCAGGATAACGTCAGGATTTAGGAACCATGGTCAGGCCTATTTTTTAGGCCTGACCCTGGGAGCGAATATGGAGCGAATCTCCAAGATATTCCAGGCACAGCCAAGCACAGGCATCCCTTGCTGGTTGCATGTTCATGTTCATATGATATAATATGACATGATATATGATATTATCTAATAAGATTTCTGGTACTACAGCCAAAATGGCCTGGAATAGCACCCTGAGAGAATATGAAAACTAATTTAGGCTACAGTGTATAAAAAAGGTATTAAACATCCCTCTCTCTGTCCTGCAGCCTGCACTCCTCGCACCCAGCCCCTCCCTCCCGTCACGCAGGCCCCGCCACCCCCAGGGGCCGGACCATGCTGGGGCAAGACCAGCGGGCTCTTCCCGGACCCCAAGAGCAAGACCAAGTACTTCCAGTGCAACGGTGGACAGACCGTCGTTCAGACGTGCCCTCCGGGCCTTGTGTTTGACAACACCTGCAAGTGTTGCAACTGGGCTTGAGCCTTTTTGTCTTTTTTTGTGGTCATTTAAACATTATTAGACATATGATGGTCAAGACCATAGCATGCTAAAACAGCGTCTAAGAATATCAAATAAATGATGACATTAAAAGCAGCTGTTGAAGTGTCTGTCGGTCTGTCTCTATCTATTTATCTGCCTTTCTCTGATCTGATTGCTCTATAGTAGCCAAACGTTCAATAGAACTTTCAGTAAGCCCCTCCCCAGACTGCTGTGATCCAATCACATCTAAGCATAACATCTGACAGACTAAAGTAACTGTAAAAAGAGAATGGCAACACACTTTGATCTTTCGTCTCGCGTTTCACGCCTGCACTGGAGTGAGTCCTGCTGGCAATGCAAGTGGATGGGCGAGAATGGTTTGTTTGGAACTGAGTTTGTTATGTTAGCTCCAAACATACGCTTTTCAGCCAATAGCCGCCGTCACGTGTGGTTTTAAGCCAATAGCCGTCTCTGTTCAGCCGTAGCATTGGAGTCAAGGGGGACTGTCACTACTCTCTCTCATTATTGATGAAAGACAACCCTTTTAATGATCTCGATGACCAAAATAAATTGATCACAATCTTGTCCGGTAAATACGGTACGTGAATTAGCCAAAGCCTGCCACCTCATCTTAAAAAGAAGGTTAGCCTTTTTCAAAGCACTGTTTGATCTGTGTAATTCCTACTTTTGTATTGGTTTAATGCTCTACTGTCTACGGTATATTATATGTAGTACTTTAATGTACATTTTAAAATTGAACATGTTTTTATGTCGCACACATAATTTTCCACTGCATACTGCAGGCCTTGTTTGAAAAGATGATATTTTGAAGGTATGGTACCAAAAAATTAACCAGCAGAATTTGTTGTGTAATGTCCATTACCTTATACATAATTAACATCTATACATTAACATAACGTCTATTCTAAAAATAAGTAAATTGGATAATATATTGTAAATATAGAATAGATATTTAGCCCAATGTTTGAAGGCTCCTGCCCCCCTGTCAAAAAGATAAAACACACCAAATAACAATAGTAAAATATAAGAAGGCAGCTAAGGTAATAAGCTAATAAGCCAAGAACGAAGACTGAACTTGAAAAATACAACATGTAATTGTAGGAGCAGGACAGGATTATCGAACTCACAAAAGGTTTATCTTAGAAATGTTCTTGTGTAACCCCATTTTTTAAAGCATTAAATAGAGTTTTACATGATATTTTAAAATGGCTTTGTTGTGTGCAGATGCGATGGAATCTAAAAAAATGAGATTTACATCTACCTCTGTAGGTGTGTGTTGTGGAATGAGGTCTTATGTAGAAGAGCATGTGTGTGTTTCTTTAAAGTGGACTTTGAGATCCAATTTTCCGCTTGTGTTAAAAGTTTGGTCCTTTGAACACTGTAACATTTAGGAAATGTTAGGCTTTACTGAGGTTATGTTTAGGGATAGGGGTTAGATTCTGTTAAATGGTTATTTGTTAGTAACAGTCGCAACTGATTTATGACGGTCACGGCAACAGTCGCAAAATGATTTTGCCGTCTATCTAGATCAGAGTTCAGAGTCCTGGCCAAATATTGAGGTGACCAAATATGGAGCGTCACACATGGCAAGGCAGTTATGGTGTTTTTCTTTTTTTTTTTACTATTTACTACACCATACAATGCTACACACATTCACAGGACAAAGCTTTCTAAAATGGCTGCCATGGGAGTGCACCTGGGCCACACGTCGGTGTGCGTGGCCGTGTTCCGGGACGGCCAGGCCGCGGTGGTGGCCGACGAGGCGGGGGACCGGGTCACCCCGGCCGCCGTGGCCTTCGGGGACGACGGCGGAGTGGCAGCGGTGGGCGAAGCGGCGCTCAGGCAGGGCCAACGCAACAACACCACGGTGGTCCTCCGAATCAAACAGGTGCTGGGGAGAGGGTCTGAAGACGCCGAGACGCAGAGGCACATGGCGGAGAGCCAGTGTCCACTACTGGTCAGCGAAGGAGGAGGAGCTCCTCGGTATGCCGTCGGCCCCACCAGGCACGTGTCCCCGGAGGACGTGGCCGCCGTCCTCTTCCGGAAGATGAAGGAGACGGCCCGTTTGGCAGTGGGAGGGTCGGACGTCACGGACGCCGTGCTGGCCGTCCCCGTCGACTTCTCGGCCGCTCAGAGGAGCGCCGTGAGGACAGTGGCCGCTGCGGCCGGCCTCCGTGTGCTCCGCCTGGTCCACGAGCCCACTGCCGCCCTCCTGGCACACTGCCGTCACCTGGTGGGAGGCGGGGAGGGGACCGCCAGGCAACCGGTCCAGAGCGACTCCTCAGGAAGGAGTGTGGTGCTCGTGTACAAGCTGGGCGGGACGTCTCTGAGCGTGACGGCCGTGCGGGTGAGCGGCGAGGGGATGGTGCAGGTGCTGGCTACGCACACGGACGGCGGCGTGGGCGGGGAGAGCTTCACTCGGGCGCTGTCCACGCACCTGAGCCGCGAGTTTGCGAGGAGCCACGAGGAGAAGACGAAGAAGAAGCAGGAGCAGGGTGCGTGTACGGCAACGGCGCCGCGGGTCGCGGCCAAGCTCCTGGCTGCGGCCGAGGAGGCCAAGCGCACACTGTCGTCACAGGCGTGGGCCCGCTGTGCCGTGGACTCGCTGTTCGGGGACGGCGTGGCGCTGCAGTGCGACGTGTCGCGGGCGCGCTTCGAGCAGCTCTGCGCGCCGCTGTTCCAGCGCTGCGGCACCCCCGTGGGGGAGGTTCTGCGGCGGGCTGGCCGGCTCTCGGCCCGCGACGTGGGGGAGGTGGTGCTATGCGGCGGCGCGGCACGGATGCCCCGCCTCCGGACGACCATCCAAGAGCTCCTCCCGTCGACGCCGCTAAGCTCCTCCTCCACTCCACCTGACGAAGCGGTGGCGCTGGGCGCCGCCTTGCAAGCCGGCCTGCTGCTAGAGGGCGGGGCCAACGGCGCCTTCTCATTGGAGGAGGAAGAGGGGGAGGGGTCAGTGGGCGTGGCCACCAGCGCCTCGGACATCCTGCTGAAGGAGGAGGCGGAGGGGGCGTTCCGGGTGCTCCTCCCAGCGGGGACGCCCCTCCCCGCCCGCCGACACCACACCCTGAGGGTGCCGCCACGGGGAGGCATGCCCGCAATGCGGCTGGAGCTGTACCAGCGGCGCCAGCCAATCAGAGGCCACGAGGGGGAGGAGGGGGAGGAGCGTCCAGAAAGGCTGGCCAGGCTGGTCCTGAAGGACCTGACGGAGCCTCAGGATGGGAAGGAGGAGGAGGAGCACGTGGTGGACGCCATGCTGACCATGAGCAGCGACGGCTCGCTGCACGTCTCCTGCAGCCAGAAGAAAAGTGGCCAGACGGAGGAGGTCACTATCGCAGCTCGGACGACCACGACGAGGACGTGAAAACCCACCAAGCAGCGAGAGAGAGCTTCTCCACCAACGGCAACGAGACCCCGAGTCTCTTGGTCTGGTCTTCTATTGTCAACCTCTGATTTCCTTTGGTACCAAGATGCATTTTCTTTTCATACCAGGGCCCACCATTTATTGAAAATTTGAGCCAAGAACCACCATTTGATAACATTTTAGCACCACAGACCCAAACCTAAAGATTTCTTTTGCTGTCGTCCACAATTCTGTATTCCAGAGAAAACAACACAGTCAAACATACAGATAAAAATGACCATTAATCTTATACGTACTCTAGTTGTGACTTGGGCTAATTCACATGATGAATATTTTAATTCATGAGAATGTAAAAATGAATTTGGTTTCATATTAACGCTACATATTTACGCCACCTGGAATCCTCTCAGGGAGAGGATGTCGTTCACAACAACCTCTGGTTTGTTTGGTATGAACCAAACCCCTCCCCCTTGAGATCTCACAGACAGTGGACAATTTCAGACTCAAGCTTCGGGAAGCTGAAATCCACTCTGATAATCAGGCTAGGGATGGATGGTATCGGTGATCTAACCCTAACCTGGTAACAGAAAACCGCAAGGTTGCCAGTTTGAATGTGGGTTTCCCCAGAGCTTTGCACCTTGCATGGTTTCTGCAGCCATTGGTGTGTGAATGGATGAATGTGATGTACAATCTATGTAAAGCTCCTAGGATAAATGCACTTACAGTATATAAATGCACTATTTACAGTTGACACTACTTAATTGAGTAGTGTCAACTGTAAATAGTTGACAATACACAACTGTAAATAGTGCACAACTTTTTTTTTCAACCAAGGTTGTTACTTGTGTGAGTGGAGCGGGCACAAGTAAGGCGATCAGTGTTCGGCAGTCAGTACTTTGGGGTACACTGATTGGCTGGTTTGGGTAAGATGATGCAATGGTGACGTAAGTGACCTTTATAGCTATAATCAGGGGTGCTCAGGAGCACCAAAAATCCTACAAGGAGCTGTCAATCCAGGGGTGGAAAGCTCCTTTGAGCACCACATAGCTGGGCCTCATAATGGCTGGCCGACTGGGTCAGTAAATAAAGCCTTGAAAATGAAATAATGCTAAAGTCTAAATACTACTAGTATTTTTAATGGATGTAGAATGCAGGTAGTAGTACTACTAGGCTAGCCACTATTTCAACGCCCAAACTATCGCCCTGTACTGTAATACTGTACATTGACCAGGCTGTACGGAGTGGAAAAGAGGAGTCCCAGGACCGGGTGATGGTCACCGCATTTTGGGAGCACCAAGTAACATCCCCAGTGCTCCTCTGAGTACTGGACCATAATAGTTATGTGCACTCCTGGCTATAATGTCATCAGTATTAGCTTGCTCTGCTCACAAGCAAGTAGGCCATGGCCTACTTGTGCGCAATGCACAAGTTTGCACACTACCGAGTGCTGAACTAGTTATTACAATTTTTAAAGAAATGTATTTTTTATTATCTTCTACAGTCCTAATAAACCCACGAAATGATTACAGGATCTACTGAATGTGACAAAAAGGCAAAAAGGACAAAAAGATAGATGTATATCTACAACAGGGAGTTCCAACCGCGCCTCAAGCCTATAGCAGGCCAGTCTGGTGCATCTCAGGAGCAGGACTTGTAGCAGTAGAGAAGGGAGGCACTGGAGCAGCACAGACAGTTAAAGCCTTTTAATTTAAATACAGGGTGCAGGTACAAAGGTGCTGCTCCAGTGCCTCCCTTCTCTATAGTATATCTATTTTGATTTTTGAGTTGCCTCAATTACCACAGTATTTACTACAACTTAGCTTAAAAAAAATCTGAACTGTCCATTAATTTATGCTTCTCTCTGGCTGTCCCTGTCCATCAGTCTGCCTCTCACTGACCTTCAGTCAGTCTCCATCCATCACTGTACAGTATACGTCTCTCTACCCATCTCTCTCTCTCTCTCTCTCTCTCTCTCTCTCTCTCTGTCCCAATAAAGTCCTGTCCGACTAACGGGGTGAAATGTAAATCTCCATACTGTGTGGACAGACCTCTGTCTAACACACTGTACTCTGTCTCACAAGTCTAGCAAATGCGTATCTCATTGACTGCTTTAGGCCAAACAATAATCCCAGATTTCCCAGTCTTAAGAGAGAAGGACAACCAGGTGCTCGGCGGAGAAGTAGGCTAAAAAGTTTAGATAAGGTGCTACTAAGATCAAAAAGGGAACTAAAATGCAAACGTAAAACAACAATCTGAGCACTCAAAAAGTTAAAACTTTTAAAACAAGGGATGAGGAGAGCATGAAAAAGTATCATAATTTATTAAATAAATAAAGCAGCCAACATGTTTTGACTCGGGTGAGTCTTCATCAGGGCTAGTATTTCCCAGTCTTAGTTTAAGAACATAATGTAGAAATAATGAAGCAATGATGTTATTATATGGCACTGTTTGCATTGTTGCTTGATCCCAGGCATGGGCAACTGTTGTTTGATGTATGTATATTTTTTAATTGTCAGCGAATTGTATCATCACTGAATGACACTTGAAAGTTATCAGCACAAATAATAAAGTCAGCGCCAACATAGAAAGTGCAGCTACTGGTCAAACAAACGAATGGGGTGTGAGACTGCTGGTTTATCAGAATAGCGAAGGCAGTTCAAATATGGTTTAGTGATACAGAGAGGAATGGAACACGTATATAAGAGGTTTCTGGCCTTCAGTTAGTTGTACTGAGGCACCATGGGCAAGTTTCTCATCTGCGTTGGTAAGCAGAGACACTGTTGTTGAGAATTAATGTCAATGCTAGATTTACTATGAAATGGCAGGTAGCCATTGCTTTCAAATAAATTGTTTAACACTATACATGGTGCATAATTGCATATACTTGGCTAAATTTCAATTAATATTAACGCTGTCTAAAATAACAAATTAATGGCATTAATTAATCCTGTACAGGAAAACATGGCATATTTTGGACATTCAAATGTTTATTAACCCTGATTAAAATAATTTTGAAGCTGTGATTAATCTGATCATTTTTTAATTATTCAACAGCCCTTTTCTATTCACCCAGACATACTAGAAACAACTGTGGTCCAGTTGATAAATCTGTATACATATAGTATAGAAACATGTAGTATAGAAACTGTATTTCATGCTGGACCCCATAGAACTCCACAAACTGGGCATGCTCATGTGAAGCTCAAGTCTCACATCTCTCTCTCCCTCTCTTTCCCTCCCTCTCCTACAGGACTGGCTCTCCTGCTGCACGCGCAGCTAGGTAAGACTCATGGGAGTGAACCTCTCTCTGAATTAGCCAAGTGACGAACCACTTGACCAGGCTGTTCTCTTTACAGAATCTGGATGTGTAATAATGAAATAAATGTTTTTTTGTTTGTTTGTTTGTTTTTACAAAAATGAGACTCCTGGTGGCACTATAAAAAAGCAGACCAAAGTTTCATGTAGATTGGTGCATTCATAAGAATGTGAAAAGCTGTGGCATGGAGGTGCTATAACAGGCTGTTCTGGAAAACATGTGTGTGCAAATTTTGGCATCGACCAGGCTAATGGAACCGGGGATTAGCTGGTAACAGCTGGACAGAAGGACTGACAGACACACACCAACAGTCACATGGACGAAGTGCAAAACATATTCCAATGCTTTGAGACGACAACAACGCGAATTAAGTGTGTGTTTCTCGTGGCGTGTACATTGTTGGCAGGGTCCTCCTACATCCTCTCCTGCTACTTCACCAGCTGGGGACAGTACCGCCCCGGCGCGGCAAAGTACCTGGTGAAGGACCTCCCCCCGTGTCTCTGTGACATCGTCATCTACGCCTTCGCCTCAATGAAAGACAACAAGATCACCACCTTCGACTGGGACGACTTGAGGCTCTACGGACAGGTCCAGGCTCTCAAGAACCAGTGAGCAACATCACACAGTTAAAAGGATCTCTGGCTAATCAGGCAAATATGCCTTAAAACATTAAAATTATTATTATTATCATTATTATTCTTATTACCATGTATGTTTTGTTCCTTCAGGAACAGCAACCTGAGGACCATCCTGTCCATTGGTGGATGGAACTTTGGGACTGCAAGGTGAGTTTTATCCAACCACATTCACCCATTTTAGGCGGGAATTTAACTCCACCTTACCTCCACCCTATTGGCTCATTATTATGAAACTGGTGGAGACTGCTGCACTGTGATTGGCTAAAACACCCCCCACAACACCCCTCCCCCCACACACACTAGCATCAAGTTACGGACGCAAAGAAAGCAAGTGTCTGTCTGTAGGGAAACACTGCAGCATCAAGTGACATAGAGAGGGAAAAGGCAAACAATATAGCTATACTGTATATACATCTTTTGACTTAAAGGTTGCCTAAAATACATTTAAATGACTGATAAATCAAGTGACAAAAACTTCAGAAACTGGAAAAGAGCGTTGAATTTGTATGACACATTCTCTCCCTCTCTCTCTCCCAGGTTTACAACCATGGTGTCCTCTGCTGCCAATCGTAAGACGTTCATCGACAGCGTGATCAAGTTCCTGCGTGGGTACGAGTTTGATGGTCTGGACATTGACTGGGAGTACCCTGTCGGACCTACGAAGGAGCTCTTCACCACCTTTTGCCAGGTTCAGCGTTGTGTTAAATGTAAAAGGTTTTAGCCAAAAATCAAAATAATAATTATGGCCTTTTCCCCTTTTGCAGTTGTTTGCAGACGGACACTTACTATCTTGGTTCGTTTTCCTCTTTTAACTCAGATCGGCAAGAATGTCTTTAATCTCTTTCAGACAAGGGGGATTCCCCGCAATCTCCCTGCGTAAACCACAGGCCGACTTTAACCACAGGTGGAACTACGTGACTACGGGCCAGGGGGTGGTCCACACGACTGGGCCCCGCCGAACCTCACTCACCAACAATGTTACCCCCCCCCAATAACATTTCACAACAAATGCGTAACAACTTGATTAAGGCGTCAATCAAAGCATTTCTTTTTATGCCTGCTGCCTGTGATGTGTGAAGCACCGCCACACCAGAAACCCATGAAGCTTGCAGGTTAAAGTCCATGCCCCCCCAGCTCCAGCCCTTTCTTTAAAGTCTTGTATTGTTTGCACTGTATACATTAGTAGGTATCTACTGCCATCTAGTGGAACATCACTGTCACTGCCAGATGAATGAAATCTTGGCTTGAGCAGCCAAAATTGGCATCCAGTTCTAGGAAACACAGGAATGCCTCCACACAAAAAAGTTTTTGACGACTTTTAAACATTATAATCATGATTGTACGTTGGCCCATGGTGAACTATTGCTACAGTTATCCGGCCAGGTATGAGTTAATTATTTGTTCGGTCCAAAATATTGTGTTTGTTGTCATGTTTTTCACAACCTGAGTTGTCTTTGTAATCATCTTTATATATATAAATCGTTTTAAGTCTATGAGGGTAAATTAATCTCTACTGGAACAGGCACTCTCTTCTTTTTTTTACCCCTGCCATCTCCCCGTCTGTCTCTCTGCAGGAGGCGGTGGCTGCCTTCGAGGCTGAAGGCAAGCAGACCAACCGTCCTCGCCTGTTGCTCACGGCTGCCGTGTCTGCTGGACAGGGAAACATCGATCCTGGATACGAGGTTCCCCAGCTCGGAGCGTCAGTATAAGATACCACGCACAGACACTGGTCAAATATTTAGGTGTACAACCATATCTAATGATCCTCACCAAGTACTGACCATGTCAGTACTGATCCTCACCAAGTACTGACATATGTGAGCTAAGGCAATAAGCAATCAGAACTTTTTTTTTCTTCATGTGAAAGAAGGAAATCATAGCTTTAGATTGACATATTGGTTGTTTAGTTTGGCAAAACAGCTGAGGTTGAGGTTTACCTAGAATTTATTTCATGTTTACATGTCAATGCGCTGACATTTATTTTGGGCATGCTCTAATGCATGAAGAGTCTGCCTGTGCTATTGCATAAAAATAAAATACAGTCAGTGTTTCTCCTGAACAGTTAGTAACCTCAGTAACAGGGTTGGCCTGTTGGAATCTGGAGGCCTGTTTCAAGAGCAAATATGAGGCCCCAATTTCTGCAGGTGTTTTGACTGTTCAATACCACTAATTACTATATCTGACAAGTGATTCTTCTAAATTGTGCCATTTATCTGGAAAAAACATTATTTCTAGTCAGTGGTCCTTGATATTTCATTTCAAGGATCCACAAAATCATCTGTATATGGGCGCCAAACCCCAGATGAAAATATGTAGTTCCAGGGTCCCAGAATCTAAATATTTTAGTTAAAAAAAACATTAACTGCAACATAAGATCCAAAGATTTGCACCAAATTGTCACAAAAAAAAAAAAAAAAACAGCAAACCAAGAAGTTCATAACGCACCACTCGGTCTAAGAGGCCAATGGCAAAAGGGACGAACTAGCTTTGCTTCCTGACTCTAGTCAAAGGGGAGGGTACAATATTAGCAGACAGGAAGAATGGTGGGGTCTATTCATTACCAATGGTAGAATGAACGTGAACACAACTTAATCCATAATCCATTCCTTAACTCCATGGTCCCCTGCCAGTCAGGAACTTGAAACTATTTAAAATAGACAAGTAGTTCCACATTGATAAAGACTGGCAGGAGGCTAACTACCATTATAAAAACAAATACTGGCGGGTTAACTGTTAACAACCACACTGTTTTCAAACATTGTTTGTCAATGAAATGTTGACAATGTTGAGGATCATTACGGTGAAATTTTGTTGCAAAATTTATGTGCAAAGTGAAGTGGTCCATGGTCACGTCTTGACCATGTGAGGGCATGTGGATAAACATTGGATGAAACAAGACACGTTTTTGAAGAAAGGAGGTTACAGTGCTGGGGTTTACAGTGTGACGAGATTCATCCCGGTTTACATAATAAAATGTGACCTGTGGTTGCAACAAATCAGCAAAGCTCTCCACTACCTTTCTCCTTCCACAGTACCCTTGACTACTTCAATGTGATGACCTACGACTACCACGGCTCCTTCTCCAACGCGCTGGGAGAGAACAGTCCACTGTACGCAGGCACAGCGGACACCAAGTTCTGGCAGAAGCAGTTCAACGTGGTGAGTGATGATTATGAGGTTCCTCTCCCTATAGGCTCCATTGTGATACAGTAACAATGTATCATGAGTCCAGGGTTGGGAAGGTTACTTTCTAAAAATTGTAGTCGGTAATGTAACCACCAACCGATGGGATGCCAGCCACGACGGATGGGAAACATTAACGACTACCACAACATATTAAGAATTGAAATGACTAAAATGTGCCGAAAATGAATAAGCATAAGACTAACTAAATCAATAAGAATGCCTGCCAAAATTTACACTGGTGTTTCTTGTGTGAGGAAACAAGCAGCCAGCCATAGAACACTAACTGTACCTTACGCTGTACTTAGTTAAATTTGTTTAAATACATCTTTTAATTTATTTTACTAAAAGGAAATGGAACTAAAGGTTTTGATTTTCTGCTAAAGGAAACAGACAAAAACCTCTTTGAGACTCCGTCGACTAAAACTATCAATAAATGAGAACACGTGACTAAGACTAATTAAGAATTTCATCCAAATGTGATGACGATGAACAAGCATTTTGATCAAGACTAAGACTAAGAAATAAAAATGTTGGACTAAATCTATTTTTTTTTTAAGATTTAAGTTTTTTTTTAAAGATTTAATCTAACATTTTTATTCCTAATGCGAATTAGAAATAAAAATGTTTAACACTAATTTAAGAGAGATCTATGAATGTCCTCAAACACCCAATGATTCAAAGATTTGCACCATATTTTCACCATTTCCCAAAAATATCAGATCTGCAATCAGCGTCACCAAGTGGCGCACTATAAGCTTGTAGACCGTTGGTTGAAAACCACTGCTGTAAATACTGTCTGTTGATGCCCTGCAGTGCGTTTCCATTATACTAGAACTGGACTATGAACTACTGGAGGAGCATGGGCGCCCCAGCCGAGAAGCTGCTGGTTGGATTCGGCACCTACGGCCACACCTTCCTCCTTGCCAACCCTTCAGACACGGCTGTTGGTGGTCCGGAGCGCGGACCAGCACCTGCCGGACCCTACACCCGGATGATCGGATTCTTGGCTTACTTTGAGGTAGGACTGCTACAGCAAGGAGTTTTTTCTTGTTTTTACCAATTCTGTACAGGAACGCCTTTGGTGTTTTAAAGGGATATACAATATCTGTGTGGACACCTACTGTATCTTTTTTTATGTGGGCAGGGGTTTTCCTTTAAACAAAGGAGGAAATTGTTTGTTTTGCAAAAGATCCAGACGTTTAGGCCAGGCCTAAATCTTTCTAACTTCCTTCAGATCTGCGACTTCCTGAAGCAGGGAGGCACTGAGGTCTGGAATGCCCCCCAGCAGGTGCCTTATGCCTACAACAGCACAGTGTGGATTGGATACGACAACGTCCGGAGCTTCCAGATCAAGGTGCCGAATTAGGATTCGATAAACATTTAGCTGTTTTTTTGTTTGTTTGTTTGTCTTTTTTGATTTCTACTGTTTCATCCAGGAGGGGCAGAGTCGTTCTGCAACCTCAACCTAGGCATTTTTAGAAAGAACGGAAGTGACCCTTGAAAAAAAAACTAAAAATGCTGCAACCTATGCTAACCTAATCACAACTTTTGTAACTGTTGCGACATTCTTCCATCTGCTCTGGCCTTTTTGAAATGGCTGCGAGCATTTTAAAACTGTTAAAACAATCCTTCTTGAAAAAAAAGCATTGGTGGTTAAGGTTAGGTTTCACATAGGCCACTGAGGTGGCCGTGGCTGATAGTAAATGAGACCTGACCAATGTAACGGGGGCAACCTTTTTCCACCTGCCGTGGCAGGTATCCTATGAGTCGCAGCAAGTATGCTATCACTCGGGGTTAGGTTTAGGCATAGGTTTTACTGAGGTTATGCTTAGGGTTAGGGCCGACCAATAACCGTTGCTCGCGACCGCTACTATCGGTCAGGAGTCGTTTATTGTCATTTATTCATTGGCTGCCTCAGTCACAAATTGATTTTGCTGTCTCTCAAGTTTAGGGCGTTACAAACAGTCGCAACGGTTTGGGAAAATGGTCTGGGGTCGCCAACCCATAAAATGCTAGGTTAGCATCGGTCATGGCCTTTAAAAAAAATAACTAGGCCTCTTTTACTGTGCCATAGATATAGGCCTATACTTTGCTAAACCTCTAAACCTTTGTTAAACCTCGGCAGACTGACTGGATAAAGAAAAATGGTTTTGGTGGAGCTTTCGTCTGGACTCTGGCCATGGATGACTTCAGCGGCACCTTCTGTGGCCAGGGAAAATACCCTCTGATCAGTGTCCTCAAGAATGGTCTGCATGGAGCCGATGCTGGTAATACGTACACACTTTTTGGCGACATTCAGACCGCGGCCATCTTGCCAGCAAGGTGTTATCTATGTGCAACTTCCCCAGTGTCGGGGTCATTACTTTATATTTGGTATATAGATTTGGTGTTAACTTAAAAGTAATCTATTGTATTACATATGTACATATGTTACATGTCGGCGCTTTGGTGTGGTTAACAGAAAACACATGCAAACATAAGAATTTAAAGTTACAAAGTGTATATACTACAGGTTATATTTTACAGGAGACCACTAATGAGAGCTTATAAATATTCAACCACACCAAATCCATATGATATAAACATAATGTTATGTCAATGAGTTATGCAGCTTGACATATTTTGCGTACAGCAATAGACTATTAAGGTAATGATGTACCATTCAATGTCTATAAAACATTTTGGTTTTCTAGAGTAGGTGTAAAGCTGCATCCTAATTGCATCAGAAATAGGGCTATTACTACCATCCATTGCAATCTATTTTTTTCCACCACCACACATCTAGAGCTCCATCTTTTGACAGACGTCCTCTCTCTAAACTCTCTCACTCTCTGCAGTCTGCACGCCTCGTGCGCATCCCTTGCCCCCAGTCACCCAGGCCCCACCGCCCCCAGGATCTGGACCGTGTGCCGGCAAGGCCAGCGGATCCATCTTGCCGGATCCCAGCAGCAAGAGCCACTACTTCAACTGCAACAATGGGAAGGCCATCGTGATGCAGTGTCCCGGCACCCTTGTGTTCGACACCAGCTGCAACTGCTGTAACTGGCCTTGAAGGTCTAATCAACATTTGTGGTGTCACGTCAACTCGGTGGTTCTTTAACTGTTTCGGAGCTTTGGGGGATGAATGGTCTCGCAAAGCCATTTTAGACCCCAAGCCTGTGGTACAAAATGTCTTTTCACACATTTTGTGTGAGCTTTAGCTTTTGGAAAAATAACAGCTCTACAAGCTCATTGCGCACCACTTGCTGCTATTTTGGGGGATAAAAAATTGTAGAATCTAAGTCAGGTCGAAAATGGGTTAAATCTTCTTGTTTATACTAGTCAGTGGTCGTGAAACTTTTGAGATTTGGTTGTGAGGGACAACCCATAATGTCTAAATTAAAATATATAATAAAAGATTTGCTCAAATGTTCAATACACTCCATAACCAATCCTTCTCTATAGCAATAGTAATTATCACTAGTGCAAATAAAAATTCATAGCTGCAAGCAGCAATAAAACGGGATCAAGCAAGCAGCAATAAGGAGTAAGAACAATACGCACAAATAAGCCCTAGAAACATGGGAGCCTGAACTTCAGAAATACATCAGGTAATTATGGGAGCAGGGCAGGGTTTTTGATTCCTGCCCTGACTGACTCACACATTGTAATCTGGTGTGACTGAGTGAATGATTGGTGAGCTGTGAGTGAGTGGTGAACTGAGCTATGAACTGTCATTAGTGACAACATGGCCGAATAGTGACAGTCAAACAGCCTTGCCCAGCCATGAGGCCCATAGGGCACGTGCCTATCTCCTGTTTCTGTAGCATGAGGCAGCTTGATGTACAAGTACACCCTCTGGACATGACGCTAGTATGACACAGGGTCTTACCCCCAATCCAACCCTTGATGCTGAGTGCCAAGCAGGGAGGCATTGGATCCCGTTTTTAGAGCCTTTGGTATGACCCGGCCGGGAATCGAACCCCGGCCTCCCAGTCTCAGGGCGGACACTCTAACCACAAGGCCACTGAGTTGCTGAATGAGTAAATGATTGGTGAGCTGTGAGTGAGTGGTGAACTGAGCTGTGAACTGTCATTAGTGACAACATGGCCGAATAGTGACAAAACACAACATGGCCGAATGGTGACAACCACCATTACATTGAGTTTTACCCTGGGTTACACATAGAACCATGAACTTAGATGTAGAAGACCACATGAGATTGTGCATGATTGACTCATATTACTAGGTGTCCGTGCCGGGATTTGAACCCAGGAACTCTCATTTCCAAGTCATGCGCTCTACCAATGAGGCTACCCAACAGACACAAGACATACTGGAAACAACACACACATTCAGTGGACTGCTTGGTAAATGGTAAATGGTGCATTTATATAGTGCCTTTATCCAAGGCGCTTTACATTGTGCATCACATTCACCCATTCACACACACATTCATACACTGATGGCAGTGGGACAGGGAAACATCGACACTAACTCTGCAGGAGCCCGGGATCGAACCGGCAACCTTGTGGTTACCATCCGGTTACTCTACCTCTGAGCCACTACCGCTCCTTAAATATGCACAAATAAGCCATAGAAACATGTAAGAAATACATCATGTGATTGTGGAGAAACAGCCGAATAGTGACAAAACACAACATGGCCGAATGGTGACAACCACCATTACATTGAGTTTTACCCTGGGTTACACATAGAACCATGAACTTAGATGTAGAAGACCACATGAGATTGTGCATGATTGACTCATATTACTAGGTGTCCGTGCCGGGATTTGAACCCAGGAACTCTCATTTCCAAGTCATGCGCTCTACCAATGAGGCTACCCAACAGACACAAGACGTACTGGAAACAACACACACATTCAGTGGACTGCTTGGTAAATGGTAAATGGTGCATTTATATAGCGCCTTTATCCAAGGCACTTTACATAGATTGTGCATCACATTCACCCATTCACACACACATTCATACACTGATGGCAGTGGGACAGGGACACATCGACACTAACTCTGCAGGAGCCCGGGATCGAACCGGCAACCTTGTGGTTACCATCCGGTTACTCTACCTCTGAGCCACTACCGCTCCTTAAATATGCACAAATAAGCCATAGAAACATGGAAGAAATACATCATGTGATTGTGGAAACACAGCCGAATAGTGACAAAACACAACATGGCCGAATGCTGACAACCACCATTACATTGAGTTTTACCCTGGGTTACACATAGAACCATGAACTTAGATGTAGAAGACCACATGAGATTGTGCATGATTGACTCATATTACTAGGTGTCCGTGCCGGGATTTGAACCCAGGAACTCTCATTTCCAAGTCATGCGCTCTACCAATGAGGCTACCCAACAGACACAAGACATACTGGAAACAACACACACATTCAGTGGACTGCTTGGTAAATGGTAAATGGTGCATTTATATAGCGCCTTTATCCAAGGCGCTTTACATAGATTGTGCATCACATTCACCCATTCACACACACATTCATACACTGATGGCAGTGGGACAGGGACACATCGACACTAACTCTGCAGGAGCCCGGGGTCGAACCGGCAACCTTGTGGTTACCATCCGGTTACTCTACCTCTGAGCCACTACCGCTCCTTAAATATGCACAAATAAGCCATAGAAACATGGAAGAAATACATCATGTGATTGTGGAAACACAGCAGGGTTTTTGGAGACTTGGAGACTCAGACATGAGCATTTTTCAAACTGCTTAAAATGGCAGACACTCTGGGGGTGGAGCTTACCAGTCGAAATTACAGATGTGTTCCACATGAATCAAGGAACGTGTAGAAACAAGTCCCATGATTTTAAGCCAAACGAAGCCTGAGTTATGCTTGTTCAAATGTTTCAGTTTCAAAGAATTGCTATAGCGCCCCCATTTGAGCGATTGGAGCAAGACTGGTTTTAGTGCTATTTGGCATCCCCCTCTACAAAACTGTAAAATCCCAGAAGCAGATTACGTTGCATGTGTAGATTAGGGGCAATAGACGAATTTTCACAAATGAGCAATTTTCATTGGCTCGTAAAAACATCATTTTTTCCACTAAAAACATGATTCACACCCATTCCATGTTTGTATGGCTCCAAAGTTCATGTGTAGGTCATTGTTATGCATTTTGATCAAAGATTGTAGGAGAAGAGACATTTTAACTGTTTTACATATAATTCAAGATGGCAGTTCATCTAAAGGTTAGAGGTGAAAAGTCAGAATACAAAAGTTGTTTGACATAAGCAGACGCATAAGTGAATATAAGTTACATTTCTGAGAGACGAGCAGTTCATGAGTTATGAGTGTTTAAAGTTTGCAATTTCAGTTGAGTGCTATAGCGCCACCATTTGACCAGTGGTCACAGGCTTCGCATCATCACCGTTTGGCATCACCCTCTACCAGATTACCAATTTTCGCGAAAACCGACTGCACGGTTCAGCCAGAACAGCTATTTCTGGTGAAAGGAGAAAAAAAGAGACAGAATCAAGAAGGTATCAAGGTCCACTTCGTGGACTGCTTGATCCCTTAAAATGAACAGTGTCATTCAAAGCAAATGTGAGTTATTGTTCTTGTCTGCCTTTTGTTTGTCATGTCTCCACCTCTGTGTTAAATCAAACAGTATGAGCAGCCATCATGATGTGCCATAGAGCGCTCCGATCCCATTGTACAGAATACAGCATTTATAAATGGAAATGATGCACTCTTGGTAAAAGCTAGACTCCTGGCTCCTGACATGTTATGAAAGTTAAGACACTAGAGTTCTCAACAGGCTCGACAAGGCCCAGCCCTACCTGAGCCCTCATCGAACCTTGTACACTCAAGACACTGCTACCACTGACACCCTTAGCCTTTCCGATTACTCAAGTAATACATGCATTTAGATCTGTATAAAACCTGATCAGAGAGACTTGACTCTTTTTGAAGGACACAGACACAGAGACCATGACCAGAGGGCCAGAATGAAGAAATGTGGAGATGGGAGGATAGAGAGAGAGATGGAGGGGCGGCACTGACTGGGATGAGAGGAAGGGGGAGGGTTCTTGGTTTACCAAGGTGTGGAATTCTCCTTTAACCAAGGCGATAGTGGGAGGTCCCAAACTGTACATTCAGTGACAGTGCCAACTCTATTTGAAAGTCAACTGAGGTATAGTATGTTTGCATTGTATAACTTCCTTCTTCTTCTTCTCCTAACTTCCTAGACATCATCAGTGGAATAGCGTTGCTAGGCAACAGTTTTGGTCCAAAGTGTATTTCCTGAGATCTCTTGGGGACCTGGTACAGAGCCCTCAGGGGACCCCAGGGTTTAAGCGGTATACTCATTTCTGAAGCAAATCTAGCATGTTGTATAAATAGAAGAGGAAATTTGGTTACTCAATACAGCAGTAAAGGAGGAGGACACAAGATGATAAAGAAAAGTGTACAAAAGCAAATGTCAATAGTAATATGTCATAATGCTAATGCATATCAAACTACCTGAACTACCTGGGGATAAGAATCACTTAACCCACCGACTGCTGTCCACGCGGGCTCGTGAAGTTCTCTGTCCGTCCCCCCTGCCAATCACGCGGATCAGCCCAATCACGACGATAACCATTTCCCCCATTATATGTTAGATTAAACCCTTGTGCATCCACCCTGTGGATTTCAAAGGTCTACATCAAAGGACAACACCACAGCAGACGATAACAGCACACCATGCACAGACAGAGTAGCCAATTGTATCTAAAAATCAACTGAAATAAAGCCTAACTTGCTGTGCCACCGCACCGCAGCAGCAGCAGGAACAAGAGAGAGAGCAGACGGCTGCGCACACACACACACACACACACACACACACACACACACACACACACACACACACACACACACACACACACACACACACACACACACACACACACACACCAGTAGTCTGGGGACCACCAGTGGTCCCTGAGAGCATAAGGTCCATTTGGTTTCATTTTGTGATCTCAAGAGTTACAGATCCATAAGGGTCCGTTTGGTTACAAAGGATCCATCATTTAGCTGGATCTAACTAGCAATCCTCAAACAATCAGTGCCACCGGCACCATTACAAAAAAAAAAAAAAAAAAAAACAGCAACCAAGGCTTTTTTTTAACCTTACCTTGTCTCCAAATAACAGGTCAACCACCAAAGATCAGGGAAAAGATCGAAATTAGATCCAAAAGTCAATAAATCCAAGCTCCTTCGGTGTACAGATCCATAAGATCCTGCCCTTCTCCTCGTCTCTCTCTCTCTCTCTCTGTGTTTGTTGTGTGGTTGCATAATGGAAACCCGTGGCTGACACACGTGGCAGGGAGAGCCACGTGGTGAGGCTCTCTCTCTCTCTCTCTCTCTCTCTCTCTCTCTCTCTCAAGCAGTGTTGCCAACTGCCAAAATCCGAAATGCACTAGTGACAATTCCAAAATTGTGCAGTTGTTTTCAAGCAACTCACCAGCAAGAAAGCACTAGATTTTTGACCAGGAGTTTTTCCAATCATTTTGGTGCTAGAGGGGGTCTGGAAAAAAAGCTAAATATAGTGTCAAATGTGCCAAGTTGGCAACACTGCCCCAAAGAGGTTCCTACAGTGTTGCCAGGTTGTCGGAGAGAAATAAGTAACCAGGTCTCAAAATAATACTACTTTACACATGAAATAGTTCAAATCCATCAGGCATTGAACCTGGCAGTTCTTCAAGCTCGTTGTGATGTGTTGTGGAAGTAAATAAAAAAAAAAGTTGTTGAGGTTGGCATGATTTTATTTATAATATTATTTTATAATATTATTTTGATGTATTTATATGGTTATGGGTATTGTATAGTACATTTTGGTATGGTGCCGTTCAAGTTTAGTACAGTACATCACAGTGTGTGATGTGGATGTGAGTGTGGTATATTTCCCTAACTGTGCTATATCATAAACTGATTTCTGCAAGAAAATGCAGCCACAGAACATCATCTGTGGGGACTACATGAACATGCCATATCTCTAATGAAAGGTTATGATGTCCTCTTGAATACAAAAGAAGAAGCGAGTTTCTAGCATGTACCATTTTGGAGTTATCAGTGATCAAAAACAGATTGATGTGACATAATTCAGTCACTATTGAGTAACAATGCTGCTTTCCAAGGCTGATATTTACATAACGGTAGATGCTATTTCATTCTTTATTTTTTTAGATTCAAGCAGGCATCATGAGGTTTAATTTGATATATGGCATGGATATGTAGCAGTAATATTACCTAATGTTAAATGCTAAATAAAACTTTGAATTGAGTTATTGAAAATGGCCTCTGGCCTGCTGCATCATCTGCCATTATAACGCACTGTATTCAATTGCTAATATCTACAAAACAGAACATGTTATCAACTCACTTATTTTTTTCCATGAAAGCAAAGAGATGGAGGAATTTTTTAAGGTATTCCGTGTCTCGAACGGCCCACCATAGATTTTTCCATAATTGTCTAAAAGTCAGGTATTCCTGGCAGTGACACTTACTGTCCCCCTTTCTTGCAGCAGCGGGTGGGTTAATTACCTGAACCTCCAAAATCCTCCAGTGTACAAATGGAACCAATATGGACCCCCACGACAGGTGGTACCGGTAATCACCAGAGTCCAGACCCCATGTTGAGAACCAGTGCAGCAGACCTTGAATATACAGTACTGTATCTCCCTGCCTGAATGGGTCTCCTATCTGTTCCTCATTTTCTCACATTCTAGCTAGTAACAATAAAGGAGGAAGTAGGAAACTGCATGCAGACCTTCTGGGAGTCTGTTCTTCCAGTTCACCAGTCCTCGAGGGAAAGACAATGGAAATGACTATCAGCTACAGTACTATGGAGAAGCAGCAGCTATCAGATAAGAAAATGTTGTACACATCGCCAACAAATCAATCAAGGTCACTGTTCTTGCTCTCTCTTGGCGTGTAGACAATTCATTACATGTCTCATGACATGTCACGTCATGTCATGTCATGACATGTCTCCGGACATGTCATGACATTGTCTTTAGTTGCCTGGGACTGAGTAAAAGCATTATACAGGTGCTGGTCAACGAATTAGAATAATTTGAAATAGTGCAACCTTAAAATCTTTGAATGCATTTCTTGTGCAGAAAGCAAATCAGGTGTTCACCGGAACCTGTCCTACTTGTTAGAGTAATCACAGAACTGTTACCTGTAAAAAAAAATTGCTCAGCTGAGCTTTCCAAAAGGCCCATTTAGGCCATTTAACTGTGACACTGTTGTTTCATTGAATTAGAATAATGGAGAAACCGTTTCATTGAATTAGAATAATTTTTATTATAATTAGAATCATCATTTTCTCAGTATTTTGTGGCTGCCCCCTTGGCTTGTATGACTGCCTGAAGTCTCCGTGCAGGGGTTGACACTAAGGTCTCCAAGGCACTTGCCCATCGGGCAAGTGCAAATCAGGTTCTACTTGTCCTCAGGTCATGGTCACTTGCCCCCCCCAAAATATATTGTAAATTTTGCTTTTAAGTTTACTTCCTACCTGGGTGCTTTCAACAGGTGGTCCAGGGACCACCAGTGGTCCCTGAGAGGGTTCCAGGTGGTCCCCAGCTAAGTTGGTTAACCAGATGTAACTCTTGAGAGCGTAAAAATGAAACCAAATGGACCCTTGCGGGTGCATTTGGTTTCATTTTTAATTCATCACCTTAATTAGCCCATAGTGGTCACAGACCCAGTGGTCCCTGACCCCAGCAAAATGAGAGTTTGGAACCAAATGGACCTGGCAGAGAGATAGGTAGAGATAGCTAGTTCTTCAAATCGATGCCACGGACAGGGCTTGACACTAACACTTGCCCGCTTGCCCGGGGCAAGTAAAAAAAAATGGTGGGGCAAGTGAAGACTGCTACCTGGTTGCCCGATCGGGCAAGTGTGCAACTTTGTGCACTACAACACAACACAAGATAAATTTGTCTTGAAGGCGGTCATTGCACTCTGCCTCTGTGTCTTTCCCTGCTTTCTAGCTATCTCTACCTATCTCTCTCCCAGGTCCATTTGGTTCCAAACTCTCATTTTGCTGGGGTCAGGGACCACTGGGTCTGTGACCACTATGGGCTAATTAAGATGATGAGTTTTAACTCTTGAGAGCGTAAAAATGAAACCAAATGGACCCGCAAGGGTCCATTTGGTTTCATTTTTACGCTCTCAAGAGTTACATCTGGTTAACCAACTTAGCTGGGGACCACCTGGAACCCTCTCAGGGACCACTGGTGGTCCCCGGACCACCTGTTGAAAGCACCCAAGTAGGAAGTAAACTTAAAAGCAAAATTTACAATATATTTTTGGGGGGGCAAGTGACCATGACCTGAGGGCACGTAGAACCTGATTTGCACTTGCCCGATGGGCAAGTGCCTCGGAGACCTTAGTGTCAACCCCTGCACGGAGACTTCAGGCAGTCATACAAGCCAAGGGGGCAGCCACAAAATACTGAGAAAGTGATGATTCTAATTATAATAAAAAATATTCTAATTCAATGAAACGGTTTCTCCATTATTCTAATTCAATGAAACAACAGTGTCACAGTTAAATGGCCTAAATGGGCCTTTTGGAAAGCTCAGCTGAGCAATTTTTTTTTTACAGGTAACAGTTCTGTGATTACTCTAACAAGTAGGACAGGTTCCGGTGAACACCTGATTTGCTTTCTGCACAAGAAATGCATTCAAAGATTTTAAGGTTGCACTATTTCAAATTATTCTAATTCGTTGACCAGCACCTGTATAATGCTTTCAGGCTGTGGCAAACCACGGGCAACAAAACTGCCCTTGCATTTTCCAGACAATACATACACCCACTGCTGAACCAAAGTAGCCCTAACTTCATCCTACAGAATATGCCTTTTTTTCTCTCTCAAGTGACCTTGGTCTGGAGTGTTTCTCTATTCACCACTGCCACCTAGTGGTCTCACACACACACACGCGCGCGAGCCATAAAGAAAAGGGGCACGTTGTTTTGTTGCGTTTGAGTCCTTGACATTGTGCACGTGTGTGTAAAAGCTACAAGCCACAAGGAGGATAAGCCAGATTTGAAAAAAATACACAGTGTTTTATGAGGACAGACAACGTTATGAAGACAGACATGAATGTAAACCAGTAAACCAGTCGACTCATAAGTCTCAAACAGTGACAGAGAGCAAAAGGCTTGGAAATTAGAGGTTTCAACTAAATATGAACCGATAGCTCGGCAGGTTAATGGCAATGTACATACCTTGTTGTAGCCGTTCCATGTTGTTGTAGTGTACAGTAGCTCTGGTCCACAGCTCCACTGCTCCTATGAGTCTGCCTACCACTGGAGCTCTGAAAATACATTGCAATAGGCCTACGCCATTACTCGACCCGACCAGCCTCTCTTCTGGAGTGGATACGTTGGAGAGGATTGTTTTTCACCATAAAAACAATATTGCCCAAAGAAAACCTTCAAAAGAATATTTTTGTTCCGGTGAAAGACAAGTTCACTTGGCAACCTTAGTTGTGTAATAAGGTATGCCTTTCTATTTTGTATAATATTTTCTTATAGGCTAATGTTAAAGGAGAATTTCGAGAACACTGTATTTACCTTTTGCCTTTTAAAGAGTCCAGAGTTGTCACCCACGTTCCCCCCTTCCTGGCTTTAGCCCCCAGATGACTAGTCCAACTAGTGTATGAATTGCGCGATTCTAGCTATTAAAACTTCACAAAAGCGTACAATATTACTCTTGTGAACTGGTTATGGTATATTATGTTAGTCCACCTTGCCTTTACCCATCAATATGTTGCATAGTGTTGTTTACCTTGTTGTTTCTTCTTCTACTTTTTTTTTTATCATGGACACTCAATGTTGCAGTCTAGTGTCGCCACATCCTATGAGAGAAATAAGCCAACCCATCCCCAAAGCAAGTCCAACAGCCTGAATATAAAACAGGCTGTTTTTTCAATTGAAATATCCTTAAAAATGGAGTCTTCTTTAATATATGATTTGACATTCAATGTTTTTTTGTTTTTGTTTTTTTTGTTTTTTACACAAATGAGTCTTGGAAAATGCGGGTCGTCTTATAACCAGGGTCGTCTTATATTTGGGACAATACAGTAATATGTTTTTGTTGTAATGTATTAGGCATGAAATTAAAGGGGAATTCCACCCATTTTCAAAAATTTCCTGAGAGTGTACAAATGTGAACCCATTTGTACACTCTCAGAAAAAAAAGGTTCTAAAAGAAAAATCATTAACATGGTAAAACACAACTTGCTATCAAGTTGTGTTTCATGCTGTAGCCATACAGTAAGCTATTTGCTGGTTGTTTGCTATAAGAACCGTGACATCTCCCGCCCGGTCCAAACTAAACACACACGTGGTGGTGTTTTGTTGATTAAAGTGACGTCAACCCACAGCCAACCTGTTAACTACCCGAGGCTCCAGGCCAGGGCCCCTGTAATGGTGTGTTCACACGGGCAGTCTGGCAGATGAAACAATGCAAATGTATGTAAAGACTAGACTGAACTGAAGAGACAGGGAACTCTGGGCTCAAGGGGGAAAAAGATAATACCATGGCACTCATTGACCTTTGTATATTTTCTGATATGTTTGTACTTTGTGTGCATTGAATTTGCAAATTCCAATTTATATGTAATATATTAATGTATGGCTGAATTGTAAACACAAAGATGTGTTGTGAGTTGATGCAGCTATGCCTCATATCATCTTTGCAGTGTCATGTCTCTGGGTTCCACTGAAAATGAATGGTAGACTGCATCTTACTGCAGTGTGAAGGCAACATAAGAGAAAAAGGATAGGCCCTATGTGTGGAGATAATAAGTAAAGTAAGTAAATGTTTTTTTGTTTTGTTTTTTAACTAAATGTACAGTAGCCAGTCAGTAGTGACCCTGATTTGCATGGTTTTAGAAAGTGACTTGTTAAGGGAAATGGAATGGCAGGTCATGTGAATCTCTAGTTGGAATAACGCATGAATAATAGGCCTACTGCCACAAACTGAACATCAGTGAAGGTCTAATGCTGATGCAACACAACAAAGTGATATATGCCTACAGCCCTGAGTGCACTATAGGAGCTCGGAACACATTCCAACATCATAACATCCAGTCAGTGGTGGAAAACACAATTGAATTAAACCATGATGTATAAATCGGGCTACAGGTCTGAGAGGAAGACAGAGTGAGATGAGAAAAGGCAATTGAATATAAAGTGCAGTTGTGATTAGTTGTACTTGTCCTTTTTTTTTCTGGAAGGCTATGAAGGCCAGCATCAGTGTAGGGATCGTCAAACACTTCAAAATCAAAGGGGAAAAACTAGAGAATTGTGGACAAATATTTGATCATCATGTAGGTCTGAAGCTCAAGCTTGTCAAAGTTGGGCTCCAGAGACCCCTAAGGTTCCCTTCAAGTTGTTCTAACATTCATTTCAATTTTAATCTGATAACATAATACCTGTAGATATATTTATTTTGTTGCTGTTGCTTGTGTGCTTCATACTTTTCAAAAAATGGGGAAAACCAACTTCTACTTACAAGTTGAAGTGTAGGCTAAGGTGACACATTTTGAGCTTGTAAATCAGTAGGTCCAGTTAGTAAATCCTTTTTTGTGATCAACAGGTGGTTTGTGGACCAATGGTCGTCTGTGAAGATGTTGCATGCAGTCCCTGAATATGCAATTAATGTGTGCAAGTAATGTAGCAGCAATTGCAGGCCTGTGCATTTCCTCTGAGAAGTGTGGCATTTCTGATTTCTGTCTCTCTCACTGTCTCAAAGATCTCAGTATGTTAACACACAATTTTTCTAGTGTTTGTTTGTTTGTTTATTAATTTATTCATATTTTAAATGGTCCCAATAAAACTCGTGGTCACTCCCTCCATTCCAAGGAGAGATGTTAACGTACATCTCTGCCATAATTTTCTACAAACTCAGAACAGTGTGAGCTTGTACAGCTAGATCAGCGTTGGTTTTGTCTGTCTGTCTGTCTGTCTGTCTGTCTGTCTGTCTGTCTGTCTGTCTGTCTGTCTGTCTGTCTGTCTGTCTGTCTGTCTGTCTGTCTGTCTGTCTGTCTGTCTGTCTGTCTGTCTGCCTGCCTTAATAGGCCCTATAGTATAGTCCATGTGCACCATCTATTGAACATAGTGTAAAACTACACCACCCTGAGTCAAATCTACAGTATATTTGTTGCTCAAAAGCCCAAAATAAATAATGACATTAAAGGGATGCAAAACACTGGCATACATTTCAATTACAATGTAGGCCTAGGCATTTAGCAGATACTTTATAGTAAGTAACAACAGCACGTGGTACTATTAATATGGTAATACCTTGCTGTGATTAGCTACACTTCCTGTCCAGCAAATCCACACTGGCCATGGTTACACAAAAATACTGTTTGAGCTATTTTTCAAGTTAGGTGGACAAATGTGTGTGAGACAAATACATTGTTTATTGTATGTTTATTTACTGAGGAACTAATGCAAATAGGCCTAGTTGAATGTAAATGTCGTAATATTCATAGGACTCAATAATAAACATTTTCATTAGACAAAGTACATGAACCATTTTGGTTTAAGTTAATTTATTCTGATTATTGAAATTATTTGTTTATTTCACTAATATGATTTGTATATTTAAGTTATTGTCCATGGAAGCAACCCTGAAACAAAATGTATTTGTTATTTCGAGTGGAATGATTATTTTCATTATATTTGAGGGTTTAAGGGTGGAGGCTGGAGCCACATAGAAAAGCAGATTATCACCAAAATAAAAATAAAAAGTACATTACAGATAATCTAAATGTATTCTGTACTGGCACTTACTCAAATAAATAAAATAAACAAGCCAAACAAAAAAAATAAAGAAGCAAAACAAAGTAGTTTGGGTCGACAGGTTTCTTGTGGGATGTGGACAAAGGAGATTACTACAATGTCATGAATGGATGAATGAATGAAATCTTTATTTCTTTATTTTGGATAAAAGTTACAGTACAAGTCAAGTACACACTGCAACAAGACTGATAACAGCTTGGAGAATTACAGTACAAGTCAAGTACAACTACAGCAAATCTGAAAAACTGATTGGACACACTAGTCACTAAAGCTGTGTTCTGAAAAAGTGATCTTTTCTTTGAATACGTATTCACTGACCTCCCTCAAGAAAAAGCATTTATCCCTGCGTTGGACTTGTGCAGCTCTTACCCATCCAGCCAGGGTAGCATTTACACTGAAACTGAGACTGCATGTCCAGGACCTGACGTGGGCTCATCTGTCCAAGGACTCTGTAGTTGTTCCCTCCTTCTAGTTTCTTCTCAGCTATCACGTCAAAGGTAGTCGGGTCAAGGTGGAGGTAGGCCTGGGACGTGGGGTCAATTCTCTGGCATCGCCCCCTAGAAGAGCACAAGCTCTGGCTGCAAAATGTGGCTGCTGTTGTCACATTTACCAAGTAATGGCCCAGGGTGTCATCGATGTAGTCTTTGACTGCCATGCAAGAATCCTGCGTAAAGAGCAGAACATACACAATGATCCACAAACCAAACAGACCAAACATGTGCTTTTTTATGTGCATTACACCCAAATAACTTCAAGGAAAAGCACAACCTCACTTTACCTTAGATTCTGCATATGTTTTGTCTCCCCAGAGTATTATCCCTGCAGATCCTAAGGCAGCACTCTCACCGATGGTATAGACTAAGTGCTCCTACAATAAACAGACAAAAGAAAAAAGGTGCCGAGATTATTAACTCACTGTCATGGCAACATCCTGCATTAGTACACTGCATTTGAAGTACAAACAAGTGACACTTGCCTGAGAGAGGAAGTCTAATGAGTATGTGTAGACAAAGCGAGAATACGGAAACACAGGCGGACTTAAGGGGGTCACCTGTGAACCCACTCTAAAGGCCTCCATGATGCGGTGCTGAGTGAAGAGGAGGACGTCACTGTGAAGGTCACGCAGTTTCTGGCTCAGGTAGATACTAGGGTACAGTGCAGTGGAAGCGTCCCAAAGCCAGGACAGCTCATTGTTCATCTCTATCTCTACAGCAGGACACTCACCAGTGTAGTCTTCACCATCTCTTATGTAATTGTAGCAGTTGGGAAAGCCGTAGTAACCCCACGCGCCCTGGGGACGTTTTTTCTGCCCCAGACTCAGTGTCTGCACCATCCATTCCCTCGCAGCTTCCTCAAACTCCTTAGAGGCAGCTTCCTCTATTTGAGCCTCACTCCAGTCTGGGTGCTTGGACTGCACTAGTGCCATGGATGCTTTTTGGTACACTGTCTTGCTGCCCCATGAGTTTCTCCTCCATATCGGTCTCCAGCTTTCCCAGTCGATCACGCCCAGACCGTGAAAGTCCGGGTCAGGGATATCAGCAAGGATTTCTTTGGTTGCCACCTGGAGATGTTCAGCTAGACTGGCATTCTGTGGCACTCCACCATGAACAGCTATACCATCGGGGGAGTAGCTGGGATACACCCCAAAATTACCTGAGTAAAAGAGGGTTATGCTGTTGCCCATGAAGCTTTGGTCCTGGTTCTGGACGATGCTGAACATGCTGAGGTCCAGATCCACACCATAACGAGACTGGCAATTGGCTGAAGGGGCATTCCATATTGGGACAAATGGCTGTTCGGCAAATGGCGACGATGGAGCATGTTGCACTCCGACGACAACAGCTATGATGTTTAAACACAGCAGTACTGCAAATGGAGCTGCGTAGAGGGACACAAACATGCATGAACTAACACTACTACATTTTTACGTTTTGGTCATTGAGGCATAATGTATTTCTCTTGAAGTAATGATCAAATTGAGCCGACTTACAATTGCTTCGACACAAACATTTGTCACATTAACTTAACTTACCCATTTTAGCACTGTTGTGCTGAAAGGTCTTCAGTTAGGAATTGTGGATGCAATCAGTCGATGGTACCAGCGCTAGCAGATGTAATGTCGGAGAACAGCTTGACTCGTGACACAGTGGTCAGTTATCAGACTGCTAGTTTATTAAGTTGAGCAAATATTTTTATAGTCAAAGCTTATAAGCTTACATAATGCAGGGAAGGGGAAAGCAAGGACCGTGAAGTACCTGGTGTATGTACTTTAGAATTTTGTTTTCTTAACTCTTTATCAAGAAATGGGAACAGAGCCGTGCCAAGCCGCTCACCTCACCCTCAAGGTCACTCACTTGATTTCCTCTTATTTTGCAACACTTTGGTCAGGCATCAATACTATATGTGCCAGAAATCACTCACTCCCTGGTCTCTAGGGTGTTCCATATAGGGGACTATACAGGATAGCACTGTTTCTTAAATAGTTGGTTTGTCATGAATTATTGTATTTAAAACAAATGTTTAAGAAGTAGTAAAAAAAAAGTATTGATGTATAGTAAACACGAAACGACATGCTGTGAGCTTGTAGATCTATTTTCCCTAGTTTTGGGTCGTGCAGAGACTTCAAATGTAGCCTATTGCCCGTTTCTGTAGCGTGAGGCAGCTTGATGTACAAGTACACCCGCTGGCTTGAAAACAAAGCTTATGGTTCTTATGGTTGTTAATATGGTATACCTTGCTGTCATTTGCTACACTTCATGTCCAGTCCACACGTGGCCATGGGCACACAAAAATACTGAGTGAGCTATTTTTCAAATTAGGTGGACAAATTTGTGTGAGACAAATACATGTTTATTTGCTGAGGAACTTGTGCACAAATAGACCTAGTTGAATGTAATATTCATAGCACACAATAAACATTTTCATTAAAAAAGTACATGAACCATTGTGGTTTAAGTCATAGTTAATTTATTCTGATTATTGTACCAATAACTGAAATTGTTTATTTCACTAATTTAATTTGTATATTTAAGTTATTGTCAGATCTTTCCACTGCAATTATTGTTTAGGAAGCATCTTGAAACAAAATGTATCAGTTATTTCTAGTGGAAGGATTATTTTTATGGCATTATTTTCATTATATTTGAAGTAGGGTTTAAGGGTGGAGTCACATAGAAAACCATTAGTAGAGTATTGCCAAAATAGGAATAAAAAGTACATTACAGATAATCCAAATGTACAGTACTATACTGAAAATGATAAGCAGCACCAGTACAGTATTCCGTAGTGGCACTTAAACAAATAAACAAGACAAACAAAGTAGTTTGGGTCTTTGACAGGTTTCTTGTGGGATGTGGACGAAGGAGAATACTACTATGAATGAATGAGATCTTTATTTATTTTCAATAAATGAGAGTTACAGTACAAGTCAAGTACACACTGCAACAAGACTGATAACAGCTTGGAGAATTACAGTACAATTCAAGTACGACTCAAGTTACTATTTATCCCTGTGTTGGACTTGAGCAGCTCTTACCCATCCAGCCAGGGTAGCATTTACACTGAAACTGAGACTGCATGTCCAGGACCTGACGTGGGCTCATCTGTCCAAGGACTCTGTAGTTGTTCCCTCCTTCTGGTTTCTTCTCAGCTATCACGTCAAAGGTAGTCGGGTCAAGGTGGAGGTAGGCCTGGGACGTGGGGTCAATTCTCTGGCATCGCCCCCTAGAAGAGCACAAGCTCTGGCTGCAAAATGTGGCTGCTGTTGTCACATTTACCAGGTAATGGCCCAGGGTGTCATCGATGTAGTCTTTGACTGCCATGCAAGAATCCTGCGTAAAGAGCAGAATATACACACAATGACCCACAAACCAAACAGAACAAACATGTACTTTTTATGTGCATTACACGCAAATGACTTCAAGGAAAAGCGCAATCTCACTTTACCTTAGATTCCGCATATGTTGAGTCTCCCCAGAGTATTATCCCTGCAGACCCTAAAGCAGCACTCTCTCCGATGGTATAGACCAAGTGCTCCTACAATAAACAGACAAAAAAGGTGCAGAGATTATTAACTCAGTCATGGCAATGTCCCGCATTAGTACATTGCATTTTTGAAGTACAAACAAGTGACACTTGCCTGAGAGAGGAAGTCTAACGAGTATGTGTAGACGAAGCGAGAATACGGAAACACAGGCGGGCTTAAGGCGGTCACCTGTGAACCCACTCTAAAGGCCTCCATGATGCGGTGCTGAGTGAAGAGGAGGACGTCACTGTGAAGGTCACGCAGTTTCTGGCTCAGGTAGATACTAGGGTACAGTGCAGTGGAAGCGTCCCAAAGCCAGGACAGCTCATTGTTCATCTCTATCTCTACAGCAGGACACTCACCGGTGTAATCTTCACCATCTCTTATGTAATTGTAGCAGTTGGGAAAGCCGTAGTAACCCCACATGCCCTGGGGTCTGTTTTTCTGCCCCAGACTCAGTGTCTGCACCATCCATTCCCTCGCAGCTTCCTCAAACTCCTTAGAGGCAGCCTCCTCTATTTGATCCTCACTCCAGTCTGGGTGCTTGGACCGCACTAGTGCCATGGATGCTTTTTGGTACACCGTTTTGCTGTCGAAGTTTCTCCTCCATATCGGTCTCCAGCTTTCCCAGTCAATCACGCCCAGACCATGAAAGTCCGGGTCAGGGATATCAGCAAGGATTTCTTTGGTTGCCACCTGGAGTTGTTCAGCTAGACTGGCATTCTGTGGCACTCCACCATTAACAGCTATACCATCGGGGGAGTAGCTGGGATACACCCCAAAATTACCTGAGTAAAAGAGGGTTATGCTGTCGCCCATGAAGCTTTGATCCTGGTTCTGGACGATGCTGAACATGCTGAGGTCCAGATCCACACCATAACGAGACTGGCAATTGGCTGAAGGGGCATTCCATATGGGGACAAATGGCTGTTCGGCAAATGGTGACGATGGAGCATCTTGCACTCCGACGACAACAGCTATGATGTTTAAACACAGCAGTACTGCAAATGGAGCTGCGTAGAGGGACACAAACATGCATGAACTAACACTACTACGTGTTTACGTTTTGGTCATTGAGGCATAATGTATTTCTCTTGAAGTAATGATCAAATTGAGCCGACTTACAAATGCTTCGACACAAGCATTTGTCACATCAACTTAACTTACCCATTTTAGCACTATTGTGCGGAATGGTCTTCAGTTCGGAATTGTGGATGCAATCAGTTGATGGTACCAGCGCTAGCAGATGTAATGTGGGAGAACAGCTTGATTTGTGACACAGTGGTCAGTCATCAGACTGCTAGTTTATTGAAGTTGAGCAAATCTTTTTATAGTCAAAGCTTATAAGCTTACATAATGCAGGGGAGGGGAAAGCAAGAACAGTGAAGTACCTGGTGTATGTACAACTACTTCAGAATTTTGTTTTCTCAACTATCAAGAAAAGGGAACAGAGCCGTGCCAGGCCGCTCACCTCACCCTCAAGGTCACTCACTTGATTTCCTCTTATCTGGCAACACTTTGGTCAGGCATCAATACTGTACGTATGTGCCAGCTAGAAATCACTCACTGCCTGGTCTCAAGGCTGTTCTAGGGGACTATACAGTATAGCACTGTTTCTTAAATAGTTGGTTTGTCACAAATTATTGAAGTATTGATGTATAGTAAACACGAAACGAAGCTTGTAGATCTATTTTCCCTAGTTTTGGGTCGTGCAGAGACTTTAAATGTCTTCAAATGTAGCCTGTTGCCCGTTTCTGTAGCATGAGGCAGCTTGATGTACAAGTACACCCCCTGGACTTGAAAAAAAAAATTGTGTTTGTTAATATGGTAATACCTTGCTGTGATTTGCTACACTTCCTGTCCAGCAAATCCACACCTGGCCATGGGCACACAACAATACTGAGTGGGTTATTTTGCAAGTTAGGTGGACAAATGTGTGTGAGACAAATACATGTTTATTTGCTGAGGAACTCACGCACAAATATACCTGGTTGAATGTAATATTCATAGCACACAATCATAAACATTTTCATTAAGAAAGTACATGAACCGTTGTGTTCGACGAAGGGGACTACTACAATGAGTGAATGAATGAATGAAATCTTTATTTATTTTCAATAAATGAGAGTTACGGTACAAGTCAAGTACACACTGCAACAAGACTGATAACAGCTTGGAGAATTACAGTACAAATCAAGTACAACTACGGCAAATCTGAAAAACTGATTGGACACAGTAGTTACTATAGCTGTGTTCTGGAAATGTGATCTTTTCTTTGAGTACATATTCACTGCAGCCTCCCTCGAGAAAAGCATTTATCCCTGCGTTGGGCTTGAGCAGCTCTTACCCATCCAGCCAGGGTAGCATTTACACTGAAACTGAGACTGCATGTCCAGGACCTGACGTGGGCTCATCTGTCCAAGGACTCTGTAGTTGTTCCCTCCTTCTGGTTTCTTCTCAGCTATCACGTCAAAGGTAGTCGGGTCAAGGTGGAGGTAGGCCTGGGACGTGGGGTCAATTCTCTGGCATCGCCCCCTAGAAGAGCACAAGCTCTGGCTGCAAAATGTGGCTGCTGTTGTCACATTTACCAGGTAATGGCCCAGGGTGTCATCGATGTAGTCTTTGACTGCCATGCAAGAATCCTGCATAAAGAGCAGAATATATACAATGATCCACAAACCAAACAGACCAAACATGTGCTTTTTATGTCCATTACGCACAAATAACTTCAAGGAAAAGTGCAATCTCACTTTACCTTAGATTCCGCATACGTTGAGTCTCCCCAGAGTATTATCCCTGCAGACCCTAAAGCAGCACTCTCTCCGATGGTATAGACCAAGTGCTCCTACAATAAACAGACAAAAAAGGTGCAGAGATTATTAACTCAGTCATGGAAACATCCCGCATTATAAAATTGCATTTTTGAAGTACAAACAAGTGACACTTGCCTGAGAGAGGAAGTCTAATGAGTATGTGTAGACAAAGCGAGAATACGGGAACACAGGCGGACTTAAGGGGGTCACCTGTGAACCCACTCTAAAGGCCTCCATGATGCGGTGCTGAGTGAAGAGGAGGACGTCACTGTGAAGATCACGCAGTTTCTGGCTCAGGTAGATATCAGGGTAGAGTGCAGTGGAGGCCTCCCAAAGCCAGGACAGCTCATTGTTCCTCTCTATCTCTACAGCAGGACACTCACCAGTGTAGTCTTCACCATCTCTTATGTAATTGTAGCAGCTGGGAAAGCCATAGTAACCCCACACGCCTTGGGGTCGGTTTTTCTGCCCCAGACTCAGTGTCTGCACCATCCATTCCCTCGCAGCTTCCTCAAACTCCTTGGAGGCAGCCTCCTCTATTTGATCCTCACTCCAGTCTGGGTGCTTGGACCGCACTAGTGCCATGGATGCTTTTTGGTACACTGTCTTGCTGCCCCAGTTTCTCCTCCATATCGGTCTCCAGCTTTCCCAGTCGATCACACCCAGACCGTGAAAGTCTGGGTCAGGGATATCAGCAAGGATTTCTTGGGTTGCCACCTGGAGTTGTGCAGCTAGACTAGCATTCTGTGGCACTCCGCCATTAAGAGCTATACCATCGCGGGAGTAGCTGGGATACACCCCAAATTTCCCTGAGTAAAAAAGGCTTATGCTGTCGCCCATGAAGTTTTGGTCCTGGTTGTGGACGATGTTGAACATGCTGAGGTCCAGATCCACACCATAACGAGACTGGCAATTGGCTGAAGGGGCATTCCATATTGGGACAAATGGCGACGATGGAGCATGTTGCACTCCAACAACAACAGCCATGATGTTTAAACACAGCAGTACTGCAAATGGATCTGCGTAGAGGGACACAAACATGCATGAACTAACACTACTACCTGTGGTTTTGGTCATGGAGATTTCTCTTTGAAGTAATGATCAAATTGAGCCGACTTAAAATTCTTCAACACATCAACTTAACTTACCCATTTTAGCACAGTTGTGCGGAATGGTCTTCAGTTAGGAATTGTGGATGCAATCAGTTGATGGTACCAGCGCTAGCAGATGTAATGCCGGAGAACAGCTTGATTCGTGACACAGTGGTCAGTTATCAGACTGCTAGTTTATTGAAGTTGAGTACATCTTTTTATAGTCAAAGCTTGCAACCTTACATAATAAAAGGGAGGGGAAAGCTAGGACAGTCAAGTACCTGATGTATGTACAAGTACTTCAGAATTTTGTTTTCTCAACTCTTTATCAAGAAATGGGAACAGAGCCGTGCCAGGGCACTCACCTCACCTGGCTGCCCTCAAGGTCACTCACTTGATATCCTGTTATTCGGCAACACTTTGATCAGGCATCAATACTGTATGTGCCAGAAATCACTCACTCCCTGGTCACTATGCTGATCTTCGTAGGGGACTACACAGCATAGCACTGTTTCTCAAATAGTTGGTTTGTCATGAATTGTTGTAGAAAACAATTGTTAAAAAAAAAAAAAATATATATATATATATATATATATATATATATATATATATATATATATATATATATATATATATATATATATATATATATTGATGTATAGTAAACACAAAACAACACCTTGTGAGCTTGTAGATCTGCTATTTTCCCTAGTTTGTGGAGACTTCAAATGTCTCTTGGGTCAGTAGCATATAAGTAAGTAAAGACTATGTTCTCACCCATAATGCTTTGATTCTGGATATAGGTGATGGCCATCATCCCCAAGTCTGCTGTGGGGGCATAAAAGTTGATAATACGGTTGGATTAAACTAAAGCAGAAATCTTGAACCCCACCCCCCTAAAAAAATAAAACTTGGGTTTCTCATTGTTTTCAACTGATTGTTTAGCCCCATATAAAAAATGACTGCGTGAATGAAACATCATGAGTCAGAACACATTAGAATCAGCTTTATTGTCAACAATAAAACTTTAAAGCTTTCATTCAAGCTTTCTATACAAATGCAAACTTGGTGAGTTTGATAGGACTTTTCTGTATGGATGCACTTGCCAGCAAGGTGCTATGCTGTCTATGGGGAGTTGCACTTTGATATACCTTGCTGGCAAGATGGCTGCGGTCTGAATATTGTCAATTGCAGTATTTATTTTAACTTGTCAAAGTGGATGCTCCACAGCCTAGGATGTCCCATCTGCCTTGTAGCAACGTTTTTTGTCCAGGGCCCACTCTGGGTCTGGAAATGGCACTTTTGGCACGTGTGCCACCATTAGAAGGCCTCGGCGCTCGGAATTTCACCCCGTCTCCTGCTTAGCAGACAATGGAATGTGGTAGAGAACATCTCCCCGAACATCCCAACATCTGCCTCATAGCGTTTTTGGCCAGTTTTTTATTTTTTTCTCCAATGAACAGTATTTATCTATTTAGATAAGTGTTAGTGTTATTAACTGTCATAAATGGTAATAAAAGTACACATAAACATATTTTGTATATTGTGTGTTGTATATTTTCCTGTACATACTTGAATTTGTTGTTTTAATGTGTAAATTAATATTTTTTGTTTAATCTGAAGCGCGAGGACACCAGAAGTCTTATCCTAGCCTATTAAACCCTGGTAGACGTAGCTATACCTAGGACTAATCGGTATGCACTTTGTGTTATTAGTCCAAGGTTCTTAATAGCATGAGCGCATAGCGCACAATAATTAACACATGGATCCTACCCCGGTGCTAATATATGAGGGGCTGTCATAGGTGGCGATTCACAGTTCTACCGTTGAGTGCAAGCGTCAAAATAAAGCACATATGAACGTCCCAGTATAACAAATTTTGGCGGTTGTAAGATCAAAATCGAACCTCCAGTCTCTTGACCGCAAATAGCCAATCTACATTCATATAAGATCTGTTATTTCTGGTGAGATGGTGGGGTTCGGTTCAAGTGGTTAAAGCAGATGACTGGGTGTGTTTGCATCTGAATGCAATCTCATGACCAGATTGATCAAAGGGAGAAGGAAGGCAGCAGTGGAAGAGGATTTCCTTTGATCAACAAAATGAGGATGTGGTCACCCACCCCCCTATAGGTCCTCTGAGGTAGTGTCTGTCTGTAAAATACAGTATTTTAAAGACAATAAATTTATCTCCTATTCTTCCATAACCAATATCTCTTGAGCCTGACACCACAGTTAGCATGTTTTAACTGTAATGGTTTTCTATGCAGGCAAGGCAAGTTTTAACCAACTACATTGTTTCAAGGAAAAAACAAACAAAAAAAACATCATAGTGAGGGGTCTCAGGGGTGCTCTTATGATCATGCATCATCATCATCACATTCCATGCTCAACCAATTAAATCATCACAAATGTCATTCCCGAAAATCACTTTTGGTGTCTTTTATCCCCAAAATTTACGTTGCTCAGCCAATCAAATCTCCACTATGGGGTGATTATCAGCCAATGTTTATGTTCATTTTAATGTTTCGGTTGTCTTCTAAACACACTATGCCATTGACAAATGAAGGGAGAATTTACGTCTGAGCAAATCAGCAAATATGTGTCTTTGTGTCAGTGGGAACCCTTGGCCAATAAGGGACCAACACTCTTGATGATGATGTACGATGATTATCCTTTGTATGATTATTCACAAACTACCTTTCAGAAAAGCATATCATCCCTGCTTTGGGCTCGAACAACTCTCACCCATCCAGCCAGGGTAGCACTGGCATTTAAACTGGGACTTCATGCCCAAAACCTGATGGCTACTCATCTGTCCAAGGACTCTGTAGTTGTTGCTTCCTTCTGGTTTCTTCTCAGCCATCACTTTCCAAGCAGTCGGGTCAAGGTGGAGGTAGGCTTGGGACTTAGGGTCTGCCCTTTGACATCTCCCCCTAGAAGAGCACATGGTCTGGCTGCAAAGTGTGGCTGCCGCTGTCACGTTTACCAAGTAACGGCCCAGGGTCTCGTCAATGTAGTTCTTGACTGCTTCGCAGGAAGCCTATATTATATAAGGATTAGATAATATAATAAACAATGGACAATACAAACAAAATTAATATGTAATTCAAGTTATTTTTTTAGATTTGAAAAAACAAACAAACAAAAAACGGTTGTCTCCCTTTACCTTAGATTCAGCATACATTTCATCTCCCCAGAGTACTATCCCTGCAGATCCTAAAGCAGCACTCTCACCAATGGTATAAACCAAGTGTTCCTACAATAAACAGATAAATGACGTAGAGATATTATGATCTCACTGTCATGGTAATATCATATTAACATGTTGCAACAACTACAAACGTACAACAAGTACAAACAACTGCAACTTGCCTGAGAGAGGAAGTCTAATGAGTATGTGTAGACGATGCGAGAATAAGGAAACACAGGCAGGCTTAAGCGGGTCACCTGTGAACCCACTCTCATGGCCTCCATGATGCGGTGGTGAGTGAACAGGAAGACCTCTTTGCCAAATCCACGCAGTTCCTGGCTGAGGTAGATATCAGGGTACAGAGCAGAAGAGATGTTCCAAAGCCAGAACAGCTCATTGTTCCGCTCCATCTCCAAAGTAGGACACTTCCCAGTGTAGTTGACAGTTGTTTTACCAAAGTAATTGTAGCAGTCAGGAAAGAGGTAGTAACCCCATAAGCCCTGGGGTCTCTCCCTCTGCCCCAGCGCTAGTGTCTCCACCATAAACTCCCTCGCAGCTTCCTCAAACTCCTTGCGGGCAACCGTCTCTATTTGAGCAGGACTCCAGTCTGGGTGCCTAGACCTCACGATAGCCTTGGACGCCTCACAGTACACCTTGTCCCAGTTTCTCGCATATAGTGGTGTCCAGCTTTCCCAGTCTATCACAGCCAAACCCTGAAAGTCGTGATCGGGAATGTCAGCATGGATGTCATCAGCAGCCGCGTGGAGGTGCCCATCTAGACTGGCATTCTGTGGCACTCCGCCATTGAGAGGTGTACCTTTAGAGTATCTGGGGTACAGGCCTATTTTGTAAAAACAGGTTATGTTGTCGCCAATGAAGGATTGGTTCTGGTTGTGGACGATGCTGAACATCCCCAAGTCCAGATCCACGCCATACAGAGAATGGCAGCGGGCCGTGGGGGCATTCCACACGCTGAGGAAGGGCGTCTGGGTGAAGTGTGATGATGGGCCATGCTGCAGTCCAATGACAAGTCCTATCACATTTAAACACAGCACCGCTTCAAATGGACCTGCACAAATGGATGCCGGAACAAACCGAAATTAAATGCAATTTTGTCTCTCTCACACACACACACACACACACACACACACACACACACACACACACACACACACACACACACACACACACACACACACACACCAGCCTAATTATAATAATTCCCTCAGGTATGCCCCAGACTTCGCTAGATAATTATGTCATGATTGCTCAACTTACCCATAGCAGTGCAGAACAGATGATGACTGTGCGTAACTCTGCAACTGTAAGGTAAAAGCTGTCAATTGAACGCGGAGCACACTGATTTACACTGTAACCAGTCTCGTGATCACAACATTTCACACAAAAGGGGTAAAGCAGGAAGCAAAGGAAACCAGTCAGACCAGTCAAGCTGCTACACCTCGAATCATTTAACCCCTGCTCACTTTGTTATAGGGTGGGATGGACGGAGCACATCTTGCAGTGGGCCTGTTGGGCTACTACAAGATCCACTACTTAAGAGACTATTTCAAAAAGACACCCATGCACAAACCATATTTGGCTCAAGAAAGGGATTACATTTGTTCTCCTGCTGTGCCACAAAAATGTCGAATGCCCTACCAACCAAGAAATGTGAATTCTTACTCTCCTTCAAAACCGATGCAAAAGAGCATTTATAGGGGCAAAGTGACACAGTGGTAGTGCCGTCGACTTACAGCTAGAACGTCCTGGGTTTGATTCCTGTCAGGGATGCTGTGTGGGTGCTGGCAGCGTGTCTCCTCCTCCGCGTGAACAGTGCTCATACGCGAGGCAGGGTTGGCGAAAAGGCCGTTCTGTGTGGAGTTTGCATGTTCTCCCCATGTCCCTTAGGGTAGGTACCCTCATAAAAAACATGCAGCAATCCTGGTCTCTAGACTGCCTCCCCCTGGCCAGCCGTAACGTGTTTCTTCCAGTCACTGTGTCAGGCCAGGGACATTCCCCATCAATCGAAAAGAAGGAAGCTTGAACTCCTCATGCATTGAAGGAACCATGAATTCAGTCCTCTCTCCTCTGCCTCCCCAGGTTGGTGGAGGGTCTGTAGAGCCCAGGATCACATTAAATAATCGCCACATTGTGGAAAAATGGGTTGCACTTGCAAAATCAAACATTGCTTTGTTTACTCGAGTAAGAAAACGAGGGGGATCCCGACCAACCCCCCCAGCAGGGCAACACACACACACACACACACACACACACACACACACACACACACACACACACCCATACACACACACACACACACACACACACACACACACGCACACACGCACACACTGCCCTCTCAACTCCAGCCCCAAGGAGTAAGGAGTACTTTGGGACACAGCACAATGTCTCATCATGTAACCTTCAATTCAGAAAGGACATTCAATGAGTGCTGGCGTTTCCCTCTTTTTTCCCATAACCTTCAATGGTGTAACACACTTCACATATCAACAACAGCCTCCTAATGTCTGGTGATATTCACATATCAAGTACAAGGGTATGCAAAGATACATGTTCTGTGTGATAAGCCTGAAGGGTCCTACTTCACCAGTACACCAAGGTCACAACATATTCAAATAGAACAAGCTTTATTGTCACATCACAGGTTTGCAAACTTTACGTGTAAATTAATTTATTCATGCTCGCTCCCTCATTTTGTAGTTTTGGGCGGTATTGATTTTTTAATATCGGTATTGATAATGTCTTAATTAGCTCGATATTCGATATTACCGGTATTGACGGCAATCAGAGTTGGAACGCTCCACCAGTCACCTAGTTCTCAGAATTTGCGACTTTGAGGGGTCAGAAACTGAGCACTCTGCTGTTAAAGCAGCCTAAATAGGGAAAAACTGGAGTTGGAAATCGTAAGTTACGTATGTAACTATGGTTCTGTGAATTCCTGGATGACTGCCAGTAGGCAGTAAACAATAGTGAATAATGCCTCTCGCGCTCCGCGCAGGTCGAGTCTTAATATAAACAAGTCACGTGATGCGTAGGCTGTCCGTGCGTGCGTGCGTGCCCCGGTAGTCTATATGAGCACGTAACAGCCTACGCGCGGTCTCTTAAGAATCTTCTCGCCCTGAAAGATTCCGAGTGACCGGTATTACTGGCAGTCATCCAGGAATTCACAGAACCATAGTTACATACGTAACTTACGTTCTGTTTCATTCCTTTCTGACTGCCAGTAGGCAGTAAACAATAGTGGATGACTCATACCAAAAGTGTCACGAGGAACTGTACCCACCTACTAATCCGCCGTAGCACCCAGCGGCAGGATAGCCGATGTCAGCAAAGAACCAGAAGCCACATCAAGGCGATAGAACCTCGAGAACGTGCAAGGTGCCGCCCAAGACGCCGCCGCACAAACGTCCGCCAGAGACACCCCCCTCATTGCCGCCCAGGACGTGGCAACGCCCCTGGTAGAATGGCAGACGACCTCGGAGGGGGCAGGTTCACCAGCTGCTTCATAAGCCTTCCCAATTGCATCCACTACCCAGTGAGATAGCCGCTGTTTAGACAGCGCGCCTCCCCTAGTCTTCCCGCCATAGCAGACAAACAACTGCTCTGAGCGCCTAATACCCTGCGTTGCCTGGATGTACAGTCGCAACGCACGAACTGGACACAATAAGTTTGCCCTTTCCTCCGCCTCAGATGCAAATGGGGGAGGATGGAAAGCCGCCAACTCAATGGCCTGGTTAACGTAATCGGGGGGCAGAACCTTAGGCAAAAATGACACATTTGGCCAAAGTGTGACCCCAGAACCGTTAGCCTTCCACCGAAGGCATGCGGGACTAATAGAAAGTGCGTGGAGCTCACTCACACGCTTGGCCGTCGTGACCGCCAACAGAAAGGCAGTCTTAATTGATAAAGAGGCCAGGGACGATTCAGCCATCGGCTCAAAGGGCGCCCTGCCCAATGCCCGGAGGACCAGAGGCAGGTCCCAAGTTGCAGCACGCCTCGTCATAGGGGGGCGCAACCGCCTGGCACCACGCAGAAACTGTGTCACCCAGCAATGCGCACCCACTGATCTACCATCAATATGGCTATGATTGAAGGATATAGCAGCCGTGTGCACCTTCAAAGTGGAGGCTGCACGGCCGGCATCAAGTAGACCCTGCAAGTAATGCAGCACGTGATGTATGGGACAAGAGACCGGGTCTAGACCCCTGTCGTTGCACCAGGAAGAGAAAACAGTCCAGCACCTAGCATATACTAACCTTGTGGAAGGGGCTCTCGCATTCCGCAAGGTGTCACATACAGAAGGGCCAAGTCCGCTCAACAATGACCGATCCCTCTCAGTGGCCATACCCAAAGCTGAAGGAGGCTCGGCGACGGATGCCACACCTTCCCGTCCAACTGGGACAGGAGGTCCATCCTCACTGGGAGCTGCCAAGGATCCCCGTCCAATAGACTGAGGAGTGTCGAATACCATACCCTCGAGGGCCACCTGGGGGCAACCAAGAGAACTCGGTGATCTGACGACCTCACCCTGTGAAGCACCGGCAACAACAGGGGAATTGGGGGGAAAGCATAAAGGAGTGCTCTCGGCCAGGCATTGGCGAGAGCGTCCATCCCCAGTGGGGCACTGGCCTCTGCCAGGCTGAACCACAGAGGACAATGAGTCGTGCCCTCCGAGGCGAACAGATCCACACGGGCCACCCCGTACCGATCCCAAATCAACTGCACAACCTGGGGGTGCAGTCTCCACTCCCCCGGAGGCAGTCTCTGACGGGACAGATAATCCGCCACACAGTTCTCTCTGCCTGGCAGATGCATTGCTTTCATCGATGAAAACAGAGGATAAGCCCATGTCCAAAGGCGCTGGGCTTCCCTCAGGGACTCCAGAGATCTGGTCCCTCCCTGATGATTCACATGAAACACCACTGAAGTGCTGTCTGTCCGAATGAGCACATGCTTCCCCTTGAGAAAGGGCAAGAAGTGCCTCAGTGCCAAGTAAACAGTCCTCAGCTCTAGCACGTTGATATGGCGCCCTCTCCACTGAGAGCACCATATCCCCTGGACTGACCTCTTCTGCCATACCGCGCCCCAACCATGAGGCGAGGCATCTGTCGTCACCACCTCCCGTCTCGCCGGGACCGAGCCGAGAGGGACCCCGTGCAGAAGGAATGCCTTGTCCCGCCAGCGGCGGAGATAACCAAGGCACCTGCGAGTGACTCGGACCTTGACCCCCTTGTGTAGACGAGGGTCCATATGAAGACCATTGAACCACCTCTGTAATGGGCGTAGATGTAGCAACCCCAGAGGAGTGATTGCTGAGACTGCAGTCAACATCCCGAGCAGCCTCAGCCACGTCAGAACAGTCAACCTTGCCCCCAGACGGAAAGACTGCAGGAGACTCTGAATCTTCTCCACCCTCTGTACAGTCGGCCGTGCCTGCATTGTCACTGAAGACAGAGACATGCCGAGGAAGGTGGTCTGTTGTGTTGGGATCAATGAACTCTTTTCGAGATTCACAGTCATGCCCAGGGCCTCGATGTGGGCGAGCACCCTGGAAGTCACCCGTTGCGCCTCTTCGAATGAGGGGGCGCCAATGAGCCAATCGTCGAGGTAGGGAAGTATCTTCACTCCTGACAGGCACAGCGACGTCAAGGCTCCCCTCATGCACCTTGTGAAGATGCGGGGAGCCAGAGATAGGCCGAACGGAAGTACGGCAAACTGATAGACCTTGCCTTGAAAGGCGAAGCGTAGGTATTTTCTGTGGTCTGGATGTATGGGCACATGAAAGTATGCGTCCTTGAGATCGATTGTGGTGAACCACTCCCCCTGTGTGACGGACTGTAGGACGTCTGCTGTGCGGAGCATCCGAAATGGTAGCACCTTGAGGTATTGATTTAACCCTCTCAGGTCCAGAATAGGCCTGAGAGTTCCGTCTTTCTTTGGGATCAGAAAGTAGGTGGAGTAGAACCCATCGTTCTGTGAAGGTGAGTGAACCATTGTTATTGCTTGTTTGTCCAAGAGTTTGGCCACCTCCTGAGACAAACACTGGGCCTTCACGGGGTCTGTGACCGAAGTCACCCTGACCCGTGAAGGTGGTGGGGGTCGGCGGCGGAACTGCAACCTGTAACCTTGGGACATCGTTGTAATGACCCATGCATCCTTGGCATGGTCTGCCCAGTACTTCAGGTGCTGTTGGGAAAATCTGCCCACCGCCGGCCCCAAACCCTCAGGCTCTGCCCGGGGGGTTATTTGGGGGTTTGGGGGGGCGCTGACCACGCCCCCGCCCCCGCTGGGACTGGCGAGGCCGCTGCCCACCCCTAGGCTGATGCTGCCACCCGCCTGCCGCGGCCTGATCATACTGCCAGGCCTGCGGCTGAGCAGTCAAATAACCCATGCGACGCGGATCCCGTGCGCCCCGTGGCCGAGGCTTAGAGGACCGACCGGGTGCAGTCTGGCCTCTGGCCCGTTGACCCCAGTCCTCTGAAGCCTGCCTAGACTCCTGCCTACGCTGCAGTGCTTCTTTTGCCTCCGGACCAAACAACTGGCCCGGCACCACCGGCAGCTGCCGTAGCGTCTTCCTGACCTGATCAGACATAGGCGCCTGAGCAAGCCACACCTGACGCCTTGTCACGACCAGGGTGGACATCAGTTGGCCGAGTTCACTCGCCATGAAGGCGAAGGACTCAAGTGCGACATTGTTAAAGTCGGCCAACTCAGTCCCTGGCCCACTCTCCAAGATTTTGGACTGGGCAAGGAGGAGCACAGAGAGAGTGTTGCCCAAACGGGCCACTGTGGCAGCCGAAGCATATGCCTTTGACAGGAGGTCATCAGTAACCTGGCACTGCCCACTGGGACAGCGGGGTTTCTTCTTCAGTGCCTCATCTGGAGAAAGAACCAGTGATGCGATGCACTGATCTACCGGAGGCATGCTAACTAGCCCATGCTTCTGCGCCTCCGCCTTGTCCATGGAGGCCAGAGTCCTTGCATCAGTGCCTTGACGGACAGATGCACCTGGCTCAGCCCAGCGTTCTTTCAACTGTGCTATGTAGTAAGGTGAGGGTGGAACAGAGAAGGGTGGCCTTGCTGTGGCGGCCACCCGCTTAAAGAACGGGTTGCTTGGCCCAAGAATGGCTGACGGGTCGTCCAGCCCCATCTTGGCCAGGGCCGCACGTAGCGCTGCACGCAACGCGCAGGGCCCATTCCCTAGCTCAGTGCTCTCCGAACTCCTCCGGGAAGTCTCAGAGCCATCCTCAGCCCGCACACTATCCTCCTGGAGTTCACTCTGAGAGAGGTCTCCTCTGGAGCCATCATCTCCCTCTGGCTCCCCGACCTGTGGCTGCTGGACCGCCTGCTGAGCGGCCTGCTGAGCCACCTGCTGAGCCACCTGCTGAACAGCCTGTGGGGCAGCCTGCTGGACAGCCTGCTGGGCAGCCTGCGGAGCAGCCTGCTGGACAGCCTGCGGAGCAGCCTGCTGGACAGCCTGCGGAGCAGCCTGCTGGCCAGCCTGCGGCTGTTTGGCAGCTTGTGGGGGAGGCGGTAGTTGTACCATCGCCTTAAGGCGCTCTATTTCAGCTCGTAAATCGTCCAATTCATGGCGATGTGGAGCAGTCGTGGCCGCCGTGGCCGTCGCTGTCGCCGATCTCTTCCGGGACGAGCGACCGCGTCCTCCGTGAGACTCGCGCTTTCGCTTTGCCTTCCCACCATCAGGAACACCAGAAGGTGGAAGGTCTCCTCCAAACAAGAAGTTCTCCACATCACGCAGCCTAGCCTCCCTTACAGAGTGGTAGAATGCCGCAGTTCACGCAAGGGTCAGACAGGGCTTCCCTGAGATGGGTAACACCCAAACACTTAGGGCACAAGTCATGACCATCATCGACATGGAGCTGAACGTGACAGGTCGTGCACGCCATAGCTCCGTAGTCTCAGCCGGTTGTAAGGCCAGGCAATACCAGCGAGGACTGTGCAAATACAGGCCGCGTGGGAACCTCCAGCACACAACCAAGCTAATCAGCTAGGCTAAGATAGTCTGCTGTTAGCTTACGTCAACCAGGCAATCCTAGCGAGAACTGTGTCAAAACACAGGACACGTAGGAACCTCCAGTCACAAAACTTTTTATTCTCTTCCAATTATCTTTAAACTAATAGAGATTACAGATTAATTAATTAACAATTAATCTAACAAAAAATATCAATCAGGTATTTTACCAGGCAACCCCAGCGAGGACTGTGCGAGCACAGGCCGCGCGGGGACCTCCAGCCAGCTCAAGTAGCTATTTATTTACTTAATTAATTAACCTTAAATCAAATTAAGAATTAAGTATAAGTTAAATTGTCAAAGTATTATAATTACCCAGTAGATTAGGTGAACGCTGTTGGAAACCAGCAGCCTGCAACAAGGAATAACACACAACCCTGATGAAACAGTGTATGTATAGCTACTAGCCACAATAGCCAGCAATCCTCCAATTTAACAACAATGAGGTGTTGATAGTTTGACAACCACAGCCTTAAGAGGGCAACAATTTGCGCTCTTGGCCATAGCCACAGGCAGGATGTCAACACCACGACACATATAGTGTCTAAATGACTCTTAATGACCTGCAAATATAGAACTGAGATACAAATTCTATAGGAGCATACACTTACCTGCGATCCAACGTCAGGCAGCGAGAAGTTTCAAAGAGACCGCGCGTAGGCTGTTACGTGCTCATATAGACTACCGGGGCACGCACGCACGCACGGACAGCCTACGCATCACGTGACTTGTTTATATTAAGACTCGACCTGCGCGGAGCGCGAGAGGCATTATTCACTATTGTTTACTGCCTACTGGCAGTCAGAAAGGAATGAAACAGAAACATTGTTTCCAAAAAGCCTAGCCCAAATAAGGGCTAGTTTAGGCATGTGTGTAACATGAAAATTGTTTGTATAGTTACAATTAAGTCTCATTGCTCATATTTTAATAGAATACAGTATAATGTCGGTATTTGACGATATTCGGTATTCGATATTTTTCACAGAGCCAACGATATTACTCGGTATTGATTTCCAATATCGCGATAAACGGTAATACCGGTATATTGCCCAAGACTAGCTCGCTCCCTCATTTTGTAGTTTTTGTGAGAGGAGGACTGTGTAGAGGATATTAGCACATAATATGATCAATACAACTCATCTGTAGACAATTAATAGAAAAATGGTAGAAACATTACCATGTATAAAGATTCTCAAATGTGATCATATCACATTAACTGTTAATAGACCAGAGTTGGCACTGTACTTGGTGCCCTCTCTTTCCCCCCTCTATACCAAGTGTCTCAGATGAAAATAACCAAACTACAATCTCACAATCTGTTTCTGGCAAGTATTACTTCCAGAACAGGGACACTGGGGTTCAAGTGGTTGAAGCAGATGACTGGGTGTGTTTGCGAACTGTCATCTGAAAGCAAGGGAAATCTCATGACCAGATTCACCAAAGGGAGAAGGAAGGCAGCAGTGGCAGAGAACTTCCCTTGATCAACAAGAAAAGGTTCTGTTCCCCTGCCCCCTATAGGTCCTCTGAGGTAGTGTCTGTTAGGCCTGACCTAAGGTTTCTGAAAAACTTAAAATATTTGTATATCAGCATCAAAAAAGTTTATTCTGTAATACTGTACATACTGTACAGAATCCAAATATGGATTCCCGTCCTGAAAGGGTTAAAATACAAAAATACACTGTCAATTAATGCAAATCTTCAATCCCCCATGACAAATATCTTATGACACCCATACCACACCACTGTGTTTTTCTATGCAAAAGGTCTTGATGATGTTTTTTTTGTCCGTGTGTGTATAGTTGGTCACTAGCCACGCTTCAGAAAAGAATGTCATTCCTGCTTTGGGTTCGAGCAACTCTCACCCATCCAGCCAGGGTAGCACTGGCATTTAAACTTGGACTTCATGCCCAGAACCTGATGTCTGCTCATCTGTCCAAGGACTCTGTAGTTGTTACCTCCTTCTGCTTTCTCATCAGCCATCACTTTCCAAGCTGTCGGGTCAAGGTGGAGGTAGGCTTGGGACTTAGGGTCTGTCCTTTGACATCTCCCTCTAGAGGAGCACATCGTCTGGCTGCAAAGCGTGGCTGCCGCTGTCACGTTTACCAGGTAACGGCCCAGGGTCTCGTCAATGTAGTTCTTGACTGCTTCGCAGGAAGCCTACATAAGGAGTAGATAATAGACAATGGACAAACCAAACAAAATTAATATGTGCTTTTAATGCAAGCAATTTACAGGTAACTTCGTGAAACTTGGCTATTTCCCTTTACCTTAGATTTGGCATAGGTGCTGTCTCCCCAGAGTACTATCCCTGCAGATCCTAAAGCAGCACTCTCACCGATGGTATAGACCAAGTGCTCCTACAAAAAAAAAGGTTGAGAGAGTATTACACCACTGCTATGGCAATCCTACATGAGTATGTTGCAAATAAATCAACCAAAACTTGCCTGAGAGAGGAAGTCTAATGAGTATGTGTAGACGATGCGAGAATAAGGAAACACAGGTGGAGTTAGGGGTGTCACTTGTGAACCCACTCTAAAGGCCTCCATGATGCGGTGGTGAGTAAACAGGAACACCTCTTTGTGAAACCCCCGCAAGTCCAGGCTGAGGTAGACATCAGGATACAGAGTGGAGGAGATGTTCCAAAGCCAGAACAGCTCATTGTTCCTCTCGATCTCCAAAGGTGGACACCTACCAGTGTAGTTGACAGATTTATTACTGAAGTAATTGTAGCAGCTGGGAAAGCCATAGTAACCCCATAAGCCCTTAGGTCTGTCCCTCTGCCCCAGTCTTAGTGTCTCCACCATGAACTCCCTTGCAGCTTCCTCAAACTCCTTGTGGGCAGCCGCCTCTATTTGAGCAGGACTCCAGTCGGGGTGCCTGAACCTCACGAGTGCCTTGGACGCATCCCAGTACACCTGCTTGGTGTCCCAGTTCCTCACCCACACCGGTCTCCAGCTTTCCCAGTCCACCACAGCCAGACCCTGAAAGTCACGGTCAGGAATATCAGCACGGATGTCATCAGCGGCCGCACGGAGATGCCCATCTAGACTGGCATTCTGTGGCACTCCACCATTAACAGGTGTTCCTTGGGAGTATCTGGGATACAGGCCCATTTTGTCTGAGTAAAAAATGGTTATGTTGTCGCCCATGAAACTTTGGTTCTGGTTCTGGACGATGCTGAACATCCCCAAGTCCAGATCCACGCCATACAGAGAATGGCAGCGGGCCGTGGGGGCATTCCACACGCTGAGGAAGGGCGTCTGGGTGAAGAGTGATGATGGGCCATGCTGCAGCCCAATGACAAGTCCTATCACATTTAAACACAGCACCGCCTCAAATGGACCTGCACAAATGGACACAGTCACAAATTATTTATTTTTGTATTACAATGTTGAGCAGAGATAAAAATGGGGAAGTATGTTACTTCTCCTTTTTATATTATGTTAAAGAGTTGATTACCAACTTCAAACGGTTGGTATTCAGATTTCAGTCTTTGACCTAAAGTATATTTTTAAGTAGCCTAATGATGATACATGATGGGCATTAAAATTAAGTTGTACACTACTAGCGTGATGTGTAGTGTGGTATGTATGTGCTATTCTTTCAGCGTCATTTCCCCCAAGACTTCTCTAGGATTTTCATTCAATGGTCATTTCTTGAGTCGTGATTGATTGTATTTAAGCATGAGCTGAACTTACCCATAGCAGTAATTAAGAGCAGATGACTGCGTTGGCCTATATAACACTGTGGCTGTAAAGTGAACTGTCTGTCATCTGAACGCGGAGTACAAGCATATGGGTTACACTTGTAACCATGCCAATCTCGTGATCACAACATTTCACCCGAAAAGGGGAAGGAAGCAGTAGCAGCAGCATCAACGTCTTCTGTCAGAAATGTACCGCCCATTCAGAGCTCAACTGGAAACTGCGGGACATTTCTTCCAGAACAAACTGAGGGGTGATTTCGCCCTCCCACAAAGGAAGCAAAGGAAACCAGTGAGGAGTTCCCATGGCCATCCAAGAGGACGAGGCTGCCACCTATAGGTACTTCCAGGTACTAGCTATTTTAAATACATGCCAGCATTGTACTTCATAAAAATGTTCATTCAGTGCCCCATACATAACCAATATCTCACTTGCCCCAGGATACCACACCACGTTTTAACGGCAATGGTTTTCTAAGATAAATACACATAATTATCAAGGAAGGAAAACTGTCCATAATTATTCCGCAAAGAACTTGTCGTCCTCGATATAGTATATGAATTGGGTACTCTAAAGGTTTTGTGAAGCAACCATAATGAGTTGTCCGGCCTGAAATTTGAATGTAAGTCATGCTGCAGGTCTTAAAAGGAGTTGAAAATAACTCATGGCTTTAAGGCACCCTGCAATTACAAGGGGAGGGGGTTATGGGGCTGCAGCAGCGGGCAACATGTGTTTCTCCCTGAGGAGAAGCAAACTGCCTCCCCTTTGTGACAACATGTGTTTTCTTCTCCAGGGAAACAATCCGATCGCAGAGAAACTGTTTCCAACTTATAGGCTATGTGCAGCACAATAGCTTTCAGTACTGATGAACTCAATGCGGCTCATTATTGTCTAAACTCTAAAGTACCACCAAGAATGGAAACTGGTAACCTATATCTTTAAAATATACTGTAATATACTGTAGATACGTTCAGCTGTGGAGTATTTGTCGTGTGCGTAAAAAATCCATTCATCACACCCACATACATGGGAGTCATGCGCTCGCAATGTCATGACCTCTTGTCCGGTAGTGGCACATCTTCCATGTTCTCTGACAACAAGTATGCACGCACACGTGCACACACGAGCACACACACACACCACGAGCACACACACACACACACCCACACCCACACCCACACACACACACACACACACACACACACACACACACACACACACACACAATTTCCACCATGTGCTGCTGAGTAAAACAAAAGTTGGCACTCAGCTGAACAAACAAAAATACATTTATTCTTGTCAGTTTGATACCAAAAAAATGATAGTAAGAGAAAAATCACAAAACACAAAAAGTGTCACCATTTTGTTCTTTGTACAGTCAAGACTGAAATGCTTCAGCATTTCCAGTAAAAGTGCTGCCAAAATAAGGGGCGAGAGAGCGCGAGAGAGATGAATGAATGGAGCGGTTTGGTGTTCTGTAGTGTATTTAAACTTCTTTGAGTGTAGTAGTCATGGTTCAGATATACAAAAATGACAATCGTGTAGAAAACACTTATTTTTTAAAAAAGTACATTCAAATAAATAGTATTTACCTCGATAAGAAAACGTCAGATGTCATTTGGAGGTCATGGAAGAAGAGGTAAGGCACTAAAGTCACATTTGTGCTATTCCCAGAATTAAGTGCATCATTTCCATTTCAGCACAGTTATACTGACCTACATAATTCTTGTTTGTCATAATGACACCACAAGACGTGATGTCCCCCTATGCAAATCATGGGAATATGACATGATAGCGGAAGGAAGCAGAGACAGAGAGCAAAATGTAAACAAAGTTATTTCCAGCCAGCCCTCTATCATGTGAAAAAATTAACACACATAAACAACCCTAGCTCTGCAGTTTCCACAGTGTTTCTCTGAAAAAAAGAAAAGAGGAAAAAAATCACTTCTTGTCATCCGTAGAAATGCTTACCTTTACACTACAGCAATGAAAAGAACAAAGAAGCACACACAAAACAAAACAAAAAAGAAGGAATAAGAGGTTGAGGAAGGGGCCTGGCTTTGACAGGCTACTGCTATGTCTATTTATTATTATGTTAAAAAACCAATTAAAACCCTACATTACTTAGTTGACTGAGGTGCCCCACGGCTCCATTTTATCGCTACACCAAAATCTGTTTTTGATGTAGCTGATCCATAAGCTCATGTGACTACTCAACCCATTGAGAGCTTGTAAATCAATTATGTTCGCTTCCAGGATAGAGGACATTAGGGTACAAGTGGTTAGCCCATTAAAACCGGGAAAGCATCTGAGTCATTTAGCTAAAAAGCTTTGTTTTATACTGTACTTTGGCAATTAACAAAATGCGCATAGTGGACTCTCTGCTGTTTTTTGAATAAATACAGGTATACCTAAGGGAACAATTTTAACTGTTTTAACAATTTTAATCTTTGCTTCTGGGGGTCCCTGGGAACACATATTTTGACATGGGAGTCACCTGCTAAATACATATCATTTTGGGAGTCCTTGACATAAAAAAACACTTGAGAACCACTTACATATCAACATAGTTTGTTTTTGTTTGTTAGATTTTTCCAGAAAACTGTTTCATGACTTAGCCTGGTGCCTTAAGGGTTCAACAAAAGAGGAGAGCAAACAGTGCCAATATCACACATTGCACCAGGACAGAGGCTGCCGGTCGGGTAGCGAGGCCTCCGGTCTGCTGCTGCGGGTCCTTCAGAGCGCATTGCTCTCCTTGGTAGCCGCTGTAGCACTGACACTGGAAGTCGGTGTGGAAGCGCTTCTTGGCGTCTCCGGCCGGCTCCCCCCCGGTGACCGTCCACCTCCTACCCTGGCTGACGATGCTGTGCGTGAGGGGGTCCAGGTGCAGGTAGACGTCAGTGTCCGCATGTCTGCGCAGGCAGCGGCCATGAGAGCCGCACAGCGTCTGGCTGCACAGCTCTGCTGCCGTGGAGACGTTGAGCAGGTATTTGCCCAGAGAGCCCTGCAGATACTCATTGAGGTTGTAGCAACTGACCTGCAGGGGAGACCAAGACCCAAATAGACGGTCATTACCCACTTAAGAGAGACAGGCCTTCATGGACCCCATGGGGGAAATTCATTATGGCATTATTACACCCCCTTGGATTCCTGTGACCCCTCTTGTCACAATGCACCAATGCAACTTCTTGCAATTGCCATGGGAGATAACGGTTGTAAGTAATTGCATGTTGCAAAGAATTGCTTGGTGAACGATTGGTGCTGTTTGGTGTTTAGGTTTATAGTTTCTTGACCTCAAAGGCTAGAAATGTATTTAGATAGCCTGCTATTTAGGCAGATGCTAGGTTAATGGTCTTTAGATCTTAGGGTGAACTGTTCTGTCTGCAGGTTACAATACAATGCAGTCAACCGTCTGCTACATACCAAGTCTATTGTAATGTAGTATGTGAAATACAGAACAGACACAGAAAATGTAAAGAACAGAACACAGCTAGGAATAAGGAATAATCATAAATATAGCTGCAAGCAGCAATAAAACGGGATCAAGCAAGCAGCAATAAGGAGTAAGAACAATACGCACAAATAAGCCATAGAAACATGGGAGCCTGAACTTCAGAAATACATCAGGTAATTATGGGAGCAGGGCAGGGTTTTTGATTCCTGCCCTGACTGACTCACAATCTGGTGTGACTGAGTGAATGATTGGTGAGCTGTGAGTGAGTGGTGAACTGAGCTATGAACTGTCATTAGTGACAACATGGCCGAATAGTGACAGTCAAACAGCCTTGCCCAGCCATGAGGCCCATAGGGCAGGTGCCTATCTCCTGTTTCTGTAGCATGAGGCAGCTTGATGTACAAGTACACCCTCTGGACATGACGCTAGTATGACGCAGGGTCTTACCCCCAATCCAACCCTTGATGCTGAGTGCCAAGCAGGGAGGCATTGGATCCCGTTTTTAGAGCCTTTGGTATGACCCGGCCGGGAATCGAACCCCGGCCTCCCAGTCTCAGGGCGGACACTCTAACCACAAGGCCACTGAGTTGCTGAATGAGTAAATGATTGGTGAGCTGTGAGTGAGTGGTGAACTGAGCTGTGAACTGTCATTAGTGACAACATGGCCGAATAGTGACAAAACACAACATGGCCGAATGGTGACAACCACCATTACATTGAGTTTTACCCTGGGTTACACATAGAACCATGAACTTAGATGTAGAAGACCACATGAGATTGTGCATGATTGACTCATATTACTAGGTGTCCGTGCCGGGATTTGAACCCAGGAACTCTCATTTCCAAGTCATGCGCTCTACCAATGAGGCTACCCAACAGACACAAGACGTACTGGAAACAACACACACATTCAGTGGACTGCTTGGTAAATGGTAAATGGTGCATTTATATAGCGCCTTTATCCAAGGCGCTTTACATAGATTGTGCATCACATTCACCCATTCACACACACATTCATACACTGATGGCAGTGGGACAGGGACACATCGACACTAACTCTGCAGGAGCCCGGGATCGAACCGGCAACCTTGTGGTTACCATCCGGTTACTCTACCTCTGAGCCACTACCGCTCCTTAATTATGCACAAATAAGCCATAGAAACATGGAAGAAATACATCATGTGATTGTGGAAACACAGCAGGGTTTTTGGAGACTCAGACTTTGTATTGTCAGCAGTGGGACTTGAACCCTCAATCTTGTGTTCCGAAGTCAGGCACCCTACCGACTGAGCTATCCAGGCACAATGATTTGCTTAGTTGTTGTCATCAATGAAACAACCCAACAACACGCCACCAAGCAGTAAGCAATATGAACAATATGCACAATTCAGCAGTCCGAGGGTGGAGCTTAGTGGTCAAAGTGACAAATGGAAACAAGTTCCACATGCTTATTCCTCTCACACAATCTGGCAGAATGTACTTGCTCCAGTGTTGCCAGAGAGAAACAAGCAGAAGAAGACTCTTCACAAACGAGCAACTTTCATTGGCTTATAAAAACGTCATTTTTTGATGAAAACAAATTTGCTTCTGAAGTTTTGTCCGGATGGGGCCAAAGTTCTCATGTAGCAGGTGTCATGCAAATTGATCAAAAATCCAGGCATAAAATCAGGCATGAGCATTTTTCAAACTGCTTAAAATGGCAGACACTCTGGGGGTGGAGCTTACCAGTCGAAATTACAGATGTGTTCCACATGAATCAAGGAACGTGTAGAAACAAGTCCCATGATTTTAAGCCAAACGAAGCCTGAGTTATGCTTGTTCAAATGTTTCAGTTTCAAAGAATTGCTATAGCGCCCCCATTTGAGCGATTGGAGCAAGACTGGTTTTAGTGTTATTTGGCATCCCCCTCTACCAAACTGTAAAATCTCATAAACAGATTACTTTGCATGTGTAGATTAGGGATAATAGAAGAATTTTCACAAACAAGCAATTTTCATTGGCTCGTAAAAACATCATTTTTTTTCACTGAAAACAAAATTCACACTCATTTCATGTTTGTATGGCTTCAAAGTTCATATGTAGGTCATTGTTATGCATTTTGATCAAAGATTGTAGGAGAAGAGACATTTTAACTGTTTTACATATGATTAAAGATGGCGGCTCATCTAAAGGTCAGAGGTCAAAAGTCAGAATACAAAAGTTGTTTGACATAAGCAGACGCATAAGTGAATATAAGTTACATTTCTGAGAGTCGAGCAGTTCATGAGTTATGAGTGTTTAAAGTTTGCAATTTCAGTTGAGTGCTATAGCGCCACCATTTGACCAGTGGTCACAGGCTTCGCATCATCACCGTTTGGCATCACCCTCTACCAGATTACCAATTTTCGCGAAAACCGACTGCACGGTTCAGCCAGAACAGCTATTTCTGGCGGAAGAAGAAGGAGAAGGAAAAAAGAGACAGAAACAAGAAGGGATCAAGTCCACTTCGTGGACTGCTTGATCCCTTAATAATGATAATAATAATCAACATACCAGTTTTTATTTCCCCTTTTGTCCATGTTAATTTCCTTGTATACCTTTGCATTTTTAAATTGATGTTAACTGAGGCCAATTGTTTTTATTCATGTTTATTCGATATTCGTATTTGCTTTATAAATGAAGCTCAAAAAATAAACTATAGCCTATATACTCTATAAATGTCTCATTTTTCCCTCTTCAGATCTTTTGTTCTTTGCTTTGTCTTTCCAATCATTGTAACCATTGCTATCTAGAGTTTCTGTTCAGCAGTAGGGCCCATCCATCCAGCAATTGGTAAACATCAAATGCATTTTCAATTTGGGATACCAATTGTACCCAATCAGGAGAGAGAATCCCATGAATACATTCCCTGTTGTGCAATGTCAAGTTACACCACTGCAGACATCCACATTCTATGTGGTAATTTACTACAGATTAAGTACTTCCTTATCTCGCGTGCCTGGTACTTCAGTCATGCCTGGTTGAGATCGTTTATCAGCTTCACTTCTCCCCACATTTGTCTGGGGATTCAAATCTGTCGAGACCCCCCCCCCCCCCCCCCCCCCCCCCCCCCTTCCAATTTCACTTGTTTATCTCATATTCTGTAGGAGTTCTCATTCCTCAGTGGATAAAAATTGTATCTTGCCAAGGAGACAAGTTTAATTCAACAACATTTGAACTAGGGCTGCAACAATTAATCAGTGAATCGTAATCAAATCGATAATTCTATTAGTTGTCAACTAATTTTGTAATCAATTAATCGGATCATCAACTAATCACTGGAGCTTTTTGCAATTCATCATGTTTTCCCAGAGTGTTCCTTCTCTCTTCCCTTACAACCTGTTGATAGTTGTACATGCACTGTAAAAAACGGGTGTAGTGCATCGCTTTTTTGAGGTAGTTTTGACGATAATTTATTTACTATTAGTTTCCAAAGGAGAAATTGTGAGCTGCACAGAAACACACAAACATAAAGTGGTTGCCCTTCTGTCAGTGTTCGCTATAATCATCATCACCATTCACCCTTATTAGTCCAGGTGATTACTTGTTATGTTCACGGCCCTGGTACTGTTCTGTAACATTGCTTGTGGGAATCCTTTGACTTTTCATGTTAATATACACCTCAAATGCTACATATTTCCAAACAGCATGTTTTGGGGGGGTGGTTTTTGGCTGATCTGAACAAATTGAAGCCAAATCATACTACAGAGAGATGGAAAAAGGAAGCCCAATCGGGCGGGGTGGTTACATTTGGGCAGCTGTATGTGTGTGTGTGTGTGTGTGTGTGTCCGTTGGTGTGGGCTCACTGTGAGTGTGAAGCAGAGTAAGAAAATGCAGGCTGTTCTCGACTTTTCCACTGGGCAGAGATGAGGGGAGGTCGAACGCGTGCCATGTATTCAATTGATAGTGGACGTTTGTGACATGGCTAAAATGGATGTCTGTGCACACTAGAAGTGAGCACTGGTATACAGTACAATGTTCTCTGAAAAGGAAATGACTATAGGGCTGGCGTATACCTTCATATACCCAGAGTGGTTGATTGTGTGGTTTCACCGGCAAGGTGTGGGCCTACTTACATTGCTGCTCGCATAAGCTGCTTCTCCCCAAAGGATAATGCCGGCAGCGCCCAAAGACACACTCTCCCCGATGGTGGAGACCAGATCTGTCTGTAAAGAGATGAACAATTCAATAACAGTCAGCTGACAAAGAAAGTACTCACATGCACAAAGTCACAGTGAACATCAATGTCACAGATGATGGGGTCATACAGTTAGTGCAACATGAGCCTCTGTTAAGTTATCAGCTGTTATCCGCTCATTCTGCATAAGGAAATACTCTATAGGGCACCCGTGAGGTCTGTAAACTCAACCAACACCCATCCTGGCCCCATACATACAAAGAGTATTGGGATGTGTGTCGGCTAAAAAGAACAGGAAAGGACTGTCGTTATAGATAAGGAAAAGTAAGGAGACAGCATAATGTTGAACAGAAAGAGAGAGACAGAGAAGGGAGTGTTGAATAGTTGAGCCACCTACACTGTGACTGAGTGCTTGGCTCAATAGAAGAAAGTGTTGAAGAAAAAAAGAGCAATATCCTGAGTTACCCCTTAGGACTTTGCGGCTTTTTTCTTTTCTTTTTTTTTTGTTCTTGTCCTTCTCAATACAATGCATACTATGAAAACACAGTAGTCTCATCACCACAATTTCTAAAAACAAAACAAAAAAGCTAAAATAGCCAATTTACAAGCTGGCAATACACCTTGGGCTTGTGGTACAAGTATTTTTTATGCAATGACATGCCCTGTCATTGACAGTGCCATCTGTAGACTTAAGGGTCCCTCACCTCCGTCAGCACTTCCAGGGATTTGTCATAGGTGGGCCGGGTGTACACAAAGACAGGACGTGCCAGGCCATGTCCCGACGATGCCAGACGCATCCCCTCCTTCACGCGGTTCCGGACAAACTGGCGTCCGGAGGGCAAGGACCGCAGCACTGTGCCCATGTAGATGGACGGGAAGAGGGCTGTGCTCTCAGTCCACAGCCATTTCAGCTGATCATTGCGGACCACCTCCACGTCAGGACAACGGCCTGTGTAGTTCTCTAGAATGCGCAGGTAGTCGTGATTGTAACAGTCTGGGAACAGGTAGAACCCCCACAACTGGTTGGGCCTGAGGTTTTTGGCATATCTCAGAGTCTCGAGCATGAACTTCCGAGCCGATATCTCAAACTCCTGCATGGCCAATCTTGTCACAGACTCTATGGGCAAGCTCCGGTTCTTTCGGCTAAGCAACTCACGTGACTGACTGCGGTATATGTCTTTTTTTTCCCAGTTGCGTATCCAGAGTGGACGCCACTCTTCCCAGTCAATAACAGCCAAGCCTTTGGCCCCTTCTTCACGTATGTACTTATTTACACCTTCTGGCATCTTCTCCAGGTGCTCAGCGAGGCTGGCATTCTGTGGCAGGCCACCGTTCTCTGGCTCGCCATCTTCTCTATAGTAGGGATACTTACCCAGGCGGTCCTTATAGAAGATGGTGAGGTTTTGCTTAACAAAGCCCTCGTTGGGTGAGGCAACAATCTGGAACTGGTCCAATTGAAAACGAATGCCGTGACGCGGGCCACAGTCCTCTGTCGGGGCATTCCAGGCCAGGATGAGGGGCTTTTGAGAATAGAGGGGCCATCTCGTTGGCTTCAGTTCCGAAGCACAGAGGCAGTCCCACAGCAGCACAAGCAGCAGCAGTACTGTGAAGTCAGGCTGAGACCAGGACATGTCTTCTGGTGTTTATTTACAGAAAGGACCTTCACTCTCTGCTCTCCTGGGACAATTCAAAGAGGGAGAAATTTTAATACAGTTGGGCGGCCGCCTTATAAAAGAGCACTGATCACCATATACGGTAGATTATATAGATAATCCACTTAAAATAGAAAGTGTCATAATATAAATGATTCATCGAGCCTACTGTGTATACATGGTTATTACAACACAGACAGTGGTTAATAATCCAGTCAAAAATAAAGCATGGCATGCTGTATGCCTTAATAGAAATGACTGCATGCATAGCTATGCCTATGATTAACCAACCTAGAGTTTGATTTTTCACTGACATTCTGACAATGAGTGGAATGGAGACTAAAGGTTTTGGGCGGGCAGATAAATTGTATTTAAATGATGTTTGTGGGCACTTATGCAAAGCACTGTACATTACCAGGCTGGCAGGCTCTTGTGTGTAATTACTATGGTGATCTCAGTGTGAATTGGAAGCGCCACGCTCTGCTCCGCTATAAACTATTTACTTCGTGATCTAAGTAGTTTATATTTGAGTCACTGTTCCTTATTATAAGTCAATATGGACGAAACGAGCATACATCCCGTATTTACCTGAAATGCTTGCATGCATTCTGTTTTATTTATTTATTTATTAGAAGGAGTGTTTGCACAATAAAAAGTAACAGTAAAATGAGCCTCTCAACAAGCGAACAAAACTTACCTTTATTGGTAGACTGAGGAAGCATTCCCAAAAGTAGTCTGAAAGTTCAAGCCACGTTTTGGAGTTTTCTTCTCAAACAAACTGGGAAGTGTACAAAAAATGGATAGAAACTAGTTTTTTGCGTAATAATAAATGAACAACGGAGAGAAGATTGCAACTAGTGTTGTAACTTGTCCCACTTGGCTGCTGTGTAGCGGTACGTTACCCCCTGCGCTGTTGTCAGTTCCCCGACTGCCAAACCACTTCAGGATGTTCCATTCACTGCTAGAGGGGGGAGTGGCGACACCTAAACTGCTTTGCACTAGAAGGCGGGTCTTATTTCTTTGACCAACTTGTGTCTTAAGCCCCACGTTTTCTAGAACTCTGTTTATTAAGCTGATTAGTGGTAATTTTGTCGCTTTTATTGGTCCTCGTCTGACTTAAATGGTTTTCACATGTCCCATTGCAGCGAGGAATGAGACGGCCCGGTCCAAGAAGTTTTGCCCACTGCCGTGAAACAGATACACTGTACTGAAGCATTGCAATGTCAAGATTCATAGGTCATAGCCAGGCATTCCATTGCCCTAAAAATAAGGCCCCCCTAGCTGCACTACACAATCAAGCCAGCATGGCTTATATTTAAGATTAATTACAAAAAAAAAATCACTGTGAATATATGAATACAACAAAATTATAAGAGTTGAATGAATCTCAGTGAAAACAAAACATCATAATAATCATTCCTGCAAAATCCGGGAGACTTGGTTCAGTCAGTGTCAAATAGATTGTAAAGAACAACTGTGAAGAACAACTGTGAATGCAACACAAAACCTACATTATGTTAATGAACTGGTTCAGAGGCACTGACAGACTTAAAATATACCTCGGACAGGGCAAAAAAGCCATCTGGCATGCAGATGTCACTGTCTGCATGTGATGACGGCCACTGGGCTCATTGAAGGAAGGAACCACATGCAGTTATGGTGCCAAGTAGCCTGTAACAGCAGATAAAACAGTGAGGACTGGGCTCTAGATGTGAACGATGACAGTTGATAAGACAAGATAAAGCTTTTACTGATCCAGGACCTGAATTACAGGACCCGAATGGAAACAAGACTGCAAGGTCTTACTTCGGTGCTATTTGGACCATTTTGTGTTTAGTACGGTACCTTTTGTACCGTATTTTGTTGTCAAATAAAATTATCAATTATCAATCCCTGAGGGGAAATCCTGGGATTGTAGCAGCAACATCAGCAGAGACTGAAACAAGAATAGGTTTAGCTTATACTATGTAGCTTATACTACTGAAAAGTAAGTTGCACTAACTTCATGATGACCTCCATAATCCAGTTTGAATTTAAATCATTCTTTGGTGAACAATACATCACAATAGTTCAGTGCTTCTGAAAATTGTGTCCAAAATGGACGTTTGCAGGCCAAATATGAGACTGTACGAATTGTTGCACAGAGTTATGGAAATCAAATGTTTGCGAACCACTGCAGGCCATTAGCATGTGTGCCAGAATGAAGAACAAAGAGAAGAGAGAAGAGCATATAGGGGGTCAGGCTTGGATTGTGAGCCTGATTGCTACTGGCACAAAGGACTGTCCAAGTCACTTTGTGTTGTGGCAGAGAGGGGGGATGAGTTTGTCGCTGAATGTGCTCCTCATCCCAACTAGCACATCAAAGAGGTAATGAGAGTCATGACATGAGCGTGACATGAGTCAAGAAGGTAATCAGGTAAACGCCAGGCCCTAGTGAGTTTCTCACACAACATTGTAAGAAAGTCTACTCATACTTTTGTATGAGGATCAAACAAAACCCTGTTTTTTTAAATTATATATTCAAAAAGTGGGCAGTGTGTGTGTGTGTGTGTGTGTGTGTGTGTGTGTGTGTGTGTGTGTGTGTGTGTGTGTGTGTGTGTGTGTGTGTGTGTGCCCCCCCATAACAGATGAAAATACTATAGGGTTTTCAAAAGCTTAGACCTACTTTTCCTTGAAAGGATGTCAAGAACTTGCTGGGCAGTCAGTAGTGGTCTGGAAGTGAACTGTCATCCTGGGTCAGGGGCTTTTCCGCTGTTTGTTCACCAAACTCTGCTGACTCACCTGCCTGCAGTGTCATGTCATCATTCTGCTGCCTCTCATGTGCGTTGCAGGAAAATATAATGTGTTCTTATATGCTTGTGTGAATGGAATGGCCGCATGCAAACAAAGAAATTGACAGTTTCCTGTAGATTTTGCTTCCCTTTGACCTCCGATTCCAGAACATTACATCAGTGGCAGTCGGATGGTCGACGCCATCAGGAAGCAAAAACAATGGGAGGGAAACTGAGTACACACCCTGCCACCTCATTTTGCGAACAGGCTCTATAGCACGTTTTGGCCACCCGGCCTATACGTGTAAATTGGTACCACGTGAAATGCCTGGACATTTAGGTTTTCAGTTTATATGTGATATTTATTTTTGCACTTGGATACCCTGTTCAGAACATGCCTCTTCGGGAGTCTTGGCCCAGATCTGAACCCATTTGATTTGGCATTAAGAACCTGTTGTGACCGCATGCCCTTGCTGACGTCGGCCTCGGAAGGGTTCAAACCCGCATGAAAGGAATATGCTCAGAGCATATGCCATAGTGTAGTGGTTAGAGGCTCTATAACCACTACACTAGCTAAGAATAAGCCATGGCCTGCCGTAGGAAGTTGGGAACCAACTGTCCCACAGCCATGTGGCCCATAGGTCAGAAGCCTATGTCCTGTTTCCATAGCGTGAGGCAGCTTGATGAATAATTACACCCCCTGGACATGATGCTGGTATGTCACAGGAACTTACTATCCAACCGTTGATGCTGACCGCCCGTTTAGGGAGGTATTGGGTTTGATGTTTAGTCTATGGTGTTATGAATTGCCAATGCACATCTAAGTACTGTAAGTCTGTATACTTGAACTTAAAGGAGAAATCCACACCAAAAGTTTTTTCCATCATTATTTGCAGTTATTTTTTATTATTTTTTTTTAATTTGTTTTTTTTTAGAAAAAAGTGGTCCAGGTGGTATTTTGTGAAAACACCCCCTAATGGCTGTTTTCCCTATCCCAAAATAAGCTTATAATGGGGCTAAGGGGTGTTGTTCAAGTTCACCTATATACAGTACATCGCTATAGAGATGCGCAGTGACGTCACCGCCCCGGTTCCGGAAGTCTTTTCCCCATTCATTTTTCTCATAGACTTTTCGAAAATAATTTATATCAAGACGATTACGCCACGGCCAAAGCCAACTCGAGTCGTGACGAATCATGATGACACACACAAACTTTTGGGACAATAAAATAATTTCTAAGATGAAAAATGAAACAAAAAGTCTTGTATCATGCCGTTTTCTACTTCTTCCTAATTATATATTATATGACGATATTGTGTTTGTTGTCATGATTTGTCACGACCCGAGTTGGCTTTGGCCGCGGCGCAATCGTGTTTTTATTAACCATTTTCGAAAAGTCTATGAGAAAAATGAATGAGGAAAAGACTTCCGGAACCGGGGCGGTGACGTCACTGCGCATCTCTATACAGTACATCACAAAATAACACCTGGACCACTAAAAAAAATAACTGCAAATAAAGATTAAAAAACACCTTTGGTGTGGAATTCTCCTTTAAGATAGTGTTTATGTAAATATGTACTTGAGAGGAATCTGTTAGATGTCGCCAGTGAGGTCAGCCATGTCATTATCATGTCAGGTTTCTATGTCTCATATCTTGTTGTCACTATGATCCAGCACTATATACAGTATATTCCCTGTCTGTGTAATAAACTTTGTGAACCTATAGTGTGATACTGTCTGTATATTGCACCAAAGGAATACTTCAACTGGATTGTCACACACAACCCAGCCTGCCAGAGTACATCCACTAAGGGAAATAGGCTTTCTAATAAATAACACACACCACCTTATTATTGATGAGTATAATGAAAACATTCTTCACGTTTGCTAGTACAGACTAGAGTCTGGTCTGCATTTTATGTGAGTGCAGGAAGAGCACAGAGAAGAGCAATGGACTAATGGAACCCCAGCCTCCCACTCCCACAGGTGGACAGTCTAATGAAGTCTCTGATGAAGTCTTTGGATCTTCAATCATTAGGCTACAAGAAGTTGTGTTAATGAGGTGAATAAGCAGTTTCTGATCACCTTGAATGTTTTTTATTACCTGTCTTAATGCTTAAAAACACTGTTTCTCTGCACTCAATGTACGGTTTGTTGCTGACTATGCAATTGCAATCTGAGAACCCATTCTGTTAAAACATAAATCATCACTTCTTGAGAGATTAGTGCTAGTGTAACCATTGTACAAGGAAGAGAGCACAACACTCTGCTGTTCTGCTAGCAATGACGTTAACACTGCTACTGTATAGTGAGTAGGCTACAGTACGCAGACTGATCTCAGTGGTGACTTCTGCTTACAGAGACATTCCATCGTACTGTGGTCACGATTATTTTCTTGCTTATGATTGGCCGTATCATGCACACTTGACATGTGAAGATTGTTACCTCAGGTGGAAGCTCTGGTCAGTTTGATGTTGGTTTCCATTTCCTCTGCAGAGGAAGCGGCCCCTGGGGCTACTGAAAACAGAGCTATATCCCACAGTAAAGACTCAACAACGGTACTGTCTGCTATATGCACAAAGACATCTTGTTTTATTTGCTTGCTCTGCTCGCGCACAAATAGGCAATGTATGGACTTGTCTAAGTTGGCACTCTACTATAAACACGTGTATGATCGAAGGGATTGGTAAATGAACAACCCTTTAGATAGATTTTTGCTCTCTCTCGTCTCATTTCTGTGATTAAGCAGTGTGTGTGTGTGTGTGTGTGCGCGTGGGGGGCTGTGTATGTTGTAAGTATTGTATTCTCTTTCTCAAAGGCGTTACAGCAGCTGTTTAAAGAATGATAATGAGTGCTCTGGTATCCATATAGTGGTCTGACTTGGAAAAACAACTATAACAAAGATTGCAAAAAGAGTGCAAAAAGATTAACATTAATTGGTAATAAATTAACCTGAGAAATATTAACTGATCAAAATTTTGAATGTCCAGAACAACAGGAACTGCTTCTCTCAATTTCAAAATATAATTTCCACTGAAATATATTTTCTGCTGAAACTCTGATTCCAGTTTTGAACTTAAAGTCAGTGAATATGCAAAGGATTGTTTTTGGTGAGCTTGTCTTCTTTACCATAAGTATTGAGCCCTTGATTATGATCTTGATTATGATCCAAATGGTAAAAAGCAAGTATAGCAATATCTCATTGCAATGCATGGCAAAGTTTGACTCATTCAATCCACCAGGTTTTGCACTACATACCATTAAAAAACTAAAGTTGGAATAGCTGCATAAGTATCTGTAACAGCATTGTTAATCTTCTGACAAGCATTTTACGCCTTACAGCAAGACATGTAAATTATTCTCAAGTGTGCTCCTCCTGGAAACCAGACAAATCTGCCACAGGGGAAAATCCCTGGGAAGATTGATCTCAGTTTGAATTTCATTTTGCTCACCCGGTCACCACAGAGTTGTGGGGTGACCAATCGGACCCCACTGTTCAAAGTGAGACTTATTTGCTGTGACGTTGGAATGTGTTTGTAACCGCCCCTTGGAAATAAATCTTTCACACCGAAGTTCCAGACTAATATATCTACACATTAATTATTAGTCTAGCCATGCCATTGTGTATGCACTGCATACACAATGGCACTGCAAATGTTACACATTGCTAAAGGTATGAAGCTCATGCATTATATAACAAGCTCCCCATCTTTTTGAAAAACAGACATGGTCCTGCACTTAACATCAAAGAGCAATGGGGAGTAAATACATCAAAGTGAGTGACCCCTGGTCTTCAAACCACATTCCACACCATACAGAGACCAGACAACGTCTGCGAATGAAAACCCAACCCATTCCTTATGTTGACTGATGTCAGCAACACACTGAAACACACTACTGTGATTTAAACCATTATGGGTATTTTATATTCCAACTTAGGACGGTGTTGTTAGCCTAAAACAGCACACCTACAAACTCAGAAGTAATGCATGGCGGGTGAAACTCAAGGTTTTCATTGAGTCCATACTAGTGCATACTGTACACAATGTACAGTATATTTATGTTATGTGTGTTTCCTGTGAGGCACAAAAACGCAAATGCTCAAATTAACATGTCCAACCTTTAAGGGCTGTTCACACTCTGGTATACAGCAAACATTACAACAGTTTTTTTTTTATCCCATGATTTTGTATCCCATTTTTTCACCCAGTGCCAATTCCTAATGTGATCCTGGGCTCTACACACCCTCCGCCAACCTGGGGAGGCAGTGGACTGGCCTCATGCTTCCTTCAACGCACGAGGAGTCCATGCTGCCTTTTTTCACCTGACGGGGGAGTTTCCCTGGTTGGACGTAGCGCGTGGACGTTATTCCAACCAGTTCCGGTCCCCTCCATCAGGCACCCCGGCTGGCCAGGGGGGGTGCCTGAGATAGAATATATTTTAAAACTACTGTGTGTTTGAATGGGCTTTTACTCTTGTCCACAATGTATTGAACATTGAGCATTGCTGCCACCTAGTGGACAGGTGGCAATATAAGTAATACTATATTACTTGGAATCAAGAGTCAATAATACATATTACTTTTATAGTGCTGTTGTGCTTGCCACCCACAAATGAAGGGAAGTATTACATTAGTATTAAGCATCCTTCTCGATTTCCTCAAAATCAAAACAAAAGAACAAAAAGCTTATGAATAAAAAACAATGTGTGTGCTGTGAAGCCTGTGCTGGTGAAGCAGACACCTTTTTACTCAATAAATTTAGCACAGTAAAGCATTTATTCAAGTATTTCCAACTCAAAGATCTGAAATTATGTACATCATATGTTCACTAGTGCAGGTCTGACCTCCAAGGACAGAGACAGACTTAGACACGATAATATATTACAACACAGCTGTATATACAAGGAGTTTCACAATCCTTCTCCAACACTACATTCTCCATCTTTCTTCCGTACGCACCTTTCAACCTTACATGCACGCATGTAAACACACACAGTAAACACACAGAAAAGCAAACTGTCTTCTCTACATTTCACAGAGTGCAGAACTGTTAAAAGACTTTTCACATCATTTTTTTTTCTGCGAAAAACTCGCACAATGAGGAAAAGACTTATTTGGATGCTCTAAGACTTCTTGTGAAAAACAAATCCTTCTCAATCTCTGAAAAAAAAAAAAATCTAATTGACTGTAACTTAAGTCAACAGGACATCTTCTAATCGTGTTAATATTCAAATATGTTCACATTTTTGCTAAATCACATTTATGGCATTTAGCTTTTTTTTTTTTTACTTAATCCAAATTGTCTCCGTCTGTCATTGGCATATGCTCCGGTCTTAAGCAAAACAACACACCAAAGGAATTTCCATGCCCCATAGCCCACACATATTTTGATGGTCAAATGGAAAACGAACCAACTGTTGCAAGAACTCTTGCTTTTAATTTTATATTATACGTTTTTAGTGTTAATATATTTTACACACAATATGATGAGGGGTCCAATGACTGAGAACTGTTGAAAGGACCCCCCAAAAAGTGTTATTTCAGTGTCATATTGTATAATGTGTGCAATACTGGGACATAAAATCATGATACATTTTGGGCGATTTCTGGGCATTTTTTTGCCTATAATTACATGCCCAAAATACAGACTCTACGGTTAAAGTGAATAAATGTGTGAAGCTACTTTGGTGTACACACGAGACTGGAGCACATCTCCTTCTTTTCAGGCATTCAGAACCAAGATGACTCGCCGTACAGACCTGTATCTGTATTCATGGTTGTCGATCAGAGACCAATGTTTCACATCTCACAGAGGACAACAGGGAAATCTACATGGATACAAGGGTAGTCGAGCCTCACGATTCCCTGAAAAGAACAATAGTCACATTAGTTTTTCCCCTAAATAACCATCACGCTAATTGGAGTCAGAACTGTTAAGATGAAGTCATACAGTTGTTTTGGCAAGTCGCAATGCAATACCAATTTACAACATGATTCATATTTCTTTCAGTGAATTCACCTGAGGAATTAAATTCTTCTGAATCCTCTTAAGCTTTGACTTTCTCTTGCCATTTTTTGTCACCATGGTCTCTTCGTAGAATTCATGGGCAAGATCACCATCCTCATCATAGTACAAAGAACTACGGAAAGAAAGAACAAGATGAATGTCAATAGGCATAAGCTAGTCTCACAACTTAAGAGAGCCCACCGACTAGGGCTGTAACTATCGATTATTTTCAAAATCGAGTCAACGTCCGATTATTTGCACGAATAATTGATTCATCGGATTATGACACTTATAACCTTCATGATATATTATAACTTGCAAAAAGAAAATAGTTTTAATTAAGACAAAATTAAATGTAATTAAAGCAACTCATGGTTTCTTTAGGATTATTCTGCATACATTTGATTAACGATTAGCTATAGGCATACATGTCAGTCTAAAAGTAACATCACTCTTCTGAACTCAGGTCATTTTAAAATGAATATTCAAACTATGTTTTGTTCTTCATATTATAATCATTATTATGTTTCATATTTTGCTTCTACTGTTGCAACTATCATCAGATTGTAAGGGGAGAGAGGTGGATCACTGCTCTTAACTCTTTAGTTAAAAAAATATGGTTCAGTTGGAAAACACCCATGATAAAAAAAAAGAAAAAAGAAAAAGTGATTAGTGCTGATCTGATTAACAGGTTACTAAATTAGTTGACAACTAATTAAATTATCGATTCGATAATGATTCATTGATTAACTGTTGCCGCCCTACCAATAGGCCTGGTGACGTCTAAATTCAGTGCAAAAATGCAGAGATGGAATTCAATGTTGATTTATATCATCGTGTTTATTTTTGCTTGTTATATCACTGTATTGCATGTTTACACTATTGTTGGTTTTAAATGTATTTTAAATATATAGAAATAAATTGACTTGATTTTGTCTGGCTACGCAATACTAGGCACAAGCAGATGTATTAACGGTACTTATTTAAATCAAAATTGAGCTAGCGATAGAAGACTGAACATGAAATTGGTCACTGATTATTAGTCACCTTCTTCTAGTGAAAACAAATGGCGTTGCATTTCTGCAGCCTTTGAGTCGAGTCAAAGACTGCTCATTCCCTTCGCCGGATGATTCGCCGGCAGCTCCAGAGCCTGAGAAAGGCCAGACACCTTTGGCTTTAGACCCACTTCCTCCCATCTTTACAGATGGGTCATAGCCGCTGTTTACTCAAAGGTTTGGATGTGAAGTAGCCAGGCGGTCCTGCTGCTTCACAAATGTTTGGATCTGAAACAAATAAAAATGATAGAAAATATAGTTTTGCAGGATTAGTTAGTTCACAATTAGATCAAATAGGTCTCCAGAGAAATGTGTTAATATACCCTATGGGGTGACTGATCTACAAGCTTGCAATGTGTCCTGTAATGCATTGTGAGTTTGTAACAGAAAGTGGACACTTTCTTTTAACATTTTAACAATACTAGTGCTGTATGGGGGGGTCCCAACTTATTTTTAGATGGGGCGTCTGCAGCCAGATATAAATTTTGCATCCTACATTAAACTGTTTGAGAAGAGAACCAGAGGTTTACCTCACCAAAGCACAGGGCAATAGTCAATGTAACCGCTATGTTAACTTCACTTCACCACAGGGGTGTAATGCAAAGCAACTGTAATGTTGCCATTGCTGATGCAAATGCACTGTCATGTTTACACCACCCCAGGGAGGTATAGCAACAAAACATTAGCAATGCAAAATGTCACGTTGTATGCACCCTGGAAACTAACTTAATCTCAATTAATCCTCTCACACACCTCCAGACAGTAAACACAATTAACAGCTCAGCTATCCTCATTCACTATTTAGTTGTCAACAATGCAGTGGATTTGTAATTACAAAGTGATAGGAACGTGAGCTGGGACACCATTATGTGAGCTACAAATCAGCAATGAATCAGAGAGATAAACGCCGTTTGCTTGCCATACTGTGAATTAAGAATAATAGACAAATACAGCGACAAACACAGCGTTTTGATCCAGAATGGTTGATGATATTGTGTTGATATTGATGGCATTAGCCTAAGTTGCGCTAGCTGCAAGGTTCAGAGCCTTGGAGTATAAGCAGAGTAACGCAAACTCCGTTCACTTCATGGGACCAGTCCAATGGCGGTTCTTCTACACAGACTTATATTGAGAATGGGCACAACAAATAGGGACAACGAAAAAATAAGGATGAGTACTCGACTGGAAGTAGGCAGAAATGCATTGGACTCAGGCCAGCAGTCCAGTTTTGATGATCTTAAATCCATTTATTTTGTTTTGTAGCCTAATAATAGACATAGTACAGCATACACATTAGACTTGAGTTGTTAGAATACTTTAAAAACATTTCGCACACATGCCTCCTTTCTCCTGAAATTAGCTCTTATTCCCTGCTGAAAACAATGCATTTCCAGCTCCAGCGTGTCCCTCTTTCATGCTACTTGAACAGCCCTCGAGCGCTCAGTTTCTGACCCCTCAATGTCACCACTCTTATACTAGATGCTCTGACAAGGTTGGACAGCAAACGGTTTACCCCGGGGCTAAAGTACAACTTCTCGCTCGGTTAAAGATGATGCATTTCCACCTTAAAGTAATTTGTTTTTGTGTTGTCGCACGTCAGGACTAATGTCATCAGCACAAAATAGATGTGGTCTGCCCGGAGGACAGGCGTGCATTAACGTTTAGCTAGTGTGGCTAATGCTAGAAGAAGAGGGGAGTCAAGTGGTGTCAAGTCAACAAGACAAACATACATGATCATGTTGTTGCTGGTGGTGGTCCTCCATCTACGGAAGTACTGGAAACATCGCTGTTGTCTGAAGATGTTCGCTTATTCTAAAGTGTTGATATTAGAACGTTGTAACGCGTCCTTGATGACCAGCCTGACAGCTACACAACATAACGGTAAAAAAGGCAGCCGAGTATATACAACGAAGTGCGACGGTGTCGCTTACGGGGAAAAGAACAGATTTACGCCTGGCGTCCAACCAGGTCAGGTCGCAACGTAGATCTGTCCTCTTTAACGCCATCTAGAGACAGAGTTCTGACAACTCCGTTCACTTCATGGGGCCAATCCAATGGCGGTTAGTGATTTATCGTAGAGCTCTGGGGTCTGAACGGCGGAGCTGGGTTGGGAAGGAGCGCTTGTTTTATCCGCCGGCTAATACTAGTAGGGCGGGGCGAAGGAAGTTTTACTGAGGTTATGGTTAGGGTTAGGTTAGGTTTAGGCATAGGTTTACTGAGGTTAAGTTTAGGGTTAGGATTAGGTTTAGGCATAGCCTAGTTTTATTGGGGTTGTGTTTAGGGTTAGGTTGGGGTTAGAGTTAGACGATGCTTTATGCGGTTACTAACCCTAAACATAACCTCAGTAAAACTATGCTTCGCCCCGCCCTACTAGTAGTAGCCGGCGGATAAAACAAGCGCTCCTTCCCAACCCCGCTCCGCCATTCAGACCCCAGAGCTCTACGATAAATCACTAACCTCCAATGGCGGCCGCTAGTGCTGCTGGGAAGGGGAATAGTGACACTCTCAGAATGTTGTCATAAAAACGGCATGAACAAAGATTTTTTTTATTATTGTATTAATGACTATACCTTTGTAGAAAATAATCAGTGCATACAAATGAGAGAGGACATGTCACAGGATATTTTCGTATACTTTGTTTGCATTATATTGATTCCTTAAAGAGCAGAATAGTAGTTTTCCCAATAGCAATTCACTTCAAATGAGCTTTATTGACATGAGAAATCGCACCTCATTCACAAAGTGACACTTCCGTAAACGTCACTTTCGCGGTATTCCCGCGAGACTGTTAGGCAGAGATGCATTGGAATCAGACAACAGCCCAGCTTTAATGACCTTAAATCCCTTTATTTTCGTTTTTTTTTTAAATAATGGCACATCATACAAATTGCAGAGACTATAGTTGTTACTGTGAAATAATTTAAATCGACTGTCATTTTGCATACATATGTAAAATAGCTCTTATTTGCGCCACTCTCGTCTTTCAGACTCCATGGTTTGTCACTGTTATGTTCTCGGCGACCACTGAGCACGTGACTAAAACCACGTGACTGCGTACCCCTTCAATGTCGCAACTCTCCCTCTAGAGGGCTCTGGATCTGTCCTCTTTAACGCCATCTACGTACGGTTATAGCTTAAAGGGGAACTCCACCCATTTTGAACATTTTAATATGGCATTAATATACCTTAGAGATGTTGTGTGGACATGATAAAAAAAGTTCCCCCAATTCTGTATTTCCTAAAAATGGAAAAAAAACATGTTGAAATACATCTGATGACATCATCGAGAAGTATTTCACCATGTTAATGATTTTTCTTTCAGACCCCTTTTTACTGAGAGGGTATAAATGGGTCCATTTGGTTCACATTTGTATCCTCTCAGGAAAATTTTGAAAATGGGTGGAATTCCCCTTTAAAGACACCGTGACAAGTTACAGCCATAAAATATGCATACATATATAGGGTAGCTATAATACACTATTTTAAACTGTATGCTGTGTCACATCACATAATTCACCAGGGTATATAAAGTTATTTTGTTTAGAGCACTCTTTATTGAATGCACACAACTTTAATACAAGCAACATTCCTCGTTTTTCAGAAATAAATCAGAAAACGTTTGGAAACAATGGAACACATGGAGACATTTATATAAAGAAGACAGTGAAATGAAATAAGGCAATGATGAATCTCACAAAGAACAGTAAAACAAGGAGACAACACATAACATAAAAAAGGAAATTGGAATGACGAACAGCTTAAAGTTTAACACATGTCATTCATAAAGTATTCCAGTCAACCAAAATGAACTTGACATTGCTCTCTCTCTCAACATTCATAATTCCATACAAATGTCCGTATTATACACCAGTCGTACTCACACAGGAACAGTACAAGAAAATTCTCGAGAACTTGGGCCTGGGTCAAATGAAAATCCTGGCAGCTAGAATTAGTTTTAACTTTATCAAAAGATATCAGTGTGCAGCTGTGTGAAGCACCCATGTGCAAGTTAAAGGAAGCAAATTAAAAGTTTCTTTGTTTGCTTTAAGAGCTGGTTTCCTTCCATGGCTGCTGTTGGCTACCTCCTGCATTTGCTAACATACAATCTACAACAAGACTGCAGGTGCCATGAAAAAGACTATAATTCTTTATCAACAAGTATTTACAAATATTTCTTACACATCGGAATGGTAATTAAATTCAAAAGCTGCTGTGCACTCAGTGCTATGGGTGGTATTTTCATATCCGTCATCCCAGCACATCACCTGAGTTTTATTAATGATGGATGCTTGAGGTTTTCTTCACATAATGGAATGGTGAAAGCAATAACTGATAAACTTATTAAAGTTAAAGTGACCAAAGCTGGGGTATTCAAGATTGTCAAATAGGACCCAATAGTGAAAGACATTCATGGACAAAGCCAGTGTCTATTCAGGCTCATAGTCTTACATGATTTCATCTCACATTCTCTCATCAGGCACATCAGGCTCTTCTGGGTGTAAGGCACTTCTCTCTCATTCTCTCACACGCACGTTCGCGCTAGCACTCTCTCAGTCTTGCGCCTTTTCATTCTCTCACTCACTCTCCTCCATGTGGAGGCAGGTGTTTGAATTGTGTTCTCTCTGGGAACTTTGAATGCAAGACGACCGGTCCTCTTCAGATGAGTTTCCAGTCAAGTGGTGCATGCCATTCCCCGGGCAGAATGTCCTCTCACCCAGGGGTAGAACCAGCAAGAGCCTCCTGCATCTTGGTGCGGGCAAGAGCGTAACGTTGTACTATCTGCTTGATATGCTCCTCCTCTTCACGCTGCAGGATACGCATGAAGTTCTTCAACTCGGGCATAGAGAAGGCGTGCCACTGTACAGGAGGACATGTTGTGTATTAGTACTTCTTTATTGTGTACTAGTAAATAATTTAAACATCAGAGTATGAGCCGAAGAAGTGTTTTGGATCTTATGCAAAAAGGGAAAAAAGATGGATGAACCACAATGGCTCTTATACTCACATTGACTTCTCCAGTTTCATTCTCCTTCAAAACCAGGCTGAGGACCTTCTCGTTTGGGCCAGCACAAAGACGTCGATAGAGTGGACGGTCATCAGCAGATAGCTTACGGAGGTAAACTGAGGGGAAATGGAGAGGGAAAATGCTCTGTAAACACATTATGAGTACTAAGGAGTTACGGCTGGGCAAATCAACATTATACTGTATCTATGATTTCCCCAACTGTTTTAATTGTTCTATTCTGGCTTTACACTCTTAGTTATCATATGCACATTGCTGATTATACTTTATGCATTAATGTATTTAGTCAAAGATATTGTGCTATTCCATTTGGACCCACTCATAACTATAACATTAGGCTTACCTTGGTCGTGACGCTCACTGCGCTCGAACAGAGCGAACTTGCCAGGATTGTCCACCACAGTGAACTTCTTCAGCAGTGCCTCGATGACCTCACGGGCGGACGTTCGGGAGCTTATGTGTAGGTGTTTTGATGCATCTTTCGGCAGGTAGAATGATGTGCGACGTTTCACTAAACCACCCTTCTTGTTCCCAGCCTCATGGCCCGCAGCCCCTTTCTTTGGTGGCGGAACCGAGACAGGGCGTACCAGCTTGAACTGAACTTTTATGAACCCATTGTAGGAGCCATCTTTGTTCTGTAAATGAAAATAACATATTTGTGGTAAAAAGGCAATGCATTTTTACAATCTTGTTTCACTCAAGGTATTTGTTTCACTCAAGGGGACTCACCATGTTCATGAACAGGTTGCTGTTGACTTGGGCATTGTACTCCTTTACCTTCTGCTGAATCTCTGCAGTTGTCAGCTCCTTCTTTCCCACTTCAACCTGTTCATCCTACAAATAAATAGAGAACAAGCAAATGTATGGTCATTCATTCTAGAGAAAAGCAGCTGATAAAAACATGGGATTCATTCACCAGCAGGTGTCAGCATTGAGCTATCTTTGATCCAGGCCTATTGAAACATAAAGTCTGCTACTTCATGGCTAAAACCACTCACTGTCATGCCCACTACATGTGTAGGATAATGTACCAGCATGTGTAGAGCCGAATAATGATCCGATGCCAATGAATCACCAAAAATATTGATAGAAATGTAGCTTAGATGTTCACTGTGGGAAAAGTGAGGTCATGGTCCCAGGGACAAGATGACATTAATGGTGGTGAGTGGTGGAGTTCACACAGGGGCCGACTTACAAAATTAAGCTGTTTAATAGCACACTGCTGCTGGCAAGTTAAAACCATAACATTTCTATGAGTTCACATAAATTCTGAGAGTAGACGTCAACACTGTAATTGAAATCATATGATGATTGCTGAGAATGTACGCATAAATGTTTAAGCATTTGGAGGAAATACACTTTTAAAGACATTTTAAATTGTCTGAAAACTTTAACATGTAACAACAAGGATCTCAGAGAATTGTCCTGAAATCTAGTTCACAACCTGGGAGGTTGTGATTCGATCCCATGGTCATAGCAAAGACAGTGAAAGATGCACTCAGCATCAGGTTTTGGATTGGGGTTCAGTCCCTGCAACATACAGTTTCATTTCCGTTGGGTGTACTTGTACATTACACTGCCTCATGCTACAGAAAAAGAAGACAGGTTACCCTATGGGCCTCAGGGCCCATTACTTAAAAGTACCGGTATAGGATTTTAATATCTTGCAATTCTAACTGCTCTATAACATATAAGATTTTTAGTAAACAGTAGTAGATAAAAGACAAATATAAGAGTAGTAGTTGTGTTTGTTTATATGTCTCCATTCTCTCTTTTCTCAAAGTCAGCACCAGTTGCATCAGATTCCTGTCCTGACTTCCTGTCAACGTAGCAAAGAGGAACCAAAGAGGAACCGACACCATGATGTCAGCCCTCTGCCCACTGATTGGACCCAAACCGGTTCCTCAACTCCTCCTATCTCTTCGTGGGGGAGGGGAGTGGAGGGGGGGTAGATCGGGTGGCCATGAGGAACTTGCTGGCTGCTGCAGCTGTTTGCCATGTCTGTGTGCTGAGCCTCTGCTCTGCATTCCTAAACACTGTATTCATGTAAAAATAGCACCCCACCCCCAGGCTTGCTCCCCTCCTTGCCGCACGGGACAAAGCCTTGCTCTGTTAACACAGCATGTCCTGTGGTCAGCTGCCTCATCATCGGCCATACACTCCCAGACCCCAGTCATCTTTTTCTCATCGTGCACATTTGCCCTCCGGCATCTGCCGGCCAGTCAGACTTTAAGGCATTTCGACACGAGAGAAACCACAGCTATGCTCTTCCTGTGTCTAATGGTGGAACTTCAGTTCCGCTCTGAAATTAACATTCAATGTACTGCAAAACGTGGTCTAGCAGCAGTAGTGTGGAGAATTCTGTGCTCTCCACATTAAATAGCCTAGTTTGATATCTGGGTATCAGCAGAGCCAGCCTTTCCTGATGAGTATTATAACCCATGGATCAATATCCATAAACCCCTCTTGATCGATGTTGCTAACATCAGCACCATGACTGATACCCATCTAATTATGTGGAAAGAGCAGTCTCCTTTGAAATTATACATCTATTTATTTATTTATTTATTTACATACATAAGGCCCTATTCCTAATGTACTAAAAAAAATGTATAATTTCAAATGAGACTTTAACTAGGGTCTGGCTAGACAGTGCTTGAATGGAAAGCCCTAGGGTTCTTCATTCAAGCACTGTCCAGCCAGACCCTGTGACCACTTTAAAAGGATTTGGTTTATTGAACATTAGCGGCTCATTAGAAGCCCAACTGGTCACAGCTGTTTGGTGACTTAATGGAGAGCTAACAGCAGCTCATTGATCACTGTCGGGATCAATAAATGAATCCTGGGGCAGATTGAAGGGAAGGCCGAGTTTATGTCCAGTAGGCAATCATGGGACAGCTGTCTTTACTCTGAAGAACACGTGCATAATTACATGCTGCATGTGCCGTGTTATCTTGGCCTGGCTCCAGCCCTGAATAGCTACCATTAAAAAAAGATGGGTCCTGGCGACATGAAAATCTTGTGTCAGCCTAATGTTATCTCCCTGTCCACAAACTTATGTTTGGTGTCAAAATTAGAATGTTAGGCTTGTCTGTTTAGTGTTTAGAAAGCAGTTTCAGTATGAATAACCTGTTCTGTGCTCTTTACACAGGAAGTGCCATCCCATTGTGAAACTGCACTGTGGGCGGAGATTAAAGTGCAAAATGATCCCCTATGGAAAGACCTAACCCAAAACATTCCTGTGAGTCATTTTGCTCGACCTAAAATGTGGAAGAATATTCATGCTTGAGGAGTGCGTTTAATGAGATACACAACAATGAATGAACCATGACTGTTAAGAAACTTGAGTAGGTGGAGTACGTCACTAAAACAGTTGTGGGCTTGTTTCCATGCATGCATAGTCGTGTTCTGTGGGAGTGTGTGTGTGTGTGTGTGTGTGTGTGTGTGTGTGTGTGTGTGTGTGTGTGTGTGTGTGTGTGTGTGTGTGTGTGTGTCAGCCATTGTAATGTCTGCGAATGTTTTGCTGGTTATCTCATGTAATTATTACTATGATCATGTACTTGTCAATGCTTTGAATGCTTATTATTTGTATACTGTTTGATACTCTGTACTTGTGGAAATTCAATAAAATACTTTAATTGTAATCAATCTGGGAACTCATTGGCAAAACAAAAAAACAGCGCCCTCTTGTACGTATAGACTACGCTGTAATAACTACAGAAGTGCACAGTTTGTTAATAAAATAATGCAAAACCATTATTCATACACAGCAGCTTCCATAAAAATAACATCACAAAGCTTTGCAAAATGTCTGTAGTCATAGCAATAGTCAACCCCGACAGTAGGCCTAGTACATAAAGTGTAGTACAATCTGACCAGATTTAACAAGGTTGTTGAAGTAACTCTGGAGCAACTTTTCAATTAAAACAGCTAAAGTTGCACAAGTATGATTGCGATCTGCAATCTGGTAACCACCACCATATTAGGTCATCGAGTGAGATCCATCAGGGAAACAAAACAAAACAAAAAACGTCTATCTCACCTGTTTTTTCTCTTTCTCTTTAACAACGGGTTTACGAATGAATGATGTTCTGGCAGTAAAGTACTGTTCGAACTCCGAATCCGAGTCGGACTCACTGCAGTAGCCGCTGCTAGTGGAACTTCCCCACGTCATCTCAAAGGACGGGGTCTTGTTATCCGAGCCGCTGTCCGCCTCTTTAATGCTCATGGTGGTCAGATTTACACTGTAACTATTACTAACAACGTGACACTACTACGGAGTCGATTATTAATGTATTCGCCTACTCAGCGACAAAGAAACCACTCTTCTTCAGGCTACAAAACACGACAACGACGAGTGCGTTCTTCAAACCTTAACCAGCAACAACTGTGTGTGAACAGTTACAACATACAGGATGCGCTCTGTGGTCTCCGCCCTGGTCGTTTCCCTCCGCTGTGTGGCCCCCACTCCCTCAGTGTTGCCAACTGCCAAAATCCAAAATGCACTAGTGGCACTTCCAAAATGCACTAGATGCTCGCCTGGAAGGGAATATGACCATTAAATGACCATTAATCTTCTACATTCTCTAGTTGTGTAGACTTGGGATAATTCACATGATGAATATTTTAACTCTTGAGAGTGTAAAAATGAAACCAAATGGACCCGCAAGGGTCCATTCGCTAAGTTGGCAACGCTATCCACTCCCCCACCCTGGCCCGGCGCGTGGCCCCACCCAGCAGCACCCAGCGGGACCAGAAAGGCTAGAGCCATAGAGTATAGACAGAGTTACGACGACTCCGTTCACTTCATGGGGCCAGTCCAATGGCGGCACTTCTACCTAGACTTGAATAGAGAATGGGGACAACAAATAGGAACAAGTCCTGGACCTGAAGTAGGCAGAAATGCATTGGACCCAGTCAACAGCCCAGCGTTAATGATTGCTTTTAGTAATAGTAGGCTACAACATGAACATTATTGTACACTAACACTGTTACTGTAGGCCTACAATACCGTTGGCATGTTGAAAAATGCATAAAATAGCTCTTATGTGCGCCGGCGTCGTTGAAGACAATGCATTTCCAACTCCAGTTTGTCCCTATTCGGGCTGCATGAACAGCAGCTCGAGCGCTCAGTTCTGACCCCTCAATGTCGCAACTCTCCTACTAGATGGCTCTGAGAAAGGCCGTTGAGTTGGAGGATTAGAAAATACACAAACCGGCGCAACCGGCTTTGATTGGTCGCCCTCGGGAAACACGGAAATACCAAGCCGCCGATGACATCACCCTTTTGATTTCCTGTAGGCGAACATTAAACTGCCAACGTGAGAGCGGATCATGTGAGGCGACCTCATGTGAACATTAGCCTAATAAGTAATATCCCCCCTTAGCTGGTTCTATTTTATGTAGGCTAATTGTTTTTTATGATTTGTTTGTGTATAATGTAGGCATACTGTAATTTATTGTATGTAGGCCTATGGATGTTGCTATGTAAATAAAGATCATCATTACAACTTTTGTTTGCAAAATATAACTCAGTCTAAAGTGTCAGCTTTAAAGGCTTTGGTATTTGGCCAATATCTGTGTTGACTTTGCCCCCCCCCCCCCCCCCCCCCCCCCCCCTACTTCCCTTATACCACACCTATCTTTGAACTAATTTTCCTTTGTTATGACTTCAATTACACTTTGCATAACTTACATTTAGTGGCTGCATCTAGCATGTTAGAACATAAGACTCAAAAGGTGAAAACACCCTGGTGTGGCATGTTACGATGAATATCATTGTTTTTCCAGCAGTTTTGAAATAGAACTGCACTCTGACGAGTGCCAACTTGCGCATTACACACAAGTAGACCATAAATGCATACCCCAAATTGCCTCCAATGAGTTGGTCGTTGTGAGCTTGCCACCATTGGTGTGTGATGTGGGAAGTGAGGACGCTGGTGTTGACTGTTTGCTGCTTCACCTCCCAAAATGTATGTATGAATGGACCATTGTAAAGCGCTTTGAGCTCTTGGAAAAGCACTAAAAAATGCAATTCGTTATAGGCCTATTTGTGTGCACGCATATAGGGCGGTCACCATCTAATCCTGACAAACAAAGGGCAGGTTTCCCACCTAAATAAAACAAAAGAATGTCCGCACACGATACTCATCTGCCCTGTTTTACTGAGGGGGACAGATGAGTATCGTGTGTGGTCATTCTTTTGTTTTATTGAGTTTATTCAGTTATTCGGACACAACAAACTGCTGGACAGTTTGTTGTGTCCAGCACCGTCTTGAACTATTGGGATGTGCATATCGGTTTCCTTTTATACATTTTTCCCACCTACTCACCCAACCAATCTCTTATTTTATTTGACGTAACTTGCTTTTGTCATCAAACATACCATATATACCATATCTACACACACACACACAGGTATATACACACACACACACACACACACACACACACACACACACACACACACACAGGTATATACATACAACGTACCTATCTCAATTGCATCACCATTACATCCAGCTAAACTAATCCAGCCAATCGATTGTTTCCAGCAGCTGACCGACTGACTGATGACATAACTAAGGTACGCTTGGTGATTGGCCGGGTATATATGTATGTATATACAGTATGTACGTAAATACAATAGGCTAAATACTTACACTAAACCCAAGGGCGCTATTTGTGTGTGGGGTAGAGTGGGCGGTTCAAATCCCGACACAAGTTGAAGTGTCCATGGGCAAGACATTGAATCCTAAATTGTGCCGGTTGGTACCTTGCATGTAAAAGGTGCTACAGTACATACACACACATATCTGATCTATGTACTGTATGTGTATGTACTGTTTGTCATGGTAAGAATGGTAGCCCCTTATTGGCTGCTGATGGTGATGTAATTAAGGTATGTTTCACGGTTGGTATATGTCAACAACAGGTCTAAAGGATTTAGAACAGCAGTGTAAGAGACAGAGAGAGTTAGTAACAGTACTTGTGCGCTTTGCTTGCTCACAAGTTGAGCAATGCATACCAAGTTATAATGAAACTACTAGCACTGAATAGCAATGAATCACAGACACATTTACACCTGCATGGATTTAGGCAAAATAATATGGAAAATAAAAGTAAGAAGTGCTCCTCATATTTCCACTATTCGTATTCTTGATTTAGGCAACCTAATACAGATAATGCTAAATGTCACTCACAACCTTTGTTGTGTGAATCCTGGGGCACAACCACAGAGCGGTCGGCTTTAAGCCCATTGTCCGAATGTTCCCCCAGTTTCAGAGCCAGACCTTTGGGGTCATGGTATGCAACCTCTGCATAGCATGACACCTACGGAATTCTGGATAACTTGGAAAAGACACAGTCTCATCAGTTGAATAGCTCACAGTGCAGTGATTATCGTTTGCACAGTTCTGGCAGTATCTTTGGAAAGATTGCCGGCACTCATTTCATCCTTTTAAGTTCTCTTATTTAAATCCTAAAAGGACCAAGTGAGTGCTTGGTCCTGAGATGAGATATGCTTTATTAATCTCAGAATGAAAATTAAAGCTCTACAATAGTATAATGTGACACATACTGTAAATCAAACTGGACAGACAGAAAAACAACAAACAGGAATTCTGATCAGTCAACTGTCATCACACAATTATAGTGTAAAAGTGTAAAAAGAAAAACGTATTCTCAAATAGCAGCTACAGGGAGAGTTCACATATTGAAAGAAGACAACACTGAAGTCAAACAACAAGAAGGCACAGTCAAAACTGTCTGTTTGGATTCATGTTCCAAACGGTGCTAACTCAAATTAAAAAGAAAAAAAAAAATCAAAAGACTCGTACCACCATTTCGTACCATGTTGATGTCGAAGGAATCTAGCCACACAGACCATGTACTGTAGAGCAGACTTAAAACCATTGAAAATAAGTAAAGCACTCGAACAGAAGCGCAAACTTGAGCACATGAGGCGTGCCTAAGCAAGGCACTACACAGCTAAGTTGTCACACCTGGCCTAAGTCAAACTAAGGTCTCCGAGCTAGGTGTGACTATAACCTGTTGGGCATGTACAATGAGTTAATTGATGCACACATAAATAACGCATACGCACGCAATAAATCTGAGAGATATGAGATCCACAGACAGTTTTCTCTGTATATTAACACATCATGGAAAGCAGTCAACTGTATGTGATTCTGGGCACTCAGACAGATGTATCCTGTGTGCTGTCCACAATACGTGGATGGTCCTAGCTCAACCTAGTTCTGAACTTCTGAGCCCAGTTAGCTTGACTCAGGCCAGGTAGGAGTCGGACTGCAAAAATCAACCATCCTCACACAGCCTGTGCTGAACAGTGTGATGATAGGTAGCACTGTAGACTGCGATGGCGATATTCTGAGAATCAGTTATCTCTTTGGATATTGCACATGGGTATGCCCAGGTTGTCATTACGATGTGGACATCAAGGTTTTTGTCCAAGTGACAAAACTACAATTTGCCAGAGAGAACATTGGGCTGAAAATGATTGATGTAACACAATAGGCAAAAAGAAGAAGAGAAGAAGGTTTCCTTATACAGGTAGATAGGTTGATCTTGCGAACAAACACACACACACACGCACGCACGCACGCACGCACATACACACACACACACACACACACACACACACACACACATATACACACACACACACACACACACACACACACACACACACACACACACACACACACACACACACACACACACACACACACACACACACACACAAATAAAACCACGCAGAGCCTTTGACTGGCCTCCCTATTATGTGTACCGTATATATTGTTTTCCTAATTGACGTAAATGGCTGAACCTACCGCAAACTTATAAATGCTCATTTTTACTACATGTAGATAACATACTGTATATGATCTTTAAACCTCAATTAGAATAAACCCTATCTGATGTGCGATATCACCTTACTTGCTATATGAATCATTATATCAGATGAAATTACATGAACAAATAGAAAATATACTACTATTACTACTATCAATCAGAATAATAACAATAATAATAAGCAATCATGTCTCTAGTTAATTCAGCATGTTCAGTATTATGATTCCAACCATCTAGCGACGGTAATGTTAAGAGCAACCTATAGATGTAGTGCTTCATGCATACTGCATCTTGTTTTGGGTCTCCTTGAAACATGGAATGCCTCATCTTATCCAGTTCACCAATAGTGAGAAGAACATAGCCTAACTATTTGCAGCAGAGGGAAGCTAACAGAAACATGTGACTCAGATATAGGGAACCTCTTACTTCTGCATGCAAATGGTAATGTTTAACCAGTGTCAACTAAAAGAGGAACAACCCCATCTGATTGCATCCAAAGTTATATGAGCCATGGCAAACAGCCAAGTTAATTAAATACTTTCCTACTGAGGTCCTTACCACATTTGTGTCCGTTTCTATGGTGTGCTCTACAACACATGTTTGGTCAGCTGTGGAGCCTCGGTCCCAACTGCAGTCTAACTGGATGAGGGCACGGCATCTGTGATGGCATGTGAATCTACAATCTGTGAATTTGTGAAAGTAATATTAAAATCGGAATAATAACCATTTCCTGTTATTTGCACGAAACAAACGTGAAGTAAAGAAGTCTTTGAATGTATAAAAACTACATAAAACATCCCAAGCCTGAATCATTTCAGGACTGTATGTTATTGTAAATGGATAATGTCGTCCTCTACTGGCCATTTAGTGTCATTACAGTTTGATTCCTTAGATGTAAAATGAAATGACAGTAAAACATAAAAAGCAATGGTTCTTCTATCATGAAATCAAATAGTAAATATGCAGTAATATCATCCATAAGAAGTATTATAGAAATAGTAAGTAATATATAAATATGTATTACAAATATACACCATCAAAGCCTGTCATCCAAGCTTTCAATACTGAATGGTGCTGTGTGTACTCTGTATAGCGGCCTCTGTTGCTTTGCTAAACATAGGTATCGAATATCGATATAGGCCTCAATAGAGCAACATCATGAATATTAGCATTAGTGTCATTCAAGCAGCAGGGTGGTTTAATCACATGAATCAGTGTTCCTAAATATTATGATAGCTAATCTACATCCCCATAATGGATGGCATTGCGATTCAGTTTGAGCTTGTACGTTGGCTAATTTTGACAAAGACATTTTGTGTAGGGGAAAAATAGATAGGTTAAAGGTAGGGGAAGTGATTTCACTTTTGTCAGATATCACCAAAAAAAATCTGTTAAAATGCTCTATTATAAGGTGTGCAGACAATATATATAGTCCCCCCCCCCCCCACGTTAGCAGAGGAGCTAATAAAAGTTCCCCAGGTGGAGGGTGAATTCTCCTCCAATCAGGATCGAGCAGCAGTAGCTACTCTTGGGCGCCCCTAGTGCACCAGGCTGGTACTACACAATGAATTTCAAATCAATTACCCAACCTTTAAATAAGTACTGTATAGGGTTTAAAAGGTTAACAACACACGCATGAAGACATTCACATGTTAATACAAAAACAAGATTGTGTGTTACTGCTGGGTTATTCATTCTGGGATCCTTGTAGACCTTGAACTCCAAAACAGTGCTTGATATATTTGGTGGCTTGTAAAACAATGTCCTAACTGTAAAGGAAATGTAAGTGTTGAGTTCCTTAGTGTAGGCTGGTACAGCATCCCATTCACATGCTCTTGTAATGGGAAGGCAGATTGACTGAAAGATGGAATGGAATGATGCAGTTTCCTTGTGACTCCTTTTATAATCAGGTTTTTGCTGAATCTTGCTAAGACAGGTGCTGTTTTGGTAGCACAAAAATGTCTCTGTCTTCCAAACCAAACAGTGAAACTACAACAGAAAGAGGGCAATGTGTTTTCTAGACTAGGTAGACTAGTCTAGTGGCTGTGAACATATTTCCTGTGGGTGGAGAAGACATACAGTATCTGCACCTCTTCGTAGCTCATGTACTACAGTGATTGGGAAAGTAACTGCGACCGTGAAACCCGATTCTGAACATGACTATAGAGGAAAATTATTGGTGAAAAATGATATACTATAAACACACAGGAAAATTCCATAATATGCCTTTAACCTTTAGCCTTATGTGTCATCAAAGATAACGGATGTAATATTTTCATTTATATTATTCGTAATTTTCGTAAACATTTTTTTTGGATTACAGGTTACTAAATATATATATATAAAATGTATATTAGCAATACCATGTAGGCCTTCATACATGTTATTTTAATGTATTGCTGTCAATGTTTCCACTGTACATCATGCTCAGTTGTACTGTATGGTGGCAGCCAGCAGTTACATATTAATCTAATCTGTTTTGCTTTGCAATGCAATGACAATAATGTTTTGAGCTTATGCTCTAGTATAGCCTATGCTAATATAAGTTAGAGAGTTATAAGTTATAAGAGAGCATAGACATGTGGTATAAATATGTTGATGTTCTGGAGAGGCGTTTTGGAGTGGCTGTGTGATCAGTAGTACAAAGAGATTGTTAGTGACTCTTTTGCATGAGCAGTTGTGGTGTCTAGTTCAGGGAACTGTTGCTAATTATTTATATGCATATGTAATGAACAAGCCTCATTTTAAAGCCAGATATGTATGCCCAGGAGCTCAAAAAAGGAAGCAAACATGTTTTTTGCATTTCTTAATAAAGCATGAACAAAATAATACCGATCATATTAGTAATATAGTTGATGAATCAGAATTTCGACAGGACCACACAACTTCTATGCAAAACCACTTAAACCATATTAAGTTCCCCAGGGGTTTATCGACACCCTCTCTGTCTCTACATCAAAGTTCGTAGCTGAAAACAACAATCTGCAAGCTCACAACGCATCGCAAAGTCATGCTTTGTACAGGCCTGTAGATTTTCTCTGAATGCCTATGATGGTATGCCCAGAACAGTGACGTCAGGATTCATGTGTTTACTGCATGCAGCTCAGCTGCTGACATGCTGCTGGGAATCATAATGTTCCCCTCATAGAAACTCCTCATTAAAGCCATTGAGCCACAGTGAGTAATGTTGTCTTCAAATAGAGCCACTCTCACAGACAGGCAGCCCTGTTTACTTCTACTCCAACACAATGACCGTAAGCTACATGGCCTGGCGCAGATTGCTGAAACACATCCATGACTGCAGAACTCTTTGAGTCTTTGACCGCCTTAATAGTTTCCTAGAGTTTTAGTGTTATGGTCAATCGTCTCTCATTCTAGTATCTTCACACTCACTAATAAGGCATAATAAAGGCTGCAACTATTGAATATTGTTCTGACAAAATTCTAAATTGTTTGCAAAACAATAAAACTTACTGGCACAGCGGAGACTCTGCTTGAACAAGCCCCATATGAAGTCTCCACACTGGTCACACCAGGTGGGCTGTGTGTGGCTACAGGGTTGGAAGTTATGCCCCTCTCCTTTCTCCTCTACAAGACGTGGATCCTTGAAGTCACTGAGGAGTCTAATGATGCCCACTCTGCTCAGCAGCTCTGGCACCTTGGCTGGGCTGATCCTCAGGGCATTGGTCCTCTCCAGGCGAGGGGGCGAGCGAGGTGCCTGGTTAAATGGTGCATTTTTATATTGTCTTTATCCAATGTGCTTTACAGAGATTGTGCATTACATTCACCGATTCACGTACAGACAGCAGTAGAAACAATGCATCAGTAAAGGATTTTAATTTTAGATTTCATAAGGGTGACTATTCCCAAATAAGGGGTATAAAAGAGCGTGTTAGTGCCACTCTGCAAACTTGTACATCTGCTTTTGTCTTACATGTCAAAAATAAGATCTCAAGGTGTGTTAAGTGAGAAGTGAGAATTTAGAAGGCATTTTGTACAACCGGCCACATCATGTCCTAATGGATTAAAATACAAAATGTTCTTCCACTACTTGGTACCTGTGGGTTGGTCAGCTCTATCCGGTCTCTGTCCAGTCTCAGGTCATGGAGCTCAATGAACTCCCCCCAAGACATGTTGTCATTCAGTCTCGGGACTGTGCCACCATCACCATCATCATCACCATCATCACCACAGTGGGACAGCACACCTGCAACGTCATATCACTCATTTGTTGACTTTGGGAAGTCCAAGTTAGGCCCTATGCAGGCTACATGTGACGTTGCATAATAGCTTTTTAGGACGTTTTTTTTAGGACAACTAATGGAGCTGGATCAGCGGATTAGATTGTTATCTAATGCTGATACTCTATTAACTGCTTCCTACTATTTTTAATTGTTTTCAATTAAAGCACTGTTACCTATAGAATTGTGCAAATAAATAATACATTTCAGTGTGTATTTCATTTTAATGTCAGTGTATCTATATATTATATAGGCTATCTATAATAATAATAACAATAATAATAGCAATTCCCAAAGCTCTTCGTAAGACTATAAGAAAAACAAGTTGGCCACCAGAACGCTACAAGAACGGGGAAAGACAAATACTGTTCAGTGTTTAATAAGACAATGGCCTATAAACAGACACTTCAAGGGTCTCTTAAGACGTTTCTCCACATGGTCTCTCTCCAACTTGCTAAAAATGCACGGTTACTTACCTAAAACAATGTTTCACCAACTCGAGTCAGATCGTCAGAGTCAAGACGTTTCCTAGCCGACAACCAAATCTTCCGCAGGAACCGCTATGTTAAAAGTAACGGAGATGTACTGTACCGTCTCTGATCTAGCAGCTGCTGCCTCCCATACAGCAACAGTAGGCTGGCTACATTCGTATCTCTGGAAAAAATAAAGCATCATTCTTCGTTTTCCAAGCAGGAGCGTGGTATTTACAATACAGCAGCAAAGCGGGCGTCATCTTTTGTCACTTTCTTTTGTTGCAGAAAAGATAAGACGGCAGACTACTAAACCAAAGAAAAGGAAAAGTGAGATGCCTGAGATTGTGAAAGTTGACATCCGGAATGTTTTCACATAGGGGGTGCTTCTGAGTTCTGAGACGCTTCTGAGACGTAGGCCTACACGGGGGCGTGTAAAGTTGTCTCCTATCCCACCCTCCGACGAGTTATCCGAAATATGGATGTGTTTTTGATTCAGCACACGCGTGAATTGAACATCTGAAAGTGATAAACCCTAAAGCCTAATATTTAATTGAATTGATTGGATTTAATACCAACCAACAATAAAAATGCGAAGCATAGCCTGGCCAGTATAGACCAAAATTGAAAAGAAACGTGAGCTGATCAGAAATTCAAGAGGACTGCCGTTGTCCAGAAGTATATACGGTGATTCACTCTCCTATGCCACAAAAATGTGGAACGCCCTCGGCTACAGTGTGAATCCATACACTCGTTCAGAACCGCTGTAGATGGATGCAATTCGAAACTGGCCCCTATGAAAAGCCAAATGCCCCTGAACTGCTCTGTTGGACTTCTCAACATATGATGTTTGCACAGTCATTTAAACGGAGTATTGACTAAATAAAACAAATAATTAAATGAAAATAAGACTTGATTGATAACTCATTGGAGAATGGAGAATAAGGCATTTCAAGCACAAAACTGTTAACTGTGTATGCCAGGCATACATTGTATGACACCATGCATACTTGTTTATAGGGCCCACCATGTTCAGCTACATCATAACATTTAGAGACATACAAATATACAGTGGCCAAAAACAGGAAACCATCTTAGGAAAAACAACGGGGTAAAAGAGGGTGGGTGGGGGTTTTTAGATTTTATGCAGCCAGCTTTGAATTGCAGCCATCCGTAGGTGTGCCACTTGGGTTAAAAGTCCACCAGGTGCAAATTCTTACAGACTTGCAGAGAATATTTAATTATGTTGTAATTAAGTACAGTATTCAACCCAAGAACATCTTAAAGAGATTTTAGGGGGGGGGGGGGTTAGAATTGCATCCGTCCACACAAGATTTATAATATTCTATGTTTACATTTTCCTTAAGAATTGTTGAAAACTGCAGATGTGTAATTGTGTGATTATTCTGGTGCTATTGCTTAACTACTTCCTTTATGTTTGAGACTACCGCACCTGCACTCAACCATGAAGAAAGGTCAAAGATGGGAGTAGTTCACCCTTTACTTATAAAGTTATTGAAAGTTATTGATGAAAAAACATGTCAATTTTGAATTCATAACAAAGGCATTCACACACTATTCTATAAAGCTGTTATAGTTATTTTAATTGTATGAATGGATGATATAAACAAAATGTTTACATTCAGGAACCAAAGAATTTTAGAACAAAATATTCCAGATCCAAAATATTCCAGCCTCCAGTTAAAGCATTGTCAACTTGACAGTCTGACAACAAATTACTTGCAGTCATGCAGCCAACATTCCCACGAATCCCCTAACAATGTACAGGAATTCCACACTACGGTAACTGGTGCACAGAAGTACAAGGTTTCTTCTAGTGCTTGGTATTCAAATCCTTTTGATTTTTTTCTGTAGCATCGGTCATCAGTTGGCATGCAGTCTTGTGCTTGGGCCAGTGCTTCACCTGGCATTCTCTGAAAAACACAGCAGGACAAAGACTTTAGTCTCATCTAGAGATAAATTATGAGGATTTTGAGATGCACAAAGAAACAGTCTCAGACTTCATGTGACCAGAGTGTGACATCAGACAGTTGGGACTTTGGTTGTCTATGATGATGATGCACGACATGAAATTTGCTTTCAAATCTTTCAAAAAGTATTAAACATGTGAAAACAGTTAGGAGTTACTATGGAAGTACAACTATACTAGTGCCGACTTTCATATGCATGAAAAGTTTGGCATTGATGTGTGTGTTTTGTGAGATGTGCTCTCCAGACAGACAGACAGAGAACTCACTCACGCGCGCACGCGCACACACACACACACACGCGCGCGCGCGCACGCACGCACGCACGCACGCACGCACGCACGCACGGACACACACACACACACACACACACACACACACACACACACACACACACACACACACACACACACACACACACACACACACACACACACACACACACACACACACGCATACGCACGCACACACATTATGTACAATATTGAATGATATCATTTAGCTTCTACCTGGTGCAGTAGCGTTCTCCCTGGCAGCGGGAGCATCTCTTTGTGGCCTCCTGACCACACCATCCACACTTGGGTTTCTCAGGTATTAAACTTTCCATCACATCCAGACTATATGTTTGGGCCAACCTTGTTAATGGAAGTTATCAAAATAAAGGTTCAAGGTTTTTATTTGTCACTCCAGTGTATGTCAGGACATATACAGGGATGAAATAGCGTTTCCACTTTCCACAGTGCAATAAGACAATAGTCAAGACAATAGACAGTGCAATAAGACAAAGTCGAGACAATATATGGACGAGACAAACAATAGTGCAGCAGACTAGTAAAGTGCAAACTGTACACCTAACTTGTGAACTCACAAACACATGCAGATGAATATAAACTCAAAAAGCTCCTATAGCAGGGATACATTTGGTACCTGTGTGCTTGTTGTCTCAGGTCTTTCTCAGAGGGATTGAATGTTTCTTTGACTTGATGTTTTGCGATGGCCTTCCACTTTCCACCGTTCTTATTCATAATGTGGTTCCACATTTCTGGAATCTATAAGCATAGGTATAGAAATGCATTGATAAGCCTATTCTGTTTGCAGTTTGTTTAGTAACAGTGCTCTCTAACGTATTACTACCGGTACATTTTCAGGCCAGGACCAATTTTATCCAATTATGAGAGAGAATTCATACAGGATGCAGGATCAAGAGTAATTGGAAGTGATGAAACAAAAACACAGGCAGAAAATGTCAACAAACCAAGGGGGTTATTATCCTAATTGGATAAGATTGGTACTCTGATCTTAAAATATATTTACTGTTTATTAAAAAGCTGGAGATGGCGAGACCCCTGGTCGGCGGTTACTGAATAATTGCTATCAGAATATTGAGACTTAACATGCATTAACAGGAAAATATCAAGACCTCATGTAAAGCAAATACAGTATATGGGTACTGTAATTGTGATAGACTGGATTCTTGCTATGTGTTTACCTGTTCCAGAACGAGTTCTTTCTTTGGCGGGGAGGGGTCTGTCATGGCCAGCTGAGCCAGAAAGCGTTGTAGCGTTACCAGGATCGGCAGCTGGTCGACTAACACTTCTGTTAAGAAACCCCTGAGCTACAGAACATGGACAAAAAGCATGGTTTTAGACCAACATTGTCATTATCATTGTCTCTAAGGATAGTTTCGTCAAATCCTCCATATTGACGAAATCCTCCAATCCTCCATAAAATAGCAATCTGTAGCTCAGAGTGTGTACCAAGGAACCAATTGGACCATTTGTCCCTATGGTTTCTTTTATACACTAAGTTAAAGGAACACTTGAGGGTTTCACTGTGTAGCAGCATCTCTACCCACCATTGCAGGGTTTGATACATGCCTCTGCATTTGATATTGCAGTGCTGATCCATTTGTATCATCCGTTTAGCTGTAGCTCTACAAGCTTGCAACGAGCCGTATTCCAACGTACATTCAATCATGTTGTGAAATGTGAGTGATCAGTGATCCCAGTCATCCCACATGATCAGTCGGGCGATGCCAGGCTAGTACGACAGTTCTACAGGGCCTAAGTAGTTCCCTTTGCTGATTTTATAAATGGAATCCTGGACACTTAACCCCTAACTGATCCTGACCAGCAGGATCACACACATTGTGTGTGCGTGCGTGTATGTGTGTGCGTGTTACAATACGCACACACAATGTGCGTATTCAGTTACAATATCATCAAAGTTACAATATCATCAAAGTGCTGCTGTATATGAACGCAAAAAAGACCATTTAACATTTAGCATGTGCATTACAGGATATGACAGGTAATTAACGTGCTAGGAAGTCTCAGACAAAAAGTAATAATAGGAGGAAACACTCTCAGCCAAAACAGACCATGGAAACTTGACCTGTCCTCTAAGGAATAAGGAGATCTTCATATGTTGTGTTTTTGGAGGACAATGGTTGTGCGCAGACAGGCTTCCTGAACTACTGTGCTGTTACATAAAGTTAATCTTCAACCAGGGTCTCTAGATTATACCGTCTCTGATTCAGCAGCTGCTGGGATAGAGGGAGATTTGATTTTCCGGTATTATTAGTTATAAGTTGTAATAAATAAATTGCAATGTTATAATTTATAACACGTATAGTTGTACACTATACTCATAAACACCTGGCTGATATCTCATGTCTCATCAGAAAATGGAAGAAAAGAGCTCCATTGGATCCAATGTGATCATTATGTGGTCACAAGCTCTTGTTAATACTTTTCATTGGTTCAATACTTGTATAAAACTAAAAAGATCTCACCACTTTCACTTTAAACAGAAAATGTTCCAGTAGAAAACCTAGTGTATCCAAGTGCACAATGTAATGTGCACTTGCTCAAGGCACTCATATATTTGATATGGGAGCAGCAACACTCCAGCTAAAATCATACTGAAATAATCAATATAACAATCCTCACATTCGGCTGTTTTGCTGCTCCTGATTCATCAGATAGGGCAGTGTCTCCAATGTCAGGGTGTAATCATATTTGCTCTCTTATGAAAGCTCTACATTTCCCATTCATCTATCCTCCAATATCTGCTGACAGATAAAATTAGGAAGGAATACAGTATGTCACAAGGAAACTTGAGAATATTAACCCCTCGAGTGGTCTCACGGTACCCAGTGTAAGAAACCCTGGTCTATTTTATTCACTACATACCCTCAGAATCTGGTTCTTGTTGAAATTGTTGAAGTCATATTTCCTTTGACATTCTTCCCTTAGCAGCAAGTTGAACAGAGCAATCCAGATCTGACCGTCCAGCTTTGTCATCTTCAGATGGTCCTCTGAAGGAATCTTCTGCCAGCTGTTGTTCATATACTTTTCTACCTCACCTGTAGATAACGTGCAAACATGGGAGAAAAAATATATTCATTAAACTATTAACAGAACTCAGTTTAACAGATGTGAAAACATTCTACATTTAATGAAGTCATGCTATGTGATACTGTACCAGCACTGTGACGACTCCAAGGGCAACAGTCTAACAGCTGAACCAATACACAAGGTAAATTGTGGGTGCACAGCATGCGATTGATCACACTGATGCTGTAAAAAAGACACAGATACCATTTTCATTAGTAGCATTGGGCTTTCCTAAATGTAAACACACTTTTCATATAAACGCCCAAATCACTGTGGCTCAAGAGAATGTCAAACCTGTCAGCATGATCGGTGATGTAGCGCAGCACAGACAGGGCCTTGAGGGAGATATCGAACTCCAGCGCAGCACTCTGGAGACGCAATTCCTATAGCAGGTTAGACGAAACTATGATGTTCGCCTGGCCATGCTGAATTGTAACTGTTCCACTGTAATAGTTTGTAATTCACTCTGAAGTACATTAGATAATGTAACAATATAAACACCTGCAATGTGGAGGCCTCAGCTTGCAGTGCTAGATGATGTCGGTCCTGGGATGGAGCTCCCTCCCTGGAGGTCTTACTGGCCAGTATGGTGAGCTTACGGTGGCAGTAATCCACTAAGTCTAGCAGGGCATCATCAGCTGCTTCACATGAATCCTGCAACACAACATTTTTAACAAAACTTCAGTGGGGCTTTGCTTTGTAGTGTCCACCCTGAGAAAGTAGCTCATCTACAAGTTAAAAGAACAACTTCAGTGAGTTTGCTTTGTATTGTCTGCCCTGAGTTTGGGAGGTATGGGTTAAATTCCTGAGGGGTCATACCAAAGACTATCGAATTCCTCTGTGCTTGGCAGTAAACATCAAGTGTCAGCTTGGGGGATAAGTCCTTTTGACATAGTCTAATGTCCAGAGGGTGTACCGGTACTTGTGCACCGTGGCTGGGGAAAGCCACTTCACACTATAGAAACAGTTGATAGGGAATGTCTTGGGAACATTGGTTCTTGGTTCTCACAGTACATCACATTGTGATGCTTTACAAGCTTATAGATTTGTTATTTTCATAATTAATTATATAGAACATCTTTGTAGGAGATAAATATCTGCATGATGATACTTGCACAACATACTAGAGTCCCAGCTCTTGGGAGCTGACTGAGCTCCCATAAGAGGAGTATGGAGTTAACAACATATACGCTAAAAGAAACATGTTTTCCAAACAACTAGTCACACGAAATCTCTGTTTGTTGTGAGTTCAATGGGCTGGTTTACTTCAGGCTATTTACACTGGCTTTTGGCTTGTTGTTGTTTGTGTGTGTGTGTGTGTGTGTGTGTGTGTGTGTGTGTGTGTGTGTGTGTGTGTGTGTGTGTGTGTGTGTGTGCGTGCGTGCGCGCGCGCACCCCCCTAATGTGATTATTTATTTATCTCCATTATTTGCTCCTAAAGTTTATTTTAGAGACCCCTTGCAAAGTGTACACTACATAGCTCATATACTGTAAGTACTATCTGTGTATAGGCATGGGTATTTATTGCATAAACACTCACCCTATGAAACATTATCGTTTCCAGCAGATTTATGACTGTGGCCTCATGATGAATCTGAGGGGGTAACAGAAAAGCAGCTGAGATGGTATTTTTCTATGGCCTCTGCAAACGGGGTCATTCATATACAGTACAGCAGTCCCGTACGCCTACTCACCACCATGTAAAGAGGAAATGTGGTTTTGGGATTGAAGTCCTGCAGTTGACACATAATAGGGAACACTTTCTGCTTCCACACTTCTACTAGAATCATGTTGTGGACCAGTGTGGGAATCTTGTGAGGGAAAGAAAATAGACAGAATGTTACACATTTTAATGTGTCCATTTTGACAGAGGTTTTCAAAATGGGATCAGGGGACCCCCAAGGTACAAGGTACTTAGTGGGGATCCACACATCTAAAAAACCTATTTATATATATTTATACTAAAAAAAAAGAATTGTAAAATGATATACTGTATAGATTAGAAATTTCACTCTAGGGACACCAGGAGTCTTTGGGGGGTCACCAGCAAAAGAAGACATTTGAACAACTTTAATGTCACTTTACACCTTTGCTATTCAACTACGCACATCATAAGCTTGCAGACAAGAGCTTTACCATCATTTTAGAAAGGCCGTGATAATGGAGGAATAGTTTAACACTAATCTAATATTATGGGTGCCTCTGAGAGAGAAGGGGGTCCTTGGCCAAACACACACTATACATTTACCTTTTTATGTAACACAAGCAGGTCCTTGACAAAGTCATCATGTGTGGCAGACACATTCAGTATTGCCTGCATGTTTAGTTTCTCTATGTATTCATGCTGCATGAACCATCTGGAAACAGAATGAGCAAAATGACAGAACAAAAGTGCAGTTCTTACTTGGACTTTTGCAACAAGCACCCTTGCACACAAAAAGTAGAACTGAACAAGATGATAAAACCAGCCATCTCTATATTGCCAGTCCAACAGATATAGCAGGTGGTTGCTCCACTTGCAACATTTATCAATTTGATTACCAGTGTTTTTTATTGTTTGCATAGTATATCTATGCAATCATTTATGGACCATTTGATGCAACATAAAAACTTACTATTTGACAATAATCCAACAATTGCATCTTTTTCACCGATATATTTCTTAATGATTAGCTTACCTTGGGGAGCCTATTTCCCTGAGAGAGAAAGTTTCCAGACCTCGCACATATCCTTCTGCTTCATCGGGAAAAATAACTGAAGTATCCATTCAGGAGATTCAATTAATTAGCTAAAGTATTAACTAGGAAAAACAAAAATATAAAAAAAGGACATGGGACACGAAAGAAAGAAGCGCACTCAGGTTGAGTTGTTTTGACAATGCTTTAGCTCTGTTGTGCTATGCTTTATTTCCCGTTGTTGTCATGGTTACGGTAAACCGAGCGCACATTAAGACACATGTGCGCAATTCGTTTTGTCGCCAGTTGGGGGCGGTAGAACCCCACATGAAGATCACTCAAACACAGGCCAGTAGGCCACCTGTCTTTTGTTAGGATCCCTATTTCAGTTCAGTTGTACAATATTGTAAAATAAATTTAAAATCACTCTTTACGGCTGGAAGAGCCATATCATTGTTAAATAAACCATACCTTCACACAAACAATTATATGTGTTCATTCACCTTTACTCAAGCAAACTTTATTTTGAAGGCTTCTGGGTCAATGGGATAGGATAGGCGTCTTTGGTTGAGGCAGCTTGATGTTTTATAACAGGCAACTGTGGACAATCGACCATAAGGCTCAAAATCAGTTCAGTTTCTTATGGCTCGTTTTGACTACAAAAGGCCAGGTAAACCAGAACCTCCCATAACCTGAAATGTTCCAGAATCTGTGATGTTCCAGGAACAAAACACCTAAGCAGGGTACAAATTAGGTTCTGAGAACATCACCTGAAACCAACTGTAGCATGGAAACAACCTCCTGAATTTTTACGTTGTATGGCAGGGCACGATTAGTTCTTGTAGTCAAACAGAGTCATTTAGTTGACAACGGTGTTGGTTTGCCTCACATCACTTCCAGCAGACGATGATGTTTGGGTCATTCTCTAGTCGCTCATCCAGTTCTTTGTAGCTCATTCCTGCAAAAACAAGGCAATGGCAGTCAGAGGGCGCAGTTTACAATAATACATATTTACTAAAATCAATGTGTTATTTGTACATTTGTAACTACTGTTTAAATGTACAGTGTCTTCAATAAAAAAAACTCAATTGACAAAAAAATGAAATCAATGTGTTAGTATGGGTCCATGGAATGGCCATATGTTCTCAAAGAGCCAGAGCCCAATCAACTGACTGATGCTGATTTTTATTTTATTTTTTGGTCTGACACTGATACGGAATTTTGGAGTGATAGACTGAAAGTTTAAATTTGAGAGAGAATGACAGAACTGATCTTTATTTTCTTCATGCACTTAATCCATATTGCACAAATCTTCAAGCTCACAACATTCATATTACTGGGAATGTTGTGAGCATTTTATTGTGTTGCACAACGACTTTTGCACAGTATTTTCTCTCATTTAATGATCTACTTTTCAATATCGTAGCAAATGGGTTTATATGCACCACAGCAGATACCAATGTATCTGTTGTTCATTTCAACCACCAGAGTGATCTTTTAATCTTGCCTGTTTTGCAGCAGATTTCGTCATAACTATGACAGCCAGTGTACAGACGAGGGGGACGGCTCCTCTCGTCACGGATCACCTTCACTGGATACTTCTGCAGCCGGCGAATCAGACACTTCATCAAACCAAACTGGATTAGCCTCCTGGAAGAGTCAGGACACCCTAAAATTAGATACCACACAAGTCCTCCTGACCGCAACCCCAAATACCATGAAACTCTTCTCAGGAAGTGACTTTTCTGCTAGTGACTGACCTCTCATCAACCCTTTGAAGTTGCTGCGAATAGCGAGAGCAAAGGTCCCGGACAGTGGTTCCTGGAGTCAGACCACAGTAGAGCTGGAACACGTCCCTCAGACCGGCCCTCTTCTGGCCTGACAGAGAATCAGAACTACAGTGACATGGAGAAAAAGATAAAGGCAATAGAATGCACTAGTAGGACTGCAACTGGGTTCTAAAGAATAACAATAAAATTGCCACAACAAAATTTGGTTGGCGGTTAACATAATCACACTAAACGTGGAGCTTACCACCTAAGCTCTGTGTTAGACTGTAATACAACGATATTGCAAACTAAAGACATTACCCCAAACAAAGATAATTAAAGTACAGCACACTACAATAAATGTATTACCAATACTTTAAGTATATTGCAAGGCTTGGTTCACACAGGTGTGATCTTTTTTTCTCAATCAATAGCAAATCGGGAGCTCAGTAGAAAGATCAATGTATTTACCTTGCTTAGTGACATAACTAAGACATTCCTCTTGAATAGACTTGTCATCTATGAGGCTTTGGACTTTAGGCGTGGTGCAGTACACATTGGAGTACTGGGGAATGGTTAAAGGCATGACAAGATTCAACAAAATATGATCTGCAATGACCACAAATTAGATGCACATTTTCAAAGCGAGTACCGGTAGCAAAGATATGCTGTAGGGGTTTAGTTTCATACCTGGAATATTGACACCAGAGTTACAATGCCATAATAGCTGTGGGGTGAAAATAAATAAATAGAAAAATAAATAAAAAATCTCTTCTGGCTTTATTAGGAAATGAATAATAAGTACATTTATATACTATAACCAACTCACAGAAGATTCTGCACAGCTATACGCACAAGATTGAGTTCGACGTCAGCCTCAGCAGAGATTTTCTGAATATGTCTAAAGCCGTCAATATAGGCCAGGATCTGCAATTGAATAAATAACATGTTTAAATAGGACATAAATAACCAATAATCACTTTTTGTTGGAATAAACTACTTTTTCTGGGTTCCCACCACAGGCACAATGGAATTCTTGTATTGGGTTTTTGGATAAAACTTTTTGACAGATTAGCAGAAAAGCTAGGCTCGCTCCCATTAGGCTCAATAGTAACAAGATAATTTATAGAAAATCCTATGTTGTGAATTTGTGCAAATGAATGATATCCAAAGACAGTTTAAGGTGTCTAAGGTGTCATAAAATGAGTTGATCATGTGTTTAAGGTTTTTTTTTTTTTAATACATTTGACAAAACAGCCTGTATTTTGATATTTCACTGTTTCCAGCGTTCTTTCAGAGATAAATGCATTTAAAGTTATATCATTTATCAATAGTGTGTGAGGTGTTTTCTGGGTTTGATAGTGCAATCACCACTTTAAGGACTTCATGAGGTGCTGTGCTGAGAGTTAATGAGCTTGTTAACAAAACAAAGCCTAAAATTCCTTTTGGAGTGATAAGCAGACAGAATAATCAATAATCAATCACTCCAAAAGTTGTGGTAAATCTGTCAAAGAGTTAGGAAAATTAGTTTATTACAAAAATATTTTGTAACAAACAAAGCCTTACAATATTAAGCTGTGTTCATTAAGGTTTTGTAAGAAGACAATATCAACAAAAAGCATGCTTAATGATTTTTGCATGCCATTGCCATTAAGCTTTAAAACCCAATCGCATTTCTACCTTGTAACACAATCTAAGACTCAAAGATTCTGGTTCTTAAACCAGTGAGCCCTTTAAACTAATATTTAGTTAATTTACTCTCTGGGCACAAGCTACTTTAAAATGTAACATTTTATTAAGTCACAATAAATGGGACCGTATTGCTGGAGAAGAAAAAAAACACCTGCTGAGTGGTGAGATCCCATTGAGATTTGATAAAGTGGTCTTTGCATTGGGTGAACACAGGCACATCATACTCCTGCACTATCAGGGGGTCCTTACGCTGCTCTATGAGTTTTAGGTGGATTGTGTTCGATTCATCTGAAAGAGAGACAAAGGGATGTGAGGACTGGTAGAACGTTTCAACACTGTAATTTCCCAGAGGCATGGAGATTATGCAAATAAATACCTATGGGTAAGGTGCAAGCTCCTGTTGCGTTTAGTTCCTCTAACAAGGTTGACATTATGGGAACAAGTTTCTGCTTGCTCTCCTCATTGGATATGAAGCCACTCTCCAGCTGCAATGTAGATAAAACAGGCAGACTTGGGTATGGCAAAATAACATGCAACAAAATCAGTTTAATCTCTTATAAATTTGGCAGCAGCTCTGCTCAAGGTAATGACCTTGAAGCTTTACAAATCAGTTTGCGTTTTTGCTGAGGGGGAAATACATCTGACGGACGTTTCGGGCTGACACTTTGGTCATACACTCTCTGCCTTAGCTTGTTACGAGGCTTTTCTCTTCACAGATGAGTAAGGGTGCCAATAAGACAGGTATACTTCCAGAGGTGTAAAACTCAAATACAACATACAGGTTTACAACGATGTCCCAGGCAAACAGAAATTTTCCTTAAAAAAAAAATCAATGTTGATTCATAGCAAGATAAATGCAAAGATTAATCTGCATGCATTAAAGCACAGTTTCCTGCTTGATGATCCTCACCAAGCACTGCTCTCATAGTACAATGAGAAAATTAATTTCTTATCATTGTTTGTGCAATAAGAGGTTCTAAAGGTAATTAAATATCATCCCACAGGCATAGACGTCGGATCTAGAAATGATGGGCCCCTGGCCACCACCAGCCAAAGGCCCCCCCTACACCCTTTACTTTCCAACGCGGTGCATAGTGTCTGCACACACATATAAATTATGAGTCACCTAATTTCAGCAGGATTTACAGCAAGGTATTGCTTGAAAGTAATAAACAGCCAAGCCAAATAAATGCAAACACTTGCAGTAATGTACCATATCATGATGGTTTAGCACTGTTGAGGTTATTTTATTGACACAAAATGAAGCCACAGTGAAAAGGACTGTGTGCACCACTGTTATTCACTGTTCTGTTACCCCTTTATGGGGGGGTCCTGAGCTTGAGCCTCATAGTGATGAAACGACACTCAACCGCAGGGCCCCCCTAGCTCAGCCTCTCTTGCCCACAGGCCGAAGATGATTCATTCACGGGCCTGATTTGGCCCCCAGGCCTTGAGTTTGACATATATGACTTAGACTAATCAAAAATAGCCAGTCTACAAGGCCACAGTGCAATTTCAAGCGTGTAGATTGACTATTCATTTACAACATACCTGGGCATTATGCGGCCCGGGGGCCAAATGCGGCCCTTTGGCTGACTCTGACCGGCCTGTGAAAGATACTGTGGTTTTCAACCAGTGGTCCGGGGACCACTGGTTGGTTAACCAAATGTAACTCTTTGATAGCGTAAAAATGAAACCAAATGGACCCTTGCTTGTTTACACTCTCAAGAGTTAAAATATTCATCATCTGAACTAGCCCAACTCTACACGGTTTTGTGGACAAAAACAAAAGACATCTTTAGTTTTGGGGTCTGTGGGGATAAAATGTCATCAAATGTTGGTCCTCTGTGGCTCAAATACTGAATATATAAAGGGAAAATGGTTGGTCTTACTCTTACTTTTATCTTGAAATTAAAATATATATTACGCAGACTTTAGCCCTCCACAATATTTCATGTACTTCATTTGGCCCCTTGGGAAAAATAATTGCCCACCCCTGATTTACAACAACCAGCCCTCAGTACCTCCAGTGTTGTGAGGTAGCCCGACAGCTTCTTCACGATCGGTTCCAGGGCACACGTCTTGGTTTGTGCATCACAAACAAGGCCAAGGTTGAAGAGGAGAGCGTTGCGACTGTACTTCTTGTGCTCAATGCACACCGGGCAGCCGATGAGTTTCTTCCCCATGGCAGTTCTACAACAGTCAGAGAATGTGAAGGAACAGGTATACTACCATTAGCTACAAAATGATTCATGTAATACGACATGCGACTACTTCCCCCGGTGGATGCACTATGAGCCCCTCATCACATGAAAAACGTTTGATTTTGGCAGTCGAGAGGCTGTTCTGCATTTCATGCAAGGGCAATAATCCTGTAACTCTAATGCCACAGCATTAGGGCAATGGAGCAGAGCTAGAAAACACCCTAGTCTCACTCAGTACATACACAGTGATGAGTTTGTTCTGCAGTTCTGGCTTGGTGATGATGTAAACTTGCACTGTGTCAAACAGCTCTCGTGAGATGTACTCTTCTGGGACCTGTTGAGCAGGGACAGTTCAGACAATCATCATTCAGAATAGCATGTATCCCAACAAGCAAAATAGCAAATGCATCTCTGTGTTCTTACCTGATAGGTGATTTTGGGGCCTAAAGTAGGGTGGAACTCACTGAAGAATATACACTCAATTCTGCTGCTCATGGCCATTGTAACTGTTTAGACAAGGCAGCTTCCCTATTATTGCATGATGTTTTCAGCACCGCTATCTTGAAAACAATGGCACTTCTGGGCGAATCATCACGAGACATATGCGCCTCCACATAGGCATCTATTTAATTGTCTGAAATCCTTAGCTGATTAGCACTTTCTAAACTACAGCTCAGACCTGTGCCAAAACATAAATCACTGATGTATGTCCATCACCCACACGAGCTAAAAACGCTAACAGTGAACACTACAAAACTAGGAAATACATTAGCGGCTAACTGTAGGGCTTGGACCATGACTTGGAAATGTGACCAACGCCATAAGGAACTTCCCTGCCGTGGCGGTGGCGAACAACTGCGCCTCAAACTCATTTATATCTCTCTCATGACCAAAACAACAACACAACAACAGAGCCCTGACCACTGTGGTTGTGCTACCCAGAGCCTCAGAGTATAGTTACGAAAATACCCGTTCACTTCGTGGGGACAGTCCAATGGCGGCTCTTCGGGACAAGTCCTGGGCCAGAAGTAATGCATTTCCAACTCCCACTTGTCCCTTTTTATGCATGAAGAGCGTCCGAGCGCTCATTTCCGACCCCTCAATGTCGCAACTCTTCCACTAGATGCATCTGCTGAGTCCTGCTGGCGCATGCGTACAATGCAATATGGTTGTGACGCTAATGCGCGGCGACCGGCGGCGACGCGCATGTGGGAACGTTTCTATTCACATGAACTGAATGACCTGACTCTAGTTTCAGTGAAAAGCACGATGACGCAAGGTTAGACACGAACTGTTTTGACTTTTGGGTCGTGTTGGTTATCGACCTTGTAAAATCTGAGTCAGTGAAGTTCAAGTTTATTTTAGAATACGTTCCATGCAGCAGAGAGGCAGTGAAGCGTGCTGTGGACTTGGTCGTGGTGTTTTGTGAATGAGTGACACACTGTGAGTGACAGATCACAGCATCTTCTGCTGAACAACACGGATGTGTGGGCTGGGGTGATCATGTGGAGAAGACCCCTGAGTGTGTTCTGTAAACACCATCGCTTTCTAAAAGGCAACTGTGATGGAGTGAAGGTATGTTTTATTAGAGACAGTATTGTGGTCCTTGAAAGGCCCTATAAGATTTTGGAACAAATCCTATTGGATATCCAGTAGGAATCCAATAAGAATCCTATTGGATTTTATAAGATTTTATATGAATCCTAAAGGAAAATGGGTCATGTACTGCTTGGGTCATCTAATGGTCATGTAATGCTTGTTGGTAATACTGCATATGAATCAAGGTATATTTCACTTCTACTACATATGGCTCTCCTTAGGGAATGGGTGGTCCACGGGTGTTCTACAGTGGCCCAGCCTTACCCACAACCAGCATCACTGCACTGCAAGCCATGGCCTTATGGGAGAGGTGCTTTGAGGACAGCGGCATTTCTGAACCTGAATGTTCCAGCCAGTACATTATTGCACACCTGCTTGGGGCTAAAACTGTGAGTAGACAGAGCTGTTGAGGACACCATACATAGACAATATAAGGCATGGCCAGTCATATTTTTATATTATATTGATATTGTGTTATGATGTACAGTATGATCTAGGCTAGGACTGTTACAGTTATTACGTGATAATAAGTAATAACTAGACTTGTGTGCGCAACTTGCGCGCTGTGCAAGGAGGCCATGGACTTACTCGTGCGTGAGCTGAGCGGGCTAATAATCATGACATTAGATATAAAGGTCTTTTACTCACGTCACCATTACGTCATTAACTAAACCGGTTAATCGTGGTACCCCGAAGGACGATAATGATAAGTGTTCAATGGAACACTTACCGATTGGGCAGTTTAGGTGATGAATGATGCAATGGTGAGGTAATTAATGGATCTCTCTAAGTATCTCTTTAAGAAATCTCTATAATCATCTCTCATGACCGATGACCGCAAACCAACCGCCTAACTTGGGCTTGCTCCACTCACGCGAAAGGAGCGCAACACGCAAGTTGTCACTCTACTGAGTGCAGATCTAGTTTGTGACAATCAATCGTAAGATTTCATGATCATGACAGCCCTACTTGACCGTTATTTGCCCTTACCCACTTGGTTATTACGTTTGTATTACACTATCCATTAACCAATATGTCTAAACATTTTGTGAAATCTTGATCTTGTCATATCCAGTATCATCTTTTGATTGATTGACTTAATGCTTGATTAAAAGTTTGCATATAATACAGATTATACAGTGGTACTAAAGGGATCACACAAAAGCCTTAAGAGCTTGTTTCCATTGTGTTCCTATATATCACAATTCATGAAGGTGTTTGTCAAACTTATTAAAATATTTGATTTTGTCCTTATCACCGATCCATACACCATATTATTATTAAGTAATGTTTCAACAATGTCTCTACTTTTCCGGTCCCTTCCATTCCCATGGGGCATTGGTTCCCTCAGATAGGAAGCCTTGGAAGGGAAAACCTGACTGCATTTCTTAACCGTGAACAAACCGAAAAGATGTGGGAGCTGTGTACACAACGTCTTTCCAGGTATGGAACACCACCACTCCATAACATATTAACATAATTTATATTAAAATATAACCATTTGTAATCAAATCATTTTTTTTGTAGAATTCCAGTGCAATATATCATTGAAGAGTGGGACTTCAGAGATCTAACACTGAAGATGAGACCTCCAGTTTTCATACCAAGACCCGAAACAGAGGTTAGAAGGGAGAATAGATACATACCTGCGCAAGTAACCATTGCTTTAGAAGAGGGTTTGTTCAGGGGTCCTGCTGTCTTTCCAGCTCTTTAATAAAGGGAAAATGCATTTTCATGTCAGGAGGACCATACCAACATTATACTTCAAGAGACAAAACTTATACAGTGAAGAGGTGATGAAGCGCAGAAATGTGCAGCCAGACAGAATTTGATATTAAAAAAATATGGGTTTCTCTCTCTTGATTTGATCAACATGGTATCCCAACCGGAAATGTTATGTTTAGTTCTGGTCATGGAGAGACTGTGAATTCCCACACTCACCTTTTCACAGATGACGCACACCACCTTTTAATAACCTATTATAGTTGAAATACAGCAAGGGACGCCCTATGCCCATTTTTGCATGTGCCCCATACCATAGTGATGATTTGATTGGTTGAGCAATGTATGTATTAATAAAAAGTAAGGCCATAAAATCGAGGATGCCACAAGTGATTAGCCGTGAGGACTTGGAAATGAAAAGTGAGGACAGACAAGTGATGATGCCAATTGTGGTTGCTTGCTGTAATGTGATGAAGAATGGCCCTCACTTCACATGGGTGTGATTTTGTTGTTGTTCGTGCTTCATACAGGAATTGGTAGGGATAATCCTGGCAGACATGCAAGTGAAGCAGAGGGCTGGAGTTTGCATTAAGGATCAATATACATGTTTGGAAGTGGGCTGTGGTTCTGGTGCCATCTCCCTGAGTCTGCTGAAGAGCCTTCCACAGGTCAGCTTGTACTGTAAATCTGAAGATATGGTTTTGGTATTTACATGTTTAAAGCAGGAACTCTCTTTGATCTCCAGTAGTACCGGTACATTAGAATACAAGAGAACTATGCACCTTTGCAAAGTGGGCCCAGGTGAGAACTGGGCAGTATCCTTATAAGTTTTAACTTTGACTAAGATTGTTTAGACTGTTGTACAACAAAATGTTATATGGACCTTATGGTTCATGAGTACATTTGTAAAAGTGAGAATGGGATCAGTTTTCCCACAAATAGTGCCCATTTCTCCCTCAAAACCCAGGACCAGTTCTTTCAAGAGCATTTCAATTCTCCCCAATGCAGGTCCAGTTGGCCATTTATTTTAACTTCCCAGTTCTAAGGTTATCACAACTGTACATACAGTATTGTTTACAGATTCTTGACAAATAGCAACACAGCTGTGTTTGTCTGTTTTAGCTAAAAATAATTGCCTTGGACCAGAGCCAGGATGCCGTGGAATTAACCCGAGAAAATGCACTGAGGTAATCATAACATGAGAAAAGGTTGATTGTGGACTGTATAATTTGTTTACTCTTATGAAGTAATTTTTGGTGGTGTTCTTCAGATTAGGGCTTCAAGACAGACTAGAAGTCCATCATGTGGACATAATAAAAGGTAAATTGGGAGACATTTATTTAACCACTTTCAATCTGACGTCAATATTCTTTAGCCATGTAATGGTGGCGCATTTCGAATTGGAGCATATAATAAATTGTAAAATAACTGTTCAATTAATGGTTTCATAAATTTTATTATCAAGACTTTGTGATTCATAGATGCCGAAGCAGTTGTGGGCCTCTGTGGCCCTGTCTCAATGCTGGTCAGCAACCCTCCATACCTGTTTTCAGAGGATATGCCATCATTGGAACCGGAGATCCTCAGGTGAAAAATGGCTGTCCAAAAAATTCATGCTAATCTACTGTAGAGATTTGTTGTTGTTTTTGGTCAAAGTTATTGACAGTGTGCTGAATCACTAGGGCAATTGCTGAATCACTAGGGCAATAGCTGAACCAAAAAATATTTCCAGTAACCAAACCAAACCCAGAAAAATGCTAATTGCTCGGTGCTAGTTTTCCTCCATATGGGGAAGTTTATTTCTTGGGACTTAGTCAAACCCCTAAAAATGAAAACATTTTGTCTTTTGAGACTTGCCTTTCTGTGAAATTGAACGTAAAACATGTGAACCCTGCCATCCTGCAGGTTTGAGGACCACGCTGCACTCGACGGAGGCCACGATGGCCTGAAAGTGATCACACAGATTCTCACTCTGGCCCCAAAGATCTTAATAAACCACGGGTAAATGTACTGCACCACCTTTATCCCCCCGTTTAATTCCTAAAAGCTGCCGCTTGTCACAAGAAAGGCATTTGCTGAAAAACACAAGTATCATGTTTCCTTCTTGAATGAGTAAAGCTTTTAAAAGCACTTCCAGTTATAATAATTCTGCGCATGTGCTACCAATTGCATCTAAAGGAACTCTTGTTCAAGTGTTGATTGAGTTAAGTGTGAATGTTTTTCATTTGCTGACAGCCCTGTCTACTTGGAGGTTGATCCACGTCACCCCCCACACATCCAGCGCTGGGTGGAGGACCACGTAAAAGGTCTACAATACGTAGACACACGGCACGACATCAATGACAGGTTGTTATGGAAATTTGCGCCCATTTTTGAAAATGTGTTGACGTTGTATCCATTTGTCATGTTTATGTATTTGCTCGCATTTGCAAATCATGTTCCTCATTGATAATAGCCCAAATAGAAGATCGTAGCGTGTTGCACTGCAAACCATTGTGAGCTTGAGCTTGTTGTTGAGCTTGTAGATCAACGATTCAATTAATTGAATTTCTGCTTTATTTCAAGCTGTGAACATTGATTAACCTGAATGTGCTCTTCTCTCCCTGTCCTTAGGCCACGATTCTGTATTCTTCAGAAACTAAAGTCAAATACATGATCTGGATCGAGACATTGAGATGTGGATTGGGTTTCACAGGCTTCAGGCCAGGTGGTCACTACCTCAGTTCCCCGAACCCACCCAGAAGAAAGCTGCTGAACACGTGCTGGCTCCCCAAAAACACGATTCAAAAAGCGTTTACATCGGATTAATGTTGCGCTGGCGTTTAAAAGAGGAAACATACTGTGTGTGTAACAATGTCAATTGTATAAAAGCGGGAGATGGCAAAAAAAAAAAAAAAAAAAAACGAAAAAAGGCCTGCATAGGGCTGAAGGTAATTACTGAAGCCTTTTCTAAGAAGCCTTCCCTCTCCGAATCTCACCCTCCCAGAAAGCATGCAGTAGTTCTAAGAATCCACTGATGAATGACCCTCCCCTTCGCTGAGTCAGGCGTAAGCCGCACACTTTGTTAAGCTAAGAACTGAATGAACTTTGCTTACTGCAAAAAAAAAGAAAACTACCCCTCACATTACTGTACTTGTATCTCTCAAAGAACGCAAAGCCTTTGTGTCCTCAATTTGAATGATTCAAGTGTCACAAGAAAAGTGGTTATAGAGTTTTAATCCAGTGGGTAATATTGGGATTTCAACCACTACAACACAAAACGATGTGAAAAGACGTCTACTGTCAATTATTTTCATAGAAAAAACATACATACTTTATTTAGGTAGAAAAAGTAAAATGTTTACTGTGATAAAAAAAACTGTCTCACTGAAAACAAGTAGTTGCTCAGGAACATTACAATTTCCATGTGTTGTAGAATATTACATTACAGTACCGAGCATTGTTTGTGAATAATCTCTCGCAGGGTTGTATGACAACCCAGCCTTTGACAAATCAAGTCTCTGAAACCGTACACAGGCATCACATGGCGTATTTAACAAAAAAAAAACACATGAGTACAGTCAGTGTGGCTTTGCCCGACTGGCCTCTCCCTGCTGTTATAGCGATTGTCATGAGTGGACATTTTAACTGTTTTTTTCTTTTCTCCTTGGAAGTCATTTGAAACGATCCCGGGAAGAATCAGTCATACTTTGAAGGGGTAGCCTTGCAAGTAGCGCAGCAGAGGCCTCGGGAGTGGCAGCTGCTCGGGACAATCCGAATGCGCATTTATGGTGAGTCGGGTAAGGTGCTGGAGGGAAGGAAACGAGTGTGCCTTGTACACACCCTTCTTGAGTTTTAGCACCACCGACGTGTCCTGCGTGGTCTGTTGGCAAGGCTTGGAAGGCTTCTCCTCTGCCTTTCGCTCCTCCACTCTCCTCCCGGGTCCCATGTAGTGCTGCACCAGACTGGGCACGTCCGGGAAAGACATAAGGCTGGGTCGAGCCGGGGAACAGGAGTCCAGCAAAAACTGTGCTCTGCTGTATTGGATCCGTATGCTGGTGGGCCCCCGTACAGTCCTCACAGAGAGGGTCAGCATGTACTGCGGGTGGCTGCTGTCCCGTACCAAGAAAGACCCCTCTGAGGCCTCCTGCAGAGCAGCATGGGCCTGGGCTGCCGTCACTGCTCCCCAGTACCATCCTGTACACACAACCACATATTGGGTTTAAATACAATCAATACAATCACGCTGTATAGACTATACATAAATGTAACGTCATCAATGTGCTATTTACAGTGTCAGTTTTGCTGTAATAGTATTAAAATTAATCCAAGTAATTCTTCCACTTTCAGAGTATAAATATTGTACATTTTAAATGAACACTCCAGGTTTGGTACTATTTTTTTTTAATACTAAAATAAAATTTCTCTGGAATTATTATTTTAACTACAGACCTATCCAACCATGCCGTGAGGCTGTGGGGAAAAAAATCGTACTGTACCTGAATTTTCTAGATAACAGCAATTGCTGGCGATTGCTCGCAGGTCCTTTGTGGGGTCCCAGGCTGGAGCCTGGCTGCTTTGGAGGCAGTGTTGTGCAGACACGGTGCCTGCCCGCCGTTCACTAGATGGACCGCTAGGCAGAATAGACCTGGGACTGGAAACACAAGTTTTGATGAGGATCAGTGAGACACAAAGACAGCTTTGTCTGCTCTACGCCTCTACCTGTGGGCCTAGAACTTTTTTTTTTTTCAAGGACCAACTTCTAAATGAAACGGACAGTCCAATTTAACCCATGCCCCAAAATGGCCATTAGATATTATTTTTAATGTTATAGTTTTTCAAGTGGTACAATTTGCCTTTGTTTCAAATTGTCCTTAATGATCACTGATCTATAATAATATAGGCTATTGTTCACATTTTTTAATAAAAAGTACTTTGAAACTGGGTCAGTTCACCTAAACAGAAATTAGTCGTGACTTTGTTCAACGTTGAACTCGTATAGGCTTTACCCAAACCGATGTAAACCACTGTAATTTATAGCGCTTTGTTTAATTTGTCAAAATAAAGCTCTAAACATCTAATTGGATTAGGATCAACGCTCATCATCCCGGCGCCAAACATTTACATACTTAGATCCTTGGTTGTAACGAACAACTGACGATATACGCGTAAATGTACTTTATTTTATACAATGGAATGGACTACGATTTTAAAGGAGAATTCCACCCATTTTCCAAATTTTCCTGAGAGGATACAATGTAATGTGTACCCTCTCAGGAAAAAGGAGTCTGAAAGAAAAATCATTAACATGGTGGAATAGGCTACATCTTGATGATGTCATCAGGTGTATTTCACCATGTTAATGTTTTTTTCAGACCTCCATGTTTGGGAAACACAGAATTGGGGGGAGTTTTTTTTTTTTTAAATCAGGTCCACACAACATCTCTGAGGTATATTAATGAGATATTAAAATGTTAAATGGGTGGAATTCCCCTTTAATCCTGAAGCGGATAGCTTTACTGAGACACAATGCCAACTTACCCTTGAACACACAGAATCATGGTGTCTTGAAGCCGGAATCCAATGTATCAAATTACTTCTTCCACAGAAAGAAATATACACATTTGCGACCAAAGCCTGGGGCAAAATATTCCCCTCTTACTATAATTTAGACTAAAAAAACCCAACAACACGAAGACAAAGAGCGTCGTTACGTATCCGGAATCCAGATCTAGGACTAATAACAATAGACTGGTGCCCAGTGCAGTAGTACTGAATTTCTTACACGGGTGTAATGCACGTATTTAAAACAAATACGGTATAAATAAAAAATAAATGAAAAGAGCATCCGGTGTACGCGTGGAGTGTGATCGTGTCCTCTTCTTCTAGAATTCAGTCCAAATGTGTGAAGTGAACGACGCGGAGCTGGTGGTGTAGGCTCTGCTCTGCATGGCATTTAAAAATCACCAATTCCTAGAATTCTATTCTGAGAACTCTTCAGTTACAGCAGCGGCTCTGACGTCACCGGCGGAGACGCACTGACTGACTCCTGTTCGAAACCACCACCGCTCCGCTCAGTCTGGTTCTGCTCTCCTGTTCTGCTGGTCAACCAACACCGAGCCGAAACACTACGGGGGGAATGTCTGAACGAACGCATTCATTCAATGAAATCCAATTGAGACAATACAGTCTAGAGGTGTTCAACTTGTAAGACGCATGACTGGGTTGTTTTGCTTGCCTTTCTCTCTGGGGCGGATGTACCATTTCCCAATTGGGGGGGGGGGGGGGGGACTTCATCGCCGGTGTCGCTTCGCGCCACGGGTGATGAAGCCGCACCCATACCATTTTCGATTACAGGACTTTTATTAGTCAACTAAAGCATCAATAATAACATCAGTTGTTGAAGTTGCAACAGACATGCAGCATGCATAAATAGCTAAAGGTCTGATGAAATGCTGTTGGTTTAGTGGTGACACAGCTGCAGTTAGTAGCAGTAGTAGTGTTTCAAATCATTTTAAACATAAGTACTTTAATTTGAAATGTCTTTGGTTGTTTTCATGCCATCATGTTTGGTGGGGCAGTCAGGGCATTTAGGGGGGCATTGCCCCCCGCCCCCATGCCAATGCCTAGATCCGCCCTGCTTTCTCTCTGCTGAGCCTGGTGCTCCCATTGCTTCTAGTGAAGCGGCACTGCTCCCAGGAATCGCGCTTGCTGTAGCTTTTCCTCCTATCCACTTTCCAAGAATCACTCTGACTGTGACTGCCGGTTGATTCTCCGCCCACATGGTTTGCTCTGGCCTAGCCCTACATTCTGAGAATTCACCGCCTCGCCATTAAGATAATGGGAATGCGCCCGGGCTATTTCCAGTAATATAGATTTCGCTTAGACGGAAAAATACAAGATTTCTTGGATGTATTTTGTTTCCTTGAACTAATTAAATTGGAGAAATAAGCAGCTGTTATAAATCAAAGGGGGGAGTTCTTTGTAAGTACTTACAATGTATCACTTTGTAAGGTAAGGTTAATATTTTAAAGCGTGTGTGTGTGTGTGTGTGTGTGTGTGTGTGTGTGTGTGTGTGTGTGTGTGTGTGTGTGTGTGTGTGTGTGTGTGTGTGCGTGCGTGCGTGCGTGTGTGTGTGTGTGCGCGCGTGCGTGCGTGCGTGTGTGTGTGTGTTATTTTAGAGCTAGCATCCCAGTATGCAAATAGCTGGAATTAACACTATTTCCAGTGGATAAGTGGAGAAAAAAATATTGTAGGCCTATAGGATACAGGCATTTCCCGGTATTATATTAGTATAGGCAAAGAAAGCCATTAACACACTGTAACATTGCAACATGTCACCTTGTATGAATTATGGATTGAAATATTTACTGTATACATGTTGTGCATGGCTCAATGATTGGGAGTGCTAGTTTGTTAATCATCGTAAAACATGTGGGTGAAAAAATCGTGTTCATGTTGTCATTACAGGAAGTGCACAGTTAACCATTTGTCTGTGGGTCTTTAGCCTTTAAATACTGTATAAATCATGTTTGCAAGCTACTCAGACTGTGACATAAGTAGCCTTAGTAGTCTCTGTCATTTGTACAAGTGCATTCTTCAGCCATTATGTATGTACAAGTACCGTACACACTCTGGACATGACACTAATATCATGCAAGCCACTTCTACCAAATACAACCCCTGTGAGTGCCAAGCAGAGAGGTATCGAGTTCAACTCTTATATTCTTGACTGGGGTTTGTACTCCAAAATCCACATGTCATTCTAGTAACCACAAAGCCACTAAGCAGGACAGATCCCATTTTACACATGGACACAACATAAGATTTCTAAATAAAATGAGCTTGCCGTGTAAATGCAGCACCTACACATGCTGTGAACCTTGCTGTGAAGAGAACAATTATTAAACTTGTGGTGTGTTAGCATATTCTGAAACTCCTTGGAGGACAAGACAAGATAGTCATGTTCTTGCCATATATACCTAGATAAGCCTCAGCTGTCCAACGCACCACAGTGAGTTTTGACTGGTCACTGTCAAGCTAGTGTCCTTTTTTCCCAGTACATGCTGACCCTGTCCTTGTTTACCTCAATCACATACTGTACCACCACTCCTACTGTCCCACTTAGACGTAGTACCACTAATAGTCATCTAGAGAAACATCAAACATGTTCGAAATGTATCTCTGTGTACTCTTGGAAGATTATCGCTCCCAATCTATTTTGTCTGTCTGTGCAGATGAGGGACGGAGGCTACTCCCGCTATACCCGATCAGGCTAGTACTGGGAACACCTCTACCAGTTCCTGTCCCAAAATGACCTATCCTGTAGTGTGAAGTACGATTCTGGGCGGGAACATCTTTTGGGGTTCTTGTTGCTGTACAGACAATACAGTATTTACCACTAGTTACCGTTTTTCAGAAAATAGAGGTCAGTATTTAGAAGGCATTTTTAGTCTTGGCTTCAGTTAATTCTAAATGGGGTTAAATGACTTGGGATGGCATGTGAGGATGCCAATATGAGGTACTGTATAACAACCTGAAAAGAGGCACTGTCACATTAACACCACACTTACACGTGCTCTGGCTTGCACCATAGCTCAGCAATAAACATGTTACTGCCATCTTCCTGGCTGTGTTTTGATAATGTGTTGTTCGCTGAGCCGTTTTAATAATATGGAGTGTCATTAATGACAAGAGGGGGAAACCCAATAATCATTTAATGGCACAAATTCATCCATCAAATAGCAACAGGTAAGGCGTACACAGTCTGAGTCCTAAACCCCCGATAGGAAATAACCAATCTAGACCACCCCACAACCCCTTAGGGCACTGCTCAAGATTAAGAATGATGTGTCTGGAGGAGGACGTGCATGTGTGTAGACTGCGCACACACGCTGCAGCAACAAATGAGGATCTAACTCCCTCAGCTGCTTTCTTCACATTGGTACTAGAGCTCTCCACTAATTAAAATGTAATGTAGACTAATAGACAAACACAGGCAAAGGAACTACCATCTCTTAATTCAGTCGGTCTGCACATGTAGGAGAAGGTTATGAAAATCTGCTAACTAAATTGTTACGTGGAAATATCTTCGATGTATTGGTGAAGAAATGTCTTGGTAACGACTTATTTCCCAGATTGGTCAAATATCTGCAAAAAATCTGTAACTAACAGATATTTGTTGGTCTGGTCCATGTGCAACACAAGACTCCTCATCATGTTGGAGAGCAGATAAAGGATGTCTCTATCATCCAGGAACCTCACCTTATGACCTGCTACACATCTTCACTGCTGGCAGCTTAATTAAGTGGCATGTGAATGATACCACAGCTGATGATCGCAAAAGACTAATAGGTTGGTAGAGCTGTTGCCAAATAACATTCAGCAAGCTCGGCTCCCCTGACACACTGCCGGTGCTCAATACGCGCCAGCAGTTGACTGATCAGCTCCGACAGTGACCACAGCCTAGGTCAGATCAGGTGAAACCTATTAGTGTTTGATTAGAGTCATAACGTCTTCGTAACTACAACGCATATACTGATTTCAAGTTAGACAAAAAGGTTGCCAGGCATTAGGTGCTTTAATCAGTCCCCAATGACGACCTTCTGCTTGACCTTTTAAACAACTCATGATCACTTCCAGAACAATGGAGGACCAGACAGTTCCACCTCATTGCACGAATACAGAGAAGGGTCCAAAAATAGAACCTCCCAGTAGTTATTATGCAAAGAGTTTGACACTGTCCACTGGTTTGTGAACACAAATCTTGTTGGCGTATCCTTTTTAAGTTTGGCTCCCTGTTGGTTGGTACGCTACAGGGATTTATGTAGGACATAGACCAATACCTTGGCCTGGTTGTGCCACTCAGCCAAGAGGACTTAAGAGTTACTAGGGAAATGTCATGTTAATCTGTCTCGACACAATGCAATTTTTAGGAAGTTTGGCATATACTGTAGTTGATTTCATGCGTGACAATACAGAGAATGACTACAAATACGATAGGGGCACCATCCATTTTCACTTTTCTACAAGACACACTAGGCTCTTCCACCAACAGGTTTGTGCAAATCTCACAAAGGGTACATGATCTCCGGGCCTAAACACCACTGGCAGACTTTTCATAGTCCATATCGTTCAACTGTAATCCATTTAGGAAGTTAGTGAGAGGGGCCAAATGAGAGGGGACAAATGACAACTCATGAACTGAATGTTCATGAGTTGTCTAGACCTTGACTAGGTATAGACCAGGGGTCGGCAACCCAAGATGTTGAAAGAGCTATTTTCGACCCAAAATTAAATTCAAAATCTGTCTGGAGCCGCATTTTATTATTTTTTTCCTGAGTGTGCAAATGTGAACCAAATGGACCCTGGCGGGTCCATTTGGTTCCATTTGCACACTCTCAGAAAAAAGGGCCTCAAAGAAAAGTCATTAACATGGTGAAACACAACCTTTCTTCAGAAATGGAAAGTTTTACAGAACTCCATTTCTAGTCCACACAACATCTCTAAGGTATATTAATGACACAGTAAACTGAGTAAACCTTTGAAAATGGGTGGTTCAGATTGAAAGGCTTTTTTGACATGGCCAAGTGCTACTTTAACTGGCAACTGTCAGACGTTTTTATATTATTTTGGTGTGGATCACCCCAGTGTGTGTGTGTAATAATGCTACAGCCACTGAGCCACTATTTCTGTGTTCTGGAGCCGCATGCGGCTCCTGAGCCGCAGGTTGCTGACCCCTGGTATAGACCAACAGGAGTCAAATGAGATACAGAAAATATTGTGGAGGGTCAGGTCAAAAGCTGAACTAAATTCTGCATAATTATATAAAAGTTAAATGTGTTGATTTGTCTCTTTCTGGTAAGATTATTATTATATGCAATGAAAAGTGAGGTCGTTTCCAAAACAATGGTAAGCAGATTCACAGAAGGAAACCTATGTAAACATGAAGGTCACTTGTTGACTGGCTGACAGGATATTTAAACATCACCATGTGGATCGGAAAGAATAAATACAGAATGGTTCCATTAAAGCCTTTTATTGTTCAGTTGCACACATAAGCATTCAGGTATTAGCAAGGAGGTGGTGAGGCTTCGAGTTATGGTGTTTTACTATAAAAGACAGAACATAATTACATACAATTCAACATTAATATCACATTCAATTAAACAATTAGGCCTAATAAGTTAATGCTCTCAGGTGGAGTAGGGTAGCTACCACTAAACGCATTAAAGAGTACTAAACATACATAATACAACATCTCTATAAACTATTGGTTAAGTACTGCATTGCCATGCCCATGAATACTAAATAAGTAAATAATGTGCACTGCGCAATACACACCTTCCACTACGTCTCTATAAAGTTTTGGGGAAAAGTTGAGCTCTAATCACAATAACCAATACATTTCATGAACTCCACTCACTTCATTTACATATTACGAGGACCCAAAGCTCCAGGTCAGGACAAGTTACTGCTGCTGGCTGCTGACAAACATAACTAAAGGGATAGACACTCAGCACTTATATATAGCAGACCAGTGATTGAGCTGTGAATGAGAACAGGTGTGATTAGGGAATGAGAGGGTGTGACCCGAGGAAGTGGGTGGATCATCCAGGGGGAGGGTTATTGTTGATAACTAGAATGACCCTTTTGTACAGGTTAGGTTTACGTTTACTGGGGTAAGGGTTACATGTAGGTAAGGAGTACCAGGCTGCGCAGTTCCGCCAGCTGTATGCCCCGAGGCGACTATGTTTTGTGTATTAGCTGTTCCTTACTTTTGTGTCATTGATCAAAAATAAGGAACAAAATCTGTCCTTTAGCACTTCAACAAGGACACAGCTTTTAGTTTCCGAATAAGGGACAGTTGGGAGCCTGTAGTAACAACTGAACTGTGCCAGGCCCAGGTCACACATGAAAAAGATCTGTAAAAACATTACAGCTGTAAGAACGTTACAGCCATTTGAATGTAGAAACAAAGACATGGGCAGAGGAACTGACAGTTTTGGTTTTGAAATGAGGATGTTTGTAAAAAAAAAAAAAAAAAATACACAATGGGAGGGAGTGGGGGAGAGATATTTGTTATATGACTGCAAAGGTCAAGATGCCAAAACAGCTATTGTATTTTTTTTAAAGGATTTCTTTTTTGTTGAGGCAGGAAAACAAGTAGCTAAAATAAGCATGAGCTCAGGACAGATGGAACCAATGCTGGAGGTTCACTAAGTACAAACACTTCATGGCCTGGGAAATGGCAAATACTGAGTTGTAATAATGCCATTCTTGTCCAGCAGTAATCGCAGGAGATTGACAGATATCCTCCTTGGACACGTGTTCCATGTTCACACACGTGCAGCTGCAGAATGACATGGCAGCATGTTTGACATATGTCTACAGAGGCATGTCATTCTCTCTCTCACACGCAATTGCCTGCTTATTGTTGTCCATCGAATGATGATGTCACTTCTCTGGACGCTTAGAGTAGGCCTATAGGACAACCCTATGTGTCTTGCTCTTGTTTCACATCCTGTCCTGGTTGCTGTGCTCATCAGGACTTACGATTATAAGTCATAGATTACTATGACTTTTAAAACCAAAATAATAACACAATATCCATACACAAACGTAACTGTACAAATTACATGGCATTGTGCAGTTGTTTAACAGCACCACTAGGCAGCACTAAAACCCAGTAGGCCTACAGTACAAAATTAATGTTGGCCTATTGAGCACTACAGTAACATGTTCTGTAGTCTACACAAACATTAACCAAATATGATGATAACTACAGATCCTAAATTTCCCAAACCTCTTTAAGTAGAAGTCCTTAATGCTATATGGACCAGAACACTGAGGCCAGTGCTATCCTTTTGCTCTCAACAAAGCAGGGCTATAGGTACCACAGTACTGTATCTCACTGTCCATTTCTTGGGTTTATAATGCATATGTAAACAATGACCAATTAGTGTTGTCAGGTTTCACAAGAGAGACAGTTTCCAGGTCTATGAAAAACCAATCAAAAGAAAGAAACTATGCCAGAAAACAAAACTATAATGGACACTGTATGTGCCCTTCTGACTTCTATAGCCTAGAAGACAATCCAGACAGGCACTATAGCAGACCATCTATCTATTCTATTCGACTGACAGTGTGTAGCAATGGGTGTGGTTTTGTGGTTTCACTGAAGATCATCGATTCCTTTTTCCTATAGAGATGTATGCAAAATATTAATAGAAACAATCTTAATCATAGAATCAAGCCAACCAGGTGAATCATGACCAAAAAACCTTCTGTTCTGTGGAAAATAACTAGAAAAGTGCCCTTCTGGGCACAGGTCTCCACCAGGCCAGGTCAGGTTGTGGCCTCTTGGTGGCGCTATAATAGCCCAATGTTAAAAAGAGTGCCATTTCCTCTTAAGACTTTGGCATTTGGATGATTTGAAGCATTTTGTCCAAAAATGCAAATATCCACCTGTTGGTGGCGTTATAACAAGTCATTGTGAAAAGAGAAGGATATTTTTCTGAGTGTAGTAGGAAGGTGCATTAAAGATTTTATGTAAATTGCCTGCTATGTTCATAATTTGATGCTTTTTTGTTCTAAACAGGGCAACCTTGCAAACTTTGGAAGTGAATTATAGCCAATTATGACAGAATCTGAATGGGTAATATGAAAAAAATGTGTTTTACAAAAATCGGCCTCCGAGTAGCATTATAAAAAGGTGCAATTTAAAATACAGGTCAAAGGTTCATCTTGCATGGAATGTGCATGCAACATTACATGCAGGTCGATGCAGGTATATGTAATATTGTGCTGCCTAAGGTCAGCAGGTCAGCAGCAGGTCGGTAGCAGATCAGCAAGTCGGCAGCAGGTTGTGTGCAAAGTTTGGCAACAGTTGGATAAGCTGTACACAGACAGATGGGCACCCACACCCACACCCACACACACACACACACACACACACACACACACACACACACACACGGATGGAGTGCAAAACAGATTCACCATTCTCTCTCTGATTGACTTGATTCAAGGCTTAAAATCATTTATATAAATATAATATTCTTGTGAATCTCTATGGGGAAAATGAATGGCCAATTCTTCTGTGGAACTAAAAAAAAACAGTCTTCAAACTGCTAAACAAACAGCTATGCCTTATTATAGCTGACCATGACACTGACATCATCAGTATCATTGTCAATATCATGTTGGGATTTATAATGGACAGAGTGAACTTCTGCTACACCTACCTCAGTATACAGTACTTACCTCACGACCTACTGCTCTGTCCTACTTATTAAACGGATTACAGCTGAACAATATGGACTATGAAAAGTCTGCCTGTGGTGTTTTAATCGGATAGGTCCAGTTGGCGGTGCCCAGGATCAAACGCATGGCCTTGTGGTTCAAAGGCAAGAGCTCTACTGACTGAGGTACACTGACACAAATTAATAACTCTATTGTATTCCATCTATGCATCTATTTCATGCAAGCTGGATGTGCTTGCATGTGTGGTGTCACCTTGCCTAGGCCTGTCACACAAGGACAAGGTGGCATTTGTCGGTCAATGACAGACAGCCTCTGACTCAGGGGTGTAGTGGAGGGGGGACGCGGGGGGACGGCGTCCCCCCACTTCTCACATCTAAAATATTTTTGGGTCTGAAAAAAATCATTAGCATGGTGAAATACATCTTGATGACATCATCAAGATGTGCTTCACCATGTTAATGAGTTTCCTTTTTTCTTAACATGAGTTTCCATGTTAATGAGTTTCCTTTTTTCTGAGAGTGTACAAATGTGAACCAAATGGACCCGCTAGGGTCCATTTGGTTCCCATTTGTACACTCTCACAAAAAAATAAAATATAAATGGGAATTCCCCTTTCAGAGGCGTCCCCCCCCGGCCCCCACTTCTAAAAGTACCACTACAACACTACTCTGACTGGATGTGTCTACATGAAGGGACTAAGGGCATAAGTTCAATTTGAAGAAGTAGCGGTCGTAGACTACACAATAATATTGTTTTTGTAATGAATACAAAATAATTGATTAAAAAAACACCAAGAATGACAGACTTGAGGGCCGCTCTTATCAAAACACATTGTTACATTCAAATTTCATCCAATCAAATCATCACATTCCACACAAATCTGTGCGTGGGAGGTGATGCTCCAAAAATAGACTTATTCCTCTACCATATTCAAACCATCACCCACAATGCCATTAATTAAGAGGCCTTCATTTCAAAAAGTGATCCTGGTTAAAATTCGTAAATCGTTTACTTGTGCACAAGAACAACACACTTCACACACTTTATAAATATATAATAATTCTTCAAGCAACAATCCTGCCCCTTGTTTTTCAGAATGACACAGAGGCAGATTTTGACGAGAGGTCTACATGGTAGTGGAAGAGTTGGACAGGTGCATTCTCACTACACCTACACAAAGACAGCTTCACCAGCTCAAGAGCTGAAATGACAAATGTCACCCCATTGAGCAGGCTAATACAATTCATTGCTGCATCTAACACATGTTAATAAGGAAGATGGCAGAAGCTATAATACTATAATTATCAACTGATAAGGAACTCATAGTATAAATTAGGATTTTATTTGGAATTACTTTGGATTTTTTTTTATTTGTTTTTATAAACAAGTTTGATAGAAAACCTTATCTGGCGGAAGAACATTAACAACACACGAGAGTGAAACAATTAATGTATTATTAATCGCGTTTAAGTACATGAGTACTTTGTAAACAGCAAATATAGCCACTCAAAATATAGAGTATGTGTATAGAAGAGTCAAAAACAATAATTTCACATTGATGGGGCATTCTGACCCCTTTCTACCAGTCACTGACCCTGAATAGTTTTATTTCTTCATTTGCTACATTTGAATTGCCTTATTGCTTGTTTAACATTTTAAAATGAAAATAAAACAACCCTGAATCTTTCTGTAATATACCTTCAAAGTGTTCTAAAACACATTTGCTAATTGACCAGTGAAGGATGGTCAACATAAAAATGACACAAGAAATCCATCTACTGCATGTGCCTTTCACTTGATGAAAGGCAACAGTTTGTATGGTAATAATGGGGTTATATAACAAGGCTGGTCTGAATCTGTGGACATGATGATGAGAAGAAGGCTTTGGCCAGCTCTAGCTGTCCTGTTTGGACTCCCCTGACGCCTTGATAAGCCGCTTGTGTCCCCTTTTTCCCGCTGGGCCGCGGGGCTTAGCGAAGGCCTGTTTGTGGGCATGTTGCTTGGGATGGACCTCGTCATACAGGAATTCTTCTGTTAGCTCATCTCCATTGTCAATCTCCAACTGTATATGGATACAGACATATGGATTGAGAGTAAACATGATTCTCTTCAGCACACAGGAGAGAGAAGGTTCATACCCCTGACCCCTGGACTCACAAATCCAAAAGGCATCCTTGTACACATACACATGTACATACATATTGGAGGTTTATTTAAATCTAAAGTGGATAATTTAGATTGGGAATACCAGAAATTGGGAATAAGACACACGCATTTGACACATTTGCAGATGTGCTAACACTACTGGTTGTGGGCACAATAGCATTTTTTTTTCTTTTATGTTGGCTGCCACCGTCCTCCATTCTGAGAAGGCCCCACTGTTGATGCCTCCTGTTACCGTATGCATTTATTTTACCTTTTTAGCAACATCCAAATTGTAATCTTTCTCCACTTCTTCCAGCAATCGACTCTTGCAGGTGGAATAGAGCATCCTCTCTTTTATGCTACAGCTGTACCCTGGCATGGAGTAGATGAACACTAAACAGAGAGATGGGACAGACAGAAAGACATCATTGCAAAGCCATGTCAACTGCCTGTAGGGTTCATGCATCGAGTGTATACCGGGATAATAGCATGCTGTCAGATGAAAGGTTATGTCCTCAAAGGCTGTCAGTAATTTGAAGTAATGTTGAAGACAGTTGGCCATGACCAAGTACATTCCCAAAGTGTGGTACAGTATGGCAGTGATTTGCAAGCTATTTTGAGCTCTGCACCGCTAGCATATTTTGAATAATAATCGAGGAGCACCCCCACCTCCGTACGACAATATTTATTATGAAAGCTATATACAGTATGCCCTGGTATTCTTATTTAACATTTCGAATCTGAAGGCCATTTTTTGTTGATTAATTCACATTAATTTAAACAAACTACTAAACCCCACAGACCACAAATATAATTATTTTTCAAGATAGCAAATTTTACCACTGCCGATGAACAAGAACAATGTTCATAACACATTTAAGATGTGTGAATCATCTCTCACCGCGTGTGTATTGTATAAGCGTATTTAGTGACTGATTTATTCTTGGTTGCACGCTGATCTGACGGAAAATAGCATATTTAGAATATATGAAGATCACTAGATCACTAGTATTTAACAACTTTTATGCTGGTAATTCAAAATGTGTCTTAAATATGAGGTACTTCATATTAGTTCCTCCCCACACTCATTGCTTTTTTGTCGCTGCTGTTGCGTCCAATGACTCATCTGCCAGTGAGGAGAAAATGTACTAGAAGTTCAAACAGGAAATTTGTTTTGTTCATTAGGAGACATGGAGAGTGGAGACACATGTGAAGGTGAGAAACAAAGCAGTATTGTAGTGGAAGTGAAAAGTGTTTTTGCTAGAGTGACTGATGGCGTACCAACAGATTCCAAGTAATCCCCCTCATGGGAGTGTTTGTAGAGGAAGAAGTGATATCTGGGTGTATCTGTAGGAACTCTGCGGGGCAATTCACGGGTTTCTGTAGGGTTGGAGTGGACCAGCTCGATTGTCTCTTTTTCAGTGTCCAACCTCTGAAACAAAAGGTATAAAATAAAAGAATGACACATTTGAAAAACATATCTTATAAATCATTGAATCTCAAACATTTTTTAATTTTAAGAAACACAGTTTTGTACGTGTTAGTCCGCAGACCCCCATAATTACTACTCCAATGTAATGGTTCCACAATGGTTCTCGTGGTTCAGTGTTACTCTGTGCTTGTTCACGACACTCACCAGCTGAACATAGTTGATACGCTTTTGAGCAAGTTGCTGTAAGGCTCGTCTGGCTGTTTCCTGAAGTGGAAACGCAAGTCCCTGAAGAGTCTGATGTTTACTTTCCACACTGATCTCTGCCTTCACCTGTAGAGGGCAGCATGCACATGAAGATGTACAGTATGCTCAGTTCAAGCCAATTCAGGTCACTGAGGACAAAAGTGTTTAACACAAAGTGTCTCTGTTTTAAATGTATGCATTTGTTTGTTTGTTTTAATTTAACAGTGAACTTGTACATTTTGTATACAATAATACAAATATGCAAACCACACACAGACACACGCACACACACACCCTACAACTCAGGGTATCAAGACAAGAGCTTTGGATAATAAATAAGTTATTGGAAGTGAACTGACTAAAATGGAAGTTGATATAAAGGATCTTTATGGAGTTACCAAAGAACTGCAGACAGAGACCGGGAGACCCAATCATGTTATTGAACAAACATTTTCATTATCGGTATATATAGAACTTTAACATTTTAACAAAAGACATCACTTCAAACACATTTATATTGACAAGACAATTTCTATTCTATTCTATTGATACTACAATTGACTCACCTGCTTTACTCTGGCCTAGAAAAGCAGCAGTAAAAAACAAACAAACACATATATAGTCAATTGCCTATAAAGATCTGACACGGGTGCTTGGTTCAAATACTCAGGCACACATAGCATTTGCTGAAGGACAATGAGGACAGCGACAACACAAAGACTGGTGTACGTGTGAGGGGTTGACCTCTGACCTCTGTGATCTTGATGCGCTGAAGCTCCTGTTCGGCTAGCGTGAGCGGGGCGGGAGCAGAGCAGGACGACACATGGCGCTGGTAGCCCACCAGACAGATGTCCTCCTATAGTGGTGACAGAGGCTGTCAAGAGGACGCTTGGCTGCTAGTTTACATCGGCTAGCTGATCTACAAGCTATTACTTGAACGGGACATTCTGCATAGTGAGAACTTTTGTAGATTTACTCAAGTAGATTTCACTTGCAGCAGAGCAGTATTGAGGTTTTACTCACATTTAAAAATGTGGGTACGTTTCTTTTTCTACCACTGATATTTGGACACAAAGAGCATCTCTATATCGGTGTGTCTCAAACATTTCATTATGGATTTGGCCGCCCACAGCCCTCATGAATGATTAACCTTTTTTTAACAGCAGATCTAGAAGCTCACAGCACATCACATCATGGTGTGTTGTGAGCTTTAGGATTGGCTATTTCTAAATAGCTGGTGTACAATAAATGGAACTCCCTCAGGGGTCCCTTAGGGGTCTGTGGGTCATCTTTGACCAGGATCAAATGCATTGTTTCATGCTAAGCATTTTAGGCCCTATATCCCAGTACCTTTAAAAGAGAACAACCTATCTTTCATATACTTTGACCTCACTAATGCTCATCAAAGGGCAAATAGAGGGAAGAGAAGGGAAAACGAAGGTCCCACGGTAAATTCCTGATATTCTACATCTGCGTTAAGGTGTTAGCATTATGCCTAATTATGGCTGTGGACAGTTGAGAAACCTGTCAAAAGTAATTGGACATCTTCAGTGGGAACATTTCTGAAATTACCTCTGAGACACAGAGTGAATGAAATGAAATGTGCCATTTCATGAACATAAGCCAATTATTTGAAGAAGATACAATTGATACGATGTACTTCAATGTAAGACAAAGAGGGAAAATAGCCAATATACTGTAGTGTACAAGCTCACAGCACACTGCAAGGGTAAGCACTGTAAGCTTGCAGATAGTCAGTATTTTCGAAAATCTTCCTTTTTTTTTTTACATGTTCCCGTACACATGTGGTTATTATTGATGTCTGACCTCGACCGTTCCGAACAGTTCATCCTTCACATGGCCACCTCCAAATTCTTTCTTCACTGTGGCCCGTGTGGCTGCATACAGCATCTTTTGTCTCACCTGCAACCCACAGAAGGGCCATGGTTTTATGTACAGTATATCATAGCCAGTTGCACAATGAACAGAGAATGAACATGCTGTCAATCAGGAGACCAGGAGTTGTACTTCAAAGAAAGTCAAAAGAAAGCCTGTGATTTCCTGGGGGTGGGGGTTTGTGGTTAGTTTGTCCATAAGCTAGGGCCTGTGACATGACCAACGAAGAGTATTAACTAGCACTTGTGACTAAAGCAGAATTATGCTGGATGTATTGGAAAACATCACAACACATGTTTTCTTCTTTCCTTTATAGCAAAGTAACAGCTTGGACATTATGCTTTATAAACATAATGCATCTTGTTTATCTACACATCAATATATTTTGAATTTGAGCTGTGAATGAGTACGTAATCACGCAGCAGCCATTGTGTACAGTAGTACGTACTGGAGACTGGTCAGGAGACCATGACATGAAGATCCACTCGTAGCCCAGTGAGTTCTGGGAGTCAAGGCGGTAGAAGACGTAGCATGGCTCCTGCTCATCCAGGAGGGGAAGCAGAAAGCGGTCATAGTCCTGCTCCCAGCTCCTCTCTGGTTCTCTGGATGCACCCAGCACCAGCTGCTCTGAAATGCAGAGCAGCACTCATCACATACCTTATACGCCTCTGTGAAATAACCACTCCAACGTCCAACCCCAACATCCATATGCTGGGTGAAGCATTCTGGAGACATACTTTGGTTAGACATACCGTTGGTCAGACATGCATTTGGAGGTTGAGATAAGGTTGGGGTTAGGTGAGTGCCCCATGTGGTGTGTTGCTAGGGGAAATTTGTGGGATTTTGTACAAGCTTATACATCTTTATTATTGAAAGTATGTCATAATATTTTCAGTACAACTAATTCATAGATTGCTGAATCATGTTTTGACCGTGTCTGGGTTTGTTTTGTACCATACATTAAAGTGTAAAGTCAAACATAAGACAAATGAAATGGAATACATTTGTGGTCCAAAAAGAATGTAAAGGCTACGAGAACCACAAGTTGTGTAGAGATTATAATTATGTCTTTAGGATTTCCTTACTCTTTTTGAAAGAAACTCACAGTCAGAACACATGCAGTGACAACAGCAAAAGAGGTCAGATACGAGGACTATAGTAGTTGATCATCTTCTAAATGTAGAATGTTGGGTCATCTCATATCTTTGATAACAAACACACACGCACGCACCCACCCACCCACACCCACACACACACACAGGTGTAGACACACAAGGTGTAGACCTGCCTACACATGCATGGACACCAAGTATAGTTTTGCCCAACTGTTAAAAAATAAAATCTGAATGACATCATCCCTCATTCCTTGTTCTTCACCTCATTCACCCGCCACCCGTCTCATCTTTCACTTCCTCTCGTATTTAGTGGCGGCGCTTAGCCTGGATCAGTCTCGACACATCAATTAAGAATTTAACAGGTCAGATCTGTGGCTCTTCGGAATGCAGAGGTCAACTATGGTCTAAAGTTATTCATGGGTTAAGCTAAGATTGACAGATTAAAGTGCCGTCACTGGAAGCGCTTGATTTTCTCTCTGCCCACTGGCTGGACTTCATTACCATCACGATTAGCTTCCATAATAACATCCCATCAGCATTTCCCTGATTATAACCTGTATGAGTGGGTTACACTCATTGATTCTCCTTAACAGAAATATATATATGTTTCTTTTTTGTTCCATCTTAGGTAGCCTACTTAAGAGAGAAAATATTAAGAAGAAAAATACTGTATATAGATTTTAAAAAAGGAATATTGAAAGTGACAGTATCAATGGTTTGATCACTCTCTCTCTCATCGTCCATGCAAACATATACAGAATCCTGCGTCTGATGCCCTTGTGGGGTGTAGGGGGATTTCCTGACACTCTCGGGAGTGGTAGTCTATTCTGAGCCCCGACACATTCCATTTCTCTGCACGGACGCATACTTTCCATCGGGGCATTCTCTGTCTCTCCCTCTCTTCACTTGGCATATATTGTACACATAAACCAAAGGCCGCTAGATACACATACAGAGTTGTTATCTATTTATTATCCCTGAGATTTAAACTTTGTGCCATCAGTCAATCAGCTGCGTTTCACCTGACTGAAAGAAACTCAAGTGGCATAGAAACGCCATCCAGTCACGAGTAGTGATGAAATAGTACAGAATGATCTTGTTTCCTTTTCCAACACTGGCATGATGAAAATGTGTGTCGCTGGACTGCGACATACCATGTCAAGTCAATCAAAAACAAAATAGCCTAGACAGTAGTTCCCTAGTAGACGACTTCAGTAAGGGTGTAAGACAAGACCAGATACCTTCTCCTTTGAGACAGTCTGATGCTACACTCAACGTGACATGCAAGTCTGTCTTTGTACTGTAGGCCAAACCATAAATAACCTCAACACAGAACTGGACATTAAAGCCAAGAAGATATATCTTTAGATATCACAGAGAGCACACAAAAACATCCACCTTTCAACAACATCAATACTGGCCAAACACTAAAGCACTGTTAAAAAAAAAAAACAATTAAAAACACAAATTACATTAACCCACTTAATGCTTTTTCAAAGATAGCGGTAGCCAACATACAGTGTACATGCTTGCAGGCAGCATTTTGTCAACTTGTACATCTGGTATTTGGCTTTTTCTCCAAAAAACGTTCTGCCTGTAATGACATTGATAAAATAGGGATGCCAGTTTGAAAGTTGTGATGCAAGCTGCGACTTCATCAGGCAAATATCAAGAAACCTTGAACCTCATTGTCCATATTATATAGATCACCCAGCTGGCACAGGGCCCAATTGTGACTTGTGTCACTCTGCTCACTAGCAGCTGCCACATGGGACACTTATGTTATTTCCCTCCACTGTTATTGCACATCTAGCAGGTCTACCATACAGATATTAGGTTCATACAAGGACAGTTAGTCAACAGCTAATCAAACCGAACAATTTAATTAATTATATTATTATTATATAAAATCAAAATAAACTTGATTTTTATCGAATAACACATTTTAAGAAAGTTCAAAAGTACCATCCGCTTGAAGATTATAGGCTTCTACTATGTTTGTGCAACACAGCTGTATGATAAACAATAAAATGTGGCTTAAAGTTGTAAATACAGTACATCGGACATGTCAATTTAATCAATGGAATATACAGTATGTGTGTATATATATATATATATATATATATATATATATATATATATATATATATATATATATATATATATATATATATATATATATATATATATATATATATATATATATATATATATATATATATAATTAAATAGATTCTATAGAATTAAAAATATCACTCAATGTGCAATCCATTGAATTGTGATTATGTTAAGGTGTGGCTGTGTGGAGTCGTTGCATCCTAGAGCTGTTTATTAACCCTATTTCAGATTGAGATTGGCAATGGGAAAGTGAAGACTCAACAACTTGATCAAGTGTTCCACAATGTTGCGCAAACTGAATGAATGTTGGGCATGCAGTCATAACAAGTTAAGAGACAGCAGCTGACCAGCACATTGTGAAATTTCTGTTTTTGATCAGTTGTACTTCACTCATACATGGAAGCATTTCTATGTGATGCCGTCCTACTACTGAGAGTTCATTTATCTACAGTATGAGTATACAAATGGACCTCAAAGAATTAATTAAATGGTGTGTAGCTATTCATTTGTTAGAATAGCTTGTTAAAATGGTACATGACTAGTATTCATTGCTATCGAATACTGCACCAATTCTTGGCCGATACCAATGTTTAAAATAACAATTTATAGTCTAGAAGATAGCCAATACTGATACTGATATTTGCTCATTTAGTTGTTGGTCTTATTATTTCCCGCTTTTGTGCCAGGTAAACAAATAAATATACATTGAAAGAAACAACAACAATCAGAATCTACAGCTTAATTGGTAGGCTGCAGATAAGCAACACCAAAATAGCCAGCACCATATTTTTGGGGCCGATACCGATTTTTGGAAAAAACTACGCCGATGTTACCAATGTTTTGGACCGATGTTTAATAATGAATTAAAAATAATAAAAAATACATTTGAAAAACTTCTAAACTCCAAATTTATTCAAGTAAACAATAGAATACGACATTGACTTCATTTACTTTTGTGAAATAATTCCATTTTCTGTCTTTCTTGTTAACGCTATAGGTACGAATATCACCGATACCGATGCGATATATCAGTATTGATATCGGCCGATATATTGGTACGACCGATATATCGGTCTAGCTCTAAACAGAAATATTGGCCACTGCCATCAGTGAATGTAAAATACCGGTATTAGCCAATACCGGTATTTTACCAATGTATGGGTGCATAGAGTATTTGCTCACTAACAGGAGTCTGCCCCTCTCTCTATCTCTTTAGTGAACAGCAGATAAAGGGTTCAGGGTGGCATACCAATTTTAATGATGAAACAAAAACAAAAAGAGAGACACCGTTTGTTATCTGTTCAAATTGGATGAAATTAGTATCCCAGTTAATAACACAAATATGTATTACCAGAAAGCGCAACATCTACAGAATTATTGTGTAGTGCCAATTCCTATACCCTACACCTACCCTACACAGTATGTCTTTATTATGACTTGGTAGATTGAATACCAGAAACAAGCCCTTCTTGTGTTATGCCTTTTAGCATTATTGTATATAACTTTTTGATCAATTAAAAAAACAACTTAATTAATACATTTAATACATTGAGGTGGCTTCCATTGTTGGGTCCCCGGCATCATCCTATTCCTGAGTCATGATAAAATTAGGCCCAAGTCACTCACCGTCTTCAATCAGGACCTGGATGAGGCGCACAGCTCCACCTCTTGCCCTGGCCAGGAACTCCCTCAGTTCCGGCGTTACCACCAGTACCAGAAACATGGCGGGTCAGCGAGACAATCTGTTCCTCCCACCGCTGAGTGAGTTTCCCAGGGGAGGTCAAGAAACGCAGGAGGAAAGAGGGGTTCTAGACGGAGGGTACAGAAGATCCACAAAATCAAAACCACAGGTTGAGTCCAGTTCCAGTCCAAAGAAAGAAGTACACAGATTCTTGTTCCGGTGTGGAGATAATTCTGCTGGCCTAATAATAAGTTAATTAATAAATACAAGTTAAATAAAATAAATAAATAATATCTGTAGATCCGTAGAACTTGTGACTAAGCACTGAGTGTGAGTGAGTGTGGGCTCTTTGAGAGTGACAGTGTGACTGAGAAGGGACACACAGCTCCAGTAACTAGGGCAGTATCATGTGCACAGAGGGGGAACCTGATCACTGCTTTCCCAAATTTAGCTGCCACTGCCTATCCAGCCTTGGGTATTGGCCTTCTAAAACCCCCACCCCACCAGCACATGCTGGTAAGAAGGAAGTAACTGTTGCTGGCTGAACTGCAATTGCAAACCTAGCTTTTGAGCCCCTGACCCAGTGATAGGTACAATGAGCTCAGAGCACTGCGATGCGATACGTATGTCTAGACTTACGCAGCCAGGTATGGTCATTACTTTAATGAGCATCTTTATAGTAGAGGTGCAACACTTTAGGCCATTAGGAGCTGAGGCCTGCCAACTAAATTCCTTCTACGTGTTTTCTGAAAACACTCAATATTGTAGTGCTCAAACTAAATTCATGTCAATGATATGATTTGGACTGGCCACAGACACCCATCTGGAAGCAAAATTCTGTTTTAAAAAAGTTAACTTTAAAGGAGCATTCAGTGATTTGGGTGATTTGGAAAACAAAAGTCCCAAAGCCCAAACTGAAACTCACTGGGGACTTATATTGTCACCACACTTCATAGTAAAAAAGAAAATAAAATTTCATTTGAATTAAAATCACTTACTATAGCTTTTATGTATACACATAGAGTATATATTATATAGTGATTTGCACAAAATAGCAGATCTACAAGACTGTCACAATGATGTGTAATGACTATGAGCTTATATGAGCCAAAAGTACATTTTCATAACTGTGCTACATTATAAAAAGTGACAGATGCTTCCCATGTCTTTCGTTCAACCGGGCATCCCTGTGTCATTGGTCGGTGTCGCATTAGGTTTCATTCTATATCTGCTATTTTGTCTACTACATAAAAAACAGCATTCAGGTGTATTCATGTTGATTGAATGGAGGGAGACCTGGTGGTGGACATGCACAATTGTGAGGCGCACCAAACCTGGCACAGCCACTGGTTGGGGTCTGCCCTGCCATCAGAATAGCCACCCTCACCTGGGTGACACATATGCACCATTGCTTCAGCCATAGCAACATCCCAGGTGTATGGACCAGTCTGGAGCATACAGTAAAATACATCACGTTGTAAACAGTATTATGAATTCTTAATCCAGCTTGTGGTTACCCCATCACTACAAAAAAACAACTGCTACATGATGTAAATTATCCACTTCAGACTGGTTCACACAGCTTTTTTGGAACACAGATCAGGCTTTCCTCCTAAGTGGAAAGCCTGGTGACAGCAAGGTTACTCCAGCCTACACCATACCTGGCGTGAACTCTTCAGGGGTCTGCCATGACAAGTCACACCAGAGGCCACATCAGGGGTTTGGTTGCACCAACTACTGGTTCCATTTTCAAGGGCAAACTTTGAAAACTAGTAAGTAATATCTAAACCAATGAATCTAGATAATTTTAGATTGAGGCACCTAGTCTGGCTATGGCAGTAAATCCACATTATAAAACTAGCCAAAGACAGGCTAGTGCGCACACACACACACCACCTGAGTGCAGACTTTAACAAATGCTAATAAATAATAATTTAAAAAGAATCAGTTTCAAGCCATTTAGTTCAATACAAGCCACTGAGGAGACAAGTGAGCCCTCTATGCTGGCTTCTATCTATTGGTGTGTGTTTCAACCCACTGAACTGAGAAGTAATGTGAATGAAGGCTAGTAGGATGGTCTACATTTCTAAAAGCACATCTATCACAAGTCGCACAAATAAATCAATCTAGCATCTTACAAAGAAAACATATTTAATGTTAAATACATGTATAAAAGTTGGTGGGAAAATGACAAATTCTGCACTTATTTACAATAAACAACAATGAACAGGATACATTTAATGTGAAAATCAAACATCTGCTCAGTCGAATCCTACTAGGCCCTTCTTTGCCTTTGGTCTCCAAAGGCAACGTTTTCTTTGCATTGCTGTCATCAGTCGTCAATCGTGGGGAGCCAGAATGCCTGCAGAGGATGGGAGAGTGTCGTTAGGTTTGTACGAGTCGCGCAAGTTCAAGTCATATTCAAATAATCCAGCATGTGTGTACATGCATGGCCTCTATATTATTGGCTCACCATGTTTGAACAGGCACTTGCAAATGTCATGAACTTGGGGTTGAACTGTAAGCAGGTGACAGGCCCTGTGTGCTTCCCATCCAGTAGAGCCACTTTCATACCGCTCTCTGCATTCCAAACATGGATCTTTCCATCCTCAGAACCTGGAAAACATAAACAAACAGGACATTCAGTGAACCTTCTGTTTATTTTTCATAGTTGATACTCAATACTTGACAATATACTGTCTGTCTACATTTGTTTTAGCTTGGTTCAGAGACCGCTCAAACTTTTATGCCTATGCTACACAATCACAATCTTAATTAATAAACCTGTCCTGTTTTTATTTAATTATTTTTGTCTTGTACATTTGTATTGTAAACATAATGAAAAGTGTAGTATAGACAGTCATAACTCACAATCAACTTACCAATCATTACAAATTGAGAATCAGGGGTGAAGGATGCCTCTAGTGTTACAGCTTTACTGTTATTGTAGCCCTGTCGGAAGAAAGCATAAAAGCGAATTGTGAGCTGAGCAGTAATGGAATCATTTTAGAGTTGATTATGTAAATGCTTGGTCTCAGGGAGGGTGCTAGTCTAAATTGTTTAATATACACTACCCTAATCTAATGTCATTCATGAATCATATTTTGCATTATTAGACGTTACTTGCCACACCAACATTTAATTGCTCATACACGTCTGAGAATGGGACAAATAACAGTCTTTGAAACTTTTAATATAGATTTCAGAGGCCGTCAAAGCAACTTGATTTACAATGTATGCGACTATTATGTCTTTGCCTCAAATAACAACAAATCTTTCCACTGGCCGTTGTGGTTTTATGTGTCACTATAAATGCGAGTGATCTCTTACCCCAAAGGAATGTAAGACAGCTCCCTTGAAAGCATCTAAGAGGCGAAGGGCTCCCCCGTTGGTAGCCAGAAGAATGAGTTTTCCGTCATTGCTGAACTTGAGCCCCGTCCACTCACACGTGCGATCATACTGGAGCTTAAAGGTTGCGAATGGACCCTGCAAACAACAAATGAAGCAATGCGTTTCCTGTGTTAAATGTGGCTGATTAAAACGAGTGTTCCCCCAAATTACTTTCACTTGTGGCGGCTTGAATATATGGAGAATTTAATTTTGTATAACCCACGCTTATAGAGAACAGGAATACAAAAACAAAGAATAGCAATGATAAACTTTCAGGCTAAACTATCTTTGCACAAACAATGCACATGCAGTTCCTTGCTAGTGCACTAGAGAGGTTTACACGAGAAGTTCCAAAGTAGTATGTATATTTCAGCTTAAAGAGCAATATTTCTAAAAATACAGAGTATAACACAACTGGCTGTCTTGACAAGAACAACTGTGGATAATCTTGTTTTTCAACTCTTAATATTGAAACCAGAATGGAGTGAGTAAATGATGGTGGGAAAATGTTATTTTGGGGGTTGCAAACTTCACTTATCCTTATAGCCGGGATATGGCTAAAACAACAATTAATGTACGAATCCATTAACTAAATATTTGGTCATAGTGCTCTCTAGTGTCTCTCTCTCACCTTGTCAAAAGACCGCAAGTCATAAAGTTTCACCATTTCTGAATTTATTCCAGCTGCAAAAATGAGACCCTCTGGATCAAATGAGCACACTGGTTTGCCCTGTAGGTGCATCAGACCCTGAAAGTGACAATGAATGAGTACAAATTAGTACACAAGAGTACACAAGATACTTATGTTCACTGATCACAGTTCAGACATAACCGATCACACTCTAATGGTAATGGGATAGAGGAAAAATTAGGAAAACTTGCCTGGCAGTTGGGAGACCTGAGATCCCATAGCCTGATGGTTTTATCTAATGAGCCGGAGATAAACGTGTCATCCACAGGAGACATGGATAGTGATGTGACTCTAGATAAGTGAACACAAACAAAAGGTTAAAAGTATGTAACTTCTGTGCTGACTGTGCCAGTCACTGGAACGCCATTTTGAATATTTTCCCCGCAAGTCGCATACAACTCTGGTGTACTATAAACAATGTTCTAATACACCACTCCTTACCTTTTGTTATGCCCAGGGAAGTAGCGGATGTATTTGTTGTCGTGTAGTGACAGGTACCGGATCGTGTCTTGAAGAAAAAACACAAAGTTAAGGACAGGAGAACAAAAATATGCAAAGCTATACATTTATCACATAATTGTACGCAACACAAGACTGAACTGGTGTCCAAAATGTTCCGGGCAGGTCAGAGGAGTGGACTCAACCCTGGGCAAGGCAGTCACTTGTACAGTTAGCTCCTGTATGGGGCAGAATCACAGACCCTCAAACTGTACAAACAACTACCTCAGACCAAGGTGAGCAGCATGTCCAGAGCAGAAGTCCTCAAGCGTCCTTTAATACCATGTATCAGCAGCATCTTGTGCTAGGTCACCACACAAATAAATCATTTGCACAGTTCCCAACTCAACCACTTAAACAACTCTAATCTTCTACTCTCTACAAGTTCCTCTTCACCACAAATTGCTGATCTACAAGCTCACCAAGCGTTGCATTGTGAGCGTTAGATCAGCAAATGTTTCTCCCAGAACTGAGATCAGGGTTCAATAGATTAAAAAGTCACAAAAACATATATCATAATAGATGATCAGCCATGGAGGGGCCTGTAAGCCAGGCACAAACTACATTGTCTTGTGAGACATAAGAAAGCCAACAACAAAAAAGGCATTGTAACATAATCAATTAATATAACATACCATCGATTTTGTTCGAGCTGTAGACCACTGTGTTTGCTGCATGTGTATATCTGATGAGATCGACTCCATACTTCTTACTGTAGAGGGTTCTTTTGGGCCTGCAGAATATTAGATTTGAGAAGTGAATGCATTTAAATTAAAATATCAAATACCTGGAAAAGGTAAATCAAAGGAAGCCATAAGAAAACCAAAAACACCAGTAGTGTTCAACTAGAATCAGGAATATACACAAATTACCTGTTATCTCTAACAAAAACAAACATTCTTTAGTTTTTGGTCCAAAACAAAAACTACAAAATGTTCGTTTTTGTCCACAATTTAATCCCTTAGACCCTAAGGAACTAAAACACACAATTAAATTATGGTCCATGGCTCAAATACTGAATAAATATCCTAACGTCCTTGAATTATGAAGGGAGAAAAACAGCTAAAATCAAAACAATATGTCTCAAATCACAAAGAGCAGCGACTATATCTTTCCATTCAAGCCGCGGAGATCAGGTAAATCAATAGCCCAGGCTACCTTCACCGACTGCGGTCTGAAATTTAACGCAAGACCGTGGACTCTGCTGTGCCCAGCGGGCCTCACTGCAAAACCAAACCATGCAACTTTGCTTTCGAAATGATCAGATCTACAAACTACCAACGCATACCTCTGTGACGCGTTGGTAGCTTGTAGATGAGTCCATTTTCTGGAGTTGTTGGTGGGGGGGTGCGATAAAAATGAGATCTCACGACGAGGACGATTTTTTAAACCAGAGCCTTACGAGTAAAGACAGAATTACCCCAACTCCGTTTATTTCATGGGGCCAGTACAATGGTGGCTGTTCTACACAGACTTCCTTTGAGAATCGGGACAAACGGATGTTTTACGGAATATATTAGTCACACGTGAACAGGCTGTTTCCTGCCCCCTCAATATCGCAACTCTGTCTATACTCCACGGCTCTGTGTTGAGCTAACGAACGTTGAATGCGGAGGACGTTACGTGTATATTTTTATAGAATGTAAAATCCACTCGTACTTTCCCTCCTGGCAGTCGTATAAGACCAGGGAGTCGTCGTCGCTGCTGGATATGATTGTTTCGCCATTCGAGCTGAAGTCAAAACAGTTGATTTTGTCTGAATTCTCCCGGAAAACCTTCGCCACCCTGAAGCTCCGCAGCACATTGTCCGTTAGCTTCATGTTGGCCTGCTGTGTGAGGTAGGGTGTGGGGGGCGCAGCCAGCCAGCCAACCACTACTACTGTACTACTGCTGCACTCCCTCGCTAAAAATGATTGGTTTTTAATATATATGTACACTATTGTTATTATTTTTTATAGAAATAGTTAGTAGTGCTGCAACTAAACGTATCTTATGGTAGATTATTTTCCAGTTTAAAGACAGTAAAGAAAGCCCGCCTGTGGTTGTGCGGGATAATAAAACACTCTGAGAGAAAAGAAAAGCACCGCCTTTGCAACATTTGCTAACGCGCATATCCTTCTTCCTCCTCGATGGTCTTCGGTTGGCGGGTTGCCCATGAAGCCGCGCAGACAGCGCCCCCTACTGCACTGGAATAACATGTTGGGTTTTTAGCATTCTCAACGTTAACGATTATATTCTGGTTTATGCTCGTTGGATAATAAGAATTCATAATGAAGACAAATAGAAAACACAAATAATATTAGGGCCAAAAGGGGATGCAAAATCATGGGAAAGTGAACACAAACAGACAGTCATTGTAGGTTTCTCGTGTGCATCTGTAAACGTTGCTCTACTGCCACCTACTGGATTGAGCAGGGATTGAATCATGGGGATTGAAGTTGAGTTTGATTTTGATTTCTCGCGTCTCGCGATACACAGGTACTGTACACACGATACTGTACTTCCGTCATCAATCGTGATCGATTTGAAAAGGTTTTACCTTTGATTTGGCTGCTTTTACAGTCTTTATGATTAATCTGTAAATCCACTTGGCTTTCACAACGATGGATCATGGATGGATCAAGCCCCGACATTATGGTGATTCACATGAAATGTTTTGTTTGTGAGTTGTTTTTGAGTTATTGTGCTGGATGGCAGTTGATTGATTGACTGAATTTGAAAGAATGGATGGTTTAAACTTTACAGTGCAATTCAAGCAAATACTGATAACTGCACTGTTCCATAGCTTCACTGCTTTCATCTAATCAGGTTGCTCCCCAAATCCTCCAATGGTTTTCAGCTATTAACATAGTGATTGGGCTATTACCATACTTTCAATGATGTAGGAATTGTGTGTATTTTAAAATCCCCTAAACCCTGTTCCATCAAAGCTAAAAATTGCTTCCCCAAGCCTAATCTAGAACTGAAGGAACAAAGAGCGACCCCAATCCACAAAAGTGTCTTGAAGTTGAAAGTCAGTCTCACACACTTCTTAATATAGAAGGATTTGTACATTTAAACTACCTGTGATCTGCCAATGTCAAACATTTAAACAAGCCTTGCTTCATGAAAACCCGGATATGAAAAACCAAAAGCAGGCAAGGACACAAAAATGCACAGTTGGGCAATGTTTTGCCCTCTGGTCAAACTGAGTCAATCATTACACAAAGGGTACACATCAAGTCCAGTCAGCCTCTGGCCAGATATCTACCAGACTATCATTGTTCAGTGAGATTACCATTTTCAAAGGTAGGCAACCACCACCGGCTTAAATGTCATTTTATTTTGGAGTGAAATGTGAAACAAATTATTTTGATTAGCATTTTTATGTACAATATGGATTTCTCATTCCTCAGGTGCTTCCTGTAACAACCTCTTGAGCTCTTCCCCATGGCTCGTGTTCTCTCCCTGTTTCGGCCTTCATCTCTTCTGGTGAGGACCTCTCTGTGCTGCAGAATGTCATTGGACTCGCGGGCCCGAGAGGTGTTCGGTGCAGCCGTGGAAGCTGTACAGCCAAACATTGTGGTCCGGCGGAGCATAGAGCGCAAGGAAGACTCTATACTTATCCATGAACGCTCTTTCTTGCTCAAACACAACTTGCACTTGGTGGGGTTCGGCAAAGCCGTGCTGGGTATGGCCGCGGAGGCAGAGAGGATTTTGGGGGACCACCTTGTTAAAGGAGTGATCAGTGTGCCACGTGGTATTCAGGAGACCTTACGGCATCACGGCAAAGAGTAAGCAGAAACCTGGCAACACATGTACCCCTACCCACTGTGTTAGCCACTGAGCTGCCTTAATCTTTTCTCATTTCCATCTCAGACAGATGCTTTTGAAAAATGGTAGCTCTATCAAAGTTATGGAGGGAGCTAAACACAACTTGCCCGATGCTGATGCCCAGAATGCCGCTGAATACATCAAGCAGCTGGCCAGTGAACTGACAGAAACAGACTTGCTACTTGTACTCATTTCAGGTAAAATTGAACTGTAATCACACTACCCATTAAATTGAGAACATCATGTGCCCTCACATTAAGTTATAGGCCTATGTATATGTAGACTAGACTAATTTCTTAACAGGGGATTCACATTCTTTCTAGGTGGAGGCTCTGCGCTCCTACCAGCACCCATCCCACCGATCTCCCTACAAGAAAAACAGGATGTGACGCGTAAACTTGCCGGTGCTGGTGCAACTATTCAGGAGTTGAACACTGTACGGCGTGCCCTATCCTTGTTGAAGGGTGGTGGGCTTGCAAACTGTGCTTACCCTGCGCAGGTAAATGCTATATGCTATTGTTTATTGTTGTGCTGATAGATTGACAAATCGATAAATTAACTAAGCCCAATCCCAATAGTTTCATAACAGACTGGTATCATCTCTGCAGGTCATTGCACTTATACTGTCTGATGTGATTGGAGATCCACTTGACCTGATAGCCAGTGGGCCCACAGTGTCGAGTCAGGTCTGTTCAGAGGACGTCTGGGCAATCCTTGAACGTTACAAGGTCTCTCCCTTTCTCCCTGACTCTGTAAAGGAAGTGCTTGGTAGAGCTAGTCCACAGGGCCGAGAGAGAAAGGAGCAAACGGACTGCGCCGGACATGTTCTCAATGCCGTGATCGGCTCCAACAGCATTGCACTTCAGTGTGCAGGCCACCGGGCACGAGAATTAGGTTTCCGTCCTGTTGTGCTTTCACCAGGAGTCTGTGGAGATGTAAGGGCAGTGTCTCGCCTGTATGGCCTTCTGGGGCGGTTTGCTTCTTCTACGCATACGCCCCCTCCTGAACTTGTTGCTGAAGTGTTAAAGTTGGGACCTGAGGTTGGCGTACAGAGCTGGGACCTGCACCGCGTGATGCGAGTTCTGGATGAGTCACGTACAGAAGGCTGGGGTGCCACGTGCGTGTTGGCGGGGGGCGAGCCTACTGTTGAGCTAACAGGCAAAGGGCGGGGTGGGCGCAACCAGGAGCTGGCTCTACGAGTGGCGCTAGAGTTTAGGGGCATGCATCTCCCACCGAAGGGTCCTGTATTCCTGAGTGGTGGAACTGATGGCCAGGATGGGCCCACTGAGGCAGCAGGGGCCGTCACTGATGGAGGATTGTGGGAAGAAGCACAAGCACAAGGACTCGACATTGATGGCACGCTTTCTAACAATGATTCTTTTACCTTCTTTTCACAACTCTCTGACGGGCAGCGTCTACTTGTACCTGGTCTAACGGGCACTAATGTGATGGATGTGCACATGCTCATTATCCCTTCACTTCCCACTAACACATAATTGACTAAAACACAAAACATATAGCATACTGGCATGGCAAGAGATGTGCATAGATGGGACTTCCACTCCCAGGGTGGATACATTTGCAGGCAATGACACACAGCACACATACAATATGGTATGCTATGTAGAGTTACAACAATTGCACCAGTTGTGTCTATAAATAGTCGGATGAGATTACATGTCAGGCCATCACAGCATCCTTTCTTTTATTTAATATACAATTGGAGTTTTATAGAATATGATTTTATGATGTGATTTTTTTTTTGCTAATTCAACAAAACAATATTTTTCATTAAATTTAAAATCAATTATTTGTGTAGTTGGCCTTGACTTTTACAGCCACAAGGTCCAGAGCAACAATGTTAGAGAAAGCGAACATCTATACTACAGAATACAAATGAATGAAATCAGTCATGTTGACTGAGTCACGTTGACTGAATCAGTCATGTTGACTGAGAACTTGAACCCAAGGCTCTACAGTTTGATATGAAAATGAAGATTCAGAGATAGATCTATAACATACTCAAGAAATACAGAATGTATCAGATCATTGTTATTGCCTGTGAATCTTTAAAATTGATTAAAGCAAATTGAGAAAATCAAGTGATGGTCTGGTTTAATTTAGAGCAGGGAATATTATGTATATTTTGTCATTTCGACTGGTGCAACCACTCCATTACGGAAGGATGTGTGTCCATCCCTTGTTTGCGGGCTGGCTGGCTGTCCGAACAGAGCATGGAAAATAGCTAAGAGGGGTAGCTGTTGCACCACTCTCTTAAGACAGATTTAAATTACTTTTGAAGTGCCTTGAGCTACACGTAAATGCATTGTATGAAAGGATTTATAGGACAGCCAGGTGTAGCAACAAGCAATTTTAATATCTGATGATGAACACAGATGATGGTCTTGGACAAAATGAGGTCATCATAAGATGGTCTAATTGTTGGCAATTGCCCTGATGGTGCCAATGTGCATTCTTCACGGAAGAGCATCATAAGAACAATTCTGTCCACCTCAAATTATATCAAAATAAGCATTCACAGACTGTTAAATAATTCAGAGCATCCCTGTGTTTCTTTTTTCTTTCTTTTTATCCCCATGATTCTGTAACCCATTTCTCACCCAGTGCCAAATGCGATACTGGGCTCTACAAACCTTTCACCAACCTGGGGTCCACCAACCTGAGGTGGCAGCAGACTGGCCTCATGCTTCTTTGCATGGGAGGTCCAAGATGTATTATACATTTTTGTACTACACATTTGCCTTTCAGACAAAACAAAATTCCAAATGACAGAAACATTTCATGTCTCACTTAAAAAAAAAACATTTAGACCTGGAACACCCATATTTTCTTATACTTTTCAATCCAGGAACAAGTATAATATGTCACTATAGCAACATTCTTTTTTGAAACATTTGAGTTAAAATCTGATGTTTTTCAGAAAACTTTGTTTCTTGAGGTCACCACAGGTCTAGTTCTGGACAGCAAAATACTCATAATATGTCTGCTTCCAAAACCCAATGTCTAATTATCTTCATTTCTATTATGCCCAAGCATGATCAACCCACTTCAAATGCTGTCAATACGTTGAAAGGGACAAAATTAATTAATTATTAAATGCAAAGTTATTCCTGGAAAGCACTACTCTGCAAGTCTGCATTTAACTTTCTGGCTACTGGTGACAAGAAAGAAGCTTGACAGATCAGGCTCAGTATCTTAGAAGTATGCTTGTTCTTAATCTGCCATCTTGATCCGTTATGCCATGGTAAACTTGTCTTGGAGGCCACTGACATACCACTAACATACTATATAGAATTATAGATGATGGGCATAAAGATATGAATAACTCATGATGAGACAGGTTAAAAATGAATAAAACATGATGAGACGACTGACTATTATTTGCTGGTACTATTTTGTTATAATAAATGGTATGTATTACTGAATACTGATGAATATAGTATAAACTCTCAGGGTCTAATTAGTTAGTGAAAGCACCAATAGTAATCTCCACAATGTAAATAAATGTATTTTGTCAGAAAGAAATATTGTAATTTTTGATTGTGTCCATATCAGCCTCTCTTGGACAGCAGCTGATGCATCCTTCTTTCCTCTTAACGGAAGTTGCTTCATTATCCAGTAACTTGAAGGCACATTTCAGGATCTGATCCAAAACTTGAATCCACTGACGTGTTTGGCGATATAACAAACACTATATATGCTTGTTAAAGGTCCATAGTCCTGTAATGTGGTTGTATTTAGTCTCTGTGAGTCTTGATGGTTTCTCCTCCTGCATTGTCCCTAAGAGGATGGAGGAAAAAAAGCAATGCACATAAAAGAAAGGAAGTACAATAATGCATTCAATGGTCTATCGAGCAAACTGCCAGCACTGAACCTGCATGTGTGAAAGCAGCCACTCTTTCACCTCCATCTCTCCCTATTGGTGTCTACTGCCTGCTGCATTGACAGCTTGTTGTGTGTATTTAGAAGACAGCAGTTCACTAAACCACTGTGAATGAAGACCAGCAGTCCTCTAATCTGTGTGTCTGATATGTTCGTTGTGACCACAGAGGAAGATGTGACATGTGTATGCAGGACAAGTCAAAACATAAAAAGGTAAACAAGCACTAAGAAGTGATGTAAAAAAGCAACCATTTGCATGTTTGGGAATACATCTGTATGTCTTTAGAGCAGCCGTTGTCCATAACTGTGCTAGTGCACAACACACTAAATATCCAAATAACATTATGCCCGGCTGGTTAGAGCCAACATAAGGATGTAAGTCAGGTGTCTGGAAGCAGTAATTAAAGAATGCAATGTTCGATGCACTGAGGCCTGTAAACTAAATGCATTGCGGTGGGGGCATGTGTGTTGCCCAGTCAGGCCAGTGTGGAACGAGTTGGAGACGCCTGGTCCTGGACTTTTAGGCCTAGATTTTCGTCACTGCTAAACCCCTTATTCCTTAACTTCTTTGCCTTTTTAAACTATTAAAAAAAAACATCAATAGTTGAAATGGCCAGTCCATGTCTCAATAGATTGGCACGTTGCACTATTCCAAAAGGTTTTTCAAAATAGTAAAAAAGGGATAAGGGGTTTAGCCTGTGACGAAAATGGAGCCATTAGTGTATAAAAGGGTGGGCTTGCCAAATGTAGGGACATATGCATAGACAGACACCTACCATCCGCTCAGGTGAGGCGCAGTATCAGGTGTGCCTCCATTCTGCCCTGTACCTGAATAGCAAACACATTGTAAGCCCACAAGCAGTACTGAACAAACACATGATAAGCTAAATACACACAGACTATTGATTGGATAACAAACTTTGCATTGAATAACACATGAACGCACAGGCTGCACAATAACAGTACTAAACTACAAAGGCACAGTACTAAAACAACTAACACAATGTACTGAACTGAACAACACCAGGGGCCAGAAAATGTGCTGACCACAGCCATATTGCTTCAACTAAACCACTCACCTTGTCTGTAATACATGTCATTCACAGTGTTTCCATAGACCTTCCACGCAAAGTGAATGGCAATAAGACTGAACACCAGCCAGCTGAACAGTATCTTGAATATGGACACTCTCATATCATTAGCAAGCCAGTCGTCCACGAACTCAGAGAGAAAAGACACGAAGCTGTCAACAATACGAGACAAAAACTCAAAGTCCCACGACTCCTCCATGTTTGGCGGTTATTTGGGCAGTATCTTAAATGAAAACATAACGTTGTGTCTATAAAATGCCTTGTTTTAGAGATGACATTGGTGGATAATAATAATATACATGAACCTATCAGCTTGCTCTCATAGAGCTTGCTATGTTGTGCAAACTGGTTGCCAAACTGTGTGAGACAAACAAGCAACCATGATAAACCATGAATGAAAACAGTCCATGAAAAACAAATGCAAAAAAAAATGATGTGACTATTTTCAAAACTATCACGTCATGAAAAGAAATGTGGACTATTTTTTCAAACATTCTTAAAGGGGTACTTCACCCAAAAAAAACTTTTGGTCATTTTATGGTCTACTCAGCCTCATGTGAACACACCAGACAGTTTATAAGTTACTCCTTTCAGTATTTAGATATTTGATGTTCATTAGTCTGCCATTAGTCTGCCAGACCCAAACCCATTATAACTTAAAACTCCATTTTAACCATGACAGATTATTCGAAAACAACCCATCTTTTTTCTGGTGACTGATATTGTCCTCCTAATACGTGAGAGGGCTGTGGAATTTCATTTACAGTTTTTATTTATTTTAAAAATATTGTTTTATTCATTTGGGTGGGCATTCCCAAATATGGAGGGGGCTACATTTTACAAAACAATATTTTAAAAATAAATGAAAACTGTAGATGCAATTCCACTGCCCTCTCACGAATTAGGAGGACAGGAGTCACCAGAAAAAAGATGGGTTGTTTTCGAATAATCTGTCATGGTTAAAATGGAGTTTTAAGTTATAATGGGTTTGGGTCTGGCAGACTAATGGCAGACTAATGAACATCAAATATCTAAATACTGAAAGGAGTAACTTATAAACTGTCTGGTGTGTTCACATGAGGCTGAGTAGACCATAAAATGACCAAAAGTTTTTTTTTGGGTGAAGTACCCCTTTAACACTAATCTTAGTGGTCCCTGGGACAAAATATGTATGAATGCAGGGTCCTAAATATACATTAATTTGGAGGTCGTTAACATGAGAATAGGAAAACAACTCAACACTCAAACATAACCACTTTGGAAACACGTAAAGTAACGTAGAGTCAACTCGCAATCAACTTCACAGAAAACGAAGCTCAAGCCCGCTTAAAATAACCCGAGATGGCAACACTGATGCTGCGCTAACTCTTCTTCTTGGGAAATCGAATAGGCGCCCCCCGTTGATGTATTGCTGCCACCTATTGATGTTCGTGTGTACTGCACACTGTTTGGAGTAATCTGGGGGAATATCAGACTGACTTTTGAATTCATAATTGAAAGAATAAATAAATTAACAAAGATGTTCTGTGTATCTAAATAATACATACGATGTATTAATATGCATTAACCTGTGCGATATGCATTTAATCCACGGTTTCTCTTCACTGTCATCTCAATTATGCTTTTCTTCCCCCTGAACTTGCAAAACCTGTTGTCAACATAAAATAGGGACTTTAAGTTCCCCAGTTTTCACTACGGCAACCCGTACAGGAACTACGTCGGCTATGACGCAATCGCCGTAGCAGCCAAAATCATTAAGCACAGTACCCGTCGGCGACGGGTCCCCACCTCGTTTTGGTTCCCATGGTGACACCGATGAGGCGTCTATTCAGCCTACAGCACGTGTCAAACATAAACAGTAAACACAGACAACCATTGCTCGTTAGCTAACATGCTGTCACTTGGGCTTGAGCATGGGCAGTATTGAAAAGAGCTGCTGAAGCTATTTGTGTTATCCTAAAACAGTATATGTTTAATAACAGCATGTCAAATGGTATCAATGTTGTTATTGCTTGCCAAACAACACACACTGCATATACACACTAAAGCTGTATAAAGCTCGGGATTCGAACCACTCGGTCGCTAAGGTCGCCACGCGAACGAATATCAATGATCCCGAACCATTTATTTATTTATTTATTTATTTATTTATTTATTTATTTATTTATTTATTTATTTATTTATTTAACTTTCCCCCATCTAGTAGTTCTGCGACATTGAGGGGTCATAAACTCGCTGTGAAACGCGCTGTTACTGCAGTTGGAAATGCATTGTTTTCACTGAAGGTGTCCCATTCTTATGGAGTCAGAACAGTCTCTTAAATCAAGAATATATACATCTGTATTCCTAATCAACATGCCCAGATTTGCAACTTGCATCTGTGATTTGTAGCTCGCATTTGTGTTATGTATTTGAATTTCACATCCACACACCCAGATTCCTATACCGTATTCGTGTTTCACATCCACACACCCAGATTCCTATACCGTATTTGTGTTTCACATCCACACACCCGGATTCCTATACCGTATTCGTGTTTCACATCCACACACCCAGATTCCTATACCGTATTCGTGTTTCACATCCACACACCCAGGTCTCTGTTCTGTATTTCACTTTCAAATCCACATACCCAGGTTTCTTTTTCGTATTCGAAATCAGAATTCACACATGCAGATCTGTCTTGTGTGTTTGCAATCCTTTTTTCACACATGAGCACAGATGTGAGATTTGAAGCCCCCTGCTGGACGCCTAATGCCAACTGCTTATCTGTGAGTTGTTTTTCAAACTCTACGATTACAATTCTTTTTGAGACTCTCTTGACAATCTTTTTGAGACTCTCTTGACGTTGGGCGGAGACAAACGTCATCATTGGCTGAGGTATCTGTCAATCACAGAGTCCAATGATGATGGTCTGCCTTCAGCCAATCCTAGACCTCCTTACATTGTATCAGAGCGTGCTGCCTCCTTCTGCTACTGTTGCCACATCCTGTGAAAATAAGCCAAACCACAATAATGCCATAATATAATACTAATACTGCTCTTTCAAAGCATTTATCATTGTAAATACTACAATTGTGACCATTTCGGTACAATACAGTATATATACACACACCTATGCTACTATACACTCAGTAAAGACACCAGAATGATTCAGTCAGTCACTCCCCCAAAGTTCCAGACCTGATATTTAACTCTGGGGGCAAACAACATGACAACTGTGACGTCATATCACTCAGCCCCTGGCTGTGTCTCTCCCTCCAGTCAGTAAAAGTTAGTTGCACGCTTTCGCTACTACTACGATTATGTTTATTTGCCAGCAGCTTTTTTTTTAAAGTAAGAAGCAGAAAGGGCAGTGTGTTTATCCTGGATGTACCAGCAAAATGAACCCAGGTGCGGCATATTTTAATTTTCGCTATTTGATTATAGGGTTCAGAAGCTTCTATTGATTTCACTCCTGGTGACACATCGTCAACTACTGTCCAGACTCCAGAGACACCACAGTGTCTCCACGCACAAGGCTATCTCTGTCTGGGTTCTATGAAGCAAATATTTTGATGTTTAGAAATTGTATTGAGGTTGTGTTGAGGTGAGGTTGTGTCCATAATAAAACAGAAGAAGCGACGATGAATAAAAATGAATGAAAGCGACTATAAACTACTTTGTTGGACAGAATAAAAGGTCTTCAAATGGTCTGAAAATGTATAGAAACAGGAGACCACGGAATGCAGATTGAATCGCATAAAAGAAATGGAACGTTTTTTGGACTCAGAAATAACATACTTATTTCTCTCACAAGATGTGGCAACCCTATACTGTGTTTCTTAGTATGTCTATGGTATGCTCCCATTACACGCTAAAATCGGACTACAGGGACCACCTAGGGGCTAAATCAACCGAGGGGCAACGTGGACGGAGGACAACAACTATGGATCTTGAAAGGCCAACTAAAGGTACATAAAGTGTTTTGGAGCGATATTCCCCTGTAAGCACCATTCTGAAATGTCTAGTCTTCAGTGTAACAGCAATGCTAATGAAGCTATTGATGCCAATGACGCTAGAGCCATCTAGTAGAACAGGGGTTTTCAACAGGTGGTCCGGGGACCACCTGTGGTCCCTGAGAGGGTTCCAGGTGGTCTCCAGCTGAGTTGGTTAACCAGATGTAACTCTTGAGAACGTAAAAATGAAACCAAATGGACCCTTGCGGGTCCATTTGGTTTCATTTTTACGTTCTCAAGAGTTAAAATATTCATCATCTGAATTAGCCCAAAGTCTACACAACTAGAAGATGGAAAAGAAAAATAATAAAAATAATGTCAGCACTTGTGCAGTAAACAAGGTTTCAAATCCTGGGCTGACAAGGAATGTTACAGTTCAGCTTTAATTTTTCACTGCCAATAATTTGCTACCCTGTAATTGTTGTGCACATAAATACATTTTAATAACTCATGTGTTTTCTTTTTACAGACGTGACGACTTCATCCCAGGCTCCAACTCCAGGGTGTGTGCAGTTGGCATTTTCCGGATGGCAAAGCTGCTGGACCATCGCGCTTTGCATGGAACGAGGGGAAGACTTTCCCAAGTGACCCCGGCCAGCCACCCAAAAAGAAGAAGAAAGTCCCGCTCCCTATCAGTGGTGAAGATAAGGGAACTGATGAACCTGAACTACACAATGCTGTAGATCAAGGGACAGATGGGCCTGAACTACACAATGCTGACATTGCGACTGCAGAGACCCCTAGTACCTCAACGGAGAGAACTTTTACTACAAACAGTACTGTGGTTCTTGAGATAGAGAATGACATGTTGAGAAGAGAAATTGTAAAACTGAAAGAAGAACTGGAGAAACAAAAGCAAACCTTTTCTTTTAGTCAAATTTCTTCCAGTTCTGACAAAGTACATTATTTCACGCAAGAAGAAGTGAAGAAAAACACTCATCTCCAGTGCACGGATCCACGTGGAGCGCTCCATTCAGAGGCTGAAACTGTTCTGCATCTTGGACAATATCCCACATCAGTTCAGTAAAAACATCAACAAGATACTGAAAGTGTGTGTGTGTCTTACCAACCTGCAAACCCCCATACTTCGTGAAATTGATGAAATGATTGACTGAAATTGATGAAATGATTGCACACAGATAATTTAACGTTTTACTTTTAATAAAGTGCCAGTGAAGTAATGTGCTGCTGCTCTTTTTATCAAAACACATTGCACAAAATCAGGGCTCCCACTGTCATGAAATTCCTGGAAAATAGGGCTGCACGCTTATCGCTGTGAAATGTGAATCTCTCTTTTCCTCCTAAAAATTGAAATCAACGAAATCAACACAAAAAGGATGATGTTCAAGTGTTTAAAAAATCTATATCAGGATCTCTCTAGAAAGTACATTGTACAAGTGTCTGAATCTAGATTGCAATATTTTATTTGATAATTGTGCAGCCGTACTAGAAAAGATTTGAAATTAGAAAAATATAGGTTTTGGAATTTATTTGGAAAAGTTTGGGAATTGATGAAGGGTCCTAGAATTTAATGGAAAAATACACTGTCCACAGTGTGTGGAGAGAGAAATGTAACTGTAGTAATCCCTACAAAAACTGAACAAAACCGGACAAAAACATTTTCTTTGCACGCACTCCACGCATGCATAAGGAATACAGGTGCTCACAGGGCTATAACGGTTGGATTAGCATCCACAATTTCTTTTTTTTTGTTTGCTTAATTATTGAGCCAAATGAATGAAATTGGAATGGGTCTTGAAATTGGTTTAGATGTCCTGGAAAAGTTTTGGAAATTCATTTGTGAAAAGATGTGGGAACCCTGCAAACTGTATTAATGTGCAAAACTACATCTAAACAGAGCTTACCTTTCTGGTAGAACAATTATAGCAGCTTCACATCATGAATGCACACAATGTGCATACATACAGTGTATGTACAATACATGTATTTACAAGTCGGACAGAATTCTTGGGAGGAAACAGTCTCTGTAGAAGGTTTCTAAAATGTCAATGTTTCCTGCCCATGTTGGGTCTTTCTGCACTGGCAGAATGACGAGGTCAATGAGGGTCCACACTACAAGGTGGCAGGTGTTTGCTCTGGTCAGGTGGAGATTGCCCTGGATCTGATGCCAGTAGGGGTGGTGCTGTTTCAGAGCCAGGGAACCTGTTGCTGCATCCAGCTCTAGAAAAAAAAAGTCTCTTTTCTCTGCTGCCTGCTGGACCGTCACATTTTTTGCAGACCAGGGACACTTGACCTAGAGGTGGGTGTTATGGAAAACATATCAAAATATTTAGGTAAAGGCAAATAGTGCACCAGCTGGTTAAGTTCATCTGGGCTATATGACTTGAAATCAATATAGAGTATTGAAAATGTAATCATCTACAAGCTGTGACACAAGCTGTTACACATCTATTTCCCCATTTTTTATGTAGCCTACTGTACACCACCATTTTAAAATGAAGCATAAAGGGCTATTCACACTTTCACAAAATCTGTGATTTTGTTTCAGAGAAAAAAAAAAAAAAAACTATTTCAGACACAATTTCAAAACACTTCATATTTTATTGTATACAAAGCCATAATCTCTTCTCTAAACCTTTTAGACTATTCCTTAGAATATACCAATGTTCTTAGTGCTCTAATCCAGGGTTTCCCAAAGTGGGTGACGTGGCACCCTAGGGTGCCTTGACACTAGTCCAGTGGTGCCTCAGACTACTTTGATATTATACAGAATTCATCAATGTCACTACATCAATGACTTCAGTATGCTTAGTAAAACAGACCTGATTTGCACTGTACTTGATGAGTTTTTATACATCTACAGCACACGCTTATTCACCAAAAATAGCTGATCCACAAGCTCACAACGCGTCGCGTGACGCGTTGTGAGAAAAATAGCTTGTAGATCAGCTATTTTTGGTGAACCTTCCCCTAGAATAAGGACGATGGGATTGCAGTGGTCAATGAATGTCAAGTATAAAGTTATTTTCGGTCAGTTTTGATGGAAACTGATATGTATCCGCAACATAGCTAGTTTCTGTAGCCTAATATGATGTAAAATTAACAATGTAATTCAGGGGTGCCTTGGATGAAAAGGTTATTCACAGGGGTGCCCCGAGTCAAAAAAGTTTGAAAACCCCTGCTCTAATCACATGCTACAAGTCAACAAACTTCTAGTCAGGCCAGATTTCATATCTGTTGCAACTTTTTTTTAGGAATTTAATCATTTTAAAGTAAAAGTGGAATTTAGCATTTAATTTACACAAATATATTAAATTAATAGATAAATAGATAATTGTTACTTTTGTTGATCTATTTACATTATTCTTGTATGATTTAATTGTACCACAAGGTTGAGAACCACTTGCCTACTATACTGTGTATTTACAAAATATAATTTTACCTCAATAATGCACTCATCAGACACGGTCTCATCTGGAGATCCACCGAGCAGTTTGAGAGAAACACCCCCCCCCTCTCTTGGACAACAAGCCCGGTTTTCTCTGTGAATTCCTGTTTTGCTTTTGGTTCGTGGGTGATGCCCCAATCACATGCCTTGACAAAGGGAGGGGAGAAGAACATAGCACTCAGGGTTCCCATACATTTTACCAATGAATTTCCAAAACCTTTACAGAACATCTGACCCAATTTCCAGACCCATATAAATCATTTGTCGCAATAATTTAGCAAGCAGAGAAATAGCTGGATGCAGTGACAGGTTCCCTGGCACCGAAACAGACCCACCCCTACTGGCATAAGATCCAGATTCCCAAGAATTCTATCCGACATGTAAATACATGACTGAACATACACTGTATGTATGCACAGTGTGTGCAATCATGTGAAGATGCTATCATTGTTTGACCATAAAGGTAAGCTCTGTTTAGATGTAGTTTTGCATTTTAATACATTTTTAGTGAAGTTGATTCTTAAAGACAAGGACACCTTCAGTTGAAACAATTATTATCTCACAACTTACTTTAGACCCCTCTTTGAGGTTGTACTGGCCAAGCAGAGTCTTGAATAAGGAAGGTGGATACCGATTGCGCCTGACTGCTGCCAAGACGAGACCAAAGTTGCTAGCTGTGATCCGTTTCTTACGATAAGCCATCCTGTTACAAAGACACAAGACAACCCAAAGATACAGTTCACATTGACAAGCATCCGATAAACATACTATATTAGGTGATTTGAACACAGTATTGTTATAAATTGGTCATAAATGTTCAATTCCATTCTTTATTTGTGTTTGGAGATGACAGGCCAATATTGATCAAAATAATGTTATTCTAGTTTCTAATTGTGTAGATTTGATCATTTAGCTCTCAGGTGTAAAATGAAACCCTATGGACCCGTATAGTTTTTTTTTTTTTTTCCATTTTATAATTTCAAAACATTTTACATTCTCAAGAGTTACAGATACAGGTGCATGTATACAGCCAGAAAGTAACCTACAGCAACTGCTAGTGTCCAATTGGACAAGACAAATGCCACCACAAGCTTTGCTTATTTGGGTCAAGAAAAACGTGTCCCGTACAGATGTGGGATGTGTGTGGAGGGCGAAGAGGACAAAGACGCCAAAATCTGATGACACTGTTGCAAAGAGTGTCTGTAATGACACCATCCACATCACAAGATATTTAATTTTAGTTAATTTGCATTATTTGTAGTGTACATACATTCTTTTTTGATTAAGATGTCTTAATCACAACGATTAAGAAGAAATATTAATTTGACTCTGCATTTTTACTGTCATTTCAGCTGGAATCAAAACACCAGTAACACAGGTGATCAAGTAGTGGAGTTGTACTGTGTCATCCTTGTCACAGATCTTGAAACCAGAAACACCTCAGGTATGACATTGATGTAATGTGTAATAAAAAACAAATAGTATTGGCCCACAACACACATGTACAGAATGCAATCCCTTGTCATTCACTGTGTGTGTGAGAGAGTGTGTGTGTGTGTGTGTGTGTGTGTGTGTGTGTGTGTGTGTGTGTGTGTGTGTGTGTGTGTGTGTGTGTGTGTGTGTGTGTGTGTGTGTGTGTGTGTGTGACCTAAAAGTTTACCAGTAAGTATTACTTTACTTCATAATATCTGGAGAGTGGAGACTAACAGACAACCTCTCCTGATCCTGTAGTTTCATTATAGAAGTTGAATAAATTGTGAGAAGTGTAGTGGTGTGTTGTTATAGTTACGATAAATCGTTCTTGGCTTGAAAGACAGTGTCTCTCTCAATCTGCTGCTTCTCCGCGTCAGTGACAGCAAGCGATGACAACACAAAACAAGCCTTGTCCTCAGCCTCAGCAAATCCTGGACTGGTCACCAATCCGTCCCGTCTCTAGGAAGTGTCTATATATAAATATATATTTTATACACACACACACACGCGCGCGCACACACACACAGTGAATGGCAAGGCATTACATAATGTACATGTGTGTTGTTTCATCAAGTCAAACTTAATTGGTCATGGGCCAATACTATTTGTTTTCATTGCACTTTGTCATACCTGAGGTGTTTCTGGTTTCAAGATCCACCACATCCCAGTGAAACGGCGGAGCTGGGACAAGGATGACACCGTCATATTCTTTATCTCCTGACTCACTTCTTTGTTTTTGATTCCAGCTGAAATGACAGTATAAATGCATAGTCAAATTAATATTTCATCTTAATGGTTGTGATTAAGACATCTTAATCACAACTAAGAAAGCACTGTATGTACACTACAAATAATGCAATTTATCAAGAATTAATTACCTTGTGTTGTGGATGGTGTCATAGAGGCAATTCTTTTAAAAGCAATGTCGTCTGATTTGGACGTCTTTGGCTTGTTCCTAACGCACTCAACGTCAGTGCGGGACACATTTTTCTCCACCCATATCAGCAAGGCTGCCATGTGGTGGCATTTATCTTGCCCAATCGGGCACTCGCACTTGCTGTAGGTGACCATCTGGCTCCCTACATGGACCTGTTTCGAATACAACTCAACCCTCACAACAGTCCTACACCTCACACTGCTGGTTATGTCCTACCATACATCAGCAACTAGCATGTTTTCCAGCTGCTGAGCCCAGGGGGGTGGCTTTCTAGTTGGATATCCAGGTAACATGGCATATAATGTTATAAACCTGAACATTATGTGGCAGATCAGTTGGGCACCTTGATGTAAAATTGACCATTTTATCCAAAACATTGATAAAAGTAAATTATAATAAAGTATACATGGATGTGTCCAGTGAGGATTTAAAGTCAGCTCATTCCAACTACTGGGCCTCCAAAGAGTCCTGGATTTCATCTACCTCACTGTGCCAGGAGGGGTTTCTATGCATGTATGGAAAGTATGGAAAAGTATGGAATTTCATTTCATAGATTTTCAGGTCTTGAAAAGCATGGAACATGGGAAATTAAGTATGAAAAGATGTTTAGGTTTCCAGGATTATCATTAATATTAATTTTTCTAAAATATAAATTTAAGAATACAAGAAAAAAGATTGATTATGTTCTTGGCACAGGCAGACAACCACTGTTCCGGTATGGAACTGAGTCCGTTGTAGTTGACCCGTACAACCAGTCTACAATTGTTTGGCACTGGGGGTTGACCAGTAGAAACACAGTGTGATACTGTTGTACTGGGAGCTGACAAATACGATCACAGTACAATATTGTTGTACTGGGAGCTGAACAGTATAATCACAGTGTACTAATGTTAACCGCTAGGAGATAACCAGTTCAACTTCACTTTAGTACTGTTGTACAAGGTCACTTGGCTACTTTAAATAGCTTAAGACCATTTTACATATAGGATAAAATAGGTTTATAGGACTAAATAGGACAGAATGGCCCATTTTACATCAAAGTGCCCAGCCAACATGACACATAACGTTCCAAAAATAGATTGTGGCACATGATAGCCCTAGAATGGCTGTGATCTTACAAATAGGTCTATATGTAATTATTTGCAAGTATGTGTTTTGAATTCTGAGTATGCAAGATCACAGCCCTTCTGGTGCTAGGCACGTGAAAGACTAGCCTTGGATCCAAGCACACCACATTTATTTTATCAGTCAAACGCTGGGAAACAATTATCTACCGATAAAATAAGGCAATGGCAGTCTTTATCCAAGGCTAATGAAACACCAGTAAACGTGGAATATAACATTAAAAGCCATGATGCCTAATATCACCGAGCTAACGCTAAAACTAGCACCACACTCACCTCAGTCTGGTATATATTTTTTTCGTAGAGGCTTGGACTTTACCTCGAATAATCCCCCTGGGAGAACACCAACATTGATTACTCGATCCGAGTTGAAAGCATTAAGCCCCTTCTTTACTCTCAGGGGTTCATTTTGGAAAAAGGACGTTATCGTAAAAAGATTCACGGGTTCCGCCATTGTTGTTTTGCATTGAAGTGAACGGGAGGAAATTCCCAGTGGAGCCAGCACGTAGCCCCGCCCCCACAATGACGTCGTACTTAACAGCCGAATAGGGTTGCCACATCCTGTGAGAGAAATAAGCATTGTTATTTCTGAGGCCAAAAAACGTCTTCATTCCATTTATTTTATGCGATTCAATCTGCACTCCGTGGTCTCCTGTTTCTATACATTTTCAGACCATTTCAAAACCTTTTATTTAGTAGTTTATAGTTGCTTTCATTCATTTTTATTCATCGTCGCTTCTTCTTCTGTTTTATTATGGACACAACCTCACCTCAACACAACCTCAATACAATTTCTAAACATCAAAATATTTGCTTCATAGAACCCAGACAGAGATAGCCTTGTGCGTGGAGACACTGTGGCGTCTCTGGAGTCTGGACAGTAGTTGACGATGTGTCACCAGGAGTGAAATCAATAGAAGCTTCTGAACCCTATAATCAAATAGCGAAAATTAAAATATGCCGCACCTGGGTTCATTTTGCTGGTACATCCAGGATAAACACACTGCCCTTTCTGCTTCTTACTTTAAAAAAAAAGCTGCTGGCAAATAAACATAATCGTAGTAGTAGCGAAAGCGTGCAACTAACTTTTACTGACTGGAGGGAGAGACACAGCCAGGGGCTGAGTGATATGACGTCATAGTTGTCATGTTGTTTGCCCCCAGAGTTAAATATCAGGTCTGGAACTTTGGGGGAGTGACTGACTGAATCATTCTGGTGTCTTTACTGAGTGTATAGTAGCATAGGTGTGTGTATATATACTGTATTGTACCGAAATGGTCACAATTGTAGTATTTACAATGATAAATGCTTTGAAAGAGCAGTATTAGTATTATATTATGGCATTATTGTGGTTTGGCTTATTTTCACAGGATGTGGCAACAGTAGCAGAAGGAGGCAGCACGCTCTGATACAATGTAAGGAGGTCTAGGATTGGCTGAAGGCAGACCATCATCATTGGCTGAGGACTCTGTGATTGACAGATACCTCAGCCAATGATGACGTTTGTCTCCGCCCAACGTCAAGAGAGTCTCAAAAAGATTGTCAAGAGAGTCTCAAAAAGAATTGTAATCGTAGAGTTTGAAAAACAACTCACAGATAAGCAGTTGGCATTAGGCGTCCAGCAGGGGGCTTCAAATCTCACATCTGTGCTCATGTGTGAAAAAAGGATTGCAAACACACAAGACAGATCTGCATGTGTGAATTCTGATTTCGAATACGAAAAAGAAACCTGGGTATGTGGATTTGAAAGTGAAATACAGAACAGAGACCTGGGTGTGTGGATGTGAAACACGAATACGGTATAGGAATCTGGGTGTGTGGATGTGAAACACGAATACGGTATAGGAATCCGGGTGTGTGGATGTGAAACACAAATACGGTATAGGAATCTGGGTGTGTGGATGTGAAACACGAATACGGTATAGGAATCTGGGTGTGTGGATGTGAAATTCAAATACATAACACAAATGCGAGCTACAAATCACAGATGCAAGTTGCAAATCTGGGCATGTTGATTAGGAATACAGATGTATATATTCTTGATTTAAGAGACTGTTCTGACTCCATACATTCTCAATAGAAGTTTATGTAGGCGATCCGCCATTAGACTAGCTCTAGGAAGTGAACGGAGTTTACGCAACTCTGTCTGTGCGCACTGGCTGGTTAGTTTTATGGTTACCCGTCCACCTGACCAGCAGCAGTAGGCACTTAAGACTACATATACAATAGAGAGACGTAGTCTAATCTTGGCAAACAAATAATTAAACGAGCCGATGGACGGCATGTTTTGGCATCAAAACAGCGTGTTACCCGTGGCTGTGTCGGATCGGTCTCATCAGAAAGGAAAGAAAGGAGAGCGGTGTCATGACTGGTGTATTCACAGATGTCAATCACATCTCAGGGCAGTAGAAAACTTATCTACCGATGACAACATCCACGATTTTAATAGTTAGTAGGGGCGCGGGGGGGGGGGGGGGGGGACTCAATGCAAAACTGATGTAGACAGAAAAAAACCCTACACTTGCTAGTATTGCATTAGACAGATCATTATTGGTCTGAGAACATTGTGAGATCTTACTTTTGGGCAGTTTGTGGACCATTTTAGTGAATTTGTTTAGGCTACTAGACTAGTGTGATTGGCAGAGCAGAGTTCATACATTCACACAACGCATCCAGAGTATACAGAGCAGCTCCTACTCGTGCGGTACTGGCGTTGTAGACACAACGTGAGAGCGCACCTTCTGCCGTTGTAGGAACGGCTGCGACGGCAGGCAGGTTTATACATCGAGCACTGATCCATTTCCGGTTACCGTAGCACAATGACGTAGCGGTCCGTGCTTAAACTCCCTAAAATACCATCTTTCTGGAACGTACCCCAGGGGGCGGGACTACCGCGGGTTACCGAGCTTTCTGATTGACTGCTATCCGTTAACGTTTGCCTGTTGCTGATTGGTCGGCAGGGCTTGTCGTCAGGGATTCCGGATGTCGGCTGTGGTAAGAGAAACATTTGTTTTCTTGTGATCTAGCCTGTCACGATTCCCAGACGGACAGTCCCAACGCTGGACGGTCCCCGGTCGGCACAGTCCCACTAGCCAGACTATCGAGCCCACCGACATATAACGGAGCTAGTTATCTTTTTTATGTTAGTTTTTTGTTACGTACGTGTGTATTTGACACATAATTAGTGGCATATTGTTTCAAACACACCTACAGTATGACTATTAGCCTATGAATCGACTTTGTCGTTGCGTTTTAACAAGTGGTGGATAAATCCTCTTTCCGTTTCCGGTCAGAGCTAACGAAAACTCCGGACCATTTCTATAACTCCCGACCATTTATGCTTGTAGATTCTATAACTCCCGACCATTTATGCGTGTAGAAAAGAGCGACCAACAACTCCGGACTAGCAAACCAGTCCTATTACTGGCCAAGAACGTCCTGTTACTGGCATTACTGCCGCGTGTTATCCAGGAGTGTTATTCTTACTGGAGTGGTGTTAAGAAATAATACGTGTGCCAATACATAATATATGCTATAAATGATACGAATACGTGAAATATTATCAGGGGACAGTGTATGATAATACGTGAAATATAATCGGGTGGGAGCGATCGTATATGATAATACGTGAAATATAATCGGGTGGGACCGATCGTCTGAACCACCTGGGACTACACGTCCGGGACCGAAGTCACTTGGGACTGTCCGTCTGTCACCCTGTTGACAGGGAGATCCCTTGTTTAATGTTGCTCACCGGGCTGCTGTCACAGCATCAAAGTTTACATTAAGCGTTCTATACATTTCTCCAACGCTTCGACATCAATCTAATCGTAAGTTTTGTCTCGCATACATTTATTGGTAAGCTTCATCATGTGGTCTAGACATACATTAGTGCATGCATGCAGTCAGACTTAAAGCCGAAGAGCACGTAAAATGGATCTCTGCGTTGCTAGCTGCTGATGTTAGCCTGTTAGCATCGAAGCCTGCATGGGGATGCCTGCGGAATTGTATATTCATTGTTGTGATATTGCGAAAACCATTTAATTTTTAAGACATTCCAGGGAATACAATGTTAGTCGAGCGTAATCCGACTGTTTGTTGTTCCATGGAATATATTTTATTTAGCTATAGGCTGTTGCTTTTCGTTGTGCTGTGTGTGCAGTACATCATTAACAGCTTAAGTTTAAATATTAGCTGCTGTACGTGGAACTGTTTGAGAGTTTCAGTGGGTCTTGAATTCTAGATCCTTGGAAGTGTTATTACTGTGGGAGTTTTGAATTCTCCACTAAGGTCAGATTTGCCTCGCTTTTTTAATACAGTCATCATGTCACCTGACCACTGATACAAGAGATCCCGACTCACACTATTAGAGGCTTTGATGTATCCATGACGACCAGGCTTTTTATGAGGCATATACAACGCATATAAAATGTGTCAGGCGGCGCCAGAAAAACTGCAGATGCACAAGCTCACAAAGTGTCATCGGTGTGAACTGAATATTATTTGCTTTAGAGCATGCATATGGCTGTACACCACAAGGTATAAGATCGGATAGTACTGAAATATGCAGTGGGTAATATAAATGTAGACTCTCCAGTCTTACTCGCATGCGAAGAGAAAAGCCTGGTCACAAGCTAAGGCAGAGAGTCTATCACTGGAAGTGTCTGCCGGGAACATCCATCAGATGTATTCCCCCGGATCTGGCGGTACTTCCACCATTCCCACAACTTCTGCTGATACACTCTACAGAGCGGGTCTCGCCCGGTGTGATAAACATGTGCGTTTTCTTTTCTCTAGTCACTGGGATGGTAAGATGGAGAGAGAGAGACAACAAAACGAAGAGGCAGAAGGTGTGAATACCTCTGATCTACTCTCTGAAAGCCTGGCTCCAACTGGTAAGAAGGAAATAGTTTTTCCAATCCCCATATACATTTGCATTCAAGCCCCAAGGCTGACATGTCCCCCTCTCACTGAACAGCCGACACCCTGGCGACGTCCCTCTCCCTGCTGGGCAACCATATGTTTCCTGATCATATTGCGCCGGCAGTGGTGGCGGAGACAGAGGGCGATGGCAGTGTGAACCCAGAGGAGGACGACCCTGTGGAGGTGGTGCTGCTGTCCCGCGCCACAGCAGAGGAAGAGGAGGAGGAGCAGCAGAGTCTGGGTTCGGAGACTGAAGCCAACAAGATGGAGGAGCCTCCGCCACCGCCGGGGAATGTTCCCACTCTGGATCCCGAACCGGTTGGCGGCGGCGCGGCCAACAACGAAGAGGAGGAGGCGGCAAGCGTCGGGAAGGACAGCAACGAGGACTCTGGGGAGTTTGTGGTCACCATGCTGGCCAGGGGCAAACTGGAAGAGCAGGGCGTGGGGCTGAAGGGCAGGTCGTCCCCACTGTCGGAAGCGGGCGGGACAGGGGCGTCCGAGGCGCCGGCCTTCCTGTCCCACCGTGAGGAGGATGTGACGGCGGAGAGCTGGCGGCAGCACAGGAAGCATGTGTTCGTGCTGAGCGAAGCCGGCAAGCCCATCTACTCTCGCTACGGCAGCGAGGAGGCGCTCTCCTCCACCATGGGGGTCATGATGGCGCTGGTGTCGTTTGTCCAGAGTAGCGACAACACCATCCGCTCTGTCTATTCAGGTGAGAGCTCTGTCTGACATTAAATGTGTGAAAACATATTTATTTATTATGAAAACATAACTACCTAACTATAGTAAAGTAATCTCAATACAACATAATTTGCACATCAGCGGCTTGAGGTGGTCTACTGTCTGTCGGGCACTGTACCTATTTGGTTGAGAGGTTAATAGTTAATTGAAGCAGATTGGTGCACCGGGATTGTGGTTGTAGGCAGTTTGATGCAATGACCTCTCCGTCAGGAGAGGGAGAAAGCAGATATAATACTGTAGTTTTCATCCTACATAGACAATTAAGTAACGTCTAATCCTTTGTCTCCCCTCTCTCCACTTCCATAAGATAAGCACACCGTGGTGTTCTTGCAGAAGGGTCCCCTGGTGCTGGTGTGCGTGTCCAGCAGCCGGCAGTCGGAGGCGCAGCTGCGCGACGAGCTCCTTTATGTCTACTACCAGATCATCAGCATGCTCACACAGGCCAGCATCACGCGCATCTTCGAGCACAAGAAGAACTATGACCTGCGGCGGCTCCTGGCGGGCTCCGAGAAGATCCTGGACGGACTCCTGGACCTGCTGGACTCGGACCCGAGCTTCCTCTTGGCGGCGGTGCACTGCCTGCCGCTGGCCGCTTCTCTCAGGGACTCGCTGAGCCAGATCCTCCAAAAGGCCATCACCCCCAATCTGGTCTTCTCCATCCTCATCGCCAAGAACCAGCTGCTCACCATCGTCCAGGAGAAGACTGTCATCGAGGACGCCCGGCTGGAGCCGGCCGACGTCCACCTCCTGCTCAACCTCATCGGAGCCTCCTCGGCCTTCCAGGCCGGCGAGATCTGGACTCCCATCTGCCTCCCCCTCTTTAACCCGGACTGTTACTTTTACGCGTACATTTCATACCTGGACCCACCAGAATGCACTGTTTGCTTGCTGCTGCTCTCGACGGATAAGGAGGCCTTTTATGCCGTTGCCGAGTGCAAGAGGCGGATAGAGGAAGCCATGGTCACTCAGAACTCACTGAGCCTCATAGCCAAAGCCCAGTCCTACAGTGTCAGTCAGGTGGGCGTGTCAGACCTCAGACACTTCATGTACAAGCCCTTTGACGTTCCAGACAATCACCGCCAGCTCACTCAGTTCACCAGGTGTGTTGTGTTATATTGCTTCTGCAATGTCCTGGATGGATGGATAAACTTTATTCTTGATCTTGATGAATTATTTGTACCCCTTTTTTGCTAGACTACACTGTGTTAGACTGGCAGATACTTTACCACACTGCCTCAAGGCCAAGTGCCTCCAGTATCGCCTCAAGGTTAGGCTAAGGAAATGTGAGTACAGATCACACAGTCATGGTGAGATCATCACTATCCTGATATAATATCGCTACAGTGTCAACATTGTAATCAGCAATAACCGCACCCTACAGTGTTATCAAGAAGGAAACGCTGGTGTCATGTGACTGATGGTGTAACACCGTGAGCACAGTGACCCCGAGTTTGATATTATCTTTATTTCTGGAGCCATGGAACCACGTAGCCTTCTAAAGGTCCATTGGTTCCATTTGTATACTCGAACAAATTGCAGACCAGGACTGCCTTCACCGCTTCCGGACTAGCATATTACATAGTCACAAGATCTTGTCTACTTTTACTTACTTTTCATCAGTTTACTTAACGCACTTAAAGGACACACGCTGGAAAACCTGAAATGTCATGACCCAAATGGATATGCCAGGTTAATGTGCCTCATGTTGTTTAAACCCACGTATGCAGCCATGCATAGGTCACCCCTGTGTAGTTAATTTGTGTCCGCTTTAAACATTTCTCAGCTACCACACCATCCACACCAAACGTGTTTGGCAGGTGATTTGTGTCATGTTCGACAACCGGTTGAGTTACTTCTGCAGCCAACTCTTATGGTGACAGTTCAGCGCGTGGCGGCTTCTAAGATTGGTCAGTTGCCATTTAACCCTTTGGGCTGATATGGAAGCCATCAACATTTCATCCAACCCCACAAGACGTGAGCTAATTGCGTGACTACATAAACCAGGTCAAAAAAGTGCATCCACCACAAGTAAATGAAAATGAGAATTTACCATTTGATGATTACCTGACATTGAGTCCACATTATCATGTATTTATTGATGTGGCATGGTCCACTGTTTGAATTTTAGGTTACCTGCAATGTGTGGGACTATGCCTTCTAGTTTCAGGGGAAACGCAACCTGGAAATCTGTGACACTTTTAAATACAACAGGATGGCATTAGCCATAACGAGAATGACAAGTGACTTCAATTATTTAAACGGATTAGAAGCATCGAGTGTCCAATTAATTATAGTACAGGGCTACCAGTGAGGCCGGCCTTGGTGGAAATCGAATTATGTGGAGAACACTAGAGAAGCATTATCATTGGATGGACAGTTAAGTGGGTTCGATCCTTCTAGTCCACATTGCAGAATAGCAGCTTTTATCCGGTCATCATTGTGTCTTTACTGTACTTCTTCATATATGAAAGGCCTGTTTTTATGCTGTGATGTGTTCATTGTTTGTAGCCCAGAGATGGAGGCCCCATACAGCAGTGAGGAAGAGAAGATGAGACTGTTGGATCTGTACCGGTACATGCACAGCCGCATCCACAGCAGCTCCCGACCACTCAAGCTCATCTACCATGTTGCAGAGAGGGAAACCCTGCTGGCCTGGGTATGTAGCCACTAACAGAAAAAATAAACAAATGAAATTTAATGTGCTCAGACTGGCCACTGTTGATGAGTAAGGCTTACTTGTAATATTCATCAACAGTCCCCAAAGGGCAAATATTTGCAGCATCAAAGACAATAGTCCTCACTATAGACAACATAAACTAAAACATAAACAATACATAAAGTCGATGCCAGAAAGTCCAGTATTGCACAATTAATCAATGTCCTTAAAGTGCTAGGTGTTAAAGAAGAATTCCACCCCCTTTATTTGCAGGTGATTTATAAATGCAAGTAAGGAATAAGCGCAAGCTACACTTTGTCACACTGAGCCTGAGGATTGGCCTAGCAAAAGAACCCCATACGGCCGGATTAACTTCATGACGTTTGCGCAACAGCATTCATAGTACAAATAGATACTGAGACAAAGGAATATTTTAACCGGTTTTAGGTGGGCCAGCATAACACTTAAGTGTATGAATCATTATTAAAATGTGCTTGCCTTTCCCAATGCAGGTCACAAGCAAGTTTGAGCTGTACACCTGCTTCAGCCCACTGGTCACCAAAGCCTGCGCCATCACTGCTATCACTAAGCTGCTACGGTGGATTAAGAAGGAAGAGGACAGACTCTTCATCCGATATCCCCCCAAGTATTCAACCACCCCCAACCCCAGTAAGAGCTCTCGTGGAGGGAAGTCTGACCAGCAGGACTCCACGGATAACGGCTTCATGTCCCTCTTATAGGGCTACGTACTGTAGATTGACTACCGCCCTGCTTTCTCAAAAGTAGTTTGCACACTGGTGGTTATTACACAACGTTTGGAAACCCCCAGACGTTGATACCTGAACTTAACAGACTTTGACTACTGGACACAACACTACACTTACTATTTAAGAAGCAACATACACCCTGGTGGTAACTGGTAATTAATATGGTCTTTCCCCAACAAGAAAGCATGTCATTGCATTAGGATAGTGTGCAGCCACTACAGTCAGGGGAAAAATGCATATGATATAATACATTTTAAATTTACCTGTGGTAGAATTAAGTATCACTGCAATGATATTTAAATGTTTTTATATTTTATTAGTGTGAACAGGGATGTTTTCTTCTTACTTTCTCCCCTCCCCCCTCCTAACAGACAGTGAATGTACCACATAATGGTCTAACTGTTGCACTCACCATTTCAGTCATTGGTACAGTGTGCAAAAAGTCATTGGTACATTGTGCTTTCTACAATTACGATTTGCTTTACATTGTGGAAAAAACAGGCTTCCAAACAGGATATGCAGGAAATCCACTTACAGTAGCTATTTGGTTTAGGCTTCAAAACTGGCATAACCGGAACTACATAGTGGCGTTCAACGATGCTTCTTATATTAAGTTAATTTAAGTTTGTCTTTTTCCATGTTACACTTTACACAGACAAGTCTATATGGCAACTCTAGCTCTAATGTGATCATAAACCCAACTCACATGATCAACAGTGTTGCTGTCTTTATTGCTTGGATACAAATTCCTTTAGTCTCGTGAGGTCATCTGGTAAGCTGATGCACAAGTTGTGTTCTATCGTACGACGGGGTGAGAAAATTGCAGATCACGCTGCCTCGTAGATCAGTCGTAGCCCCGGCTAAATAAACATGCACGTGAAGCTTAACTAGAGTAAGGCCTGGTTCATACTTGGGACTCACATCATGACGCACACTCAAAATAGCACATTTACAGGGGACAATGGGTGGAACAATGGAGTGTTTTGTATAAAATTGGAATAAAGACAATTTCCCCTTTCCCCTTACATGAGTGTGCCATCACTTCAATACAAATTTGCTTCTCATTTACTGGAAGGCAGATGTTGGAATTGGGATAAAATGTGAGAAGTTGAGGTGTCTCGGTTTGACGAAGTGGGGTTACAACTTACAAAGAATATTAGTACAGTAAACCACATACAAATGATCCTTTCAAACTGTATTTATTCCTGGGTGAGGGAATATTGTCTCAGACAGATTATAGATCTTTCAGTACAATTCATAATGACAAGATCAAAAACCTTCCGTGCCACCAAAGAAAAACAAAGTCTTGTAGGCTAGTGCCAACTCACTCATGCCTACATCAATGGTTTTGTGCCAACTGACTGCTAGGGAACATGTTCTGACATTTCTTTAAGTACCGTCACTATTACAAAGAGCTACTGAGCATCTCACATAAATCTTCAATATTTACTTTTCTTTTTTTAAATAACACTCTTTCCATCTGTCACACAATATAAATTAAGATCTAATAATTTGATTTTTTGCATTCCTTAAATTACTTCATTTAAGCTAATATAAACATACATTTACATATGTACAAAACTATACACATGCACATGTACTCAGCTGAGTTTGTATATATATTTATATATTATATACATAAGGTTTTTGCCATAAATATGGCTTTTCAGGAGTCCGAGCAAGTCCTTTCAAACAAACCAATTGTGCTTTTCAAGTCATTACTGGTTGGATCGCAGACATTTACAAGTTATTCAAAAAGTGATTACAGTGGCCTCTTTCATGACTAGAAATTAGCATCCCCTTGGTAGTGACTTCACATCTTTACCGCATTCACCCAAATAGCTGCACCAAGTACTCCAACATTCTAATATACAAAACAGCTTCACAATATGGAAAAAAAGGGGTTTCAAATTTTCACTCAAAGCAAATCATAAGTGAAGGAACATTTCTTTAAAGGTTTAGTTTTAACTTGAATCTACGCACACAATTAATTTACCATAAATTATTTGAAATGTCTCCAGTGATATACTGAAATCAATTTCAGCATTTGTGATTATATTTTAAGATACCATGTCTTTAAATGAAGTGCACAAATCGTATTCCAGCAGCAATACACAGCAGGAGTTGTACAGATCTACTTTTCCAAATTATGTTTGTCCTTATTGAATAAGCCGTTTATACAAACCATAATAACTTATATCTATCAGACAAACAAGTTACTTGATAGAGCAACTAAGAGGAAGACATGAATTAGGGGTCCTGTATCTAGTCCACTTCAGCAGTTATTTTACTTTGTGTATTTGGCACAATTATGTTAAATAATTTTGAACAAAACTAGGGATAATTCATGATCGCTGACGTTTTTCTTAAAAACAGGTTTGAGACATGGCTGTTGGTGAGACTTAACGACCCCATAAGAAATCAGTGACATTTCAGATGGCGATTACAATCTGAATAAGCTTTGTATCAAGCTAGTCCCTTTGAGAATAAAATATTTACATTGTCACTTTGAAGTCCTGACTCACTTTGGCCTAAAACAAAACACATAGCAAACAGTGGTTGTATAAAACAAATACAAATTAAATCACATGATCCAATGAATATAATCTCAAAAATCTCTTCAAGCAGTTTCCTCTGATAAAAACAATTGACTCTTTCATAACCCAAAACACGCTGACTTCATATTCCAATCGAGGCCTGACAGCTCAAATGGAAACCATAGACCATATTCACACAGCGGCTATGTTGGCATTTTTCCTTGAAAAGGCAGGGCATCCTCAGCCATAAAGAGAGCACCTTACTGCTGAGGCGCGCGTCCAATTTGAAGGCACAACTTTCCAAAGATTCCTTGCACAGAATAGCAGAAGCATGAGTGGATGATGGTCAAGCTTCCACCTACATAAGATAGGTCCCGGAAAAGACGTGCTGTGATTAGCCAGTAGTCACTTGAATGACATCACTTGGGCAGCAATACAGGATGCTTTCAGCACTCCTGCTTAACTTCCAGCCTTCATTGGAGCCGCGTTGCTCCTATCTAATGAACTGAGGCATCTGTATTTTTTAAAAACATCTATGGCCACCCTGCCATTAACTTAATGGCAAGATGGCCACCGTGTGAATATGATCTACTCTACATGCTACTCTCCCACCTATTGTGGAGCTTCATCTTTGAACAAGCTTTTTGAATCCATCAAGCCAGGCAACCTGTGAAGGATGATTACATTGTCAAAATAAAACTATTCATATAAAATTGGACGGGGTGAAGTCTACGTTCCCTCTCACATGGTTTAAGTGGACCATGGCCCGGTCATACGCTGTGTGCACAGACTTGCGCACGCTGGGTTTCTTGCCCTCCATTAAGCGCAGTTTGTCTACAGTGTCATCCATCCCCATTGGCAGTAACTTGTCCCGAGGAAGCCATTGCCTGAAAAGCAAGACAAAACCATGTATAGTTCCACATATCCCTGAGTGCGTATCGGTTTATGTGCATATGGGCTCCATTTTCGTTACATGCTAAACCCCTTATCCATATCCCTGCACTACTTCTGGTCAGACTGAATTAAATATAATATAATTATTTTTAGATGTTTTTTTATCTCATGATTTTGTAACCCATTTTTTTTCACCCAGTGCCAATTCCTATTGTGATCCTGGGCTCTACACACCCTCCGCCAACCTGGGGAGGCTGCAGACTTGCCTCATGCTTCCTTCAATGCATGAGGCGAGGCTGCAGACTTGCCTCATGCTTCCTTCAATGCATGAGGAGTCTAAGCTGCCTTCTTTTCAATTGACAGGGGGGAGTTTCCCTGGTTGGACGTTAGGGCTGCAAAACGATTATTCCATCATTGAAAAAAAATTCGAATCAAAAAAAGAAAAGAATAACCGAATTTAAAAAAAAAATAAGGTTCAACTTAAAATATATAAAAAATACGACAGCAGTTAAATGCGTCTTTCATACAACGTGTGGTGAGCTTGTAGATCGGTTATATTTAGCAAGCGACGTCGGCAGACCTACTGTTGCCGATCGGCTAGCTCACGCCGCCCCGTTCTGCATCTCAGCCTACAGGGACGTGCACGTATATTTAAAAAGGGTCTTCCGGCCCGGCTCTTTTACAAGTGTAATACACAGAAGTGCCCTCCTACGGTAGGTTACCCCTGCCCCCTTCTGTAACACGCCGTCTACACAGACCACAGCCAGACTTGTTGCTGCTAGGCCTTAACAAGTCTCTAAATTCTAATTCGTCCAATATTGCAGATTCCTTACGGTTCTGAAAGAAATAGTTAAACCAGAACCGATCCGTGGCTTTTTTCCCCAACCAGTTGCTGGTTGGGGAACCAGCAACTGGTTGGGCTAATAAGGGAGAGACCCAGACAGAGAGAGGGGCTCTCTCTGTAGGCTACTGGTCTGGAGAAGAGATGGTGGTCCGCACCACGGCATGCATGGATTGAAATGAACACACAACCAACAGAGTTTTAGCAGCTGAATGGAATATTAACAAATCAGAAGGCATTACACTCAATGCAGCTTTAAAACAGCTTCTTCATACACATGTGAGGAGAAGGAGGTGGAGGTTGACGCGTAACGCACAACTCGAGACAGCATTTTAAACACCGTCTTTTTTCCTCTCTGTGCAGCAGCAGCGCAGCGTTGCTGCGCGTTGCTGCGCGTTATCAACATTTGCAACAATAACAAAAGACAAACCATACAACACACACAGTAAGGGGTCTTCTTGGATACACTGGGGCTTTACACATAATTGATTGATTTGATTATTTCCCGTTTCGTGTCTATAACCGTGCACTGATTGACAGGTTTTGGTATGGAGCATCTTCTCATAATAAGTCCCAACAAGCTTGTATGCTATTAAGATAATTATAAATCATTAATTTGATCTCGCAAGAGACGACAGTCGGCAACAGCCAAGGCAAGTAGGTCATTTCACTCTCAAGAGTTACATCTGGTTACCCAACCTTTCATCATTTAGCCTGGGGACCACCTGGAACCATCTCAAGGACCACTGGTGGTCCCCGGACCACCTGTTGAAAACCCCTGGTATAATATAGTAGTGTTGGAATGTGCATGGAATGCGGTCCAACTCCAAAGGTTTTGGATGTGGGATGCCTGCCTCCTAAATGCAGGCGTTTCTAAGTGACCCCAAACTTTTGAACGGTAGTGTACATACACTGTATATATTTTTCGAAAAAGTCGACATTCGTTCAAGCCCCCAAGGGCTATGAAAAGGAATAATCGATTGGCATTTTGGGACAATATTTGCAGCCCTATTGGACGTAACGCGTGGAAGGAACACGTTATTCCAACCAGTTCCTGTCCTTTCCATCAGGCGCCCTGACTGGGCAGGGGGAGGCAGGATTACTGCAGGTTTTTGTGAGGGTATCTATCTACCCTAGGGGACATGGGGAGAACATGCAAACTCCACATAGTTTGCATGTTCAGGCCCTTTCGCCAACCCCGCCTTGGATATGCGCACTGATGACGCGGAGGAGACACGCCGCCAGCACCCACAGCAGCGTCCCGACTCCCTAGCGGGAATCGCACCCAGGCCAGGATATAATTAATATAATGTTTAATTTACAATACACTTCTTTTATGTAACATGTGTGACATTTGCTTGAAAATATATCATGTTAAAAATCTTTTGGAAATAGCAGATCTACAAGATGATGCATAACACACTGAGCTTGTTGTATACAATCTTTTTTTCCCAAATAGCCACAATGTGTGCGAGTATGTTTGCGAGTATGTTTGTGACTGACTGACCGACCGACCATGTGTGTGCCGCGCGTGCTACTTCATTTGAGCTGGTTTCCATAGAATCAGTTACTTTTTTCTCTCGCATCAACCTGCCAACCCTAACTGTGGATCTTACCAAGTCCTTTTGGTATCAAAGAAGAGCACCAGGAAGAGGTCCTCGCCCTCCTCCAGTCGTCGCCGCTCGCCCAGTTTGAGTACCTCCACGGGGGGCACTGGAATGGGGATGCCGTTGTGAAGGAGACCCTCCTGGGGCATTCCTGGATCTACGATCTATAAGGAAACGGCATTATTTTAGTTCTAAACTCACATTACATAGCATAACAGTTGGAAATATGGCAAAAACAAACATGTTTGTTTTCCCTTTCTTCATAACAAGGCCGGTCGAGGCCGTGCTACACTCATTCAAAGAAGCCCACAATAAGAGCATGCTCAGACTGGCAAATAGTATTTCTTCTGACCCCTCACATGTCCTGAATGAAGAATACCAGCTGTTGCCATCCATGAGGCGGTTCAGAGTTCCTAAATTTAGGAAAAACAGACTAAAGAACTCTTTTGTACATCAGTCTGTCCTACTTCTAAACCAGAATCGTTAAATCCAAGGTCTTGTTCGTCATGTCCTGCTCTTTGTTTTGTTTTTGTTTTGTTTTTTTCTGTCGTTGTTTGTAATGAATTGTATGCTGCACTTGTGTGTTGTCTTGTTTGTGAACGGTGTTGCCATGGAGGCAGGACAAATTTCAGTGCAAACTGACAATAAAGTGGTATCGTATCGTATCGCATCGTATAGCAAGCAGGGCTGGGAGTAACATTACTGTCCATAATGCACTATGCTGACACCATGTATGCTGATGAAGAAGATAGACTATTTACTTCTTTGTAGATTCACTCTGTCTGCTTTACCTCTAAACAGCGATTAAACTATAGCTTAGTTTCACTTGCTGAAATAAAATCTCTGATACAAGGGTGAAATCTGCCATATCAATGCTGCTCTCTTGGCCAGGTCTACCATCTCTTATTCTCAAACATATCTTTCATATCAATGGGATGTCATGGTCAAAACACATGGAGGCAAGAGATCCTAAAGACAGACTTCATAGTTCCCAAGTTCATTTTGGTAATCTTCATTCAATATGTGCCATGGGCTTTACATTTCAAGAAAGAACTGCATCAAATTCGCTACATGTAACAGTTACAGTATGTTGGCCTGTACTAGCAATGTTAAAAGCACACCACGGTTTCTATTTAGGATCTCTTGTGACATACAGTATGTGGCGTAAACTCTGTCTCACTGCAAGACGAATAGCGGAAAACATTTGTTTCCGTGAACACCCTAGTCAGCCTGTTACATAAAATCATAAAGGTGTGCATTTAAGTGCCAGCCCATAATTCTTACCATTGCTGGGTATGATGGGTATCCACGGCATTTGGCCCAAACGAGGTCTAAAGGTGAAAGCTCTCTCTCATTGTCCAAAGTCAGAAGGGTATTTCCTGTGCACAAGAAGATAATTTGTATGTATTAATGTATCAGTGTTTGCCCTTGCATTTTGCGGCAAAGCAAACCATGGAAATCTGATTAGGCATCATCTGTCTAATAAAACGTTCGAAGATCTGCCATATTTGCCATGTAAGTATTGGGATACAGCTTAATTTACCACTACCCTGAATAATTTCTGCATTTTCTTTGCCAGGCCAAAGGCGGGGCAGACACTATGTTTTCGATCATTTCCGTCCATTTGGAAGAAGTGTCGATTATGATAACCATAATACACACCAGGGGCAGGCACGTCTCCATTCTCACTGGTGGGGACTTTAGCCAGGGCTGGTTTACCTCGACTGCGTTTGGGTGGAGACACACTAGAGCTGAGGACAAAATGGACTCAATTTAAATTATTTGATTTACAACGTATAAATTCAATTCCAAACAAAGTGAATTACTTAGTAGTAATTCCCTAGTTACTGCATAATGAAATACTCACTTTAGTTTTTCATCATCATTGTGGTCTGCAGAGATATCTTGATGTTTTCCCAGTCCATTAGTTAAGCCTAATTGTAAAATAAAAATAAATAAAAAGAATAAAAGAAAAGGGAAAGAAAAGAGAATACACTTAGCTTACTAACCACCAGAAAATATTTTCTTCTACTACACCTACCCTTTTCCAACCAGTTCTTGTTTTAATGATGTTTGGGTGATAAACACTTTCCTGGACTTTGATGATAATTTATTATTTCAAAGATCCTGTGAAGTCACTCGCACTGGTCTCACTTCCTTTCTGGACTACATGTTGTCTCATTAATGGCTCAAACAAACTGTAAGAGTTTTAAAGTTGTCGGTGAGTGACCAGATCGCCATCAGTGTTGGGGAATACTACTTAGGAAAGTAATACATTACTTATTACTTATTACCCCTTTAGAAAAGTAATAATATTACACTACTTATTACTTGGATGCAAAAGTAATATGTAGTATATTACATATTACTTTTTTATATTACTTTTGCACCCAGATCCCTGAAAAAAGGAAAGTAGCTACTGTACAACTACACAATCTGTCAACTTCTTTTAGAGCTGAATCTAATTGTTTTGAATATGAAGAATAATAACAAGAGTCACCAATCAGCCAACCATGCTGTGTCAATTGGGTGACTGTAGCTCTCTGGAGGAGTTGTTGCCCCCACCACCCGACTACGGATAAGCAGGTGAAGATGGATGGATGTATTTAGATAAATGTATTTAGATAGACAAATACAGACATCCCGTCCCTAGAAAAATACTAAGATATTATATATTAACATTTATATGGCACACATGATTAACATAGCCTGCCATAGATTACATAGTTGCAGTAGGCTGTTATTTCAGTCAGTGGATTGTTATTTGGTTACAGTTCCTGACTGTCAACTAGGTTTCAATGCAACATTAAAAGGTATGATAAACATACATAAGCATTAAACTCTTTTTGATTTAATATTGATTATATGAGGGCTTATAGCTCCAGTGGCTTAATTGATGATACCCTGCAGACTGGCATTGCCTAATCAGAACAGCTGTGTATGGGAAATCCCCAGACAGCGTGCGCTGTGTGTGCCGCGGTTATATGACATTTCCACTATCTATTGTGTGATAAACGCATATTATAAACGCATGCCTTATATAGCAAATGAAAATATCCTTGGATATACTTGGACCACAGTTGGAATTATTGCAATCGGGTGAGCATGGCCTGAGAGTTTTTAGATTGGAATCTCAACAGAATCTCCGGAAGGTAAGAGCAGTGTAGAACAGTAGCGCCAACTCCGTTCTCTTTAAGGGGCCAGTCCAAGGGCAGCTCTTCTTCATAGACTTCTATTGAGAATCGGGACAATAAATAGGGACAACATGCTGCACAAACGGCTCTCGATCGCTCAGTTTCTGACGCCTCAATGTTGCAGCTTTGACACTAGATGTCTGCCTAATAATAATACCGCTGCTCTTTTTTTCCGATCAAACTAAAGTCGCATTAGCTCATCTCCCTTCACCAACGCAATACTGTTGAACGCAGCAGCATGACAAAAGTAACGAAGTAATATTAGTAGAAGTAACTGTAATATTATTACTGTTTTCTAGGAGGTAGTGTTGTTACACTACTCGTTACCTAAAAAAAGTAGTAATATTACTCGTTAGTCGTTACCCCCAACCCTGATCGCCATGCATTTCACACTGCATGCAAGTTTGTTTTTCAAAACTGTCATTATATCTCTGTGGCTTTCACACTAAACAATTGGTATAGCCAACTATCACACTGCAAGACATATTGGCCACATCATTTGCTTTTTTTAATCCAATATTAATTTTGACATCTCACGTGCCGTGATACAAGCACGTCAGACACAACGCCCCCCTCCTTCCCTCTATCTCTCTGATCATATATCGTATCGATACAGACAGAATTATCAAAAAGTGTTTGTGAGCAGAAGTTCCTGTGCTCTCATTGGCTGGAATACAGGCTTTCTCGGGATGTGGTCACAAAATTGTTCATACTCTACGATATCCAGTTGGTGACAGCCAAATATCAAACATCCTAGATCTTCAGAAACGGCTGGGAAGGTGCCCGGAAGCGCATTTATTGAAGCTATATCTTCTCGTAGAGCCTTTCAAACACAGCGAGAAAAACCTTGGCGATCAAATCCCGATCTTGCGTCATATCGAGCAAATTATTTCTTAAAGGAAAGGATACACCCAAACACAAACATGAGCCACTTCATCAAAACTGTACTAATATCTTTCAGAATGATTCATGGCATTCAATTATCAGAAAGAACGTTTTCTGGTGCACCCGCAGGAAGTTGATGGAGAACCTCAGTGGTTTGAGTGCTTCCTGCTTATATGCTGTTGTTGCCTATATAGTAAAGCAGCATTGGACAGGACAAAGGATGAAAGAAAGAAAAGGCCTCTAGTTCTGATGGGAACCCTGAATTCTAATGTCAGTCAGTGTGTGGTAGGTACGTGTTTGTGTTGTGTTGCATTCAAGTGTATTGTGTATGTTTGTGCACATGTGAGTGAAAACATGTCTGAACAACAGTGTGTGTGTTTATCTATGCATACATACAGTTCTGTATACATATGTAAATTTTAATGTATGTGAAGCTACCCCACACACAAACACACACAATACAATAACATGCAGTACTTTGCCTTGCCTTACCCTCCTGGTTGAGTAGTGGAAGGGGTTTGTCAGCTTCCCAACAGTCTGAGCTGGGGCCTCTGGACCTCAGCTGGTGGGATGAAGGTGACGGAGGGGTCGCGGCGGGGGATGGAATTATCGTGGAAATGGTGGTGATGCTAGAATTTGGACTGGCCGGTGTGCTGTCCAGACCGTTGCTTTTACCCTCAGAGGTTTTCCCGTTCTGCTCGTTCCTTCTCTTCGCCAGCCTAGCGCCGTTCTTGGCTTTCTTGAAGAGAACGGACGTGCGGCGCCCGACTCCGACCAAGGGTGGGGTCGGTGGCGTTCCCAGAGGAGTGACCTCGTGGACGGCCTCGGTTTGTGAAGACGGCGTCTCGCCGACCTCTGCATCTTCCTCGCCTTGGCTTTTGCTCCCACTGCGCACCGATCTCTGGCGCTTGTAGGAGCGGCCAGGTGATCGACGCCCGCCAGTCACTATGCCCAGGACCGGGGGTTCGAGTGGGGCGTCTCCTGGCAGTGGTGAGGACACTGGGCAGGTCAGCTCCAACACTGGCGGAGAGTCATCTGGATCTGAGAGCACTGAGGGTGATAAATCATAGTAATATTTGGTGCTGTGTTGTTTTGTTTTTATAAATTAATCACCAACTTCTCACAAGATCTACCACGAAAACAAAGTAGCAGAAGTAAACAATCTACAAGCTCAGATTAACAATAAGTGGGTTTTAAAATATTGAACCAATGATCTGAATATCAACCCATTAACTACACTGGATTCATTGGAACACCAGGTCTTTTTTAAAAAAATCGGACAAGTTTCCATCCGACAATATGTTATATTACTTTCCAGAAGAATATTGTTCTATTTTGATGTGTTCTGTTACCTGTGCCAGGTGGTGTTAGAGGTCCATTATCCATAATGTCTTTCTTTCCCTTTTTCTTCTCCTTTTCCACCACTTCCTTTTTCTCCTCCTTCCCTCCATCTTCCTCATCCTCCTCTTCCTCCAGGTCGTTACCGTTGACAGAATGGGAGTTGTGCTGCTGCTGCTGGTCAATCTTCTGCCGGAGCATGTTGATCTCTCTGCGTAGCAGCCGGATGCGCTTGGTCCGGCCGCCGCTGGAACGCATGGGCGTCACCATGTCCAGTTTATCCAGCAAGGCCTTAAGCTGCTCGTCTGTGGTCAGGTGGAGTCTGTTCTCTGGATCCAGGATGGAGTCAACTGCAGAGGCAGATATTTGAAAATGTTGATGTGTGACAAAGGAAGAGGATGCAGGGAATGAGACGAAGGTCAGACATTAATACTGGTTGAGGATGATCAGCGGTGGACAAATTCGTATTCCTCACAGAATACAATATACAAAATATAATGTGTTTTCTAAATGTAGAGTCATTAGCTCCCAAAATGCAAATATTCAAGCCAATGTACTTTGTTACTGAACAAACCTTCAGCCCTCAAACTCACCGTCATCCCAGGTGCACTGGTAGAAGTTGTGTTTGTTAGGAGCCTCTGGGAGGTGCATGCCAGTGTGTGGGTCCAGGCCAATGCTCTGTGCCTGTCTGTGGGCATGGCGGAGAATGGCTCCACCAACTTCATGAAGGTCCAGGGCTGCCTTATGAAACATTGTGTCCTTAGAGTTGTATTTCAGACAGTTAGAGACCATTAGGTCAAAGTCCTTCTCCAGGTCTGCTATGGAGCAGTAGGCATGAGCTTCCAGTTTGGCACGCATGGTGGCCAGGTCCATAGGCTGGGATACAAACTCCATGTAATCTGGGACCTTAAGAAAAAATGGCCACATAAAAATGAGCAAATGCAGAATAAAACACCTGTCCGTGCTGTTTACAGTTTTTTTTTTTTTAGCTTAAGATAAAATAACATACCCTTTATTGATCCATAAAGGGAAATGCAGGTGTCACAGCAGTGAAAATGTGACTAGATGTATACAGTATGAATACTGAGCTTCTGGTCCTCAATTTTGCAATGTATGGCAATGAAATGCGTAGTGAATACATCAATAAATATACAGTACATGCCAGCAATTACTGTATATGAATGAATTAAGGCTAACAATTAAGGAGTTTTAAAACCAATATTATCGCAAAAGCAATCTTTCTCAGTCAATCTGTATAGCAAACAACACCAGCCAAGCATTACCTGCTTAAACTGCAGTATAAAGGGTGGTTTCTTTCAGCCGGGTTCCGTCTATAAACCATTTTGCCACAAGCAAGCACAAGTGTTGCATGTTTACCGGGCTTCTATATTTTTTATTAATATTTTCAAATGATAAGGCTGCCTCTTCTGGCAAATATTCATGTTGCCAAGTGAAGTTGTGTAAGTTTTAATTTAATACACAAAATCTTTTCTCCACAGGCTATCACAAGTTTTTTGGTCTAAAACACAATGGTTTCAAACACAATTACAATGTACTTTTGGCTAAAGATAAAGGTGACAAAATTTCACTGTGTTAGATTATCTATATCAAGATGATTGTCCGTAGTAATGTAAAACATATTGGTAATGTTGTACTCCCTCCGGTTAATTGTTCAGCCCTTTAGAATGAATGTATGACCAGTTTATCAACAGTGAGTGTAAGGATGGATATATCCATGTCCATCAGTGGTGGAAAGTAAGAACAGTACATACATACTAAGTACTGTATTTAATATTGTGAGGTACTTTTTTATTGAATTTTTGAGTAGTTTTTTCCACCACTAATGTCCATCAACAATGAGTATATGAATGAAAATACCACAATGAATATAGGACTATAAGAACCTCCGCTAGATTGACCGGCTGAGAGAAGATCTGCGCTGTATCCTTCTCCTGCAGTTGGTCCAGTGTGGTGCGAAGCAGCACTAGAGCAGGGGTCAACTGGAGCTCTAGAGCAGCTTCCTGAATCTTCATCTGAAGATGCCAAAGGAAGTAATACACAGAAAAAGCAAAATACAAGTCCCCCATTAGTTCTAATTAGGGCTGTTGAATGATTTTTTAAAAATCAGATTAATCACAGCTCCAAAATTAATGTAATCATGATTAATCACCATTCAAACTATGTCTAAAATATGCCATGTTTTCCTGTGCAGGATTTGAAGTTGAACACTGCAAACAACTAAATCTGAGAAAAAAATATCTGTTTTTTACATGTTTATCAAAATGGGTGATCTACAAGCCCCCGATTCTTGTAGATCCCCCTTGTAAATGCTCAGTGGGTTGAGTCAGTATGTGCATGATTTAGTTACGTTCAATTTTTGGGTTAGGGTTATGATATTAATCAACAAAATTAATTTAATCCCATTAACTTGTTATTTTCAAAAGACTTATTTCTAATATAATATAGTAATAACAGTAAGACTACGGACACAGGACAGGTTGTACGATTAAGCACAAAAACGGTTCTATAGAGGAAAGGAAAAAAGCACTGGAGTAACTCGGACAAGCGTAGCCTTTTCTCTAATAGAACATAGTGTAAGGCAGGAATGACAACGTTCCTTGATCATCATGGAAGTCAAATCACCTGTTCTCTCTTTAGCCTCTCTCTCTTACGGATGAGTTCCACTAGTAGTCTGGCTCTTTCCAGGTCTTGCCTCAACTTCTGCCAATAGCGTAGTTCCTCTCGTGCCGCGCACAGCTTCTCATCAGGTTCTTTCTGAACATCCAACAAAATAAAAGTCCTATCGCATGAGTAAACTTGCAAATCTATCAATCTGCCCATTTTTATTGAGAAGGAAAAGTTCCTCTGTACCTGTTCAGTAGTCTTGTGAGCTTGCAGATGTGAGTGAAGTCGTCGTATTAGTGGCATGCCATTCCGCGACTGTCGTTTCAGTAACCAGTAGTTATGAAGCCTCTGCATGAATTGATTCTTCCTCTGCACGGCAACCCCTGTGCAGATTTTATTGAGCCTGTGGTGTGGAGACATTTTTATTTTTATTTAGCTGACTTGAAAAGCCGGCTGTCAAACTCAGAGGACTAGTGGCGATGTAGAGGTGATATTTTCATTATTGACTGGCCAGCCTTTCACTCAAAGTGCAGCTCTGCACCTGTGCTACTGAGAAAAACTGTGTGTGTGTGTGTGTGTGTGTGTGTGTGTGTGTGTGTGTGTGTGTGTGTGTGTGTGTGTGTGTGTGTGTGTGTGTGTGTGTGTGTGTGTGTGTGTGTGTGTGTGTGTGTGTGTGTGTGTGTGTGGGTGTGTGGCCACCTGTAACTAAAATTTCATTTCTTTTATTTTAACCACAATAGTAACAAACAAGTCTTGTTATAACAAATAGTGACAAAGCTGATCATTTGCATTCTTCAGTCTTATTGAAGCAACACAAATGTTGCAAATAAATCCAATAATTTATAGATGATTTAACCGTTTCCTGTAGACTCCAGAAGGAGCACCAATCACCTCTGTGTGGTGGTTCTATGCACACTTGCACAGCAGTCATTATTGGAAAGTAATTCTATTGAGTGTACAAATGGAAGATACTGTATGCCCCAGTAAGAGGTCATTTGGAATGCCCTGAAGGAACGTTGAGGACTACAAACCCACCAGGGTAGCAGAGTGTTTCCAACATACACATTACACAATATCAAAATCCTGACTCAAGGAAGAGGCTCAATGTCTTTCCAATAGGTCTGCTGTGCAGTGCGCCTATTGTTACTAGTTGATGAAACAGTGTGACTGTCTGACCTGTGCGAGGGGATCTGAGGCACAAGCAGTACAGGCACAGCGGAGCGACGAGATGACCCTCCCTTCTTAGCCTTCTTCTTCTGGCCCTTGGTGGCCTTCTTGTTCTGCGGTGCAGGCGGGCTCTGAGTGTAGGATCTTTGACCACGGTTACCCCTGCCCCCCACCAGCCTCCCTTCGACCGCCTCATCCCCGGACCCGTCCCGCCGAGACCCAACCGGGGAGTGGTGCTCGCAGAAGGCCGTCTTCTTTACGGAGAACGTTGTTCCATTGACCCCCGTCTCACGGACGGGGTCTATCTTCATGAATAGTCCAGCCTTCTGGGCACAGGTGACGTGAAACGCCCTGTAGCAGTTGGCCTTGTGGCACTGGATGGACGCCCCTCTGCCCTTCTGCTTGCACAGGTAGCAGGTGAGCTTCCAGCGTGCCGGGGGGATGTTCTTGACCCCCTCGACGGGCTCCAAGAACACAGTGTTGGCGAAGCAAACCTCCGGGATCCAGATGGCACAGACGACGTGGGCCCAGCGTCCGTCGCTTGTCTGCTTGAAGGCACCTCCACGGTTGGGACAGAGCACGCAGTCCACGGGACGGGAAGGGGACTGCAGGCAGCAGCGGCACAGCCACTGGCCCTCAGGAACATAGGGCACGCCGTAGCACTCCTGGTGGACGGCCAGGTTGCAAATGTCGCAGAACAGGATGACGTTGCTGTTCAGACATTCGTCGTCCAGGCAGACGCAGCAGAAGGCGTCCTCATCGATGGTGCTCTGCGACAGCGCCTGGCTCCGGGACTCCAGGATGGACTCCCTCTCCAGGCGGTCGATCAACAGCTCGAATGTGTCCGCGGAGACGGAGGCATGGCCGTCCGACACCCGCTTCTGGTTGACCATGTCCAGCCACGCCAGGTCCTCCTCGTCCATATCATACTCGGCCTCCGCCTCCTGCTCCTCCCCCGACCTCTCTATGTAGCGGTAGTAGGCCGCTGGGAGTGGCGCCGCTTCCGAAGGGCAGACGGAGCTCAGGACACGGAACGTGGGCTCGGGCAAGGGGCTTTGGTGGGAGGGGTGCTGTGGGTGCGTCTGGGAGCCAGATCGATGGCTCTGGTGCGACGCGGTTTTGCCGTTCCGCCGCCCTTTGAGGTTGGGCGGCTTCCTCCCGGCCTGGCTTTGCTATGCGTCTGCTCGCTGTTCTCCTTGTTGCTGTTGCACTCAACAATGTCCTGAGCCATCATCTCGTCCTCCGTAATGACCGGCAGAGGATCCGTGATGTTGATCCTGTGGAGCCTTCCATCTAGGTCCACCTCCACTATCTTCTGGGCCTGGGCGTATGTCAAAGTCTCCCTGGACGGAGACAGCTGTAGTCTATAAGGGGAAGGGGGCCGCAGCCCTCCCGAGGACCCCCTGCCCCTCCCCCTTCCTCTGCCACGGCCCCTGCCCATGTCGAGTCGGCTAACACCAGTCTCACATCCCCGCCTCCTCGCTTTCCTCATGGAGGTTTAACACGGCCTCCCTGCAATTAAAAGCAAAGTAAAACAAAACAGTCTGAGTAATGATAAAAGTTACAGCCGTTATGCAGACAGCACCTTAAAAATGCTACTGCATTCATGGGATTCAGCCAGTGCTGCCGTCGCTAGATTAGTATTATAAATAATTGTGTTATCTTATTCGTTATGCTATGTTGAATTGAATACATAGGACCACAAAGGAAACAAGCCTTAATGTCTGACTGTACCACGAGCTGTTAAATTTATTGCTAACAAGTATTCAATCAGTATCTTACAGGCGTTTCTCAAAACCGCAAGTGCTGCTATAAAATGTTTCTATTGAAATGACAGCCACTGACAGCCAGATGCTATAGGTAATCTATTGAAATTGTATGTCTTTAAATGTTCTGAGAAATTGAAAATGAAGGTCCCAAAAAATCTTCTTCTGATCTGCAGATTTTGTATTGAATCTGTAGTTTCCTTGAACTGTCCCTGTTTGACAAACTGTTAATGACATTAACAGCTGTAAAGCATAAGCACTGGCTATGATATATATTGCAGTATTGTTACTGTTATAACCATACCATCACCATCCTACTAAATGAATCATATTAGGCTATTGTATTCATAACTATTTTTCCTAGTCAAATAGGTGTTAAATGTTTACATGTTGACGTCTAATTAACAGGGTGCTGCTGGTTTATACTATTCATAACAATAATACTGCTGTAAGCACCGTGAACTGTTCATCTGTTCATTGTATTTTTACAATCCTCAGTCCTGGCCAACAGGATTACTTGTGTAACGCCAGTGACAAAGTCTGCAAAGTACTATTCGTTACAACAATTCAGTTTCGTATGCTACAAAAACATAACAGGTCTGATCCAACATAATTGTTAGCTTGTAGATCTGTTATTTCGGGTATGCAACACCGTCGCACTATGGCCTATACACCGGGCTCAACGTGCACGTATCGCCCCTACCCCGAGCAGCACATCCATTGGTCCGCTCGGGCTGTCGCTCACGGCGCTACGGCGCCTTCCGACCAACCGCGCGACAGCATCCTCTATTTATGCCCCGCCCTTGTTGCTGCACGTATAGTTCGGTTGCAGAGCGCTAAATACCAACCCGAGCCTCTCCAACGTCTGTCAGCCATTTTGCCCGTAACAACAACACAGACAACACTTGTGTATGTTGTTGCAAGTTGACTAGAAGCCCAAATATGCATACATGTAAACAGTAGCAGCCGCTTTGCAGGTGCGTGCACGGTGTCAAACCGCACGCACTAATTATCCGCACATACAGGCATCATGACATTGCAGTTTATTTTTATATTTTTTTGCAACGGTTCAACGTTGCTTCATCCTAGACCAGAGAGAGACCAGCTTCTCCCTCTCTCTGCTGTGCTGATGTGATAATAGCGTTTGACTCGGTCGGACATTTCTCCCACAATTTAAAGCACAGCTTACACTTACAGGACAACAACAGGCACAACCTCAGAATATAGAAATCGCTTACCTTGCGAAATGGTGCTGTTAAGGTGCGGGTGGCGCGTGTCAAGAGAAAACGGCCGTTTAAAAAAAAGCCCAAGCCAAATGTCAGGCTAGTGGTGACACAATACTAGTGGCAAGCAGCAGGCAGACATGCTAGCTGCTGCTTCTCCACCACGGCTAGCTGTTAGCCTCCTCAGCTAGCCGGTGGTGATGTTGGGGGCGATAGACAGCGTCATCTCCACTAGACTTCACTCCTCCATTCCGTACGCCGCCGCACCGCTCAAAGACGCGCGTTTGTTTGAGGATTTTCGGCGGTGTCCCCCACCACACCTCGCTAAAGAAGTCACAAAAATCCCACCCAAGATATCAAGTTTAAAAGCTGCCTTGGAAAATATAAGGCTAAAATATTCTAGTCAAGATGGCTTGAAAAATAACGCCCCTTCAGAACAGAGCCTAGGTATATGGACAGTGTTACGCCAACTCCGTTCACTTCACGGGACCAGTCCAATGGCGGATCTTCTACATAGACTTATTGAGAATGGGGACAACAAATAGGGACAGCTCACCCGGAAGGAGGTAGATGCATTGGATCCAAGCAACAGGACGACCCCCAGCTTTAAATATTTGAGTCCTAAATTCGTAGATCGTTTTGTAGTGATAGTATAACATTAACATTACAAAGAATTTAGTTGTTACTATACGCTAATTTAAAAGAGTTGGTATGTTGCACACATGGCATGCCCAAAATGACTCTTTTCTGCGCCGCCCTCGTTAAAAACAATGTATTTCCGACACTAGCTTGTCCCTTTTTCAGGTGGCATGAACAGCGCTCGAGCCCCCGTTTCATGCCCCCTCAATATCGCAACACTTCTACTAGACGGCTCTGCTTCAGAAAAAAACGAACGCAGCCAATTGTAGGCCATCGTTTGAGCTCGCGCACAACGCGCTCCAACCCGCCATTGGTCAGCGCTGACCACCGCAGCCACCGAGCTGTGGCCGGTGGTCAGTCGAGGACACAGCGCGGAGGAAAACACCGCGGCGCCCAGTTTGCGCGCCTTATCTTCATTATCGACCAGACCAGCCCAGAATACTGTGTGACACCTGTTACACATGCACTGTCTGTTTACATTCTGACATGTGCACCTGTTACACCCACCCATGACCCGTATATGCTAGGGCATGTTTTTAAATGCCAATTATATCCTCATTTACATTATGGTATATTTAAATCTACGCCCTGTTTAGTGTTTATACATGACTAAATGTTTGCATACATGTCAGGCGCTATGCACTGTTTATATTATGTCGTAATGTAAACACTAATGGGTGCAAAACAATCAATTCAATGTGTTTTATTGGCATAAGAAAACATACATTTACATGTTTACACAGATTAACACACTTGATACATGCACCGAGTAGGCTACACATTATACAAATATGGATGTTTACTTGTTACATTCACATTATGCATGTCTACACATTATGCAATATTCACTGTTTCCATTACTACATGTCACATACTTGTGACATGTATACATTTTATGCACTTGCTACAAGTAGCCTGCTGTACACAATATGAGGTGTTTTCACTCTTGTTACAAGTGCTGTTTGTAGTACACAGACTAGGTACAATATATAACATATTACAGGTATTTCACTTAAAAAAAGAGAGAGAAGAAAAGAAAAAAACTGTCATTTTATGTCTACTCAGTCATGTGAACACCCAAGACATTTTGAGTTATTCCATTCAGTATTTAGATATTTGATGTTCATTTTAGCGTATCTGCCTCCTACCCATTATAACTTAAAACTCCATTTTAACTGTGACAGATTAGAAAACAATCCATCTTTTTTGCGAGTGATATTTTCTCCTAATTCGTGAGAGAGACGTGTTTTGATTTATTTTTAAAATATTGTTTTGGAAAACTCCATTTTAACTGTGACAGATTAGAAAACAATCCATCTTTTTTGCGAGTGATATTTTCTCCTAATTCGTGAGAGACGTGTTTTCATTTATTTTTAAAATATTGTTTTGGAAAATGTAGCAGCCTCCATATTTGGATATGCTTATTGCTTACCTGGTTACGCCCAAATGTATAAAACAAAACAAACCAACCGGGTTTGGTTTGTATAGGAAGGAGGAGATATGTTAAAAAATGAACAATGAAAGTGAAATACCCCTTTAACCCTGATGCAGAACTATACAGGAACCGAATAAAGGGACAGAAATCTCCATATGGGCTCAAAGGGGAAATTATATGAAATTCAACTTTATGTTTTTGTGTTTTTGGTGCAACCATGGGTGTTTTACATCCCCTCAAATTATCTAGCTCTCAGGAACAACTCGTTCGTACTTGATTTTGGCCTCATAATGATGTTATCAATGCACCCTACTTTATATAATACCTCCTCTCCTTCAGTTCCAAATTTGTATTTACACCATTTTCCAAGTTGAGATGGAATGTAGTTTTATCTAGCATCAGTATTATAATGACTACTATAAAATATTCTGCATATCAGCACCCCACCACCAACTCAGGACATTATGGTACTGCAGCTACTGTCCAGAAAGAAATTAGGATGGTAATATCAGAGGTGATTGAGGCCATTAGAAATAAGCTTGTGTGACATATACAACGTGATTTTAAGTATTAAAAAGAATTTTAGGAATCCAAGTTATTTGCGCAAGATGGGTGATGGAACTGGTAGGCCTACCGTGACAAGAGTACAATGAGTAATGCATAGGCGGGTGGGGCATGGATCTTCAACTTCAATCTTGACTGACTCGGTGCTCTACAGCCGTGCACCGGTCTAAGGACAGTTTCTTCTTTATAATGACCTAAATAAATTCAGTAAATATGCCACAAGATAAAAGTGGAAAAGATGCCATTGTAATAGGCTCAGCCTATGCTGTTGTAGTTAACATTTTTATTTATAGGTTTTACAGTAGTTTGACAGGAAATGGGGGCAACACACCGTCAGGCTGGATTACCAGCCTAGGTGCCTGGGTCGCTCAGCCAGCCCAGGCCTGTAGTTGACATCCGTGACCGACATTCTCACTGAACTTCTGAACTCTGCATTATTTTCAATGCTGTGAATACAAATTAGAAACAAGAGCTTCACCCTTCAATGGCTTATCAGTTTAGTGGTAAGCCGTGTTAACTAAATCATTTAGTTAACAGGGCTTTACTGTTTGTCACTAAACTGGTTATGGAAACATTAACCGCGAGACGATTTAAACTAAATGGTCTCATGGTTAACGCATGTTTAACCAATTCAGTTCCAATAAAATACACAACAAACCGCCTGACAACACGCCAATTCCTTCCCACATTCAAAAATACTTATTGAATCATTCACCCACACATTCATACACTTATGGCGGAAGAAACCATACAAGGCACAACCAGCTCATCAGGAACAATTAGGGGTTAAAGGGATAGACCACTTTTAAAAAAAAAATGTTTAAATTTTATGGTCTACTAGGTTTCATGTGAACACCCCAGACAATTTATAAGTTACTCCATTCAGTATTTAGAGAGTTGATGTTCATTTTAGCTGCCCGGCCCCTTCCTATACAAACCCTGTATAGGAAGGGGTTAAAATGTCATGGTTAAAATGGAGTTTTAAGTTATAATGGGTTTGTATAGGAAGGGGGTGGGGCAGCTAAAATGAACATCAAATATCTAAATACTGAATGGAGTAGCTGTCTGTCTGGGGGTGTTCACATGAGACCGAGTAGAGCATAAAATGACCAAAACCTTTTTTTGAAAGTGGAATATCCCTTTAAGGTTCTTGCTCAGGGACACATCGACACAAACTCTGGGGGATCCTGGGTTCGAACCAGCAAACTTGCAGTTACCATCCAACTCTACCCCTGAGCCAGCGCCGCCCATTCTGGTAACCACCGTCTAGTAGCTGTAACAGACAAAAGACTTACTCACAGTTCATCCGTTTCACAACAATATATGGTGAGGATCCTTGGAGGTAACACGCCGGACCATGGTTGGCAATACTACATTTAAGGTTACTTACACGCAACCCCGGTCTGAGTGAAACCTGGGCCCGTCAGACCCGCCTGACATCAGTGCCGTAGTATTGCAACCGGGATGTTTTTCCTCCCTTCTCTTCCCCGGGGGCCAGGCTGAGTCGGGTCTACCTTTTCAGGGCAATGTGGCCGTAGCTCTGCCAGTGTCGAAGGCCCACTCTCTTTGTGATTATGGCCCATCTGCGGTCGACATCTCCCGGATACCACTGCTCTCCGCTGGGGTCTGTGGTGGCCCAGCCCATGGGAGCTAAGGATTGCTCTCCTGGCCCTTCTCACACTCACTGCTGACTCTCTTGGCTGCACATGTGCAGGTCCTTCCTTCATTAGTTGAGGTTGCCAGTTCAAGGTTCAAGGTTACTTTATTTCGTCTCGTGAGAGAAATTTGTCTTGGACAATCAGGCTTGCAACAACAATTAAGACAATACAAGACAGTACGTTTACAGTACAATACAGTCGTCGTGACTCGTACACTCACCAAGCTTACACACCAACTCCCATAAGTAGTACTAGTAGTAAAGAAGAAATATAAAGTTCATTGTTCAGTTCATTGTGGTTGCCAGTAAGGTGGAAGTAAATTAGGTAACACAGAACTCTATAGGAATTAAAGGAAACAGAGAGACAGGTACAGAAATTTCCATATATCAGCATAAAAGCGATGCAGACAGATGGTAAATGGTATATCATAACCAGGTGGGGCATGGATCTCCAACTTCCATCGTTACTGACTCTGTGTTCTACAGGCAGTCTCGTAATGTAAATAATGGAAGTTAAAAAAATAAATCATTCTCATAAGGATAACCATGCCAGGTCAGTATACAATTTTGCACCCAGTCCTACTTACAATGCATGCACTGATGGCAGCTTTATCAAGTAAATACATGTCCCCTTAATACTTATCCCCTATAATATTGATGTACTATTAAATTAATATAATTCATATAATATTTATTTGAATAGTACACAGCATAGACTATAGGGATCAAAACTAGCTTTTTCTCCCCACCCCTCCCCATGTGCCCCTCAGAAACTCTCCACCCACAACAATGTCATTGAATGTCGCTGTCTGTCCTAATTGGCTGAAAAGTACAAACTTGACATAGTCTCCCATCATAGTGTAGCTCACTAGGATTATTCTGGAGTGGTGGCCCAGCAGTCACATCTTTGAGGCGTGTTAGGTACAGTATGCTTCCACAGACCATAAAAACTAACTAATGGTACTGCATATATATATATTCAAACATATACCGTATATTTTCATAATATATATTTAATCCATTCATCTTGTTTAGAATTTGTAGTTTCTTTTTAACTCTAATTTGTGATTTGTTAGTGATTTATTTAAGTAAGTATAAGTAAGTAAGCAGATACAATATAATGCATTTGATGCCATGTACAGTATAAGCCTCTAATGACAATGTTGCTGTTGTTGTTTTTGCAGGATGCAAATAAATAGAATAAGGATGCAGTTTAGCTCAACTTTATGCACTATGGCTGTTCTTCTCAGCCTAGAATCATGTACTGCAGGTAAGTAACCATTTAATACATCCTCAAATGTGCTGCAGCCGTAAAACTAACACATTTATTGATTTTATTATTTGCGATTTAAAACTTTATATACTTTGCCAGAGGCCCTTTCCCCATTCTACACTGAATGTCTTTCTGCTTGTGCTGGTGGTGGAATGTACCAATGAATTTATTGGTATGGTAGCCTCTAACCATAGGTATGCCTGGGTTTATGCTGTTCAATTCATTCAAAATATGACTTATTCACCTATTGATTTCCTACTTTCTTTCCAAATATATATATATATATATATATATATTATATATATATATATATATATATATATATATATATATATATATATATATATATATATATATATATATATATATATATATATATATATAATATATATATATATAGCTATTTTAGCTATACAGATATTACTGGTCCTCTGACTGACAGTATAGTAAATGTTAGAAAGTCTAAAAATGTTTTCTGTTAACCCAATCAGTTAATCTGTAAAAAAAATAATAATAATAATAGAAACAAGAGCTTCACCCTTTAATGGCCTGTCTGTCAGTTTAGTGACAGACAGTAAGCCCTGTTAACTGAATGGTCTCACGGTTAATGTATGCTTCCATAAACAATTCAGTTCCAGTGAAACACAAAACAGATCGCCTGACAACATGCCAATTCCCTCCCACATTCTTTTGACAAATGGAGGTTATTGAACCCATTGGAGACATTTGTTGTCCAAAGGACTTTATTGTGATCAACTAGGCTACTTTATAAAATAGATAGTATGCCTATTCCTTTTTAAAACATCATGGACATTCTCACCAAATGTTCTCTCATTATTGCTGAATGTACCAATGCATTTATTATGATAGTCTCTAACCATGGGTATGCTGTTCAATTCATTGGCTCATGAACACTGACTGATCAAAATATGACTTAATACAGTGCCTATTGGTTTCCTGCTTTCTTTCCATTTTAATGATAGAGATGTTACTGATACTCTGACTGACAGTATAGTAGAAAGTCTAAAAATGTTTTCCTTTCCTTTGTTGGATGATCCAATCAGTTAATTTAGAATTATGGACAATGACAGCATGCTCATTTCAGTGCCAGTCAGACCCCTCTTGTTTTCACTGCTGGATGCATCAGAAATCTCAAAGGCCTGAAGTGACATAAATGGCTAAACTGTCAGCTGGGCTCCAAATCAAAGTGGAGCGCCACATCCTTCCTGGCACCCATCATGTCGCACTATGATAGAAAAGGAAGCAAGCCAGCTGACTTTCTCACTAAAATGGTAATAAATCAACTATGCAACAAACAAGGGCCCTGTGTTTACTAGTGGCCAAAAAGTGACAGGGGCCTGACGAGCTTGTAAACGTGTCATCCTCTGAATAGGAGGAGCTGATGGTGGCTGTCAGGATCACCCTGTGATACTGATGGAGCCCCAAGGCCTTGGCCTGAATCAAGGCCTTTTATAATCTTTGACTGGTCTCCCACCTCACAGTGCCACGGCTTTGTGATTCATTGAATTAACACTCAGATAGTTTAGATTGTAATGTGGCTCGGATTGCTTTCAAGAGGGATAGAAGAGTGGCCAGATCTCTAGGATACCACCGGAAGCGATATGTGACAGAGAGCGTGTCAATTCATCCCTGCATTCACCTCAATGCTTTTGATTCTGTAAAATGTCTTCAGCTCTTGAAATGGGCATGCAGTTGGAATAAAGGGTCTTCAATTGTCATGCAGAGCGATCTTGCAGACGATCGTCGTGGCGCCTCTTTTATCAGCTCACATCACACGACAGTGTGCCAGTCTATAAATATCTACTTCATTTCAGATGTCTCAATATTGTTTACATATTCTTTATAATGAATTCCGTTGATGCATGTTCATCAACTTGTTGTAGTGTACATCAACTTGTTGAATCAATCCTATGTATGTATGTTGTGAAATCAATTCTCTTTTCATGGTGTTTTTTGTTCTTCATCAGTGCGAACAGAGGTTAGAGTAACAACTATAAAGGTAATATATTTTAAATATATTATATACAAGCTTGTATCTCATGCCACTGGGATGATTGATATCAATATCATAGATATTTCTGTTGTCTGGAAGAAACCACTGGACTCCAAAATGTTCATTTTTCAGGAAATGAATAAATAAATAAATAAATCCAGCTCAAGTGGAGTTAGGGCATAGCACAAAGCAATATACACAATGAGTGCAACCATTTGTAGAAAAAATAATAATAAATAAAAACTACATTATTATGGAGTTTTTTATTATTATTGTTAGGTGGTTTCTTCTGGACAGCAATGTTAATATATTGTTATTGATTATTGTATTGACTTTGATTTCTTCCAGCAAGATCCATACACAATGCCCAAGGGCTCACAGCTGGAGGGGTACTGTATGGACCTTCTGTCTGAACTATCCAAGAAGCTGGGCTTCAAGTACAGAGTTCACCTGGTGAAGGACTCCTCATATGGAAGACAGGATGAGAATGGCAACTGGAATGGAATGATTGGAGAGGTGGTGAGAGGAGTGAGTACATGAAAGCTGACATTTGGAGCAATTTGAGTGCAGAAAACACATCTACACATCAGAGGTTTACATTTTCCAGTTGACCTTTGTGACGTATGTTATGAATGATGCAAAGAAACCAAAAACACAGAAGTGAATTGATATTGCATTCACATACTGATGGTGGATTAAACCATGCAGCAATCTGCGTTAGGGGTTCAGTTTCTTGCTCAAGGACATTAACTTAGTTAGTTAGTTACAGTACAGTAGTTAGTAACTACCTCTGAGCCATTGCCACCCAGTGATAATAACATAGTAATGGAAGATTTGTTTGGTTTCCAGGCTAGAGATGATGTAAGTCTGTAGAAAGATAAATTCATTCATTCCCTGCAGGAGGCAGACCTTGCCATTGCTCCGCTGACCCTTACTGCAGTTCGTGAGAAGGCAGTGGAGATGACCAAACCATTCATGCAAACAGGAATCAGCATCCTACTGAGGAAGGACATCTCAGAGGCGACAGCCTTCTTTGACTTCCTCTCCCCCTTCTCAACCTACACCTGGGTGGGCATTCTTGTCGCCTACCTAGCAACTACTGTATGCATCTTCATAGTTGCCAGGTTGGTGAATGAAACTATAAAAATAACAATTTCAACCTGGTGTTCCAATTTTTACTATGCACTAAAGGAAGCATAGCCAACCAACAGATCACATAATACAAATATATATTTTGGCTTTTTTCATTATTAATACACAGTGATTGATTTTAGAATTTAAGTAGGTCACTACATTTTAGCATGATTTAGCCTACATATTTTCCACTGCAGGTCTAAGTCTATATAGATTTGACCTCTTGTTTATCCTACTGTGCATGTACTGTATATCAACACAGACTCAGCCCGCGTGAGTGGAGTCAACCCCGAAGTGAAGAGAACGGCTTCACCATCCTACATAGTTTGTGGGTTACAGCAGGAGCTCTCACACTACAAGGTAAACAACAGGGTTCTGGCATTCTAATCTAAGCAAGACTTTCTTCGATCCTCACATATGCTTCATAGATCTTCCATGAATTTACACAACCTCACAAGATGTCGCTTCAGAAATGTTGCAAGCTTGTAGGCCTATATCAGTTATTTTCACCCTTTGTTGTATGAAAGTATTTACTGTACACTCACACCAAATAGATTCACCAATAATTTCCAAAACATATACAGTATACAGTTAAAGGCTTGGTGTGAAAGGCTCCACGCTCTGGGAGATATTCTCTGAATTTTGTCAAAGCACCATGTTATGTTATGTTAAGTATTTGAGTATATGCCAGACTCTTGAGCCTATGCCAGACTTGAGATGTGAGACTTGAGATGACTCGAAATGTGGAGGCTGGGGATGTCTGGAGGAGGCAAGCTTTGACAACAGTATAAGCAAATGTTGTGCTTCATATAGGACTCAAGTGTTTAACCAAGAGTGTTTCACAGTTTTGCTATACCCATCACAGCACTATAGGACTACATGCAGAGGAGAATTGAAACTGTTATTATTTAGATGTGGCCAAGTTGGAATACAACATAGTTTCCTTCTCTTTTTTTTTATCTTTGTCTTTTTTGTGTTTCCAGGGGCTGGTCCTCACCCCAAAGCTCTGTCAGGACGAGTCATCTTGTGCTGCTGGTGGTTGTTTGTTCTTGTGCTGCTGGCCTGTTACTTCTCCAACTTCAGCACATCCCAAAGCTCTGACACCCATCTGGTGGTGAAAAGCTTTGACGAGTTGGCCAACCAGGAGATGATTGAATATGGCTGTCTGGCTGGCTCTTCCACTCTCGCCTTTTTTAAGGTAAGTCTAAAAGTCCATGGTTTTTGTTTTGGAGACAGTGAATAGACAGTGACAAGATTATGTACTGATGGTGGAGCGAAAATGTGTTATTGTCGTCAAATACCACATTGATCCTGTGTCAAGGATGATTGAACAGATCTTTTGTGTTTCATTGTTGTATTCACTATTCACTTTGTTTTTTCCCCATTTTCATTTTTCAATCTCTCTTCATCTAGAACTCAAACAACCCGGTCTACCGCAGAATCTATGAGAACATGGAGAGAAGGAAGAGTTATGTCTCGTCAATGGAGGAGGGTGTTCAGCGTGCAAGAGAAGGCAACTATGCTTTTATTGGAGAGTCGGTCTCACTGGACTTAGCAGAAGCTCGCTACTGTGAACTAGTCAGGGCACAAGAAGTCATAGGCCAGAGAGGGTACAGCATCGCTGCCCCAATAGGTGAGACAATATGGACTTTGAATTATCTTTAAACCAAAATATCGCAAGATATTTTTTTATGACATGAAACCCTATTACCATTTCACCACTTCTTTTTCTGCCCTTAAGGCTCCCCCTTGACAAAGAACCTGAGTGTGGCAATTCTGCAGCTGAGTGAGGCAGGAGAGCTGGCCTACATGCGCAGTAAGTGGTGGGCTACCGGCTGCAAGGCCGCCGCCGCCAAGGCCCTCGCTGCACCCCACGGCCTGAAGGGCATGTTCCTGATCCTGGCTCTGGGCCTGGGACTTGGACTGCTGCTGGCTGTTCTGGAACTCACCTCCAAGAGCCGTAGTAATGCCGGGGACCAGAGGGTATGTGGATTATTGTTGCCTCTCATACAGTATTCAAGCGCTCTTAGGTTCACTTATAATGCATGCACCTCTGCAATTATACTGTTACTTTTTCAGCAGGTCTCAACTGAATAATCGAGAAGCATTTCTATGTTTAATACAGTATATGCCCAACAATTGTTTCTTACTTGAACAAATGGATTGTCATCTTATTAGAAATTTTTACAATTGTCATTGAATCAAGTATTTGTTTTGTAATAGGCTTAGATTGCAACTTTACTACAGTATACTGCAAATATATGCCACACAATCTGATGAGAATGCATTCAATGGAGCGGCCGGATGTGTAGGTGTTTCATCTTTGCATCTTACTCCATATTTGGACACACACATGCACGCACGCACGTGCCTGGCTTATGTAGTTATATAGCTCACTGCATTCACAATTAAATGATAAAGATGAACATCTACACATACAAAATTACCTGCATACACACTTTTTGTGTGTACTATATTGTGTGTCTCCAACAGAAACCCTGCTGCACTGTACTGGCTGGTGAACTGAGACAGCGCTTCTGGAACAGCAATGTCAACAGACCACAGGAGGTGGCAGACAAAGATAAAGATAAAGCATGATTATATTTTATTAATATTATAGTACCATTCCAGGAATATGATATTTTGAAGTATTAACAAAGGTGAAACAATGTTTACCGTCTAGTGGGTGTCAAATAATTACTTTTTGATGGTTATATATTACTTGAATCAGCCCAGTTGCATAAAGTTGTGAGTTACTACTGACAAAGTTTTTTTAGGAGGATGTGATATGATTTGTGTTAACCTTTAATAACAAATTAAGATGAATATAATTTTAGTTTGGAATCTGTTGACTGTATAATCAGGCTGATGGAGAAAAGAAAAACAGGTTGAGTTTGAGAGGAATGCTGTACTATACGAGACTGATTTTGGTGAATAAACCATCATTGTAAGGTAAGACAAATCAGAACCTACAGCCGAATGGAATGATGAATAAAAGTATGTTAAAGTGGTGCTTATACAGTATAGCGGCATTGACTGTAAGCTTATTGTAGCTACAATACGTCTACTTATATAATCTCTTTTGTACAGTTGGCAATGGCATCACACAATTACAATATTCTGATCAAAATATGTTTTAATTCAGTATATATAAAACACGCATAAAACAGTGTTACTGTATTTGTACCGTATTTGTAAACAGCAATTTCACAGACAATAAATGAGTCTAATTCTGTACATTTTCTAATGGTCTTTTGTCCAAGAGAATACAATATTGGACACCTTCATTAGCATGCATAACCCCAGCTGAAACCTCTCCTTCCTCGATGCAATTCTTCCTCTTGTGATCCTTTTAGTCTGTGAGCTACAGTGTGGCATGATCTAACAAACAGTGAACATAAAAGCATAATCATAATCATTATAACCATATATGAATCTAATAATCTAATCATATCTTGCCAGACAACAATGCATCTGTTCCGGTCGCCTGGCATAGCAGTCCTGTTACCTACGTAGCGGGACATGTCCATCCCGATGACCTTTTCTGTGTGACAGTCCTCATTTCACCCAGACTACTGTATCTCTACCCTAGTCTACAATGTCTATAAAAAGGCAGCTTGTAATTTAGTTTTTGCTGTGAAAAGCCAAAAAAGCACCAAAAAAACCCTCATGACTCACCATCGAAAAACAGTGGAGATGTGCAGCGGATCTCTCTCATCTTTTGGTCAAAAAGAGCATTCATCTCCCTCTGCAGGGTGCCTTCGCGCTTCTCTCCGCCAGCTGGCACAGAGGAGCATGCCAGCTCCAGGCTGTCTAGGCTGCTCCCATCACTGCTAGATGCGCTGTCAGATAGGCAGAGACCATTGGCTATGGGCTTCGTCTGGTTTCTGTAGCTGCCATAACACTGTGCAGGAAGCATCTGCCAGTGGACAGCAGATCTGTGGTTCACCACTGGTGAGTGTGGAGGAGAGGTAGTTTGTTGTCTCCGTGGGCAACTTTGTGAGCGTACACTTAATCGCATGGGGGGACTGGCTGGTCGTGGAGCCTGCAAGGTCCTCCTCACCCTGGCAGGCGACGAGGGAGGGATTGGTGCAAAATGCTGGGCTAAACGGTGCAGCTGAGGGAATGATTCAGTCCGAGTTTCTGATAGTAATGGAGGTTCAAGTGTACCGGTAGATTCATTGGCTGGCTCTTGTCCAACTGATATTTCCTCAAGAGTAGCTTCATTTCCAGGCTCTTGTCCAACAGCTATTTCCTCAAGGATAGGCGACTCGGGTAATGATGGCTCAAATGGTGGCTCTCTGATGTGTTGATTGTCCAGCTCAGCGTCAGGCCTGTCTGTCTGGAGTGGAATTTGGTCTTCAAAAACAGCACTGCTATAAGACCACCAAGGTGGTGAGCCCGTCTCGAGATCGGAATTTGTCTTTGGTGGGTCCTGAATTTGAACTCTGTGAGCACGCCTCAGTGGCTCACTCATAGCCTCCCTGTGAAGCACGGCCTTGGCTGCTGGTCCCAAGGAATCCACATCCTTTAGGCGGGTGTGACGGATGTGCATCTTCTGAGGATTGTACAGAGAGGTCCATTGAAGGGCGCTTTTGCATTTGAGTACCCTTCATATGTTTCTTGGCTGCTTTTTTGATGTGCTTCTTTGCCACTTTCACAGCATTTGTTGATTTCCCCTATTTCACCAGGAACAGACAAGTTTTAAACAGAGGTTCAGCAAAGGTCATTCATCCACGTCAGTGAATATGATCGCTATAAAAACCAGTACAGACCGGTAGTAAAACGCTCAACTGTTTTTCACCAGTCGCAACTGATTTAGTCATGGCAACGGTCGTGAACATTGACCAGTTGCAACCGCTTTACTACTGCTCACGTAGACCGGTCGCAAAATGATTTTGCTGTGTCGATTTGTGAGTATTTCAGCCTTACCTTTCCTGACATGTCCTTTATGGCAATATGAACGAAGATGGATGCAGTCGTCTGACCTTCCAAATACACATGCCGATAACCTTAAAAAAATACATTTAATATGACAATCATATATAGCCTACATGTAGCAAATTGTCTTTGTAAGCCATTTCTTCATTTATTTATTTTTACCAAGACAGAGTAGACTTACACTAAATTAGCGATAATCATCTACCTGGCATCATGCTGATGAAAGCTATGGTCCGCTGTCCGATGTAATTCTGTCCAATGGTTTCCTGGTTCCACACTTGGAAACGCACAAGGGCAATCTGGGGCATCTGCATATTGAAGACCATTGTCTCCTCCCACATAGGGTTAAAACCTGCAGTAAGTGGTGGAAAAAGTACTTGAGTCTCTCAGTTTCAATACTGCAATGTGTGAAATACTGTTGTTCCAAGTAAAAGCCTGGAATTAGCAGAAACTCCCAAGTTTAAAAACAGCAGATCTTCAATTAGTTGTCCTTAGATACAGTACAAATAACTTTGTTCACCCATTCTCATTTTTTGCATAAATGTTTAATCACTCACCATTATCCTCCACTACCTTGGTTTGCTGCTTGGCACTGTCAACTGGCAGACCAATAATCTCTACTTCAACAAAGGGATCAATAATCTGGAATGACAAAACAAGACACTTACTACAGTATACTGTATATGTCATGCGGCCAATAGACAAACAATTCAATGTTCTAATACAGTGGTTCTCAAAGCGCTCTCTGGGGTCAAAGGGGTCCCCAGTGAAATTAGTTAGAGAGTAGAGTAGAGTAGAGTTTAACTGCCGATTGACAACACCTTGTGAACAAATTGCTACACCTTGTGATAAGGGGACCCGGTCCCTGGAGTGTTTGAGAACCACTATTGTAATGTTTTATTGCTGTGGGGCATGCCTTACCTCTCCTCTGTCTCCAAGCATGGAGTCTTTGGGTTTGGGCAGGTGCTGTCCACTGATGATTTTTAACTCTAACTGAGTCTTTCTGTATCCGGCTGGGGCTCATCTACCATAGGATTAAAGGCACCTATGGAGGATCAACAGATGTTTAGTAGCTACAACATATTTAATTCAAAGAAGTTGGTAAAAGGTTGCATTTATGTATTTCTATTTCTTTAGTACTGATACTACACACCTTTACACATACACTTAGGCTTCAGCACATAGCCGCAGTTGCCGTTACTTTGGAACTTTGCTCGGTTCACTTCAAGCATACGTCCCTCTGTTTGAAAATTCAGTGCAGCTGAAACACAAAAAATAAAAGCAAATAAGATTGATTAGATATACCATATAGACTTGAAAATAGCAACAGCATATCTCTCGACAGATGGGATGTCTCACCCCCGTGTCTGTGACTGGATATCAGAAGCAGCAACGTTGGCATTGCTTCTTCTGATATCCAGTCAGTCAGTATTACATGCTATGGAGATGGCAAGGGACCACTCAGCCAAAGACTTCGGGTCATATTAATGACCCAATCCTGTTAAAACGAGTGGTCCTGGTAGGGGCTAAGGTCCCCCTCCTCTTCCACAGTTTGCATTGCCGCAGGTTGCCTTTATTCTAATGTGGGTATTTTAGTAGCTCTAAACTTTTTTCACATATCATATGTTAATAGTATACTCGATGCCTAATGTGTTTTGGTGTGGAATTCTCCTTTAACCAGTACATTGCAAGAAACCCTTCTTTCAAAAGCGATATTGTGACGCACTCTCTTACCCATATGGCATCCTGTGTTCCAGTATGGTTGTGGGCAGAAGTTGCTTGAGTCCACTCTGAAATTGGAGGGGTAAACCCGAACAAGCTGCCGCTGGTTTAAACGGACCAGCTGGGCTGGCTGGAGTTCTAAAATCTGATTCATAACGTTCTCATTGAGAGAGGACACCTGCCAACTGGTCAGAAGAGCTGCCATGCAAAAAACAGAGTTAGAAATCAATTTGACATGATTGTGTTGCCCGCAGAAAGTATGTGATTTTCAAAAATAGCTGATTTTCAACCTGACAAAATGACATTCACAATGAGGTAAAGGCACCCTTTAGATGCATTCTACACACCGCAAAATAATGTATTACCTTGTGTTTCTATGTCTGTCGTGAACTGGACAGCTTTTGTGTACTTGACCAGGTCAGAGAGAGCTCGGGACAACCTCATTGTTTTCCTTTTCCTGACGGCCATGGAAATAGGGATGGACATTTAGGCCTAGACATTACAACAATGCATGTACTAAACCACTGGTTCCCCAAAGTGGGTTCTGGGGACCTCCAGAGGCCCTTGAGAGGTTCCCCTTTAGTCCCCACATTAATTATGAATAGTTCATTCACAAACTTCGGCTCAGAATGGCCATAGACCATTTATTGCAACGCTTTTGCATGTTAGTATGGCGTTGTGGGTCTGCTTGTGATATCAGATCTATGTACCAAGAAATCAAATGTGATATCAGACTGGGGAGGTGGAGGAAATTTTAACGCTAACATCTGAACAGTGACATGGAGTCAGCTAGCAGGAAGACTGAGGACAGAGCATTGGCTGCTTATAAAGAACACCTGATTGGATGTGGGTGTGGGTGATTTAGCTGACAGCCAATGAGAGTGAGGGGAGTTGACATGGAGAGAGACTGCTGACTTAAAGAAACAGAATAAATGACTTGACTGAGAATGATGAGAATAATAAAATAAACCTCTGTGCCTCCATGAACTATCGCTTGCACTGGATTTAGCAATCATATACCGGTAGTTCCTTTAGATCTGTACCTCTGAGAATCTACAAATGTAACAAAAATGACTATTTGCACACTCTGAGAGTACACTCTCAGAGTTATGGTGGATTTATGACACAAAGGCATATCAATATGGGTCCTTAAATCTCTTTTGAGAGCCACTACTGTTCTGAACTATGTTCAGTGTGACTCCTTACTTATTAGGGTGGTAGACAATCTGAGTTTGATCCTTGTTGTTGTGGGATTCCTTAGTCTTTGCTTTCTGTATCACCCGGACTTTCTTTTTCCTCTGAACAAAAAGAAAAACACAACAGTCAGCAATTTTACTACAGAGGGATGTTCATGAAGGATACTATTGTCTGGTTACAGTCTGTCACTGTGATAAACTCAAGTGATGATGACACTGGAATAGAACAGACATGCAGTGTTGTCTTGAAGGAATTGCTACATTTTCAGTATTTGGGTTTAAGATGTCTTTGTCGTCGCCTTTATGCATTTAATGATAGGACAGTAAGTAGACTGTAGACAGTGTTTAGGAAATTGGGAGAGAAATGTGGATGATATGCAGCAAAGGTCATTAAGAACCCGCAACATCCTGTCAAGTTGGCATTGCACGAAAAGTGCATGAGGAGTGTTGGGCACATGACTGGTTGCTAAGTACCTGAAATTCAAAATTACATTCCGGTATTGAAGTAATTGACACCCAGAAAAAGAAAATCTCACTGGGTGTATAGTTTTTTTTTTTTTTTTTTTTTTTAGCAAGCTGAATTTGTATTATGCAACATTATATGCATATTAGCTATTTGAACTAAGATGTGTGACATTTATTGATTCCCATGAGTCAACAAAGTGTGTCTTTAGTTAGGGTTTCCAATAAGAGAACCATGTTCATACCTGTATGAAAGCTTTGCATCAAAATCACATGGAAATGAAAGAGGAGCTCATTTGAATATTATTTGTATAGAGCAAGCAGTGAACAGGAAGTAGAAGGAAAGTGACAGAGGACTAGTAACATGGTAATAGATCTACAGTATAGTACTGACCTTCCTTTTAAAAGTCCTTATGATGGACTTATGAAGTCGTCTCTTCTTTTTAGGCTGTTTGGCAGCAATACCACTGTTTCCATCCTAACAATAAAACGATCAAACATGCAATGTCATTCTTAAAAGGTGTGATTTATCTATTGCTACTCACTTACTCAGTCATTTTTATCTCCTGTCTTCTGTATTATTTATTTGAAAAGTTGTATTGTCGTAATCCACTTGTTGTATTTAACAAAAACAACCATCCCTGCCTCTCTGTCTGTCTGTCAGTTGGGTACTGTTCAAACAAATGTACAATACAAAAACTGCTACGAGGTTAAAATCAGAAAAAGACTTGTTTATAACAGGGCCCACCATTTTCAATTATATAGCGGTCCCGACGTGCCTACCTGAATGTCTTCATCTTCTTCACTGTCCTCATCTCCGGTCTCTTCGTCCGACACGTCACCTTCCTCTGCATTTGGATCAAGGTTTGCGGGGAGCTTTTTAGCCTGAAACATAATAGCCAAGCATTAATTAACATGAGCACAAGAGTAACAGAGGACAGACAAACTGTAGCAGGGCCACAGGTAGGAGTGGCTGCCTACATACAGAACAAGAAATGACGCATCATTTAATTGGAAGCAGCTGCATTAATTCTGCCGAAATGTTCTATGAAATGTAAATACCTTAAAAAACGAGGAAGTGAACGGGACGTGGTCATACCTACTACCAAATAGTAATGAAATGAAATGTAGCTCTGACCAGAGCCATAGAGAGGATATAGCAAATCAGAAGCCATGACGTTGCCAAGAGACCATATAGCCAATCAGAACAAAAACCATCCCAAGTCTCAGAGGTCGGCTCTGCCATGTGTGTATAGACAGAGTTATGACATCTCCGTTGACTTCCATGGAAAGGTGTAATGGTGGCTGCTTGAAAACAAAGCATTTCCAATTCCAGTTTGTCACCCCTCAATGTCACAACCGTTTACACACACTCCCCTCTTACACACTCTCCCCGAGTCTAGTTACTAGGCAGCCTGCAGCTGCCATAAATGAAGACGTCAATAGAACCAAACCTGAGTATTTTAATAGTGATGTAATGGAAGAGCCATTTTTAGTTTTTAAAGAACCATTTAACAGAGGACGGTTAGGCATTTAATGAACAGACACTGTTTATTGTTGTTATTATTATTATTATGAAATTATTAATTAAATTCATTATGAACCACTTCAGTTTCCCTCTAAACTAAATCTCTCTCTAAAAACGTTGCAAGTGATGCATTGTATGCAAGCTTGTACATGTAGATCTGCTATTTTTTAGTTTTTGCCTGCTAAAACATGTAGGATACAGGACTTGAGTGCAATGTCGAAAAAGCTTCTAATTGTTAAAACCATAGGAACATAACATGGTTCATAAATGAATAGCTTTCAAACATGAATTTAAGGACTTTTATTTTATTGTGTGTACTGGAAAACTGAAACCTTGATTAGAACTTTTCCCTTCAGGATCTCCGGGGATGGCAGCTTCCGGGGTTCAATGTTGACATGGGAAAGGTCCACTTTGTCTTGAAGCACCTCAATGATATACTGGGCCATCTTTTTCTGCTGAGGCACACTGCAGTGGTTCTCTATGGATATGATCACTGGATACCTGAGGAGAGCACAGAAGGGCCAGTGGTAGGAGAAGTACAAAGATTTTGAGTAAAAACCCTGCAACCCTGCAAAACAGCACATTTCCAAGTCAACCAAGTAAGAAGAAATACACTCACGGTGAATTTGTGAAGGCATATCTGTTAATCGTTTCAATGACATCTTTGAAAAGAATCTTTGATGTCAAGGTGTAACCATGGTGTGTATAATGGGTTCGCCATCTGCTCCATCCCAGCAGTCAACTAGAAAATACAAGAAAGAAAGAATGTTTCTGTACTGTACCATTATGTGAGGTAAACCAAGGAGTGTAGTGTGAGTATTCAGTCCTCCTTGATCCAAAAGTTTAGATGTGATACATTTTAATTAACTGCTGTAATGCTGTAATGCTCTCTACTCCAGTCACAGTAAAAGCTCATTACATCTCCTGAAATAATTTGGTACTTAAAGGAGAATTCCACGCCAGAAGTCTTTACTACCTTAATTTGCAGTTGTTTTTTTTTTTTTTTTTTTTCTTCAAAAAAGTGCCCCAGTTGATATAAACTGTGAGCCACACCCCACCTTTTGAGACAGCTGAACCAAAAGTGATAGTGAAAGTGTGAATGTAAATTTGAACAACATCCTATAGCCCCATTCTAAGCTGATGTTGAGGTAACAGAAACAGGTAATAAAGGTAAGAAATCCTTCTTGGGTGGAAGTCAGACTTATTACAGGTACAAGGAGATATGCAAATATAACCCAAATTTAACTACACTACCCTGGCTGCCATGAATTGATTTTAAGATTGTATAAGTAACTTCTCTTCACCATCTGGCATGTATACCTAAAGGAACTGCTAAAGCCCCCTTCAGAATAGAATAGCCTGTCAGAGGACCTCAGATTATCTTGCTCACCAACCAGTTTTAAAACTCAAAAACAAAACAAAACAAAAAGCCAGTGCAGCTACTCTCACAGCAAATGAATATACAGCACACAGTGTTGGATCCTTACCCTCTACACACCGGCAGCCAGCCTGCAGGGCGTATGCATACATATCAGCCCTGGACTCTGACATTAGCTGGTCTCCTGTCAGGTAGGTGTTGTGAGATGAGTTTATGTAGTAGTTGCTTAAGGGCTGACTCATGTCCTGATTCACCTGGTTGTGAACGGGGTTGAATACGTCTCCTGCAGGACTCCGCATGTACTTTGTAAATCCTAAAAGGGGGTTCAAAAGAAAGTTTTCAGTTGATTGTCATTGGGGTTATTAATTTTTATACCGTACTGTATATAGCGGGACAAAAATCTATTTTTTTATGTAAATAATCTCTCCTCACCATCAATGCCCAGCACCATGCGTTGAAGGTTCTCCGGGCAGGGCTCAAAATGTGCAACTATCTCAACAAGATGTTCTCTGCTTATCCCTCTCATCTGTGAAATGAAACCAAAAATCAAAAAGTCAAAAACAGCAATTCTTCTACTTAAGGGTCCACTTGGCTTACCAACTATCCATCATTTAGCTGGGGACCACCTGAAATCCTCTCAGAGACCACTGGTAGTCCCTGGACTACTGGTTGAAAACCACTGTTCTAAAACAATGCAACTATGGAGGGGAAAGGAGGTCGCCAAGTACAGACCACTGCGGGATACGTTGTCAAACAAGTACAATATAGTGGTCAGTGTGAAAATAGCAAAATGGACAGTAATCTGCTTTCATCCACCTTTTGTTCATTTTCCAGAAAACGGGCGAGGTCATTGAGATCCAGGACCTCTTTCTGGTTGCTGTAGGAGAGCAGTATGAGGTAGAGGTCCCTGCGCATGGAGATCATCTTATAGAAACAACAGAACTCCTCGAATCCCAGTGATCCCTGGTTCTCATCAGTGTCTGCTTCCTGCGGATGGAGACAAATAAAGCCTTTCACAAGCAGGAAATGAATGACTCAGTTTGTATACAGCTTGTGCCATATTTCAGAGCTTAAATACAGAATACCTTAGGGATAAATCTAGTATATCAGCAGCACTGACGTGCAATGACAGAACCGAGTCACTGAACTTGTGCAATATTGCTGTGCAACCAAAGCCATCTGTTCACTGGTAGCCATATGGTAGTCCTGTAGCGTTCTGCTGTACTGTCCTGCTGCTGGCACACAACACTGGCACTGTTGAAATTTCTCTGTTATTACTGGTTCTGTCTCTGTCAACCGTGTCACCCTTTTCGTCTCCGTCTCTGTCTCTCTTGGACTTTATGTACTGTACTGTACATGTGACCTGAAGATTCGACAATGACAAACCGATGTGGTGCAGAACGACAACAGAAGCTTGATTTTGAGTCTGAGGTCCAGAGTTCAACTTAATCTTACACCTTGATATCTACAGTCAACACCTTGGTAAATATTGTAGGGAACAAAAAGCAGTGGTGTAAAGTAGCTGTATTTAGGCACAATCAATCGATCAATCAATCAATCAATACTTTTAAGATTTTTACCACACAGTATTAGACCTATTACTGTGTAAGTCCAAAATCAGATATACTCCTTGTAGATCAGCTATCAGCTTATACTGTACAGCAGGGGTGGCAACCGGTCGCAGACCTAAGACCACGTTTTTCACTGTGTTACGGCAAAGAGCACATCAAATGGTACAACGGTTAGAAAACCGCCGCGACGGCCGTCACGGTCGCAAATAGAAAAACATACAGACATGTATTTTTGAAAGGGGTTTACAATCCAAAAACGTATGACATTCTCAAGAGTTTAAAATATTCATCATGTGAATTTGCCAGTCTACACTGCTAGAGAAAAAAAGATTAATGGTCATTTTGTCTGTATGTTTCACTGTTTTGTTTTTTCTCTGAAATTCAGCCTGGAATTGTTGACAAGTAAGGAAATCTTTGCTTCTGGGGTCTATGGAGCTAAATAGTGGGCTGTGGCTCAAATTTGAATAATTGGTGGGGCCCTGGTAGTAAAAAAAAGGTTGAATGAAAACCATTGGTTATAGGGAATGAATGACTGCGCCATGAGGCCAAGCGTTTTTGACAGCTTCATGTGAAGCCCCTTAAGAGCCGCATGTAACCAGCTGAAGAGCCGCATGAGGCTCGCCAGATCAGGTTGGCCACCCTGCTGTACAGTATAAATGGGAATCAGGACACACCCTGGAACACCTCAAGGACCCTGGGGCCCCGGGACACCCACTTTTGAACCACAACTCAATTCATTTATGGTATATGGTCTAACGTACCTGAAACATCTCTCTGACTTTCTGTTTGGGCAAATTGACGTTGAGTTTTGTGCAGCAGCTGATGAACTTCTGATATACTTAGAGTGCCATCCCGTTTTTGTCAGCCTCTGAGAATGTCTGCTGCAACATGTGTCTTCAGAGTCAAGGATTCATGGGTATATGATTTGTCTGTACTCTTGCCTCTGGTCAAAAAATCCACTCTGAGCTGCGCCATTGAATCTGTTTGGCAAGCAGAACAGTGCTATGGTCTTTCTTGAATTTGCCTCTGGTGGCAAATGGAAACAAACAGCAGAGGGTGCTGTCTTTTCTGTTTTTGCTGGTTGTTTCCATTTCTTCTGGGAAAGGTAAACAATAGGCTATGGTTGTTTTTTTTTATAATCACAATTAAATAACAAAATGTATGCTAGCCAGCCATTAAAACTGGCTAGCATCTTTTGAGTGGATTTGTCAAAATGTGTATGAGTATTTACATGGAAATGAGGCTTTTTTGATACTGAATCATAGATCCAGGAATGATAGAACAAGGAATATTGGTCACGTTTGCGTTGCCTGCGGGTGAAGCTGTCTCATCATGATGCCAGCCATGAGGTACTTCAGCCAGTGATCAGGTCCGGGCCTCCTCTCCACTGCCAGAAACCAGGTGAGAGATTGCAGATGGCTGCCATGGTAGATACTGAAACAGCAGTTGGGGTCGAAGCGGTTCTCTGCATAGCGCTGGAATATCTCTGACTTCTTCCCCTCGCACACTTCATGGATGGAGTCGATCATTACTGAATAATGTATAAATATATAAAATAGCGAGTGACATAACTCTGTTTACAAAACTCTGTACCCCCTTCAACTGTATATAGTTTTCCTAATTTTCAATTTTTATTGTATTGTATTTTGGACACTTGCTTTGGCAAAGTAGATGTTTTTTTTTTCTTATGCCAATAAAGCTCCTTTGAATTGATATTTCAGATATCACTGTAGCAGATCTATAATCTAATTAAATCAACTGATGTGGACAAAGAGGGCTCAGGAGACAATAGAACAGAAACAGCTGTATTGGGGATCCCTGACCTTGTGTCCCTGAGACTGTGCGACTGAATTAGATCCATGCTTCTCTTCTGAGTGATCCCCACCCCTAATTGTTATTTGGGTCTGACTTGTGCAAGCAGAGTAAATGGTTATGGTTCTTCCTCGTGGGTACCATTATTTTGAGTTCAGTGGGTTTATGACAGAGGCCGGATCAAACAAAAACATTCCCTGTAACTGGTAACTATGTCATTGTATTATGACTCACTTTTAGCTTTATCGTGTTTCCTTGAGGGCCGCCAACGAATGCAGGATTTGTGTTCATCCAGGTAGAAGAAGCGCACCAAGCCTTTTTTCTTCCCTTTCAGTTTGGTCATCTGTGAGCCATTCTGCATCATATACATGCATCTCTCCACTGCAAGGAAAGACAAGTTAACTCATATAGCTGCATGAGCACAGTTCACTACTACAAGGAGCTTGCAAGTGCTTTGCACAAAACATCAAGACTTGAGGTAAACCTGTGGTTTGGAAACGTAAGGTTCCAGGTTATATCCCCAGCTCAGCCAGTGTTAGTGTCAAAGTCTTTAATACCCTATGAAATAGGAAATAATAGGCTCAAATAAAAGTGCAGCACAAGAAATTAATGGATGAAATGAGTTTATAAAGTGTGTGATGGTACAGACTACTGCTCTTCATTCTAATGACAAACACAGATTCTTATGAAACATGACAGTTACGTTATCATGTCAGACATGCATTTGGGGGTGAGAGAGGGTTAATGTTAGTTTTAGACAGGATTTCAATCTGATATACAGTACATAGAGTATACAGTATTCTTATTCTGGGGGCACAACAAAACCTGCAATTAACAAATAATTCCAGGACAAACAAAAAAAGCACACGCTTTTCTGTTTGTCCTGGAATTATTTGTTAATTGCAGGTTTTGTTGTGTAGTTTATGAGAGTGAGATCAGGTGTGTTTGTAATCTGAAGCTCAAAGCCACGTGATGCACTGTGGTACATCACTCAGCCTAATCCTAAAGGATTGTCTACTGTCCATATGGCCATTAGCTACTCACACTTCCCTGTATTTCCATTATCATACTCTGCAACACAACATCATTGCCTTATAACGAAGGGAACAAACACCCAGTTCTTTCGATACTGAATGGGGAAAACCATTTGGTCTCCTGCTAAAGCAATAATGTTGTTCTTAAAATTCAGTGGTTGTGGGCTCCATGGACGCTAACAGACCCTTTCTAAATGGACAGCCAGGTCTGTAACATACAGACAGGTCTGTAACTCTGAGATTATACAAAAGGAACCATTTGTTGCATTTGTATACTCTCAGAGCTATGGCGGTCATTGAAATGTAATAGTTAGAGAACCACTGCAAAATATTCAAAGTGGCAAAACTCCAATGAGTGCTCTCTCACCAATCTGACCCAGTCTCCATTTAGGCTGAGCCACCACACTACCACCGATCCAGAAGAACTCCTCTGCGAGTCTGGAGATGGAGGCCTTCTGCCACTGCTTCGGGGATGACATGATGGACGCGCTAGGAGGATGTAGGGGGCTCGAGCCCCGCCTGGAAGGAGACGGGGAGAGCATCCCGGGTGACAGAGAGCCCAAAGACTGGAACGTAGCTTTTACTGCAGGCGTCAAGGAGGCCGGCACTGGTGGGCTGGGGGTGCCAGCTGCCCCGGGAGAAAGTGGAGCCATAGCTGGGATGCTGTTCATTCCTGCGCTGTGGATTTGGGGTTCCTGCTGCCGTCCTCTTCACATGGTATCACCCTGCCATCTGTGGCCCCCCACAGACGGCTGGGAGCTTCAGTAGAACCGGTGCTGTGCCCCGCTCGTAAACCTCAGCATGTCTCATGTTTTCCTATGGGCCACACTTTATTGTGCCAGCATCTTTGGTACCCACAGCCCATAGTACTCCAGGCTGCTGGTTTCACGCCGCCATTGGACCGAGCAGTGGTGACTTCTTGGAAGAGGAGCAATGTGCAACACGTGTCAGCTATACTAAAGCTTCCTCAAGCACTTAGCCTAATCTACAGT
>CM076971.1:24434735-24619463 GCA_039105355.1 Benthosema pterotum | reverse complement strand
AAAACCCTACACTTGCTAGTAATTGCATTAGACAGATCATTATTGGTCTGAGAACATGTGAGATCTTACTTTTGGGCAGTTTGTGGACCATTTTAGTGAATTTGTTTAGGCTACTAGACTAGTGTGATTGGCAGAGCAGAGTTCATACATTCACACAACGCATCCAGAGTATACAGAGCAGCTCCTACTCGTGCGGTACTGGCGTTGTAGACACAACGTGAGAGCGCACCTTCTGCCGTTGTAGGAACGGCTGCGACGGCAGGCAAGGTTTATACATCGAGCACTGATCCATTTCCGGTTACCGTAGCACAATGACGTAGCGGTCCGTGCTTAAACTCCCTAATACCATCTTTCTGGAACGTACCCCAGGGGGCGGGACTACCGCGGGTTACCGAGCTTTCTGATGACTGCTATCCGTTAACGTTTGCCTGTTGCTGATTGGTCGGCAGGGCTTGTCGTCAGGGATTCCGGATGTCGGCTGTGGTAAGAGAAACATTTGTTTTCTTGTGATCTTGACAGGATTCCCAGACGGACAGTCCCAACGCTGGACGGTCCCCGGTCGGCACAGTCCCACTAGCCAGACTATCGAGCCACCGACATATAACGGAGCTAGTTATCTTTTTTATGTTAGTTTTTTTGTTAAGTACGTGTGTATTTGACACATAATTAGTGGCATATTGTTTCAAACACACCTACAGTATGACTATTAGCCTATGAATCGACTTTGTCGTTGCGTTTTAACAAGTGGTGGATAAATCCTCTTTCGTTTCGGTCAGAGCTAACGAAAAATCCGGACCATTTCTATAACTCCCGACCATTTATGCTTGTAGATTCTATACACTCCCGACCATTTATGCGTGTAGAAAAGAGCGACCAACAACTCCGGACTAGCAAACCAGTCCTATTACTGGCCAAGAACGTCCTGTTACTGGCATTACTGCCGCGTGTTATCCAGGAGTGTTATTCTTACTGGAGTGGTGTTAAGAAATAATACGTGTGCCAATACATAATATATGCTATAAATGATACGAATACGTGAAATATTATCAGGGGACAGTGTATGATAATACGTGAAATATAATCGGGTGGGAGCGATCGTATATGATAATACGTGAAATATAATCGGGTGGGACCGATCGTCTGAACCACCTGGGACTACACGTCCGGGACCGAAGTCACTTGGGACTGTCCGTCTGTCACCCTCTTGACAGCTTGTTTAATGTTGCTCACCGGGCTGCTGTCACAGCATCAAAGTTTACATTAAGCGTTCTATACATTTCTCCAACGCTTCGACATCAATCTAATCGTAAGTTTTGTCTCGCATACATTTATTGGTAAGCTTCATCATGTGGTCTAGACATACATTAGTGCATGCATGCAGTCAGACTTAAAGCCGAAGAGCACGTAAAATGGATCTCTGCGTTGCTAGCTGCTGATGTTAGCCTGTTAGCATCGAAGCCTGCATGGGGATGCCTGCGGAATTGTATATTCATTGTTGTGATATTGCGAAAACCATTTAATTTTTAAGACATTCCAGGGAATACAATGTTAGTCGAGCGTAATCCGACTGTTTGTTGTTCCATGGAATATATTTTATTTAGCTATAGGCTGTTGCTTTTCGTTGTGCTGTGTGTGCAGTACATCATTAACAGCTTAAGTTTAAATATTAGCTGCTGTACGTGGAACTGTTTGAGAGTTTCAGTGGGTCTTGAATTCTAGATCCTTGGAAGTGTTATTACTGTGGGAGTTTTGAATTCTCCACTAAGGTCAGATTTGCCTCGCTTTTTTAATACAGTCATCATGTCACCTGATCACTGATACAAGAGATCCCGACTCACACTATTAGAGGCTTTGATGTATCCATGACGACCAGGCTTTTTATGAGGCATATACAACGCATATAAAATGTGTCAGGCGGCGCCAGAAAAACTGCAGATGCACAAGCTCACAAAGTGTCATCGGTGTGAACTGAATATTATTTGCTTTAGAGCATGCATATGGCTGTACACCACAAGGTATAAGATCGGATAGTACTGAAATATGCAGTGGGTAATATAAATGTAGATTCTCCAGTCTTACTCGCATGCGAAGAGAAAAGCCTGGTCACAAGCTCAGAGAGTCTATCATGGAAGTGTCTGCCGGGAACATCCATCAGATGTATTCCCCCGGATCTGGCGGTACTTCCACCATTCCCACAACTTCTGCTGATACACTCTACAGAGCGGGTCTCGCCCGGTGTGATAAACATGTGCGTTTTCTTTTCTCTAGTCACTGGGATGGTAAGATGGAGAGAGAGAGACAACAAAACGAAGAGGCAGAAGGTGTGAATACCTCTGATCTACTCTCTGAAAGCCTGGCTCCAACTGGTAAGAAGGAAATAGTTTTTCCAATCCCCATATACATTTGCATTCAAGCCCCAAGGCTGACATGTCCCCCTCTCACTGAACAGCCGACACCCTGGCGACGTCCCTCTCCCTGCTGGGCAACCATATGTTTCCTGATCATATTGCGCCGGCAGTGGTGGCGGAGACAGAGGGCGATGGCAGTGTGAACCCAGAGGAGGACGACCCTGTGGAGGTGGTGCTGCTGTCCCGCGCCACAGCAGAGGAAGAGGAGGAGGAGCAGCAGAGTCTGGGTTCGGAGACTGAAGCCAACAAGATGGAGGAGCCTCCGCCACCGCCGGGGAATGTTCCCACTCTGGATCCCGAACCGGTTGGCGGCGGCGCGGCCAACAACGAAGAGGAGGAGGCGGCAAGCGTCGGGAAGGACAGCAACGAGGACTCTGGGGAGTTTGTGGTCACCATGCTGGCCAGGGGCAAACTGGAAGAGCAGGGCGTGGGGCTGAAGGGCAGGTCGTCCCCACTGTCGGAAGCGGGCGGGACAGGGGCGTCCGAGGCGCCGGCCTTCCTGTCCCACCGTGAGGAGGATGTGACGGCGGAGAGCTGGCGGCAGCACAGGAAGCATGTGTTCGTGCTGAGCGAAGCCGGCAAGCCCATCTACTCTCGCTACGGCAGCGAGGAGGCGCTCTCCTCCACCATGGGGGTCATGATGGCGCTGGTGTCGTTTGTCCAGAGTAGCGACAACACCATCCGCTCCGTCTATTCAGGTGAGAGCTCTGTCTGACATTAAATGTGTGAAAACATATTTATTTATTATGAAAACATAACTACCTAACTATAGTAAAGTAATCTCAATACAACATAATTTGCACATCAGCGGTTTGAGGTGGTCTACTGTCTGTCGGGCACTGTACCTATTTGGTTGAGAGGTTAATAGTTAATTGAAGCAGATTGGTGCACCGGATTGTTGTTGTAGGCAGTTTAATGCAATGACCTCTCTGTCAGGAGAGGGAGAAAGCAGATATAATACTGTAGTTTTCATCCTACATAGACAATTAAGTAACGTCTAATCCTTTGTCTCCCCTCTCTCCACTTCCATAAGATAAGCACACCGTGGTGTTCTTGCAGAAGGGTCCCCTGGTGCTGGTGTGCGTGTCCAGCAGTCGGCAGTCGGAGGCGCAGCTGCGCGACGAGCTCCTTTATGTGTACTACCAGATCATCAGCATGCTCACACAGGCCAGCATCACGCGCATCTTCGAGCACAAGAAGAACTACGACCTGCGGCGGCTCCTGGCGGGCTCCGAGAAGATCCTGGACGGACTCCTGGACCTGCTGGACTCGGACCGAGCTTCCACTTGGCGGCGGTGCACTGCTGCCGCTGGCGCTTCTCTCAGGGACTCGCTGAGCCAGATCCTCCAAAAGGCCATCACCCCCAATCTGGTCTTCTCCATCCTCATCGCCAAGAACCAGCTGCTCACCATCGTCCAGGAGAAGACTGTCATCGAGGACGCCCGGCTGGAGCCGGCCGACGTCCACCTCCTGCTCAACCTCATCGGAGCCTCCTCGGCCTTCCAGGCCGGCGAGATCTGGACTCCCATCTGCCTCCCCCTCTTTAACCCGGACTGTTACTTTTACGCGTACATTTCATACCTGGACCCACCAGAATGCACTGTTTGCTTGCTGCTGCTCTCGACGGATAAGGAGGCCTTTTATGCCGTTGCCGAGTGCAAGAGGCGGATAGAGGAAGCCATGGTCACTCAGAACTCACTGAGCCTCATAGCCAAAGCCCAGTCCTACAGTGTCAGTCAGGTGGGCGTGTCAGACCTCAGACACTTCATGTACAAGCCCTTTGACGTTCCAGACAATCACCGCCAGCTCACTCAGTTCACCAGGTGTGTTGTGTTATATTACTTCTGCAATGTCCTGGATGGATGGATAAACTTTATTCTTGATCTTGATGAATTATTTGTACCCCTTTTTGCTAGACTACACGGTGTTAGACTGGCAGATACTTTACCACACTGCCTCAAGGCCAAGTGCCTCCAGTATCGCCTCAAGGTTAGGCTAAGGAAATGTGAGTACGGATCACACAGTCATGGTGAGATCATCACTATCCTGATATAATATCGCTACAGTGTCAACATTGTAATCAGCAATAACCGCACCCTACAGTGTTATCAAGAAGGAAACGCTGGTGTCATGTGACTGATGGTGTAACACTGTGAGCACAGTGACTCCGAGTTTGATATTATCTTTATTTCTGGAGCCATGGAACCACGTAGCCTTCTAAAGGTCCATTTGGTTCCATTTGTATACTCGAACAAATTGCAGACCAGGACTGCCTTCACCGCTTCCGGACTAGCATATTACATAGTCACAAGATCTTGTCTACTTTTAAGTACTTTTCATCAGTTTACTTAACGCACTTAAAGGACACACGCTGGAAAACCTGAAATGTCATGACCCAAATGGGTATGCCAGGTTAATGTGCCTCATGTTGTTTAAACCCACGTATGCAGCCATGCATAGGTCACCCCTGTGTAGTTAATTTGTGTCCGCTTTAAACATTTCTCAGCTACCACACCATCCACACCAAACGTGTTTGGCAGGTGATTTGTGTCATGTTCGACAACAGGTTGAGTTACTTCTGCAGCCAACTCTTATGGTGACAGTTCAGCGCGTGGCGGCTTCTAAGATTGGTCAGTTGCCATTTAACCCTTTGGGCTGATATGGAAGCCATCAACATTTCATCCAACCCCACAAGACGTGAGCTAATTGCGTGACTACATAAACCAGGTCAAAAAAGTGCATCCACCACAAGTAAATGAAAATGAGAATTTACCATTTGATGATTACCTGACATTGAGTCCACATTATCATGTATTTATTGATGTGGCATGGTCCACTGTTTGAATTTTAGGTTACCTGCAATGTGTGGGACTATGCCTTCTAGTTTCAGGGGGAAACGCAACCTGGAAATCTGTGACACTTTTAAATACAACAGGATGGCATTAGCCATAACGAGAATGACAAGTGACTTCAATTATTTAAACGGATTAGAAGCATCGAGTGTCCAATTAATTATAGTACAGGGCTACCAGTGAGGCCGGCCTTGGTGGAAATCGAATTATGTGGAGAACACTAGAGAAGCATTATCATTGGATGGACAGTTAAGTGGGTTCGATCCTTCTAGTCCACATTGCAGAATAGCAGCTTTTATCCGGTCATCATTGTCTTTACTGTACTTCTTCATATATGAAAGGCCTGTTTTTTATGCTGTGATGTGTTCATTGTTTGTAGCCCAGAGATGGAGGCCCCATACAGCAGTGAGGAAGAGAAGATGAGACTGTTGGATCTGTACCGGTACATGCACAGCCGCATCCACAGCAGCTCCCGACCACTCAAGCTCATCTACCATGTTGCAGAGAGGGAAACCCTGCTGGCCTGGGTATGTAGCCACTAACAGAAAAAATAAACAAATGAAATTTAATGTGCTCAGACTGGCCACTGTTGATGAGTAAGGCTTACTTGTAATATTCATCAACAGTCCCCAAAGGGCAAATATTTGCAGCATCAAAGACAATAGTCCTCACTATAGACAACATAAACAACTAAAACATAAACAATACATAAATTTGATGCCAGAAAGTCCAGTATTGCACAATTAATCAATGTCCTTAAAGTGCTAGGTGTTAAAGAAGAATTCCACCCCCTTTATTTGCAGGTGATTTATAAATGCAAGTAAGGAATAAGCGCAAGCTACACTTTGTCACACTGAGCCTGAGGATTGGCCTAGCAAAAGAACCCCATACGGCCGGATTAACTTCATGACGTTTGCGCAACAGCATTCATAGTACAAATAGATACTGAGACAAAGGAATATTTTAACCGGTTTTAGGTGGGCCAGCATAACACTTAAGTGTATGAATCATTATTAAAATGTGCTTGCCTTTCCCAATGCAGGTCACAAGCAAGTTTGAGCTGTACACCTGCTTCAGCCCACTGGTCACCAAAGCCTGCGCCATCACTGCTATCACTAAGCTGCTACGGTGGATTAAGAAGGAAGAGGACAGACTCTTCATCCGATATCCCCCCAAGTATTCAACCACCCCCAACCCCAGTAAGAGCTCTCGTGGAGGGAAGTCTGACCAGCAGGACTCCACGGATAACGGCTTCATGTCCCTCTTATAGGGCTACGTACTGTAGATTGACTACCGCCCTGCTTTCTCAAAAGTAGTTTGCACACTGGTGGTTATTACACAACGTTTGGAAACCCCCAGACGTTGATACCTGAACTTAACAGACTTTGACTACTGGACACAACACTACACTTACTATTTAAGAAGCAACATACACCCTGGTGGTAACTGGTAATTAATATGGTCTTTCCCCAACAAGAAAGCATGTCATTGCATTAGGATAGTGTGCAGCCACTACAGTCAGGGGAAAAATGCATATGATATAATACATTTTAAATTTACCTGTGGTAGAATTAAGTATCACTGCAATGATATTTAAATGTTTTTATATTTTATTAGTGTAAACAGGGATGTTTTCTTCTTACTTTCTCCCCTCCCCCCTCCTAACAGACAGTGAATGTACCACATAATGGTCTAACTGTTGCACTCACCATTTCAGTCATTGGTACATTGTGCAAAAAGTCATTGGTACATTGTGCTTTCTACAATTACGATTTGCTTTACATTGTGGAAAAAACAGGCTTCCAAACAGGATATGCAGGAAATCCACTTACAGTAGCTATTTGGTTTAGGCTTCAAAACTGGCATAACCGGAACTACATAGTGGCGTTCAACGATGCTTCTTATATTAAGTTAATTTAAGTTTGTCTTTTTCCATGTTACACTTTACACAGACAAGTCTATATGGCAACTCTAGCTCTAATGTGATCATAAACCCAACTCACATGATCAACAGTGTTGCTGTCTTTATTGCTTGGATACAAATTCCTTTAGTCTCGTGAGGTCATCTGGTAAGCTGATGCACAAGTTGTGTTCTATCGTACGACGGGGTGAGAAAATTGCAGATCGCGCTGCCTCGTAGATCAGTCGTAGCCCCGGCTAAATAAACATGCACGTGAAGCTTAACTAGAGTAAGGCCTGGTTCATACTTGGGACTCACATCATGACGCACACTCAAAATAGCACATTTACAGGGGACAATGGGTGGAACAATGGAGTGTTTTGTATAAAATTGGAATAAAGACAATTTCCCCTTTCCCCTTACATGAGTGTGCCATCACTTCAATACAAATTTGCTTCTCATTTACTGGAAGGCAGATGTTGGAATTGGGATAAAATGTGAGAAGTTGAGGTGTCTCGGTTTGACGAAGTGGGGTTACAACTTACAAAGAATATTAGTACAGTAAACCACATACAAATGATCCTTTCAAACTGTATTTATTCCTGGGTGAGGGAATATTGTCTCAGACAGATTATAGATCTTTCAGTACAATTCATAATGACAAGATCAAAAACCTTCCGTGCCACCAAAGAAAAACAAAGTCTTGTAGGCTAGTGCCAACTCACTCATGCCTACATCAATGGTTTTGTGCCAACTGACTGCTAGGGAACATGTTCTGACATTTCTTTAAGTACCGTCACTATTACAAAGAGCTACTGAGCATCTCACATAAATCTTCAATATTTACTTTTCTTTTTTTAAATAACACTCTTTCCATCTGTCACACAATATAAATTAAGATCTAATAATTTGATTTTTTGCATTCCTTAAATTACTTCATTTAAGCTAATATAAACATACATTTACATATGTACAAAACTATACACATGCACATGTACTCAGCTGAGTTTGTATATATATTTATATATTATATACATAAGGTTTTTGCCATAAATATGGCTTTTCAGGAGTCCGAGCAAGTCCTTTCAAACAAACCAATTGTGCTTTTCAAGTCATTACTGGTTGGATCGCAGACATTTACAAGTTATTCAAAAAGTGATTACAGTGGCCTCTTTCATGACTAGAAATTAGCATCCCCTTGGTAGTGACTTCACATCTTTACCGCATTCACCCAAATAGCTGCACCAAGTACTCCAACATTCTAATATACAAAACAGCTTCACAATATGGAAAAAAAGGGGTTTCAAATTTTCACTCAAAGCAAATCATAAGTGAAGGAACATTTCTTTAAAGGTTTAGTTTTAACTTGAATCTACGCACACAATTAATTTACCATAAATTATTTGAAATGTCTCCAGTGATATACTGAAATCAATTTCAGCATTTGTGATTATATTTTAAGATACCATGTCTTTAAATGAAGTGCACAAATCGTATTCCAGCAGCAATACACAGCAGGAGTTGTACAGATCTACTTTTCCAAATTATGTTTGTCCTTATTGAATAAGCCGTTTATACAAACCATAATAACTTATATCTATCAGACAAACAAGTTACTTGATAGAGCAACTAAGAGGAAGACATGAATTAGGGGTCCTGTATCTAGTCCACTTCAGCAGTTATTTTACTTTGTGTATTTGGCACAATTATGTTAAATAATTTTGAACAAAACTAGGGATAATTCATGATCGCTGACGTTTTTCTTAAAAACAGGTTTGAGACATGGCTGTTGGTGAGACTTAACGACCCCATAAGAAATCAGTGACATTTCAGATGGCGATTACAATCTGAATAAGCTTTGTATCAAGCTAGTCCCTTTGAGAATAAAATATTTACATTGTCACTTTGAAGTCCTGACTCACTTTGGCCTAAAACAAAACACATAGCAAACAGTGGTTGTGTAAAACAAATACAAATTAAATCACATGATCCAATGAATATAATCTCAAAAATCTCTTCAAGCAGTTTCCTCTGATAAAAACAATTGACTCTTTCATAACCCAAAACACGCTGACTTCATATTCCAATCGAGGCCTGACAGCTCAAATGGAAACCATAGACCATATTCACACAGCGGCTATGTTGGCATTTTTCCTTGAAAAGGCAGGGCATCCTCAGCCATAAAGAGAGCACCTTACTGCTGAGGCGCGCGTCCAATTTGAAGGCACAACTTTCCAAAGATTCCTTGCACAGAATAGCAGAAGCATGAGAGATGGTGATGAGTCAAGCTTCCACCTACATAAGATAGGTCCCGGAAAAGACGTGCTGTGATTAGCCAGTAGTCACTTGAATGACATCACTTGGGCAGCAATACAGGATGCTTTCAGCACTCCTGCTTAACTTCCAGCCTTCATTGGAGCCGCGTTGCTCCTATCTAATGAACTGAGGCATCTGTATTTTTTAAAAACATCTATGGCCACCCTGCCATTAACTTAATGGCAAGATGGCCACCGTGTGAATATGATCTACTCTACATGCTACTCTCCCACCTATTGTGGAGCTTCATCTTTGAACAAGCTTTTTGAATCCATCAAGCCAGGCAACCTGTGAAGGATGATTACATTGTCAAAATAAAACTATTCATATAAAATTGGACGGGGTGAAGTCTACGTTCCCTCTCACATGGTTTAAGTGGACCATGGCCCGGTCATACGCTGTGTGCACAGACTTGCGCACGCTGGGTTTCTTGCCCTCCATTAAGCGCAGTTTGTCTACAGTGTCATCCATCCCCATTGGCAGTAACTTGTCCCGAGGAAGCCATTGCCTGAAAAGCAAGACAAAACCATGTATAGTTCCACATATCCCTGAGTGCGTATCGGTTTATGTGCATATGGGCTCCATTTTCGTTACATGCTAAACCCCTTATCCATATCCCTGCACTACTTCTGGTCAGACTGAATTAAATATAATATAATTATTTTTAGATGTTTTTTTATCTCATGATTTTGTAACCCATTTTTTTTCATCCAGTGCCAATTCCTATTGTGATCCTGGGCTCTACACACCCTCCGCCAACCTGGGGAGGCTGCAGACTTGCCTCATGCTTCCTTCAATGCATGAGGCGAGGCTGCAGACTTTCCTCATGCTTCCTTCAATGCATGAGGAGTCTAAGCTGCCTTCTTTTCAATTGACAGGGGGGAGTTTCCCTGGTTGGACGTTAGGGATGCAAAACGATTATTCCATCATTGAAAAAAAATTCGAATCAAAAAAAGAAAAGAATAACCGAATTTAAAAAAAAAATAAGGTTCAACTTAAAATATATAAAAAATACGACAGCAGTTAAATGCGTCTTTCATACAACGTGTGGTGAGCTTGTAGATCGGTTATATTTAGCAAGCGACGTCGGCAGACCTACTGTTGCCGATCGGCTAGCTCACGCCGCCCCGTTCTGCATCTCAGCCTACAGGGACGTGCACGTATTTAAAAAGGGGCTTCCGGCCCGGCTCTTTTACAAGTGTAATACACAGAAGTGCCCTCCTACGGTAGGTTACCCCTGCCCCCTTCTGTAACACGCCGTCTACACAGACCACAGCCAGACTTGTTGCTGCTAGGCCTTAACAAGTCTCTAAATTCTAATTCGTCCAATATTGCAGATTCCTTACGGTTCTGAAAGAAATAGTTAAACCAGAACCGATCCGTGGCTTTTTTCCCCAACCAGTTGCCATTTTATTATTAACACACACGCTAGTAAGGGAGAGACCCAGACAGTCAGAGAGAGGGGCTCTCTCTGTAGGCTACTGGTCTGGAGAAGAGATGGTGGTCCGCACCACGGCATGCATGGATTGAAATGAACACACAACCAACAGAGTTTTAGCAGCTGAATGGAATATTAACAAATCAGAAGGCATTACACTCAATGCAGCTTTAAAACAGCTTCTTCATACACATGTGAGGAGAAGGAGGTGGAGGTTGACGCGTTACGCACAACTCGAGACAGCATTTTAAACACCGTCTTTTTTCCTCTCTGTGCAGCAGCAGCGCAGCGTTGCTGCGTGTTATCAACATTTGCAACAATAACAAAAGACAAACCATACAACACACACAGTAAGGGGTCTTCTTGGATACACTGGGGCTTTACACATAATTGATTGATTTGATTGATTTTCCCGTTTCGTGTCTATAACCGTGCACTGATTGACAGATTGGTTTTGGTATGGAGCATCTTCTCATAATAAGTCCCAACAAGCTTGTATGCTATTAAGATAATTATAAATCATTAATTTGATCTCGCAAGAGACGACAGTCGGCAACAGCCAAGGCAAGTAGGTCATTTCACTCTCAAGAGTTACATCTGGTTACCCAACCTTTCGTCATTCGTCATTCGTCAAGGACCACTGTGGTCCCCGGACCACCTGTTGAAAACCCCTGGTATAATATAGTAGTGTTGGAATGTGCATGGAATGCGGTCCAACTCCAAAGGTTTTGGATGTGGGATGCCTGCCTCCTAAATGCAGGCGTTTCTAAGTGACCCCAAACTTTTGAACGGTAGTGTACATGCACTGTATATATTTTTTTCGAAAAAGTCGACATTCGTTCAAGCCCCCAAGGGCTATGAAAAGGAATAATCGATTGGCATTTTGGGACAATATTTGCAGCCCTATTGGACGTAACGCGTGGAAGGAACACGTTATTCCAACCAGTTCCTGTCCTTTCCATCAGGCGCCCTGACTGGGCAGGGGGAGGCAGGATTACTGCAGGTTTTTGTGAGGGCATCTATCTACCCTAGGGGACACGGGGAGTACATGCAAACTCCACATAGTTTGCATGTTCAGGCCCTTTCGCCAACCCCGCCTTGGATATGCGCACTGATGATGCGGAGGAGACACGCCGCCAGCACCCACAGCAGCGTCCCTAGCGGGAATCGAACCCAGGCCAGGATATAATTAATATAATGTCTAATTTACAATACACTTGTTTTATGTAACATGTGTGACATTTGCTTGAAAATATATCATGTTAAAAATCTTTTGGAAATAGCAGATCTACAAGATGATGCATAACACACTGAGCTTGTATACAATCTTTTTTTCCCCAAATAGCCACAATGTGTGCGAGTATGTTTGCGAGTATGTTTGTGACTGACTGACCGACCGACCATGTGTGTGCCGTGCGTGCTACTTCATTTGAGCTGGTTTCCATAGAATCAGTTACTTTTTTCTCTCGCATCAACCTGCCAACCCTAACTGTGGATCTTACCAAGTCCTTTTGGTATCAAAGAAGAGCACCAGGAAGAGGTCCTCGCCCTCCTCCAGTCGTCGCCGCTCGCCCAGTTTGAGTACCTCCACGGGGGGCACTGGAATGGGGATGCCGTTGTGAAGGAGACCCTCCTGGGGCATTCCTGGATCTACGATCTATAAGGAAACAGCATTCTTTTAGTTCTAAACTCACATTACATAGCTTAACAGTTGGAAATATGGCAAAAACAAACATGTTTGTTTTCCCTTTCTTCATAACAAGGCCGGTCGAGGCCGTGCTACACTCATTCAAAGAAGCCCACAATAAGAGCATGCTCAGACTGGCAAATAGTATTTCTTCTGACCCCTCACATGTCCTGAATGAAGAATACCAGCTGTTGCCATCCATGAGGCGGTTCAGAGTTCCTAAATTTAGGAAAAACAGACTAAAGAACTCTTTTGTACATCAGTCTGTCCTACTTCTAAACCAGAATTGTTAAATCCAAGGTCTTGTTCGTCATGTCCTGCTCTTTGTTTTGTTTTTTTCTGTCGTTTGTAATGAATTGTATGCTGCACTTGTGTGTTGTCTTGTTTGTGAACGGTGTTGCCATGGAGGCAGGACAAATTTCAGTGCAAACTGACAATAAAGTGTATCGTATCGTATCGTATAACAAGCAGGGCTGGGAGTAACATTACTGTCCATAATGCACTATGCTGACACAGTTCATGTATGCTGAAGAAGAAGATAGACTATTTACTTCTTTGTAGATTCACTCTGTCTGCTTTACCTCTAAACAGTGATTAAACTATAGCTTAGTTTCACTTGCTGAAATAAAATCTCTGATACAAGGGTGAAATCTGCCATATCAATGCTGCTGTCTTGGCCAGGTCTACCATCTCTTATTCTCAAACATATCTTTCATATCAATGGGATGTCATGGTCAAAACACATGGAGGCAAGAGATCCTAAAGACGGACTTCATAGTTCCCAAGTTCATTTTGGTAATCTTCATTCAATATGTGCCATGGGCTTTACATTTCAAGAAAGAACTGCATCAAATTCGCTACATGTAACAGTTACAGTATGTTGGCCTGTACTAGCAATGTTAAAAGCACACCACGGTTTCTACTGTATTTAGGATCTCTTGTGACATACAGTATGTGGCGTAAACTCTGTCTCACTGCAAGACGAATAACGGAGAACATTTGTTTGCGTGAACACCCTAGTCAGCCTGTTACATAAAATCATAAAGGTGTGCATTTAAGTGCCAGCCCATAATTCTTACCATTGCTGGGTATGATGGGTATCCACGGCATTTGGCCCAAACGAGGTCTAGAGGTGAAAGCTCTCTCTCATTGTCCAAAGTCAGAAGGGTATTTCCTGTGCACAAGAAGATAATTTGTATGTATTAATGTATCAGTGTTTGCCCTTGCATTTTGCGGCAAAGCAAACCATGGAAATCTGATTAGGCATCATCTGTCGAAGATCTGCCATATTTGCCATGTAAGTATTGGGATACAGCATAATTTACCACTACCCTGAATAATTTCTGCATTTTCTTTGCCAGGCCAAAGGCGGGGCAGACACTATGTTTTCGATCATTTCCGTCCATTTGGAAGAAGTGTAGATTATGATAACCATAATACACACCAGAGGCAGGCACGTCTCCATTCTCACTGGTGGGGACTTTAGCCAGGGCTGGTTTACCTCGACTGCGTTTGGGTGGAGACACACTAGAGCTGAGGACAAAATGGACTCAATTTAAATTATTTGATTTACAACGTATAAATTCAATTCCAAACAAAGTGAATTACTTAGTAGTAATTCCCTAGTTACTGCATAATGAAATACTCACTTTAGTTTTTCATCATCATTGTGGTCTGCAGAGATATCTTGATGTTTTCCCAGTCCATTAGTTAAGCCTAATTGTAAAATAAAAATAAATAAAAAGAATAAAAGAAAAAGGAAAGAAAAGAGAATACACTTAGCTTACTAACCACCAGAAAATAATTTCTTCTACTACACTTACCCTTTTCCAACCAGTTCTTGTTTTAATGATGTTTGGGTGATAAACACTTTCCTGGACTTTGATGATAATTTATTATTTCAAAGATCTGGTCTCGCACTGGTCTCACTTCCTTTCTGGACTACATGTTGTCTCATTAATGGCTCAAACAAACTGTAAGAGTTTTAAAGTTGTCGGTGAGTGACCAGATCGCCATCAGTGTTGGGGAATACTACTTAGGAAAGTAATACATTACTTATTACTTATTACCCCTTTAGAAAAGTAATAATATTACACTACTTATTACTTAGATGCAAAAGTAATATGTAGTATATTACATATTACTTTTTTATATTACTTTTGCACCCAGATCCCTGAAAAAAGGAAAGTAGCTACTGTACAACTACACAATCTGTCAACTTCTTTTAGAGCTGAATCTAATTGTTTTGAATATGAAGAATAATAACAAGAGTCACCAATCGGCCAACCATGCTGTGTCAATTGGGTGACTGTAGCTCTCTGGAGGAATACTAAGATATTATATATTAACATTTATATGGCACACATGATTAACATAGCCTGCCATAGATTACATAGTTGCAGTAGGCTGTTATTTCAGTCAGTGGATTGTTATTTGGTTACAGTTCCTGACTGTCAACTAGGTTTCAATGCAACATTAAAAGGTATGATAAACATACATAAGCATAAACTCTTTTTGATTTAATATTGATTATATGAGGGCTTATAGCTCCAGTGGCTTAATTGATGGTACCATGCAAACAGACTGGCAGAACAGCTGTGTATGGGAAATTCCCAGACAGCGTGCGCTGTGTGTGCCGCGGTTATATAACATTTCCACCATCTATTGTGTGATAAACGCATATTATAAACGCATGCCTTATATAGCAAATGAAAATATCCTTGGATATACTTGGACCACAGTTGGAATTATTGCAATCGGGTGAGCATGGCCTGAGAGTTTTTAGATTGGAATCTCAACAGAATCTCCGGAAGGTAAGAGCAGTGTAGAACAGTAGCGCCAACTCCGTTCTCTTTAAGGGGCCTGTCCAAGGGCAGCTCTTCTTCATAGACTTCTATTGAGAATCGGGACAATAAATAGGGACAACATGCTGCACAAACGGCTCTCGATCGCTCAGTTTCTGACGCCTCAATGTTGCAGCTTTGACACTAGATGTCTTTGTACGTCTGCCTAATAATACCGCTGCTCTTTTTTTCCGGTCAAACTAAAGTGGCATTAGCTCATCTCCCTTCCCCAACGCAATACTGTTGAACGCAGCAGCATGACAAAAGTAACGAAGTAATATTAGTAGAAGTAACTGTAATATTATTACTGTTTTCTAGGAGGTAGTGTTGTTACACTACTCGTTACCTAAAAAAGTAGTAATGTTACTCGTTACTCGTTACCCCCAACCCTGATCGCCATGCATTTCACACTGCATGAGTTTGTTTTTCAAAACTGTCATTATATCTCTGTGGCTTTCACACTAAACAATTGGTATAGCCAACTATCACACTGCAAGACATATTGGCCACATCATTTGCTTTTTTTAATCCAATATTAATTTTGACATCTCACGTGCCGATACAAGCACGTCAGACACAACGCCCCCCTCCTTCCCTCTATCTCTCTGCTTGTGTGGAATACAGGCTCACATCACGGAGAAATGTTTGACGTTGCGTCCTGATTTTCGCTAAATAATTAATGTCCCTCTCCGTGTGTGCGCATGCATGCATGCAGGGACTACGTCATATTATTATATCTGATCATATATCGTATCGATACAGACAGAATTATCAAAAAGTGTTTGTGAGCAGAAGTTCCTGTGCTCTCATTGGCTGGAATACAGGCTTTCTCGGGATGTGGTCGCAAAATTGTTCATACTCTACGATATCCAGTTGGTGACAGCCAAATATCAAACATCCTAGATCTTCAGAAACGGCTGGGAAGGTGCCCGGAAGCGCATTTATTGAAGCTATATCTTCTCGTAGAGCCTTTCAAACACAGCGAGAAAAACCTTCGTGATCAAATCCCGATCTTGCGTCATATCGAGCAAATTATTTCTTAAAGGAAAGGATACACCGAAACACAAACATGAGCCACTTCATCAAAACTGTACTAATATCTTTCAGAATGATTCATGGCATTCAATTATCAGAAAGAATGTTTTCTGGTGCACCCGCAGGAAGTTGATGGAGACCTCAGTGGTTTGAGTGCTTCCTGCTTATATGCTGTTGTTGCCTATATAGTAAAGCAGCATTGGACAGGACAAAGGATGAAAGAAAGAAAAGGCCTCTAGTTCTGATGGGAACCCTGAATTCTAATGTCAGTCAGTGTGTGGGTACGTGTTTTGTGTATTGTGTATGTTTGTGCACATGTGAGTGAAAACATGTCTGAACAACAGTGTGTGTGTTTATCTATGCATACATACAGTTCTGTATACATATGTAAATTTTAATGTATGTGAAGCTACCCCACACACAAACACACACAATACAATAACATGCAGTACTTTGCCTTGCCTTACCCTCCTGGTTGAGTAGTGGAAGGGGTTTGTCAGCTTCCCAACAGTCTGAGCTGGGGCCTCTGGACCTCAGCTGGTGGGATGAAGGTGACGGAGGGGTCGCGGCGGGGGATGGAATTATCGTGGAAATGGTGGTGATGCTAGAATTTGGACTGGCCGGTGTGCTGTCCAGACCGTTGCTTTTACCCTCAGAGGTTTTCCCGTTCTGCTCGTTCCTTCTCTTCGCCAGCCTAGCGCCGTTCTTGGCTTTCTTGAAGAGAACGGACGTGCGGCGCCCGACTCCGACCAAGGGTGGGGTCGGTGGCGTTCCCAGAGGAGTGACCTCGTGGACGGCCTCGGTTTGTGAAGACGGCGTCTCGCCGACCTCTGCATCTTCCTCGCCTTGGCTTTTGCTCCCACTGCGCACCGATCTCTGGCGCTTGTAGGAGCGGCCAGGTGATCGACGCCCGCCAGTCACTATGCCCAGGACCGGGGGTTCGAGTGGGGCGTCTCCTGGCAGTGGTGAGGATACTGGGCAGGTCAGCTCCAACACTGGCGGAGAGTCATCTGGATCTGAGAGCACTGAGAGTGATAAATCATAGTAATATTTGGTGCTGTGTTGTTTTGTTTTTATAAATTAATCACCAACTTCTCACAAGATCTACCACAAAAACAAAGTAGCAGAAGTAGACAATCTACAAGCTCAGATTAACAATAAGTTTTAAAATATTGAACCAATGATCTGTATCAACCCATTAACTACACTGGATTCATTGGAACACCAGGTCTTTTTTAAAAAATTCAGACAAGTTTCCATCCGACAATATGTTATACTTTCCAGAAGAATATTGTTCTATTTTGATGTGTTCTGTTACCTGTGCCAGGTGGTGTTAGAGGTCCATTATCCATAATGTCTTTCTTTCCCTTTTTCTTCTCCTTTTCCACCACTTCCTTTTTCTCCTCCTTCCCTCCATCTTCCTCATCCTCCTCTTCCTCCAGGTCGTTACCGTTGACAGAATGGGAGTTGTGCTGCTGCTGCTGGTCAATCTTCTGCCGGAGCATGTTGATCTCTCTGCGTAGCAGCCGGATGCGCTTGGTCCGCCCGCCGCTGGAACGCATGGGCGTCACCATGTCCAGTTTATCCAGCAAGGCCTTAAGCTGCTCGTCTGTGGTCAGGTGGAGTCTGTTCTCTGGATCCAGGATGGAGTCAACTGCAGAGGCAGATATTAGAAAATGTTGATGTGTGACAAAGTAAAGGAAGAGGATGCAGGGAATGAGATGAAGGTCAGACATTAATACTGGTTGAGGATGATCAGCGGTGGACAAATTCGTATTCCTCACAGAATACAATATACAAAAAATATAATGTGTTTTCTAAATGTAGAGTCATTAGCTCCCAAAATGCAAATATTCAAGCCAATGTACTTTGTTAGTGTACACCACTGAACAAACCTTCAGCCCTCAAACTCACCGTCATCCCAGGTGCACTGGTAGAAGTTGTGTTTGTTAGGAGCCTCTGGGAGGTGCATGCCAGTGTGTGGGTCCAGGCCAATGCTCTGTGCCTGTCTGTGGGCATGGCGGAGAATGGCTCCACCAACTTCATGAAGGTCCAGGGCTGCCTTATGAAACATTGTGTCCTTAGAGTTGTATTTCAGACAGTTAGAGACCATTAGGTCAAAGTCCTTCTCCAGGTCTGCTATGGAGCAGTAGGCATGAGCTTCCAGTTTGGCACGCATGGTGGCCAGGTCCATAGGCTGGGATACAAACTCCATGTAATCTGGGACCTTAAGAAAAAATGGCCACATAAAAATGAGCAAATGCAGAATAAATCACCTGTCCGTGCTGTTTACAGTTTTTTTTTTAGCTTAAGATAAAATAACATACCCTTTATTGATCCATAAAGGGAAATGCAGGTGTCACAGCAGTGAAAATGTGACTAGATGTATACAGTATGAATACTAATCAAATGGAATACTGAGCTTCTGGCCCTCAATTTTGCAATGTATGGCAATGAAATGCGTAGTGAATACATCAATAAATATACAGTACATGTATTGCCAGCAATTACTGTATATGAATGAATTAAGGCTAACAATTAAGGAGTTTTAAAACCAATATTATTGCAAAAGCAATCTTTCTCAGTCAATCTGTATAGCAAACAACACCAGCCAAGCATTACCTGCTTAAACTGCAGTATAAAGGGTGGTTTCTTTCAGGCGGGTTCCGTCTAAATTTTTTTTTGCCACAAGCAAGCACAAGTGTTGCATGTTTACCGGGCTTCTATATTTTTTATTAATATTTTCAAATGATAAGGCTGCCTCTTGTGGCCAATATTCATGTTGCCAAGTGAAGTTGTGTAAGTTTTAATTTAATACACAAAATCTTTTCTCCACGGGCTATCACAAGTTTTTTGGTCTAAAACACAATGGTTTCAAACACAATTACAATGTACTTTTGGCTAAAGATAAAGGAATTTGACAAAATTTCACTGTGTTAGATTATCTATATCAAGATGATTGTCCGCAGTAATGTAAAACATATTGGTAATGTACTCCCTCCGGTTAATTGTTCAGCCCTTTAGAATGAATGTATGACCAGTTTATCAACAGTGAGTGTAAGGATGGATATATCCATGTCCATCAGTGGTGGAAAGTAAGAACAGTACATACATACTAAGTACTGTATTTAATATTGTGAGGTACTTTTTTATTGAATTGAGTAGTTTTTTCCACCACTAATGTCCATCAACAATGAGTATATGAATGAAAATACCACAATGAATATAGGACTATAAGAACCTCCGCTAGATTGACCGGCTGAGAGAAGATCTGCGCTGTATCCTTCTCCTGCAGTTGGTCCAGTGTGGTGCGAAGCAGCACTAGAGCAGGGGTCAACTGGAGCTCTAGAGCAGCTTCCTGAATCTTCATCTGAAGATGCCAAAGGAAGTAATACACAGAAAAAGCAAAATACAAGTCCCCCATTAGTTCTAATTAGGGCTGTTGAATGATTTTTTTAAAATCAGATTAATCACAGCTCCAAAGTTAATGTAATCATGATTAATCACCATTCAAACTATGTCTAAAATATGCCATGTTTTCCTTTGCAGGATTTGAACACTGCAAACAACTGAATCTGAGAAAAAATATCTGTTTTTTACATGTTTATCAAAATGGGTGATCTACAAGCCCCCGATTCTTGTAGATCCCCCTTGTAAATGCTCAGTGGGTTGAGTCAGTATGTGCATGATTTAGTTACGTTCAATTTTTGGGTTAGGGTTATGATATTAATCAACAAAATTAATTTAATCCCATTAACTTGTTATTTTCAAAAGACTTATTTCTAATATAATATAGTAATAACAGTAAGACTACGGACACAGGACAGGTTGTACGATAGGAAAGGAAAAAAGCACTGGAGTAACTCGGACAAGCGTAGCCTTTTCTCTAATAGAACATAGTGTAAGGCAGGAATGACAACGTTCCTTGATCATCATGGAAGTCAAATCACCTGTTCTCTCTTTAGCCTCTCTCTCTTACGGATGAGTTCCACTAGTAGTCTGGCTCTTTCCAGGTCTTGCCTCAACTTCTGCCAATAGCGTAGTTCCTCTCGTGCCGCGCACAGCTTCTCATCAGGTTCTTTCTGAACATCCAACAAAATAAAAGTCCTATCGCATGAGTAAACTTGCAAATCTATCAATCTGCCCATTTTTATTGAGAAGGAAAAGTTCCTCTGTACCTGTTCAGTAGTCTTGTGAGCTTGCAGATGTGAGTGAAGTCGTCGTATTAGTGGCATGCCATTCCGCGACTGTCGTTTCAGTAACCAGTAGTTATGAAGCCTCTGCATGAATTGATTCTTCCTCTGCACGGCAACCCCTGTGCAGATTTTATTGAGCCTGTGGAGACATTTTTATTTTTATTTACTTGAAAAGCCAGCTGTCAAACTCAGAGGACTAGTGGCGATGTAGAGGTGATATTTTCATTATTGACTGGCCAGCCTTTCACTCAAAGTGCAGCTCTGCACCTGTGCTACTGAGAAAAACTGTGTGTGTGTGTGTGTGTGTGTGTGTGTGTGTGTGTGTGTGTGTGTGTGTGTGTGTGTGTGTGTGTGTGTGTGTGTGTGTGTGTGTGTGTGTGTGTGTGTGTGTGTGCCACCTGTAACTAAAATTTCATTTTTTTTATTTTAACCACAATAGTAACAAACAAGTCTTGTTATAACAAATAGTGACAAAGCTGATCATTTGCATTCTTCAGTCTTATTGAAGCAACACAAATGTTGCAAATAAATCCAATAATTTATAGATGATTTAACCGTTTCCTGTAGACTCCAGAAGGAGCACCAATCACCTCTGTGTGGTGGTTCTATGCACACTTGCACAGCAGTCATTATTGGAAAGTAATTCTATTGAGTGTACAAATGGAAGATACTGTATGCCCCAGTAAGAGGTCATTTGGAACGCCCTGAAGGAACGTTGAGGACTACACTTTGAAACCCACCGGGGTAGCAGAGTGTTTCCAACATACACATTACACAATATCAAAATCCTGACTCAAGGAAGAGGCTCAATGTCTTTCCAATAGGTCTGCTGTGCAGTGCGCCTATTGTTACTAGTTGATGAAACAGTGTGACTGTCTGACCTGTGCGAGGGGATCTGAGGCACCAGCAGTACAGGCACAGCGGAGCGACGAGATGACCCTCCCTTCTTAGCCTTCTTCTTCTGGCCCTTGGTGGCCTTCTTGTTCTGCGGTGCAGGCGGGCTCTGAGTGTAGGATCTTTGACCACGGTTACCCCTGCCCCCCACCAGCCTCCCTTCGACCGCCTCATCCCCGGACCCGTCCCGCCGAGACCCAACCGGGGAGTGGTGCTCGCAGAAGGCCGTCTTCTTTACGGAGAACGTTGTTCCATTGACCCCCGTCTCACGGACGGGATCTATCTTCATGAATAGTCCAGCCTTCTGGGCACAGGTGACGTGAAACGCCCTGTAGCAGTTGGCCTTGTGGCACTGGATGGACGCCCCTCTGCCCTTCTGCTTGCACAGGTAGCAGGTGAGCTTCCAGCGTGCCGGGGGGATGTTCTTGACCCCCTCGACGGGCTCCAAGAACACAGTGTTGGCGAAGCAAACCTCCGGGATCCAGATGGCACAGACGACGTGGGCCCAGCGTCCGTCGCTTGTCTGCTTGAAGGCACCTCCACGGTTGGGACAGAGCACGCAGTCCACGGGACGGGAAGGGGACTGCAGGCAGCAGCGGCACAGCCACTGGCCCTCAGGAACATAGGGCACGCCGTAGCACTCCTGGTGGACGGCCAGGTTGCAAATGTCACAGAACAGGATGACGTTGCTGTTCAGACATTCGTCGTCCAGGCAGACGCAGCAGAAGGCGTCCTCATCGATGGTGCTCTGCGACAGCGCCTGGCTCCGGGACTCCAGGATGGACTCCCTCTCCAGGCGGTCGATCAACAGCTCGAATGTGTCCGCGGAGACGGAGGCATGGCCGTCCGACACCCGCTTCTGGTTGACCATGTCCAGCCACGCCAGGTCCTCCTCGTCCATATCATACTCGGCCTCCGCCTCCTGCTCCTCCCCCGACCTCTCTATGTAGCGGTAGTAGGCCGTTGGGAGTGGCGCCGCTTCCGAAGGGCAGACGGAGCTCAGGACACGGAACGTGGGCTCGGGCAAGGGGCTTTGGTGGGAGGGGTGCTGCGGGTGCGTCTGGGAGCCAGATCGATGGCTCTGGTGCGACGCGGTTTTGCCGTTCCGCCGCCCTTTGAGGTTGGGCGGCTTCCTCCCCGGCCTGGCTTTGCTATGCGTCTGCTCGCTGTTCTCCTTGTTGCTGTTGCACTCAACAATGTCCTGAGCCATCATCTCGTCCTCCGTAATGACCGGCAGAGGATCCGTGATGTTGATCCTGTGGAGCCTTCCATCTAGGTCCACCTCCACTATCTTCTGGGCCTGGGCGTATGTCAAAGTCTCCCTGGACGGAGACAGCTGTAGTCTATAAGGGGAAGGGGGCCGCAGCCCTCCCGAGGACCCCCTGCCCCTCCCCCTTCCTCTGCCACGGCCCCTGCCCATGTCGAGTCGGCTAACACCAGTCTCACATCCCCGCCTCCTCGCTTTCCTCATGGAGGTTTAACACGGCCTCCCTGCAATTAAAAGCAAAGTAAAACAAAACAGTCTGAGTAATGATAAAAGTTACAGCCGTTATGCAGACAGCACCTTAAAAATGCTACTGCATTCATGGGATTCAGCCAGTGCTGCCGTCGCTAGATTAGTATTATAAATAATTGTGTTATCTTATTCGTTATGCTATGTTGAATTGAATACATAGGACCACAAAGGAAACAAGCCTTAATGTCTGACTGTACCACGAGCTGTTAAATTTATTGCTAACAAGTATTCAATCAGTATCTTACAGGCGTTTCTCAAAACCGCAAGTGCTGCTATAAAATGTTTCTATTGAAATGACAGCCACTGACAGCCAGATGCTATAGGTAATCTATTGAAATTGTATGTCTTTAAATGTTCTGAGAAATTGAAAATGAAGGTCCCAAAAAATCTTCTTCTGATCTGCAGATTTTGTATTGAATCTGTAGTTTCCTTGAACTGTCCCTGTTTGACAAACTGTTAATGACATTAACAGCTGTAAAGCATAAGCACTGGCTATGATATATATTGCAGTATTGTTACTGTTATAACCATACCATCACCATCCTACTAAATGAATCATATTAGGCTATTGTATTCATAACTATTTTTCCTAGTCAAATAGGTGTTAAATGTTTACATGTTGACGTCTAATTAACAGGGTGCTGCTGGTTTATACTATTCATAACAATAATACTGCTGTAAGCACCGTGAACTGTTCATCTGTTCATTGTATTTTTACAATCCTCAGTCCTGGCCAACAGGATTACTTGTGTAACGCCAGTGACAAAGTCTGCAAAGTACTATTCGTTACAACAATTCAGTTTCGTATGCTACAAAAACATAACAGGTCTGATCCAACATAATTGTTAGCTTGTAGATCTGTTATTTCGGGTATGCAACACCGTCGCACTATGGCCTATACACCGGGCTCAACGTGCACGTATCGCCCCTCCCCCGAGTAGCTCATCCATTGGTCCGCTCGGGCTGTCGCTCACGGCGCTAGGGCGCCTTCCGACCAACCGCGCGACAGCATCCTCTATTTATGCCCCGCCCTTGTTGCTGCACGTATAGTTCGGTTGCAGAGCGCTAAATACCAACCCGAGCCTCTCCAACGTCTGTCAGCCATTTTGCCCGTAACAACAACACAGACAACACTTGTGTATGTTGTTGCAAGTTGACTAGAAGCCCAAATATGCATACATGTAAACAGTAGCAGCCGCTTTGCAGGTGCGTGCACGGTGTCAAACCGCACGCACTAATTATCCGCACATACAGGCATCATGACATTGCAGTTTATTTTATATTTTTTTGCAACGGTTCAACGTTGCTTCATCCTAGACCAGAGAGAGACCAGCTTCTCCCTCTCTCTGCTGTGCTGATGTGATAATAGCGTTTGACTCGGTCGGACATTTCTCCCACAATTTAAAGCACAGCTTACACTTACAGGACAACAACAGGCACAACCTCAGAATATAGAAATCGCTTACCTTGCGAAATGGTGCTGTTAATGTGCGGGTGGCGCGTGTCAAGAGAAAACGGCCGTTTAAAAAAAAAGCCCAAGCCAAATGTCAGGCTAGTGGTGACACAATACTAGTGGCAAGCAGCAGGCAGACATGCTAGCTGCTGCTTCTCCACCACGGCTAGCTGTTAGCCTCCTCAGCTAGCCGGTGGTGATGTTGGGGGCGATAGACAGCGTCATCTCCACTAGACTTCACTCCTCCATTCCGTACGCCGCCGCACCGCTCAAAGACGCGCGTTTGTTGGAGGATTTTCGGCGGTGTCCCCCACCACACCTCGCTAAAGAAGTCACAAAAATCCCACCCCAAGATATCAAGTTTAAAAGCTGCCTTGGAAAATATAAGGCTAAAATATTCTAGTCAAGATGGCTTGAAAAATAACGCCCCTTCAGAACAGAGCCTAGGTATATGGACAGTGTTACGCCAACTCCGTTCACTTCACGGGACCAGTCCAATGGCGGATCTTCTACATAGACTTCTATTGAGAATGGGGACAACAAATAGGGACAGCTCACCCGGAAGGAGGTAGATGCATTGGATCCAAGCAACAGGACGACCCCCAGCTTTAAATATTTGAGTCCTAAATTCGTAGATCGTTTTGTAGTGATAGTATAACATTAACATTACAAAGAATTTAGTTGTTACTATACGCTAATTTAAAAGAGTTGGTATGTTGCACACATGGCATGCCCAAAATGACTCTTTTCTGCGCCGCCCTCGTTAAAAACAATGTATTTCCGACACTAGCTTGTCCCTTTTTCAGGTGGCATGAACAGCGCTCGAGCCCCCTCAATATCGCAACACTTCTACTAGACGGCTCTGCTTCAGAAAAAAACGAACGCAGCCAATTGTAGGCCATCGTTTGAGCTCGCGCACAACGCGCTCCAACCCGCCATTGGTCAGCGCTGACCACCGCAGCCACCGAGCTGTGGCCGGTGGTCAGTCGAGGACACAGCGCGGAGGAAAACACCGCGGCGCCCAGTTTGCGCGCCTTATCTTCATTATCGACCAGACCAGCCCAGAATACTGTGTGACACCTGTTACACATGCACTGTCTGTTTACATTCTGACATGTGCACCTGTTACACCCACCCATGACCCGTATATGCTAGGGCATGTTTTTAAATGCCAATTATATCCTCATTTACATTATGGTATATTTAAATCTACGCCCTGTTTAGTGTTTATACATGACTAAATGTTTGCATACATGTCAGGCGCTATGCACTGTTTATATTATGTCGTAATGTAAACACTAATGGGTGCAAAACAATCAATTCAATGTGTTTTATTGGCATAAGAAAACATACATTTACATGTTTACACAGATTAACACACTTGATACATGCACCGAGTAGGCTACACATTATACAAATATGGATGTTTACTTGTTACATTCACATTATGCATGTCTACACATTATGCAATATTCACTGTTTCCATTACTACATGTCACATACTTGTGACATGTATACATTTTATGCACTTGCTACAAGTAGCCTGCTGTACACAATATGAGGTGTTTTCACTCTTGTTACAAGTGCTGTTTGTAGTACACAGACTAGGTACAATATATAACATATTACAGGTATTTCACTTAAAAAAAGAGAGAGAAGAAAAGAAAAAAACTGTCATTTTATGTCTACTCAGTCATGTGAACACCCAAGACATTTTGAGTTATTCCATTCAGTATTTAGATATTTGATGTTCATTTTAGCGTATCTGCCTCCTACCCATTATAACTTAAAACTCCATTTTAACTGTGACAGATTAGAAAACAATCCATCTTTTTTGCGAGTGATATTTTCTCCTAATTCGTGAGAGAGACGTGTTTTGATTTATTTTTAAAATATTGTTTTGGAAAACTCCATTTTAACTGTAACAGATTAGAAAACAATCCATCTTTTTTGCGAGTGATATTTTCTCCTAATTCGTGAGAGACGTGTTTTCATTTATTTTTAAAATATTGTTTTGGAAAATGTAGCAGCCTCCATATTTGGATATGCTTACCCTGGTTACGCCCAAATGTATAAAACAAAACAAACCAACCGGGTTTGGTTTGTATAGGAAGGAGGAGATATGTTAAAAAATGAACAATGAAAGTGAAATACCCCTTTAACCCTGATGCAGAACTATACAGGAACCGAATAAAGGGACAGAAATCTCCATATGGGCTCAAAGGGGAAATTATATGAAATTCAACTTTATGTTTTTGTGTTTTTGGTGCAACCATGGGTGTTTTACATCCCCTCAAATTATCTAGCTCTCAGGAACAACTCGTTCGTACTTGATTTTGGCCTCATAATGATGTTATCAATGCACCCTACTTTATATAATACCTCCTCTCCTTCAGTTCCAAATTAGTTTTATCTAGCATCAGTATTATAATGACTACTATAAAATATTCTGCATATCAGCACCCCACCACCAACTCAGGACATTATGGTACTGCAGCTACTGTCCAGAAAGAAATTAGGATGGTAATATCAGAGGTGATTGAGGCCATTAGAAATAAGCTTGTGTGACATATACAACGTGATTTTAAGTATTAAAAAGAATTTTAGGAATCCAAGTTATTTGCGCAAGATGGGTGATGGAACTGGTAGGCCTACCGTGACAAGAGTACAATGAGTAATGCATAGGCGGGTGGGGCATGGATCTTCAACTTCAATCTTGACTGACTCGGTGCTCTACAGCCGTGCACCGGTCTAAGGACAGTTTCTTCTTTATAATGGCCTAAATAAATTCAGTAAATATGCCACAAGATAAAGATGCCATTGTAATAGGCTCAGCCTATGCTGTTGTAGTTAACATTTTTATTTATAGGTTTTACAGTAGTTTGACAGGAAATGGGGGCAACACACCGTCAGGCTGGATTACCAGCCTAGGTGCCTGGGTCGCTCAGCCAGCCCAGGCCTGTAGTTGACATCCGTGACCGACATTCTCACTGAACTTCTGAACTCTGCATTATTTTCAATGCTGTGAATACAAATTAGAAACAAGAGCTTCACCCTTCAATGGCTTATCAGTTTAGTGGTAAGCCGTGTTAACTAAATCATTTAGTTAACAGGGCTTTACTGTTTGTCACTAAACTGGTTATGGAAACATTAACCGCGAGACGATTTAGACTAAATGGTCTCACGGTTAACGCATGTTTAACCAATTCAGTTCCAATAAAATACACAACAAACCGCCTGACAACACGCCAATTCCTTCCCACATTCAAAAATACTTATTGAATCATTCACCCACACATTCATACACTTATGGCGGAAGAAACCATACAAGGCACAACCAGCTCATCAGGAACAATTAGGGGTTAAAGGGATAGACCACTTTCAAAAAAATGTTAAAATTTTATGGTCTACTAGGTTTCATGTGAACACCCCAGACAATTTATAAGTTACTCCATTCAGTATTTAGAGAGTTGATGTTCATTTTAGCTGCCCGGCCCCTTCCTATACAAACCCTGTATAGGAAGGGGTTAAAATGTCATGGTTAAAATGGAGTTTTAAGTTATAATGGGTTTGTATAGGAAGGGGGTGGGGCAGCTAAAATGAACATCAAATATCTAAATACTGAATGGAGTAGCTGTCTGTCTGGGGGTGTTCACATGAGACCGAGTAGAGCATAAAATGACCAAAACCTTTTTTTGAAAGTGGAATATCCCTTTAAGGTTCTTGCTCAGGGACACATCGACACAAACTCTGGGGGATCCTGGGTTCGAACCAGCAAACTTGCAGTTACCATCCAACTCTACCCCTGAGCCAGCGCCGCCCATTCTGGTAACCACCGTCTAGTAGCTGTAACAGACAAAAGACTTACTCACAGTTCATCCGTTTCACAACAATATATGGTGAGGATCCTTGGAGGTAACACGCCGGACCATGGTTGGCAATACTACATTTAAGGTTACTTACATGCAACCCCGGTCTGAGTGAAACCTGGGCCCGTCCGACCCGCCTGACATCAGTGCCGCCTGACATCAGTGCCGTAGTATTGCAACCGGGATGTTTTTCCTCCCTTCTCTTCCCCGGGGGCCAGGCTGAGTCGGGTCTACCTTTTCAGGGCAATGTGGCCGTAGCTCTGCCAGTGTCGAAGGCCCACTCTCTTTGTGATTATGGCCCATCTGCGGTCGACATCTCCCGGATACCACTGCTCTCCGCTGGGGTCTGTGGTGGCCCAGCCCATGGGAGCTAAGGATTGCTCTCCTGGCCCTTCTCACACTCACTGCTGACTCTCTTGGCTGCACATGTGCAGGTCCTTCCTTCATTAGTTGAGGTTGCCAGTTCAAGGTTCAAGGTTACTTTATCGTCTCGTGAGAGAAATTTGTCTTGGACAATCAGGCTTGCAACAACAATTAAGACAATACAAGACAGTAGGCCTACATTTACAGTACAATACAGTCGTCGTGACTCGTACACTCACCAAGCTTACACACCAACTCCCATAAGTAGTACTAGTAGTAAAGAAGAAATATAAAGTTCATTGTTCAGTTCATTGTGGTTGCCAGTAAGGTGGAAGTAAATTAGGTAACACAGAACTCTATAGGAATTAAAGGAAACAGAGAGACAGGTACAGAAATTTCCATATATCAGCATAAAAGCGATGCAGACAGATGGTAAATGGTATATCATAACCAGGTGGGGCATGGATCTCCAACTTCCATCGTTACTGACTCTGTGTTCTACAGGCAGTCTCGTAATGTAAATAATGGAAGTTAAATAAATAAATCATTCTCATAAAGGATAACAGGTCAGTATACAATTTTGCACCCAGTCCTACTTACAATGCATGCACTGATGGCAGCTTTATCAAGTAAATACATGTCCCCTTAATACTTATCCCCTATAATATTGATGTACCGGTACTATTAAATTAATATAATTCATATAATATTTATTTGAATAGTACACAGCATAGACTATAGGGATCAAAACTAGCTTTTTCTCCCCACCCCTCCCCATGTGCCCCTCAGAAACTCTCCACCCACAACAATGTCATTGAATGTCGCTGTCTGTCCTAATTGGCTGAAAAGTACAAACTTGACATAGTCTCCCATCATAGTGTAGCTCACTAGGATTATTCTGGAGTGGTGGCCCAGCAGTCACATCTTTGAGGCGTGTTAGGTACAGTATGCTTCCACAGACCATAAAAACTAACTAATGGTACTGCATATATATATATTCAAACATATACCGTATATTTTCATAATATATATTTAATCCATTCATCTTGTTTAGAATTTGTAGTTTCTTTTTAACTCTAATTTGTGATTTGTTAGTGATTTATTTAAGTAAGTATAAGTAAGTAAGCAGATACAATATAATGCATTTGATGCCATGTACAGTATAAGCCTCTAATGACAATGTTGCTGTTGTTGTTTTTGCAGGATGCAAATAAATAGAATAAGGATGCAGTTTAGCTCAACTTTATGCACTATGGCTGTTCTTCTCAGCCTAGAATCATGTACTGCAGGTAAGTAACCATTTAATACATCCTCAAATGTGCTGCAGCCGTAAAACTAACACATTTATTGATTTTATTATTTGCGATTTAAAACTTTATATACTTTGCCAGAGGCCCTTTCCCCATTCTACACTGAATGTCTTTCTGCTTGTGCTGGTGGTGGAATGTACCAATGAATTTATTGGTATGGTAGCCTCTAACCATAGGTATGCCTGGGTTTATGCTGTTCAATTCATTCAAAATATGACTTATTCACCTATTGATTTCCTACTTTCTTTCCAAATATATATATATATATATATATATATATATATATATATATATATATATATATATATATATATATATATATATATATATATATATATATATATATATATATATATATATATATATATATATATATATATATATAGCTATTTTAGCTATACAGATATTACTGGTCCTCTGACTGACAGTATAGTAAATGTTAGAAAGTCTAAAAATGTTTTCTGTTAACCCAATCAGTTAATCTGTAAAAAAAATAATAATAATAATAGAAACAAGAGCTTCACCCTTTAATGGCCTGTCTGTCAGTTTAGTGACAGACAGTAAGCCCTGTTAACTGAATGGTCTCACGGTTAATGTATGCTTCCATAAACAATTCAGTTCCAGTGAAACACAAAACAGATCGCCTGACAACATGCCAATTCCCTCCCACATTCTTTTGACAAATGGAGGTTATTGAACCCATTGGAGACATTTGTTGTCCAAAGGACTTTATTGTGATCAACTAGGCTACTTTATAAAATAGATAGTATGCCTATTCCTTTTTAAAACATCATGGACATTCTCACCAAATGTTCTCTCATTATTGCTGAATGTACCAATGCATTTATTATGATAGTCTCTAACCATGGGTATGCTGTTCAATTCATTGGCTCATGAACACTGACTGATCAAAATATGACTTAATACAGTGCCTATTGGTTTCCTGCTTTCTTTCCATTTTAATGATAGAGATGTTACTGATACTCTGACTGACAGTATAGTAGAAAGTCTAAAAATGTTTTCCTTTCCTTTGTTGGATGATCCAATCAGTTAATTTAGAATTATGGACAATGACAGCATGCTCATTTCAGTGCCAGTCAGACCCCTCTTGTTTTCACTGCTGGATGCATCAGAAATCTCAAAGGCCTGAAGTGACATAAATGGCTAAACTGTCAGCTGGGCTCCAAATCAAAGTGGAGCGCCACATCCTTCCTGGCACCCATCATGTCGCACTATGATAGAAAAGGAAGCAAGCCAGCTGACTTTCTCACTAAAATGGTAATAAATCAACTATGCAACAAACAAGGGCCCTGTGTTTACTAGTGGCCAAAAAGTGACAGGGGCCTGACGAGCTTGTAAACGTGTCATCCTCTGAATAGGAGGAGCTGATGGTGGCTGTCAGGATCACCCTGTGATACTGATGGAGCCCCAAGGCCTTGGCCTGAATCAAGGCCTTTTATAATCTTTGACTGGTCTCCCACCTCACAGTGCCACGGCTTTGTGATTCATTGAATTAACACTCAGATAGTTTAGATTGTAATGTGGCTCGGATTGCTTTCAAGAGGGATAGAAGAGTGGCCAGATCTCTAGGATACCACCGGAAGCGATATGTGACAGAGAGCGTGTCAATTCATCCCTGCATTCACCTCAATGCTTTTGATTCTGTAAAATGTCTTCAGCTCTTGAAATGGGCATGCAGTTGGAATAAAGGGTCTTCAATTGTCATGCAGAGCGATCTTGCAGACGATCGTCGTGGCGCCTCTTTTATCAGCTCACATCACACGACAGTGTGCCAGTCTATAAATATCTACTTCATTTCAGATGTCTCAATATTGTTTACATATTCTTTATAATGAATTCCGTTGATGCATGTTCATCAACTTGTTGTAGTGTACATCAACTTGTTGAATCAATCCTATGGATGTATGTTGTGAAATCAATTCTCTTTTCATGGTGTTTTTTGTTCTTCATCAGTGCGAACAGAGGTTAGAGTAACAACTATAAAGGTAATATATTTTAAATATATTATATACAAGCTTGTATCTCATGCCACTGGGATGATTGATATCAATATCATAGATATTTCTGTTGTCTGGAAGAAACCACTGGACTCCAAAATGTTCATTTTTCAGGAAATGAATAAATAAATAAATAAATCCAGCTCAAGTGGAGTTAGGGCATAGCACAAAGCAATATACACAATGAGTGCAACCATTTGTAGAAAAAATAATAATAAATAAAAACTACATTATTATGGAGTTTTTATTATTATTGTTAGGTGGTTTCTTCTGGACAGCAATGTTAATATATTGTTATTGATTATTGTATTGACTTTGATTTCTTCCAGCAAGATCCATACACAATGCCCAAGGGCTCACAGCTGGAGGGGTACTGTATGGACCTTCTGTCTGAACTATCCAAGAAGCTGGGCTTCAAGTACAGAGTTCACCTGGTGAAGGACTCCTCATATGGAAGACAGGATGAGAATGGCAACTGGAATGGAATGATTGGAGAGGTGGTGAGAGGAGTGAGTACATGAAAGCTGACATTTGGAGCAATTTGAGTGCAGAAAACACATCTACACATCAGAGGTTTACATTTTCCAGTTGACCTTTGTGACGTATGTTATGAATGATGCAAAGAAACCAAAAACACAGAAGTGAATTGATATTGCATTCACATACTGATGGTGGATTAAACCATGCAGCAATCTGCGTTAGGGGTTCAGTTTCTTGCTCAAGGACATTAACTTAGTTAGTTAGTTAGTTACAGTACAGTAGTTAGTAACTACCTCTGAGCCATTGCCACCCAGTGATAATAACATAGTAATGGAAGATTTGTTTGGTTTCCAGGCTAGAGATGATGTAAGTCTGTAGAAAGATAAATTCATTCATTCCCTGCAGGAGGCAGACCTTGCCATTGCTCCGCTGACCCTTACTGCAGTTCGTGAGAAGGCAGTGGAGATGACCAAACCATTCATGCAAACAGGAATCAGCATCCTACTGAGGAAGGACATCTCAGAGGCGACAGCCTTCTTTGACTTCCTCTCCCCCTTCTCAACCTACACCTGGGTGGGCATTCTTGTCGCCTACCTAGCAACTACTGTATGCATCTTCATAGTTGCCAGGTTGGTGAATGAAACTATAAAAATAACAATTTCAACCTGGTGTTCCAATTTTTACTATGCACTAAAGGAAGCATAGCCAACCAACAGATCACATAATACAAATATATATTTTGGCTTTTTTCATTATTAATACAGTTCAAGTGCATTGATTTTAGAATTTAAGTAGGTCACTACATTTTAGCATGATTTAGCCTACATATTTTCCACTGCAGGTCTAAGTCTATATACGGTAGATTTGACCTCTTGTTTATCCTACTGTGCATGTACTGTATATCAACACAGACTCAGCCCGCGTGAGTGGAGTCAACCCCGAAGTGAAGAGAACGGCTTCACCATCCTACATAGTTTGTGGGTTACAGCAGGAGCTCTCACACTACAAGGTAAACAACAGGGTTCTGGCATTCTAATCTAAGCAAGACTTTCTTCGATCCTCACATATGCTTCATAGATCTTCCATGAATTTACACAACCTCACAAGATGTCGCTTCAGAAATGTTGCAAGCTTGTAGGCCTATATCAGTTATTTTCACCCTTTGTTGTATGAAAGTATTTACTGTACACTCACACCAAATAGATTCACCAATAATTTCCAAAACATATACAGTATACAGTTAAAGGCTTGGTGTGAAAGGCTCCACGCTCTGGGAGATATTCTCTGAATTTTGTCAAAGCACCATGTTATGTTATGTTAAGTATTTGAGTATATGCCAGACTCTTGAGCCTATGCCAGACTTGAGATGTGAGACTTGAGATGACTCGAAATGTGGAGGCTGGGGATGTCTGGAGGAGGCAAGCTTTGACAACAGTATAAGCAAATGTTGTGCTTCATATAGGACTCAAGTGTTTAACCAAGAGTGTTTCACAGTTTTGCTATACCCATCACAGCACTATAGGACTACATGCAGAGGAGAATTGAAACTGTTATTATTTAGATGTGGCCAAGTTGGAATACAACATAGTTTCCTTCTCTATGGTTTTATGTTTGTCTTTTTTGTGTTTCCAGGGGCTGGTCCTCACCCCAAAGCTCTGTCAGGACGAGTCATCTTGTGCTGCTGGTGGTTGTTTGTTCTTGTGCTGCTGGCCTGTTACTTCTCCAACTTCAGCACATCCCAAAGCTCTGACACCAATCTGGTGGTGAAAAGCTTTGACGAGTTGGCCAACCAGGAGATGATTGAATATGGCTGTCTGGCTGGCTCTTCCACTCTCGCCTTTTTTAAGGTAAGTCTAAAAGTCCATGGTTTTTGTTTTGGAGACAGTGAATAGACAGTGACAAGATTATGTACTGATGAGTGGAGCGAAAATGTGTTATTGTCGTCAAATACCACATTGATCCTGTGTCAAGGATGATTGAACAGATCTTTTGTGTTTCATTGTTGTATTCACTATTCACTTTGTTTTTTCCCCATTTTCATTTTTCAATCTCTCTTCATCTAGAACTCAAACAACCCGGTCTACCGCAGAATCTATGAGAACATGGAGAGAAGGAAGAGTTATGTCTCGTCAATGGAGGAGGGTGTTCAGCGTGCAAGAGAAGGCAACTATGCTTTTATTGGAGAGTCGGTCTCACTGGACTTAGCAGAAGCTCGCTACTGTGAACTAGTCAGGGCACAAGAAGTCATAGGCCAGAGAGGGTACAGCATCGCTGCCCCAATAGGTGAGACAATATGGACTTTGAATTATCTTTAAACCAAAATATCGCAAGATATTTTTTTATGACATGAAACCCTATTACCATTTCACCACTTCTTTTTCTGCCCTTAAGGCTCCCCCTTGACAAAGAACCTGAGTGTGGCAATTCTGCAGCTGAGTGAGGCAGGAGAGCTGGCCTACATGCGCAGTAAGTGGTGGGCTACCGGCTGCAAGGCCGCCGCCGCCAAGGCCCTCGCTGCACCCCACGGCCTGAAGGGCATGTTCCTGATCCTGGCTCTGGGCCTGGGACTTGGACTGCTGCTGGCTGTTCTGGAACTCACCTCCAAGAGCCGTAGTAATGCCGGGGACCAGAGGGTATGTGGATTATTGTTGCCTCTCATACAGTATTCAAGCGCTCTTAGGTTCACTTATAATGCATGCACCTCTGCAATTATACTGTTACTTTTTCAGCAGGTCTCAACTGAATAATCGAGAAGCATTTCTATGTTTAATACAGTATATGCCCAACAATTGTTTCTTACTTGAACAAATGGATTGTCATCTTATTAGAAATTTTTACAATTGTCATTGAATCAAGTATTTGTTTTGTAATAGGCTTAGATTGCAACTTTACTACAGTATACTATATGCCACACAATCTGATGAGAATGCATTCAATGGAGCGGCCGGATGTGTAGGTGTTTCATCTTTGCATCTTACTCCATATTTGGACACACACATGCACGCACGCACGTGCCTGGCTTATGTAGTTATATAGCTCACTGCATTCACAATTAAATGATAAAGATGAACATCTACACATACAAAATTACCTGCATACACACTTTTTGTGTGTACTATATTGTGTGTCTCCAACAGAAACCCTGCTGCACTGTACTGGCTGGTGAACTGAGACAGCGCTTCTGGAACAGCAATGTCAACAGACCACAGGAGGTGGCAGACAAAGATAAAGATAAAGCATGATTATATTTTATTAATATTATAGTACCATTCCAGGAATATGATATTTTGAAGTATTAACAAAGGTGAAACAATGTTTACCGTCTAGTGGGTGTCAAATAATTACTTTTTGATGGTTATATATTACTTGAATCAGCCCAGTTGCATAAAGTTGTGAGTTACTACTGACAAAGTTTTTTTAGGAGGATGTGATATGATTTGTGTTAACCTTTAATAACAAATTAAGATGAATATAATTTTAGTTTGGAATCTGTTGACTGTATAATCAGGCTGATGGAGAAAAGAAAAACAGGTTGAGTTTGAGAGGAATGCTGTACTATACGAGACTGATTTTGGTGAATAAACCATCATTGTAAGGTAAGACAAATCAGAACCTACAGCCGAATGGAATGATGAATAAAAGTATGTTAAAGTGGTGCTTATACAGTATAGCGGCATTGACTGTAAGCTTATTGTAGCTACAATACGTCTACTTATATAATCTCTTTTGTACAGTTGGCAATGGCATCACACAATTACAATATTCTGATCAAAATATGTTTTAATTCAGTATATATAAAACACGCATAAAACAGTGTTACTGTATTTGTACCGTATTTGTAAACAGCAATTTCACAGACAATAAATGAGTCTAATTCTGTACATTTTCTAATGGTCTTTTGTCCAAGAGAATACAATATTGGACACCTTCATTAGCATGCATAACCCCAGCTGAAACCTCTCCTTCCTCGATGCAATTCTTCCTCTTGTGATCCTTTTAGTCTGTGAGCTACAGTGTGGCATGATCTAACAAACAGTGAACATAAAAGCATAATCATAATCATTATAACCATATATGAATCTAATAATCTAATCATATCTTGCCAGACAACAATGCATCTGTTCCGGTCGCCTGGCATAGCAGTCCTGTTACCTACGTAGCGGGACATGTCCATCCCGATGACCTTTTCTGTGTGACAGTCCTCATTTCACCCAGACTACTGTATCTCTACCCTAGTCTACAATGTCTATAAAAAGGCAGCTTGTAATTTAGTTTTTGCTGTGAAAAGCCAAAAAAGCACCAAAAAACCCTCATGACTCACCATCGAAAAACAGTGGAGATGTGCAGCGGATCTCTCTCATCTTTTGGTCAAAAAGAGCATTCATCTCCCTCTGCAGGGTACCTTCGCGCTTTTCTCCGCCAGCTGGCACAGAGGAGCATGCCAGCTCCAGGCTGTCTAGGCTGCTCCCATCACTGCTAGATGCGCTGTCAGATAGGCAGAGACCATTGGCTATGGGCTTCGTCTGGTTTCTGTAGCTGCCATAACACTGTGCAGGAAGCATCTGCCAGTGGACAGCAGATCTGTGGTTCACCACTGGTGAGTGTGGAGGAGAGGTAGTTTGTTGTCTCCGTGGGCAACTTTGTGAGCGTACACTTAATCGCATGGGGGGACTGGCTGGTCGTGGAGCCTGCAAGGTCCTCCTCACCCTGGCAGGCGACGAGGGAGGGATTGGTGCAAAATGCTGGGCTAAACGGTGCAGCTGAGGGAATGATTCAGTCCGAGTTTCTGATAGTAATGGAGGTTCAAGTGTACCGGTAGATTCATTGGCTGGCTCTTGTCCAACTGATATTTCCTCAAGAGTAGCTTCATTTCCAGGCTCTTGTCCAACAGCTATTTCCTCAAGGATAGGCGACTCGGGTAATGATGGCTCAAATGGTGGCTCTCTGATGTGTTGATTGTCCAGCTCAGCGTCAGGCCTGTCTGTCTGGAGTGGAATTTGGTCTTCAAAAACAGCACTGCTATAAGACCACCAAGGTGGTGAGCCCGTCTCGAGATCGGAATTTGTCTTTGGTGGGTCCTGAATTTGAACTCTGTGAGCACGCCTCAGTGGCTCACTCATAGCCTCCCTGTGAAGCACGGCCTTGGCTGCTGGTCCCAAGGAATCCACATCCTTTAGGCGGTGTGACGGATGTGCATCTTCTGAGGATTGTACAGAGAGGTCCATTGAAGGGCGCTTTTGCATTTGAGTACCCTTCATATGTTTCTTGGCTGCTTTTTTGATGTGCTTCTTTGCCACTTTCACAGCATTTGTTGATTTCCCCTATTTCACCAGGAACAGACAAGTTTTAAACAGAGGTTCAGCAAAGGTCATTCATCCACGTCAGTGAATATGATCGCTATAAAAACCAGTACAGACCGGTAGTAAAACGCTCAACTGTTTTTCACCAGTCGCAACTGATTTAGTCATGGCAACGGTCGTGAACATTGACCAGTTGCAACCGCTTTACTACTGCTCACGTAGACCGGTCGCAAAATGATTTTGCTGTCTCCATCGATTTGAGTATTTCAGCCTTACCTTTCCTGACATGTCCTTTATGGCAATATGAACGAAGATGGATGCAGTCGTCTGACCTTCCAAATACACATGCCGATAACCTTAAAAAAATACATTTAATATGACAATCATATATAGCCTACATGTAGCAAATTGTCTTTGTAAGCCATTTCTTCATTTATTTATTTTTACCAAGACAGAGTAGACTTACACTAAATTAGCGATAATCATCTACCTGGCATCATGCTGATGAAAGCTATGGTCCGCTGTCCGATGTAATTCTGTCCAATGGTTTCCTGGTTCCACACTTGGAAACGCACAAGGGCAATCTGGGGCATCTGCATATTGAAGACCATTGTCTCCTCCCACATAGGGTTAAAACCTGCAGTAAGTGGTGGAAAAAGTACTTGAGTCTCTCAGTTTCAATACTGCAATGTGTGAAATACTGTTGTTCCAAGTAAAAGCCTGGAATTAGCAGAAACTCCCAAGTTTAAAAACAGCAGATCTTCAATTAGTTGTCCTTAGATACAGTACAAATAACTTTGTTCACCCATTCTCATTTTTTGCATAAATGTTTAATCACTCACCATTATCCTCCACTACCTTGGTTTGCTGCTTGGCACTGTCAACTGGCAGACCAATAATCTCTACTTCAACAAAGGGATCAATAATCTGGAATGACAAAACAAGACACTTACTACAGTATACTGTATATGTCATGCGGCCAATAGACAAACAATTCAATGATGTTCTAATACAGTGGTTCTCAAAGCGCTCTCTGGGGTCAAAGGGGTCCCCAGTGAAATTAGTTAGAGAGTAGAGTAGAGTAGAGTTTAACTGCCGATTGACAACACCTTGTGAACAAATTGCTACACCTTGTGATAAGGGGACCCGGTCCCTGGAGTGTTTGAGAACCACTATTGTAATGTTTTATTGCTGTGGGGCATGCCTTACCTCTCCTCTGTCTCCAAGCATGGAGTCTTTGGGTTTGGGCAGGTGCTGTCCACTGATGATTTTTAACTCTAACTGAGTCTTTCTGTATCCCGGCTGGGGCTCATCTACCATAGGATTAAAGGCACCTATGGAGGATCAACAGATGTTTAGTAGCTACAACATATTTAATTCAAAGAAGTTGGTAAAAGGTTGCATTTATGTATTTCTATTTCTTTAGTACTGATACTACACACCTTTACACATACACTTAGGCTTCAGCACATAGCCGCAGTTGCCGTTACTTTGGAACTTTGCTCGGTTCACTTCAAGCATACGTCCCTCTGTTTGAAAATTCAGTGCAGCTGAAACACAAAAAATAAAAGCAAATAAGATTGATTAGATATACCATATAGACTTGAAAATAGCAACAGCATATCTCTCGACAGATGGGATGTCTCACCCCCGTGTCTGTGACTGGATATCAGAAGCAGCAACGTTGGCATTGCTTCTTCTGATATCCAGTCGTTCAGTCAGTATTACATGCTATGGAGATGGCAAGGGACCACTCAGCCAAAGACTTCGGGTCATATTAATGACCCAATCCTGTTAAAACGAGTGGTCCTGGTAGGGGCTAAGGTCCCCCTCCTCTTCCACAGTTTGCATTGCCGCAGGTTGCCTTTATTCTAATGTGGGTATTTTAGTAGCTCTAAACTTTTTTCACATATCATATGTTAATAGTATACTCGATGCCTAATGTGTTTTGGTGTGGAATTCTCCTTTAACCAGTACATTGCAAGAAACCCTTCTTTCAAAAGCGATAATGTGACGCACTCTCTTACCCATATGGCATCCTGTGTTCCAGTATGGTTGTGGGCAGAAGTTGCTTGAGTCCACTCTGAAATTGGAGGGGTAAACCCGAACAAGCTGCCGCTGGTTTAAACGGACCAGCTGGGCTGGCTGGAGTTCTAAAATCTGATTCATAACGTTCTCATTGAGAGAGGACACCTGCCAACTGGTCAGAAGAGCTGCCATGCAAAAAACAGAGTTAGAAATCAATTTGACATGATTGTGTTGCCCGCAGAAAGTATGTGATTTTCAAAAATAGCTGATTTTCAACCTGACAAAATGACATTCACAATGAGGTAAAGGCACCCTTTAGATGCATTCTACACACCGCAAAATAATGTATTACCTTGTGTTTCTATGTCGTGAACTCGGACAGCTTTTGTGTACTTGACCAGGTCAGAGAGAGCTCGGGACAACCTCATTGTTTTCCTTTTCCTGACGGCCATGGAAATAGGGATGGACATTTAGGCCTAGACATTACAACAATGCATGTACTAAACCACTGGTTCCCCAAAGTGGGTTCTGGGGACCTCCAGAGGCCCTTGAGAGGTTCCCCTTTAGTCCCCACATTAATTATGAATAGTTCATTCACAAACTTCGGCTCAGAATGGCCATAGACCATTTATTGCAAAGCTTTTGCATGTTAGTATGGCGTTGTGGGTCTGCTTGTGATATCAGATCTATGTACCAAGAAATCAAATGTGATATCAGACTGGGGAGGTGGAGGAAATTTGAACGCTAACATCTGAACAGTGACATGGAGTCAGCTAGCAGGAAGACTGAGGACAGAGCATTGGCTGCTTATAAAGAACACCTGATTGGATGTGGGTGTGGGTGATTTAGCTGACAGCCAATGAGAGTGAGGGGAGTTGACATGGAGAGAGACTGCTGACTTAAAGAAACAGAATAAATGACTTGACTGAGAATGATGAGAATAATAAAATAAACCTCTGTGCCTCCATGAACTATCGCTTGCACTGGATTTAGCAATCATATAGTTACTTTAGATCTGTACCTCTGAGAATCTACAAATGTAACAAAAATGACTATTTGCACACAGAGTACAGTACACTCTCAGAGTTATGGTGGATTTATGACACAAAGGCATATCAATATGGGTCCTTAAATCTCTTTTGAGAGCCACTACTGTGCTGAACTATGTTCAGTGTGACTCCTTACTTATTAGGGTGGTAGACAATCTGAGTTTGATCCTTGTTGTTGTGGGATTCCTTAGTCTTTGCTTTCTGTATCACCCGGACTTTCTTTTTCCTCTGAACAAAAAGAAAAACACAACAGTCAGCAATTTTACTACAGAGGGATGTTCATGAAGGATACTATTGTCTGGTTACAGTCTGTCACTGTGATAAACTCAAGTGATGATGACACTGGAATAGAACAGACATGCAGTGTTGTCTTGAAGGAATTGCTACATTTTCAGTATTTGGGTTTAAGATGTCTTTGTCGTCGCCTTTATGCATTTAATGATAGGACAGTAAGTAGACTGTAGACAGTGTTTAGGAAATTGGGAGAGAAATGTGGATGATATGCAGCAAAGGTCATTAAGAACCCGCAACATCCTGTCAAGTTGGCATTGCACGAAAAGTGCATGAGGAGTGTTGGGCACATGACTGGTTGCTAAGTACCTGAAATTCAAAATTACATTGTAGTAATTGACACCCAGAAAAAGAAAATCTCACTGGGTGTATAGTTTTTTTTTGTTTTTTTTTTAGCAAGCTGAATTTGTATTATGCAACATTATATGCATATTAGCTATTTGAACTAAGATGTGTGACATTTATTGATTCCCATGAGTCAACAAAGTGTGTCTTTAGTTAGGGTTTCCAATAAGAGAACCATGTTCATACCTGTATGAAAGCTTTGCATCAAAATCACATGGAAATGAAAGAGGAGCTCATTTGAATATTATTTGTATAGAGCAAGCAGTGAACAGGAAGTAGAAGGAAAGTGACAGAGGACTAGTAACATGGTAATAGATCTACAGTATAGTACTGACCTTCCTTTTAAAAGTCCTTATGATGGACTTATGAAGTCGTCTCTTCTTTTTAGGCTGTTTGGCAGCAATACCACTGTTTCCATCCTAACAATAAAACGATCAAACATGCAATGTCATTCTTAAAAGGTGTGATTTATCTATTGCTACTCACTTACTCAGTCATTTTAATCTCCTGTCTTCTGTATTATTTATTTGAAAAGTTGTATTGTCGTAATCCACTTGTTGTATTTAACAAAAACAACCATCCCTGCCTCTCTGTCTGTCTGTCTGTCAGTTGGGTACTGTTCAAACAAATGTACAATACAAAAACTGCTACGAGGTTAAAATCAGAAAAAGACTTGTTTATAACAGGGCCCACCATTTTCAATTATATAGCGGTCCCGACGTGCCTACCTGAATGTCTTCATCTTCTTCACTGTCCTCATCTCCGGTCTCTTCGTCCGACACGTCACCTTCCTCTGCATTTGGATCAAGGTTTGCGGGGAGCTTTTTAGCCTGAAACATACGTAATAGCCAAGCATTAATTAACATGAGCACAAGAGTAACAGAGGACAGACAAACTGTAGCAGGGCCACAGGTAGGAGTGGCTGCCTACATACAGAACAAGAAATGACGCATCATTTAATTGGAAGCAGCTGCATTAATTCTGCAGAAATGTTCTATGAAATGTAAATGTAAATACCTTAAAAAACGAGGAAGTGAACGGGACGTGGTCATACCTACTACCAAATAGTAATGAAATGAAATGTAGCTCTGACCAGAGCCATAGAGAGGATATAGCAAATCAGAAGCCATGACGTTGCCAAGAGACCATATAGCCAATCAGATAGCCGGTACAAAAACCATCCCAAGTCTCAGAGGTCGGCTCTGCCATGTGTGTATAGACAGAGTTATGACATCTCCGTTGACTTCCATGGAAAGGTGTAATGGTGGCTGCTTGAAAACAAAGCATTTCCAATTCCAGTTTGTCACCCCTCAATGTCACAACCGTTTACACACACTCCCCTCTTACACACTCTCCCCGAGTCTAGTTACTAGGCAGCCTGCAGCTGCCATAAATGAAGACGTCAATTGGAACCAAACCTGAGTATTTTAATAGTGATGTAATGGAAGAGCCATTTTTAGTTTTTAAAGAACCATTTAACAGAGGACGGTTAGGCATTTAATGAACAGACACTGTTTATTGTTGTTATTATTATTATTATTATTATGAAATTATTAATTAAATTCATTATGAACCACTTCAGTTTCCCTCTAAACTAAATCTCTCTCTAAAAACGTTGCAAGTGATGCATTGTATGCAAGCTTGTACATGTAGATCTGCTATTTTTTAGTTTTTGCCTTCTAAAACATGTAGGATACAGGACTTGAGTGCAATGTCGAAAAAGCTTCTAATTGTTAAAACCATAGGAACATAACATGGTTCATAAATGAATAGCTTTCACATGAATTTAAACATGAATTTAAGGACTTATATTTTATTGTGTGTACTGGAAAACTGAAACCTTGATTAGAACTTTTCCCTTCAGGATCTCCGGGGATGGCAGCTTCCGGGGTTCAATGTTGACATGGGAAAGGTCCACTTTGTCTTGAAGCACCTCAATGATATACTGGGCCATCTTTTTCTGCTGAGGCACACTGCAGTGGTTCTCTATGGATATGATCACTGGATACCTGAGGAGAGCACAGAAGGGCCAGTGGTAGGAGAAGTACAAAGATTTTGAGTAAAAACCCTGCAACCCTGCAAAACAGCACATTTCCAAGTCAACCAAGTAAGAAGAAATACACTCACGGTGAATTTGTGAAGGCATATCTGTTAATCGTTTCAATGACATCTTTGAAAAGAATCTTTGATGTCAAGGTGTAACCATGGTGTATAATGGGTTCGCCATCTGCTCCATCCCAGCAGTCAACTAGAAAATACAAGAAAGAAAGAATGTTTCTGTACCATTATGTGAGGTAAACCAAGGAGTGTAGTGTGAGTATTCAGTCCTCCTTGATCCAAAAGTTTAGATGTGATACATTTTAATTAACGGTACTGCTGTAATGCTGTAATGCTCTCTACTCCAGTCACAGTAAAAGCTCATTACATCTCCTGAAATAATTTGGTACTTAAAGGAGAATTCCACCCCAGAAGTCTTTACTACCTTAATTTGCTTTTTTTTCTTCTTCAAAAAAGTGCCCCAGTTGATATAAACTGTGAGCCACACCCCACCTTTTGAGACAGCTGAACCAAAAGTGATAGTGAAAGTGTGAATGTAAATTTGAACAACATCCTATAGCCCCATTCTAAGCTGATGTTGAGGTAACAGAAACAGGTAATAAAGGTAAGAAATCCTTCTGGGGTGGAAGTCAGACTTATTACAGGTACAAGGAGATATGCAAATATAACCCAAATTTAACTACACTACCCTGGCTGCCATGAATTGATTTTAAGATTGTATAAGTAACTTCTCTTCACCATCTGGCATGTATACCTAAAGGAACTGCTAAAGCCCCCTTCAGAATAGAATAGCCTGTCAGAGGACCTCAGATTATCTTGCTCACCAACCAGTTTTAAAACTCAAAAACAAAACAAAACAAAAAGCCAGTGCAGCTACTCTCACAGCAAAGGCAATATACAGCACACAGTTTCATTCAAGTTGGATCCTTACCCTCTACACACCGGCAGCCAGCCTGCAGGGCGTATGCATACATATCAGCCCTGGACTCTGACATTAGCTGGTCTCCTGTCAGGTAGGTGTTGTGAGATGAGTTTATGTAGTAGTTGCTTAAGGGCTGACTCATGTCCTGATTCACCTGGTTGTGAACGGGGTTGAATACGTCTCCTGCAGGACTCCGCATGTACTTTGTAAATCCTAAAAGAAGGAGGTTCAAAAGAAAGTTTTCAGTTGATTGTCATTGGGGTTATTAATTTTTATACCGTACTGTATATAGCGGGACAAAAATCTATTTTTTTTATGTAAATAATCTCTCCTCACCATCAATGCCCAGCACCATGCGTTGAAGGTTCTCCGGGCAGGGCTCAAAATGTGCAACTATCTCAACAAGATGTTCTCTGCTTATCCCTCTCATCTGTGAAATGAAACCAAAAATCAAAAAGTCAAAAACAGCAATTCTTCTACTTAAGGGTCCACTTGGCTTACCAACTATCCATCATTTAGCTGGGGACCACCTGAAATCCTCTCAGAGACCACTGGTAGTCCCTGGACTACTGGTTGAAAACCACTGTTCTAAAACAATGCAACTATGGAGGGGAAAGGAGGTCGCCAAGTACAGACCACTGCGGGATACGTTGTCAAACAAGTACAATATAGTGGTCAGTGTGCAAAATAGCAAAATGGACAGTAATCTGCTTTCATCCACCTTTTGTTCATTTTCCAGAAAACGGGCGAGGTCATTGAGATCCAGGACCTCTTTCTGGTTGCTGTAGGAGAGCAGTATGAGGTAGAGGTCCCTGCGCATGGAGATCATCTTATAGAAACAACAGAACTCCTCGAATCCCAGTGATCCCTGGTTCTCATCAGTGTCTGCTTCCTGCGGATGGAGACAAATAAAGCCTTTCACAAGCAGGAAATGAATGACTCAGTTTGTATACAGCTTGTGCCATATTTCAGAGCTTAAATACAGAATACCTTAGGGATAAATCTAGTATATCAGCAGCACTGACGTGCAATGACAGAACCGAGTCACTGAACTTGTGCAATATTGCTGTGCAACCAAAGCCATCTGTTCACTGGTAGCCATATGGTAGTCCTGTAGCGTTCTGCTGGCACAGAACACTGGCACTGTTGAAATTTCTCTGTTATTACTGGTTCTGTCTCTGTCAACCGTGTCACCCTTTTCGTCTCCGTCTCTGTCTCTCTTGGACTTTATGTACTGTACTGTACATGTGACCTGAAGATTCGACAATGACAAACCGATGTGGTGCAGAACGACAACAGAAGCTTGATTTTGAGTCTGAGGTCCAGAGTTCAACTTAATCTTACCTTACCTTGATATCTACAGTCAACACCTTGGTAAATATTGTAGGGAACAAAAAGCAGTGGTGTAAAGTAGCTGTATTTAGGCACAATCAATCGATCAATCAATCAATCAATCAATCAATACTTTTAAGATTTTTACCCCACAGTATTAGACCTATTACTGTGTAAGTCCAAAATCAGATATACTCCTTGTAGATCAGCTATCAGCTTATACTGTACAGTATAAATGGGAATCAGGACACACCCTGGAACCACCTCAAGGACCCCTGGGGCCCCCCGGACACCCACTTTTAGAACCACCAACTCAATTCATTTATGGTATATGGTCTAACGTACCTGAAACATCTCTCTGACTTTCTGTTTGGGCAAATTGACGTTGAGTTTGTGCAGCAGCTGATGAACTTCTGATATACTTAGAGTGCCATCCCCGTTTTTGTCAGCCTCTGAGAATGTCTGCTGCAACCATGTGTCTTCAGAGTCAAGGATTCATGGGTATATGATTTGTCTGTACTCTCTGCCTCTGGTCAAAAATCCACTCTGAGCTGCGCCATTGAATCTGTTCTGGCAAGCAGAACAGTGCTATGGTCTTCTCTTGAATTTGCCTCTGGTGGCAAATGGAAACAAACAGCAGAGGGTGCTGTCTTTTCCTGTTTTTGCTGGTGTGTTTCCATTTCCTTCTGGGAAAGGTAAACAATAGGCTATGGTTGATTTATTTTTATTTTTTTATAATCACAATTAAATAACAAAATGTATGCTAGCCAGCCATTAAACCTGGCTAGCATCTTTTGAGTGGATTTGTCAAAATGTGTATGAGTATTTACATGGAAATGAGCTTTTTTGATGCTGAATCATAGACTCCAGGAATGATAGAACAAAGGATATTGGTCACGTTTGCGTTGCCTGCGGGTGAAGCTGTCCTCATCACTGATGCCAGCCATGAGGTACTTCAGCCCAGTGATCCAGGTCCGGGCCTCCTCTCCACTGCCAGAAACCAGGTTGAGAGATTGCAGATGGCTGCCATGGTAGATACTGAAACAGCAGTTGGGGTCGAAGCGGTTCTCTGCATAGCGCTGGAATATCTCTGACTTCTTCCCCTCGCACACTTCATGGATGGAGTCGATCATTACTGAATAATGTATAAATATATAAAATAGCGAGTGACATAACTCTGTTTACAAAACTCTGTACCCCCTTCAACTGTATATAGTTTTCCTAATTTTCAATTTTTATTGTATTGTATTTTGGACACTTGCTTTGGCAAAGTAGATGTTTTTTTTTCTTATGCCAATAAAGCTCCTTTGAATTGATATTTCAGATATCACTGTAGCAGATCTATAACCTAATTAAATCAACTGATGTGGACAAAGAGGGCTCAGGAGACAATAGAACAGAAACAGAACAGCTGTATTGGGGATCCCTGACCTTGTGTCCCTGAGACTGTGTGACTGAATTAGATCCATGCTTCTCTTCTGAGTGATCCCCACCCCTAATTGTTATTTGGTCTGACTTGTGCAAGCAGTAATTGGTTACTGGTTCTTCCTCGTGGGGACCATTATTTTGAGTTCAGTGGGTTTATGACAGAGGCCGGATCAAACAAAAACATTCCCTGTAACTGGTAACTATGTCATTGTATTATGACTCACTTTTAGCTTTATCGTGTTTCCTTGAGGGCCGCCAACGAATGCAGGATTTGTGTTCATCCAGGTAGAAGAAGCGCACCAAGCCTTTTTTCTTCCCTTTCAGTTTGGTCATCTGTGAGCCATTCTGCATCATATACATGCATCTCTCCACTGCAAGGAAAGACAAGTTAACTCATATAGCTGCATGAGCACAGTTCACTACTACAAGGAGCTTGCAAGTGCTTTGCACAAAACATCAAGACTTGAGGTAAACCTGTGGTTTGGAAACGTAAGGTTCCAGGTTATATCCCCAGCTCAGCCAGTGTTAGTGTCAAAGTCTTTAATACCCTATGAAATAGGAAATAATAGGCTCAAATAAAAGTGCAGCACAAGAAATTAATGGATGAAATGAGTTTATAAAGTGTGTGATGGTACAGACTACTGCTCTTCATTCTAATGACAAACACAGATTCTTATGAAACATGACAGTTACGTTATCATGTCAGACATGCATTTGGGGGTGAGAGAGGGTTAATGTTAGTTTTAGACAGGATTTCAATCTGATATACAGTACATAGAGTATACAGTATTCTTATTCTGGGGGCACAACAAAACCTGCAATTAACAAATAATTCCAGGACAAACAAAAAAAGCACACGCTTTTCTGTTTGTCCTGGAATTATTTGTTAATTGCAGGTTTTGTTGTGTAGTTTATGAGAGTGAGATCAGGTGTGTTTGTAATCTGAAGCTCAAAGCCACGTGATGCACTGTGGTACATCACTCAGCCTAATCCTAAAGGATTGTCTACTGTCCATATGGCCATTAGCTACTCACACTTCCCTGTATTTCCATTATCATACTCTGCAACACAACATCATTGCCTTATAACGAAGGGAACAAACACCCAGTTCTTTCGATACTGAATGGGGAAAACCATTTGGTCTCCTGCTAAAGCAATAATGTTGTTCTTAAAATTCAGTGGTTGTGGGCTCCATGGACGCTAACAGACCCTTTCTAAATGGACAGCCAGGTCTGTAACATACAGACAGGTCTGTAACTCTGAGATTATACAAAAGGAACCATTTGTTGCATTTGTATACTCTCAGAGCTATGGCGGTCATTGAAATGTAATAGTTAGAGAACCACTGCAAAATATTCAAAGTGGCAAAACTCCAATGAGTGCTCTCTCACCAATCTGACCCAGTCTCCATTTAGGCTGAGCCACCACACTACCACCGATCCAGAAGAACTCCTCTGCGAGTCTGGAGATGGAGGCCTTCTGCCACTGCTTCGGGGATGACATGATGGACGCGCTAGGAGGATGTAGGGGGCTCGAGCCCCGCCTGGAAGGAGACGGGGAGAGCATCCCGGGTGACAGAGAGCCCAAAGACTGGAACGTAGCTTTTACTGCAGGCGTCAAGGAGGCCGGCACTGGTGGGCTGGGGGTGCCAGCTGCCCCGGGAGAAAGTGGAGCCATAGCTGGGATGCTGTTCATTCCTGCGCTGTGGATTTGGGGTTCCTGCTGCCGTCCTCTTCACATGGTATCACCCTGCCATCTGTGGCCCCCCACAGACGGCTGGGAGCTTCAGTAGAACCGGTGCTGTGCCCCGCTCGTAAACCTCAGCATGTCTCATGTTTTCCTATGGGCCACACTTTATTGTGCCAGCATCTTTGGTACCCACAGCCCATAGTACTCCAGGCTGCTGGTTTCACGCCGCCATTGGACCCGAGCAGTGGTGCCTTCCTTGGAAGAGGAGCAATGTGCAACACGTGTCAGCTATACTAAAGCTTCCTCAAGCACTATAGCCTAATCCTACAGTAGAAGGAGGCAACAGCATTGCTTTCACAGGGGGATTTTCACCTGCACAACCAATAAGCATCTGCAGACAAGTGAATAGTGTAAGACAGCTTTCGTGGTTCTCAAACTAGGGTTCTGGGCCCCAGGGCCCCAAGTCCTTGGGATTGGTCTCAGCCAGTGGATCCCCTATACTTAGATAATACAGCTTTATAGTGTAATATACAAAATATCAATCAAAATATAATCAACTTACCTACGCTAACCCTTTGTATATTCATTTCAAAACAATTTGTATGGAATTTGAAATACTTTGAAATACTATTCTTAAAACATTTAACAACACTAATCTTTGGATCCCCAAAGATTAGTGTTGTTAAAATGTTTTAAGAATAGTATTCCACCGGCGATCTGAGGCCAAATATATACCGGTAGACTATAATTATATCAGGGTGGGCATTTCTATAGCTCTGCAATTATCATAACGATATATTATGTATTGCAAGCAGCATAGGTAATTTCAATAAAGTTTATGATCAATAAAGTACAAATTAAACAAAGGGGAACAGTATGCACATGCCCGAGGTGGGGTTGGCGAAACGGCCTCCCCTAGGGTAGGTACCGCCACCAATTACATGCAGTAATCCTGAGAGTCTAAACTGCCTCCCCCTGGGCCTGGCAAGCCGGGGCACCTGATGGAGGGGAAAGGAACTGACCGGAATAACATGTGCCTTCCACACAAGCCAAGTTGTGCAGCTGGAGAAACTCTTCCCTGTCAGGGGAAAAGAAAGAAGCATTACGAAAATAAAGAGAAAAGTCCGCACACAGCGTCTTATTGCATCAAAATACCGACACGTACGTTCACTCAGCTCATGTCCAGAGAACCCGACAGAAACTAAAGAGCTCTTCTTAAACGAGTTCCTCGACACAGAACCTGAAGCGTCCCTGCACTCCTTGTTTGTTGAGACAGATGTGTACTCCTTGTTTGATGAGACAGAAGGGTTCCGTAACAACTTTTTCAGGCAGGTGATGTTGGGAGCCCTGTGAGCCCTCCCTATGGGACTGTTACGCCATGCGGATACACAACCCGCCACCAGAGGGAGCAGAGGTGTTATAGAAAGGCACAGTCAGTGTCATGTAGATGTGTGGACTGTGCAGACATCTAGGTGTCTTGTCAAACTGTCATACACGCAAAAGACAAACAAAACAAAAACATTTTGATTTTATTAATATATATATATATTGGTCATGTGCCACCAAATGAATGAACAGTTATTAAGACAATTAAGTGGCCCCTATAAAATGAATCCCCCACTCACACCCTTTCCCCTTCATGGTATATGCTTCTTTACCCTTTTTACCTTCAAGTTTTCCTGTTTTCTTTGGATATAGACTACAGAAGTTTAATATTTGTAAATTCTACAACAAATCTTTATGAATGATGAATTGAACAAGAAGGTATATTTGTGGATATTGTATAATGTATATGTTTTTAAATCTTATGATGACTTGAACAACAATGTATATTTGTGGATATTGTATAATGTATATGTATATGAATCTTAAAATGACTTGAACAAGAATGTATAGGCTATTTGTGGATATGTGTATTTGTATAATAAATCTCATTATGATTTGAACAACAGTGTATATTTGTGTATATTGTATATGTATATTTGTATAATAAATCTTATGAATTGAACAAGATGGATCACATTGTAAACAAGTGTAATGCTTTATTTGGTAAACCACTCACAGTTAAGTTTTTTTGTTGAGTTGGGCTTGAAATGTACTGTAGTAGAAGTGAAAAAGTGAAATAAGTGAAAAAGTGAAATAATAAGTAAAATACAAATCCTCAGAATCTGTACTTGAGTACAGTACTTAAGTTCAAGTGAAGTGTGCAAGTTATGCAGGTGTGTGCAAGTTATGTACAGTATGTGCAAGTTGACTAATCAGTACACTGATTCCCATTGAGCATTGCTTTATGGGGCGCTCACATTCAACAAGTGTCCCCTAGTGAACATGGCTGAGCATTACACCACATGCCATCACACCAGTCAACAGTGATCTGATACTGTATTTAGTTATTTTATATTTTAGCCCCCCATTTCCTAAGTCTAGGACTTGAACAAGGAACATTTACTGCATGTATAGGAGCACCGAACCAAAATCCTTTAACAACTTTGACAGGTTTCTGTTCTCCTAGTATTTCTGATGTTAGGTTCAAAACATCTTTGAATATACCTTTACAAAATAGTACTCAAGAGGCACATGCACGTACACAGCAGCATAATAGTGTCGATTCCAAAACTGGATTAGAGAAAACACAAGCACACGAGTAAGTCTTGTAGGATTGACTTGATTTTAATGTATATTATACAGGTTTTCTCAAGGAAAAAGAAAACATTGAAACAAGCGGCAAAATGAAACCCCACTTCCAAACCAAAGCTACAACAGCATCACCTAACACAATGCATATTGCTATTACATTGTACCCAAAAAATAGTCAGTGGGGGTATAACATTGATAAGACATAAGTATTTTTTTGCCTAAAATATATGAGAGCATTAAGGTTTAAACCGTAGAAGGTGTGTTATCTATTCTATCTTACTAGAGACCTTAGCTGGGAAACCTGAATAAGGAGCGGGTACAGAGTTCCATCCTTGTTGTTGATGTTTTTGGTTTGTGGTTTCATAGATACCTTTTAATACATCAAACAATAACTCTCTCGCTCTCAAAAAAGGGTAAAAACGTATAATATTTTGTTTGCACATCTATCTCACAGAAACCACTGATGGGTCAAGCTAATGACCAATATCAGTAGATATAGATATCATGATTTTACACTTAGTTCTACGATGATGTTACGGGTCAAATATAGCCGATCTACAACCTAGATCTGCTGTTTCTGGCACACAACAATGTCGTAGAACAGAGCATAAATTAAGCATAACGTCTTTGTTCAAGCTCACCGCACCGTCATCCATTCTAACAAATCCCATCCGTTTGCAATGGTATTCAAAGGGTACAACAATTAAAACAACAATATTTGTGAATCCAAATATAGAGTCTCTTTTTTTGGTTTCAAGTAAGAGCAAAAAATAATATTCAATAATCAGTTTTAAGTCTGAGGCAAGCAAACATATCAACAAATATCTTATTTACATTATAATTGTATTTTCTGTACATCAGAGGGAAAAGTGTGTTAATGTTCACTTTTGTTTCTGAAAAAAATGTCATAGGGAGTAAAATGCACAATGCAATTTTCTTTTCTTTTTTTTAAAAGTGCAATTCCTTTTCTTAAAGTAAAAAAATATATATCCATATTTTGTATACATGTAGAAATGTTGTTCATATAAACAGCATATGTTGATTTAAGAGCCCTAAAACCAGCGACTAAAATGAATTGCTTTCGGTTGATAGGAAGCAAATTAGTATAGAATATAAATTATCTTTTTTTTTTTTTTTACAGTACTCAATAGAAAATCAGAAGTACCGCATTTCCCAAAGGAAAAAAAAAACACTATCAAAGTTCTTCTCTTTTCTATTTTCTAGGATGGCAATATTGGGTTTACCTGCACAAATCTCATTAACATGGACAAGAAGAACATTTTTACCATCTTTCACATGGTTAAATTTGCAAACACACAATTGGAAAAAGTTCACATGTTGAGTGAACAAATTAAGTTGTGTCAGAGGAGTAAAAAGTAACACTTCCGATTAAAATATCTTAAGAGTAAAACAAATGATGGACCTGAAGGCAAGACCACACAATCTCCAATACTTCAGACTCTAGAAAATACAAAAGGTAGACAAGCTGGTATATGTGTGTAAATGTGTGTATAATATGGATTTTTTTATATGCGTGTCGCAAGTGGGATAGCAGAGCTGCACAAGCAACATTTCTTAACCACTTAAGCCCTTTTGGTATTACTATTTATTTTATTTTTTACAAAAAGTGGAAACAGCCAATATACAGCCACACCGTGTCACGATGCGACCACATTATGACCATAAATCACGATTTTCACTAAATTTGATTGATGATTTTCTTAAATATATGTGTGTATAGTATATATATATAGAGAGAGAGAGAGAAAGAGAGAAATGTCAGGGCGCCAGGGTGAAAGTGGTTAAAAAGTACAACTGCAAAAACAATTATAAAAAGCAAGCTGATAATAAAACTACATAGTGGTAAACTGGTGTCCTGTATTTCCAGTGGTTTCTCGTGACACCGTGGAGTGTACCAAGGTTCTGTGGCACCAGCAAGAGTTTCATCGTCTGCAGTCATCTAAAGCCTCTAATGTCGTACTCAACGGCTTCTCAGGTGGAAATTCAGCTGAGCGACAGTCGTGTGACCAAAGTATACATGAGGCTTTACCAAACCAAAACGAGCCTTGCTTCATTTTTTTCTACATATTCAAGTAATGTTATGTCGCTATATTTGCACATCTTAGAATAGCTTATACCAACGTTAAAATCCATGAAAAAGCGTCAGGTCAAGCTGACCGAGGGGCTCTGAAGTCACTTGAAGCGGTGGGTTTGTCACTGCAAAAAAACGTCTCTCATTTTCACGCTCTACAAACATGCTCATACATCATGCTACTTTCCAGTTCATTTAATAAAATCCATATATTATTACAATAATGTCTGTTTTCGAACACGTCGACGGCCCATCTTGCGTAGTCCCTCTATGAAAGCAGACTTCGCCGATAGCATTTAGCTGATTTTCTTTTTCCCCTAACGATGTGCAATTACAGTCCACGACCACACACTTTTTTCTTCTTCTTTTTTTTCCTCTCGAGTCTCTCTTTTTTTTCTTCTTTTTCTCAGTCCAGTCTGAAGTATGTGCAACTTTTAGGATCCATCGTCGTTGTGTTGGTGTGTGCTCTGTCTGTGTGTGGCTGTGTTGTTGGTTTCCAGGGACTGGGAGTCTACCCGGTGCGGGTCTGCGCCGTCCGCCTGCCGGGCCAGCTGGCTCTGCAGGTCTTTGACCACGCTCTCCAGGCTCTGCCGCGCCTCCCTCTCCCGCTGGAGCTCCGACCTCAGCTGCTCGCGGTCGGCCTCGGCCTGCTGCAGCTGCACGTGCAACTCCTCGATCTGCAACACGCAACACACAAACACACACAGTGTCAGCGGTATGTGGGCTACAGTTTTTTTGAACCAATTGATTTAATCAATTATATATATTTTTTATTTTGAATAAATAAAAAACAATATATTTTCACTATTTTGGGCATGTGCGACGTGCGTACTTATAGGCAAACGTTTCGAAAGAACTAAAATAATGAGAATCACGATGGACAGTCTACACAACAATCTTCACAATATTAGCTATAATTATTTCACAAATGTTTGGTGTTGTGAGATGAAGTACAAAACAACCCTTAATAATAAAAAAGGAATAAAAGAGGACAGTAGCGCTGAGTAAGGCTGGGCAATATACAGTCATTTCAAATAATCATTATTCAAAAGTTCTGCCTGAGTATAATTAATGAAGGATTATTTTAAAAAGAAGAGACAAGCATATCAAGTTCACGAGAGTGTACAATGGTAGAATAAGTTAAGTGATAAATCTGAAGCATCTATTGAGTTATTTAACAAAAATGACATGCTGAAAACCACACAATAAAGAAACCCAGCCCTAAGTGTTGAGTCAATCCGGTTGCCACGTGGTAGACAATAAGTGAAAAGGTGTCCCCTCGTACCTGAGAGGAGTACTTGGCTCGAAGACGCTCTGCCTCGCAGCCTTTGTCACAAACTCGTAGCTGTCTCTCCCGCTCCAGCTCCCTCTTTAGCCTCCCACAGGACTCCTCCGTCTCCATCATCTTCCTCTCCCAGTCCGTGCGAAGACGCTCAATCTCCTTGCGCAGGTTGCGCTTGGCCTCGATGGCCTCTCGAAGACGACCTTTCTTAGCAACCTTCACAAACTCCAGTTCCTGCAGGGAACACGCAATAGTTTAACTACTGCTGGGCATGCCATTGTAAGGTGGCGGTGGTGGATCAGGGGTAGCCACTGGATGGTTGCCGCTTCGAACTTTGGCTTCCCAGAGTCAGTGTCGATGTGTCCCTGAGCAAGACACTTAACCACTAATTGCTCCTGATGGTTGTGCCTTGCTTGGTTTCTGCCGCCATCAGTCTATGAATGTGTGTACAGTATGTGAATGGAGGAATGTGACGCAGAATCTATGTAAAAGTGCCTTGGATAAAGGTGCTATAAATGCATCATTTACCATTTAAGCAAAAAGGAACAATAACAATAGTTTAATTTGTGAAGTCCAGCGGTGGAAAGTAACTACCTTAAGTACATTTTCATATGTATGCTGTATGAATAGGAAGAAAAATCGATATTCCCCTATGAGCAAGAACGGTGCAGCACAATGTCTGTTGTTAGGTCATTGTACTGTAAAGCTGTACAGTATAGTAATATGTGTTAGGCCTTGTGTACACTAGTAATGTGTGTTAGATCATTGTGTACAGTAGTAACGTGTTTTAGGTCATTGTGTAGTACCTGCTGAAGGCTCCGTTTGGCCTGCAGGGCCAGCGCCAGCCTCTCCTCCTGCTTCACCCTCATCCTGACGATCTCCTGCAGGAGCTTCTCTCTGGCCTCCCTGCTGTCCAGGGCTCCTCCCTGCAGCATCTGGCCCAGGGAGTCCAGCTCTGGGCAGGGGGTCCCCGGCATCCAGCCGGGGACCCCCTCCTGCTGCAGCACGGGCCTGCAGGGTCCGCTCTGTGCAGGGGCCAGTGTACGGGACACGCTGCTGGGACAGGCTGTGGCCAGCAAAGCTGGCACTGAGTCTGGAAGACCATGGAGAGAAGGGGAGCAGCGTTAGTGTCGTCAGAGCTATGACCGAAAATTATAAAAGGTGTTGATCGACTATCTTTTTTTCCACAGACAAAAAACAAACAAAACCTAAATTAAATGATGATGTCTAAAACTAAGACCAAATATATTGACAATATTGACAATTTTGCCCAACAAATGAAAAGTAGACAAACATGTTAGGGAGGGACAGACTAGAAGTCAATTAAGACTAATATGAAAAGTCATTTTTTGTTGGTTTGAGGGTTCCACCCAGAATAACCAGTGGTTACTACATTTCAGAAGGTTATTCTGAAGTACAGTACTTTTCCAACCGTGTGCCATAATAGTCAAGAATTACAGAACCTTTCAGATGGGGGATGGATACACACACGCACGGAATCAGCTCTTAAGAATACACAGACTTTGGGGTGCCACATAAGACGGGCACTACCCTGACAGTGTGTCGCGTGTTCGAGTCCCATTCATGCCGACCTTTGCTGAATGTCTCCCCCTTTCTCTCTGTCCCTCTTTCCTGTCTATCTTCAGTGTAACTATGAATAAAGGCACAAAAGCCAAAAATAAAAAAATAAAATAAAAAAGAATACACAGACTTTTACAATTTAATGTATTTCAATGACTAATGTTTTGATACATGGCGTGTCTTCATCAGAGTTGAGCCATGCGATGAAAGGCCTTTAATCAAATAACACGACTGGCTTCTATCCGTGTACTAGAGCGTGTGAAACGTCTCCCTTCAGCTGTTAGTAATGTGTTCTCTAAGGAGCACTCAAACAGCACAGCTATGGAATTGCTGCTGCCACAACAACACAGACATGGCATACTTCCTCCAATATCCCTTAATTATGCATTGTGCAATAAAAATATACTCTATACTTTCAACAACATAGAGATAAGAATGGTAAAAAATGTGTATAAATCTTAGAAAAAGGTGCAACGTTGCCAGAAAAGCAAAGTTGGCACACGCCCATTTCTAGTGTACTACTGAAATCGGACACCAGATGGCGAAACTGCACAGGAATCTCTCTGCTCTAGTCTCCACTATGTCTCTCACAGACTCATTTTTCCATGATGGAAAAAAGCCCTGTATTCAAAACTTAAGAGATTTTGTCGAGTAGTGTATTGGCCTTTTGGACTATATTTGTATAATGCTATATTCTTCAGAGCTCCCAGTGTGCAATAACTCACGATCATCGCAGTCATCCACGTCGATCTCTCCATCTGTGTCCGTTTCCTCGACACCGTTGGTCGCATTTGGGAGGGTGGATTTTGGTGCAGACTGCGAGTCTCCATTATGCAAGGCCTGTGGTGGCCTGGAGCTGCCGGTGGGCCCCCTGCCTGGGGCATGGCTGTCCCTGGGGTGGGCCAGGGGAGAGTGCTCCTCTCTGTGGTAGGCCAGGGGAGTCAGGGCCAGGTTGGGGTTGGCCGAGTTCTCTGGAGTCTTGTGGCTGGACCTGTAAAGAACATAATATAATATTCATGGTTTACTTTCTCTATAGAATCAATTGTACTTAACTGTAAAAGTAACAATATAGCAATGTAATACTGTTAAAGCAAACGCCTGGGATTCTATGTAAAAAAAAAATATATATATATAAAATATAAAAATAAAATAATGTAAACAAATCTTTTGAAAATACCACATGCACAAATTACAAAAGTGCTTGTAGGCCATTTTCAAAAGGCCACAAATGTATAGGGCTGAAGTGGGAAATGTATATTTTGTAATAATAATAATCTGAAAACTAAGGTTTTGAAAACTAAGAATTGTAAAGTATTGTTTTTCAGTTCATTGCAATGGAGTAAAGGTATAATATTTGTCTCTGAAAAGTGGTTGAGTAGAAGTCAAAATACATAAAATTGGAAATACTCAACTAAATAAAATAAAAAATACAGCCAAAATGTATTTGGGTACAGTGCTTGAGTGCTGTTCTGGTTCCCAGACTTTGTAGCCCCTGAACCCCGAAAAAGAGATTAGATGTTTGACAAAATAATGACAATAGCAGATTGACAAGCCCAGAATGTGCTGCTTTGTGTCACACTGTGAGCTTGTAGATCAGCTGAGTTTCTAAACTTAGTGTGGCTGCATCTCACCTCTCCGTTTCGTTGTGAACGACAGGACTCTCTTTCTCTGTGGATGGCGTTCTGGGAGACCAGGGACGGAACGCAGAGGGTCTCTGTTTTAACTGGACCTGCTTTAGGTCCTGCTGCAACACAACACGCAGATGGCAAATGTCAGGAAAAAAATACATCTCAGCATGAAACCCTCTAGTATCAATCAAATCGATTCTACAAATGCCTTGTTAATATTATCAGCTTTCAGAAAAAAAAAATGTTATTTCCATGTTCAGCTCCTCCAATGCATGGCTTTCCCAAATGATGCAAGACATCATCTAGCAGATAATACTATAATACTGCCCTCGCTGGGACCCTCACTGCACTGGCGTGATTTTCTGACTGGTTTTCCAACTACATGGTGACATGCATTCAAAGATTTGCACAAGATGCATTTAAAAACAAAATGGTGGTTCAAATCTAAAGTGACACAGATGATGCTTTGCCGGGTTCTAATGGGTTAAATCAGCCGTGACAAGGGGAATCAAAAGACCCCTCTTCGTTTAACTGTCAAGTCATAGATGATCTTAGAAGATAAGATAATTCAAGAAGTCATACACAGTAAGACAACATATTTCAAGAGGTCATACGCTGAACATGAGATAATTGCTTTGGACAAGGACCCCCCCAGCCAGGACCACTCTGACCCCCTGACCTTTACAGCAACTGAATACGGGACTGAAAGGGACACCGCATTACAAACCTTGTTCGCCGACTTTGACAGGGACTGTAACCAATCCGGCTGCTTTTCTTTGTCGGCCGACGGGGAGTGTAATTTGTCCAATTTGGACCTCTTGGCTCGGACCGGGCTGGGAGACTGTGGAGGAGAAGGGGAAAAAAGGAAAAAGAGGATATTTAATTAACTGCGTCCCGCCCAGTTCAGCTCAGGCAGATAATGCCGAACAGCAACAGAAATGACGTATTGGTGTTACACATGAGTGCGGCAGGATATTTTAAGATCCCTCTGTCCCCGCAGCTTCTAAAAAACGCTGCTGAATGAATGCAATTGACATCACTCACCAGCCACCACTGCTATTTGAGGAATTTGTCAACAAGTGACCGATCGGTATACGCTGCACTTACAGTAAGACAGAGGAGTGTCGGAGTGAGAGAGGAGAGGACAGAGGGCGAGAGCTCCACGTCCATTTAAAGGGCTCTGTCTGGGAGTGTGTGTGTGAGCGTGTGCATGTGTGTGTGTGTTTAAGACTGCGTGCACTTGTATTACTATAGAAGCTTGAACGTCCCCACTAGTACAGCAGAATTAGAGACGCGGACATTGCGAGGAGGACCATTTTCTTTTCTCAAAAGTGTGCAGAAATGGGTGAGGAAGATTTTTTAGAGTTATAGGCTTGTTGGGGCTGGAGAGAGGACTTAGAGGCCTTTAGAAGACAGATTTAGAGACTACGACATTTCCCTATTTCATACCAAATTGTGTGGCATAACTAACTTACACTGTCACACCGAGAGTACAAGCTCACAACTTGTGTTTGTAAATTGGCCATTTTCCCGCCCTTTTTTTTGCTATTTTTGGCCATTTGCTGAACTTTGGTTTGTCCTCACAGGTTATAGTAATACAAACGTGTGTGTGCGTGTGTGTGTGTGTGTGTGTTCGTGTGTGTGTGTGTCTGTCTCGGGCTCTGAGCTGAGCAGACACCCAGGCTGGTCTGGCTGGCAGCCAGCCGGGAAGGCATCATTGTGCCCTGCCAGGCAGGGGGAGGGAGGGGAGAGGAGAAGAGAGGAGAGGAAGGAGAGGAGGAGGAGGAGGCGGCGTCATCAGGTGGAGCAGATCAACTCCCTAAAACCACAGACATACTGGAGAGGAGAGAGAGAGAGAGAGAGAGAGAGAGAGAGAGAGAGAGAGAGAGAGAGAGAGAGAGAGACAGAGCGATAGGACAGGCTAAATGAGTGATGAGATCGGCTACCATTGATCCATACGACATAGTGAGTAGCAGCAATGCGTGTGTGCTTGAACACTTAGATTGCCTATTGTACCAGACGCATCAGGCCTGACTGGCAACCAGGGTGCACCTGATTCCACTTCAGCACACGATGCTGTCCAAAACAAATGTCCCTCCCTGTATGGTAGTAGTTGCTAGACGTCGACTCGGCCTCTTAAAACACCAGCATCCGTCTGAATTCTGGGGAAAACCTTCACAGGAAACAGCACATCGACCGGCTCACAGCAATGCGCCGTGCCGATCGCTCGAAAGCTCATTATCAACCCAAAGAAAAAAGGTGGATGCGATACATGAGGTTGCTCTTCGCAATTTGGGCAATTTTCAGTTATTTTCTACAATCTTCTGCAATTTTCCACAGTTATTTGCAGCAAGCGGCACGCAGTGGTGCAGCAAAGTCTAATCTAGCCAATATAGCCTTGCTCCCTGCCTCCATCTCTCTGAGTGAACCAGACTGCCAAGAAAGAAATGCAGTTTTTTTAGATGAGTGTGTGTGTGTGTGTGTGTGTGTGTGTGTGTGTGTGTGTGTGTGTGTGTGTGTGTGTGTGTGTGTGTGTGTGTGTGTGTGTATGCGGTCTGTGCATTGGTATTTGTAAATAGATTATGCATGCGCGTGCGCGTGCGTGTGTGTGTGTGTGTTGCATGCGCATATTTGTGCATTTCTTTTCTTTTATCAGTGTTTCTCACACAATGTTTGCACAGTACATTGTGTGTGTCCAAGGCCTGTCACAATTATTACATAACCACCTAATTGCAATTACCGGCGTAATAATAGTTACTGACAGTTATTTTAATAATAATAATGTTGACAAATTTCAAAATTTTAGCACATCTGCAAGCTCAAACATGTTGTACATGTTTGTTATTGTAATGTTTTAGTAGTAGTAGTAGTAGTCGTAGTCGAAGCTGCTATTTTCAAAAGATTTGTAATGTTTCATTTTAATATCACCATTGTTATTTGTTCAATCTGCTATTTTCTAAAGAGTTGCATACATTAGAGAACTTGTGAAGAGGGACATGTTGCATGAATGAGAAAATTTCTCTCTTTTGATATCTTGAGTACATTTAGATAAACGTTTTATACTTTTAATCAACTAAAACAAAGTGTGATTCCTAGTATTAGTAGTACTTTTCCTCCCCCTCCACTGGATAAGGACCTCCGCAGGTCTGTACGTGTCAGACAGAGAGGATATGTTTACCTAGGTGGTGGCTGAGGACCGGCACAGACCTGTCTGCTCCACAATGACAATCTGCCCGCAGCAATGATTAATGACTACCATGATCTACTACTACAACTACTACCACCTCAATACACCTGCATTACTCACCGCGTTACGTCTTTATGGACATCCACTAAAGCGCTTCAATGGGAAAACACTATAGCTGCTGCTGCTGGGCACTACTAGTGTGCATATGTACATGCATGCGTGGGAGCTTGTATTAGTAATATGCTTTGAAGGACCCAACGTCCTCACAAGTGTTGCAAAGTGTGTGTGTGTGTGTGTGTGTGTGTGTGTGTGTGTGTGTGTGTGTGTGTGTGTGTGTGTGTGTGTGTGTGTGCGTGCGCGCGCGCGCGTCAGTGCATGCACACAGCCAGTCAGCCACACACTCACATGTGTGTGCATGAAAGCTTAATCACCACACAGTGTAATCACCTCAAGGTGCAAATGAATGATAAATGGTATTTAGTTGTGAGTGACAGACCAGGGTGGTTATGATTCATGTCTCGCAGTTTACATTGTCTCAGTCACACTTAGTGTCTTTCTGTGTGTGTGTGTGTGTGTGCGCGTGTGTGTGTGTGTGTTTACATTTGAATGTGTACGGATAGACTTGTGTGTCCTCCCTTCAGGCTGGCGCTGTAGCCAATTAGAATTGTCTTCTCTGTCGGGTGGAAACCTCATTATGTACAACACTTTTCAGGATTGAAATGAAATACGTTTAGAGCCATGCTATGTTTAGAATGCTTTTGTGTGTGACGCACGCTGTAGTAGTAATAAGCAGTATAGGTGATAATTTCTGAAAACTGGTTAAAATATGGACATAAGAGGACATTATGTCCAACACTGCTACTATTCAGAATTCAAGCAGATCTACAAACTCAACTGCGTACCATTGAGGTGTAGATCTGCTACTTTTGCTATTGTTGTGTGACACTGTGTAGAGTAATAACATAGGCCATACATTCACAGGGGAAAGAAAAAAGTTGAAATATGGTAGAGATTTCTGTCTGACAGTGACATATGTACAAACAAATGTTTCTTGCTGGTTAGTGGATTAACTGGTACTAAATGTGGGTTTTCTGGATATACAGCAGTGGTTCTCAGGCTTTCCAGCTTTTGTTTTTTTACCCCAAAAGAAGTGAGATGTTTTCTGGGGCCCCTATCGCGAAAATACGTACTACCTCATACAGTACGTCAGACGTCACCCATACAAATGGGTCCAAATGGACCCAGTGTTTAGGAACCAGTGTACTGTACTGCAAAATTTCAGGAGGGGGAAACTGAGAAATGTTTCCCCGGGTCTCCTATCCATCCAGCAACAAGCTGCAAAACACGGGACGGGACGTGGCAGGGAAGGCTCTATACAGTATAATCACACAGGCGGCGGCGCTTCAGTGCCGTCGCACTCCATTATGTGACATGTCTGTGGTTGTCTGAGATGAGACGATGCACTCATCGCCGCGTCTCTTCACTGACTCATATAATGTCTCCTATATACCTGTCTAACCGGTAAACACCTTATACTCATTCACACACAGGAGGACAGGCCCACGCACATGTGAGTGAGTAAGTGCACGGGCGTGTGCATGCCCACACACACAGACACACACACTCTCTCCCTCTCTCTCACACACACACACACGCATGCACATACAGCTTCCTCTATAGGTCTGTTTTTTTTTTTTTCGCCCAATGAAAAATGAATGTCTTACTTTGACATACAAGAGTGTCGCACAAAAACAGCGCATCTACTAACCGCAAACATGTTGCATTAGAACAGGTTGTGGGCTTGTAGAGCGGCTATATTCACTATTTTATTTAAAATAATAATACACACACACTGTATATATATATATATATATATATATATATATATATATATATATATATATATATATATATATATATATATATATATATATATATATATATATATATGCATATGCTATAGGCACAATATACACACACAGCAGCCTATAGTGTGCAGTTCATTTGAATTGTCACACGTGATCGATCTCGTCATCAGTGCTCCAGCGGACGCCTCAGTCCTGGGGTGACTCGACCCCCTTCACCTGCCCTGCCGCCGCCCGTCATACACACACACGCACGCACGCACACACACACACACACACACACACGCACGTGCACAAGGCCAGTGGTTTTCTAAGAAACTGCTGGCCTGGTGTAATCAGAGTCTGTAATTACCGAACACAACTGTTGTTTTTCCCGACAAAAGGATGTCTGTCTGTCTGGTACTATTTCTACCCTGAGGTTTTCAGCATGCTCCAGGAAGGCCTGGGAGTGCTAGACATAATAAGAGTCAGAAAACAGACACTCCCTAGACACCACAAGGGACCTGCTGGCTAAATCTGACACTGATCTCACAGGGAGACGAGCCACACGGGCTTTACTCACCCACCACATCATAGACATAGCACGGCCACGCAGTCATAACAGCATGGGCCTGAACGCACGGCCCGCACCCGGCTGGCAGGACCCCCCCACCCCAACAGACACACACACACACAATGTCAATATTCTATTGACATTTTTTACCCAATAAAGACCTGAGGCCAACTCTGCTGAAAATTCCTTGTAAAAAAAAAAAAAAAAAAAACATCAAACCCTTTTCTGCTTTCAAGGACCTTCCAACATGGTTGTAGAATGCCCTTCTGCAACACGTTTTCAGGACATGACGGTGGACCCCCAGAAGAAAAAAAGATGTGTGTTCATGTTCGAAAAATAGCAGATGCACAAGCTTGTGCGAACCGACGGTGAAAGAAGAGCGAGACCAAAAGTTAATCAGAAGAAGCGACGCTGTTGTTGTGTGCAATATACAGTATATAAATATAAATAGCTTTAAACCGTATTTATTCCGTACACGGCTGAGTGGGGGGTCTCACAGGGATATACAGTACACTAGGCTACACCATACCAGAAACATGCAAAATATTGCCCTACTGCAGTGCAAACCCACTAGATCTGCTTGTAGATCTGCTATTTTCGACACCCTGAATAGTAGGTATAGTTGATGTGGTTAAGAATGAGGGGGGAGAGAGAGAGAGAGAGAAGGAGACTTCCTCTCTGGGAGTTTGCTTTGGCCAGGGCCCCTGTGGGAACTGAAGTCCTGAGTGGGAAGGAGGGGGGGGGGGGGTTTGGAGGACGGACGAAGGGAAGGGGACCACAGAGGAAGCACTGAAACTGAAGGAATGTCTACTTGAAGGCCAAGTACAGCCTCCTCTTTAAGGCTCCATTCAAGCATTGCCCTTTTCAACCGGCTATTGTATGATATTTCTTTTGACGAGCAATAATGAGGCGACCGTTTTCAAAGAGAAACCTGTAGGGCTAAGCTAGGGTCTAATAGCGGGCCCGGGCGAAAGCAGACATGCTTTATCTTTTAATTACTCTTATATAATGGAACGGGGTAATGCTAAAGGATAAGCCCTCCAACCGCTTTCATGGTGGCCCTGGTTAAGAGAATCACATGGAGGGGGGTTGGTGTGTGTGTGTGTGTGTGTGTGTGTGTGGGGGGGGGGGGGGGGGGGGGGTGTGTGTGTGTGGGGGGGGGTGATCTCGCAATACCACACTGCAGACATATCGATATCTGTTTTCCCGATGAGCCAGAACATCTCTGACCTGCCGTTTGTCCCATTTTTCTATGCTAATTGGAGCGTGATGGTGGTGGATGGAAATGTTATTTCAACTTTCAGCATAATCAAGCTAATCAACTGCCAATTGTTTATTGACTGCTGGTGGGACAACTCCTCTGGCTGGTCAACCAGTTGGCCGGACAAGGTCTATACGCAAATAAATACTCAAATTATTATTCAGGAATTGTCAATAATGAATTATACACATGGATGCAGTGTAATGACTGGCATATGTACTTGGATTCTGTCCACCAATGTGGTTAACTCCAGAGAATGTAACTGCAAGAAATACTGTATAATGTAGATAATAATAATAATAATATAAAGTCTGGATGGAAAACTGAACATTGGTTGTTGCCTACTAGGAAAATAACATGGGTGGGTGTGGGTGTGAGACTTGCTCACTTTACATAATCAATCCGTACTGACAGGCATTTGAATTTTTCATGTGTTTTTGGACACTGTTTGGGATGTGAAACTGAATGTCAATGTCAAACACACGCCAGATCCTCCAGCATCTGTCACGCACAGGCCCGAGGTAAAAAAAAAAAAAAAAACAACAACAACAAAAAACAAAACAACAAACAAATAAAATTATCTTAAAAAAAAAAAAAAAACACACAGGGACAGTAACTATACAGCTGGCGCGACAGAAATAGTCTCCCCAGCTGAACCTCCTCGGGGCAACAGTCACACAATACCGACCGTACTATGCTTGCATGATAGCATGGCATTAAGAAAAGTGCACGGCAACAAGACACAACAGTTTCGAGTTTCGGCCTCCTTTCCCCTTCCTAAACCCCTGACTGTAATCCCCCAGATCGACATATGCTTAGTGGGGCGCTATCCCGCTCAAGGGCACACGCCAACTGGCACGGCTCGGCTCGGCCCCGCAGGGTGGAGCAGCCTTTAGAGCCGCGGGGGACAAAGTCGTCAACCCCAATACTGGAGACGAGAGTATATATACAGTATATGTACTGTAGATACTGCAGATCCTGGTCAACTTCCTAGCAAAGTGACGGTTGATCGGTCAAATTTGTTTTGCACTCAATGCAAAGCTCAATGCATTGCAGCATTCATATAGTGGAACATTTCAAAGGATTAAAAGAATGTTGATATCAATAATAATAGTGCATCAACATTCACAACTTATTTTTATAGCCTTCCTTATGTGCATTAAATTAATATACATTTTGTCTTTGTAATGGCCCAAGCAATGCACACAGATACTCGGACAAGGAGCGCCTTTACACACCATTACAAGGGTAGGGATTTTAGCAGTTGAAATTAATCTAGAGCAATTTACAGCAAGCAAGGAAAGCACAAGGCATACGAACACGTCAAATGCACTGAAATAGTCACCTAGGATCCTATAGGTAAACCCAGAACAGTACTTTTACTCAAGCAGCCTTACAACCTGGAGGAAGTGAGACACTGGTTTTTAGTGCACTGACCTCCTATACGTAGTTTGGGGTGGGTGGTCTTGGGGAGGTGGGGGTGGGTTGGGTAGAGGTCTCCATTCAGCACTCATTAAATTGTAGGTGGGTCCCTTGATTTATATGAAGCCTGGCAGCTACCTCATAACAGCTGGGTTCAACTGATTGGTGTGCATGTGCGTGACTGCGTGTGTGTGTGTGTGTGTGTGTGTGTGTGTGTGTGTGTGTGTGTGTGTGTGTGCTGTGTGTGTGTGTGTGTGTGTGTGTGTGTGTGTGTGTGTGTGTGTGCACGCCTACCCAAGAATATCCCTGTAACCCCATCCCAGTTTTATATAGATACTATACACTCTCATTTCCCCTCTCTAAATCTTGCAGCTTATCTTTTCAATTTGCTTAGTCCAGTGCTTCTCAAAGTGGGCTCTGGGGACCCCCAGGGGACATTGGGCTGAGGGTTCTGTGGGGTCCCTGCTATGAGGAACAGTTTATTTAACCACTTTGTTTTACACTCCCAATGAAAATCTCGTGTTTCCGTAGCGCGAGTCAACCCTATGGACAAGGAGACACGTCATAAGTCCCTATACAAGCTAACGTCATCATGGCATGACACCAGCATGTCATACAGGGACTTACCCCCAACGCCAACCTTGATGTTGAGTGGTCAAGCAGGGAGGCATTAGGATGCCATTTGCAAAAGTCTTTGACTTTTCTATGAACCCGGTCGCTGATTGAACTACGACCTCCCAATCTCAGGGTTGTACACTCTGACCGACGAGGTGTTTTAAGAGGAACGCTGGCTTTAGCCCTTTAAAACGTCCAGCAACAGGTCACTGTGTAGTTGTGTGTGGTCACCGACAGTGTTCCGATGGGCCGGTGGGGATTTGCGGAGGTGAACCCGTGCCGGTGCACGGTGCTGAGCTACGACAGCATGGACAGACTGCGTTGTTGCAAGTGTGTCACCACGGGGTTGCGCCCGACCGTGAGTTCAGCATTAGAGCAAAGCTGATTGGATTGGCCTAATTGTCTTAGGGGGCAGAGACCCAACACGGTCTGAATCTGTGGAGACTGACTGGGAGAGTCTGCCTAACCTAACGAGGAGTCGTCTGCTGCCTGCCTGCCTGCCTGGAGGTGGAAAAATGTCTCCCTCCTGCTGGGCTTGCACAGGCCGACGCATGCACACACACACACTGAAACCACAACACGGAGGGAGCCAACCTTTAAAGTGGCGTCGTCGGGGTTTTCAACACTCCCTGAGTGAGCCGTGGAAAGAAGATTAACACTAGCAAAGTATCTAATGACTCTAAACAGTGGTACTAGTCAGGTCCTATATGCCCCCAGGAGAGGAGGACCTTCTCTGACACCTCTGTCAGGATTAAGCTCCCCCTTTCAGTGCACAAATTGATACTCGATTCATTTAATTAAATGCGTAAGCTCTGAATCACGAATAAATTATTTAACGCGCCTTCGTTTGACGCTAATTTAAGTTTGTTGTCGACTTGGGACTCAAGGCCACGTCCTCCGATCTTGCAAATTGTTAAGTCACTCTGTCTTAAGAGCATCAGCTAAATGTCTAAACTGGAAAATTGTATTAAAGAAATACCAGCAAAAGGAAAGTCGCCATCTCAGTCGACTGCGCCAGTAGTGACTCAACCCTAACCCTAGGGGCTCTATGGAAACGGTCCGCTCTCGTCTTTTTAATATAGATAAAATATAATAATTAAATGAAAACAGAATGCCTTATAGGATGCAAATTCAGGTCAAACAGTCTGACAAAACAGTCTGATGAAAACAGTGACTGGCTGACCGACATATTGGTCTGGCTGATATATCGACCATTAGATATCTCTGCATCATTTTCTGATGAAAAGTCTAAAGGTGTCGTCTTAATTATTTTGGTTTTTACTTCACTTTCAACCTGGCAATCCATGTTTACAGCATGTGTGAGCAGATGTACAACCTCACAACACTTTGTGACAGGTTTCAGAATAGAGCATAAGTGGCTAAATAAAATCTGCATTTACACCCGAGGCTAAATGATGGAAAGTTGGTTAACCAGGTGTAACTCTTTGAGAGTTACACTGCAAGAGTTAAAATATTCATCATCTGGATTAAGGATTAGCCCAAGTCTACACAACTAGAGAATGTAGGAGATTAATGATGATTTTGATCTGTATGTTTGACTGTTTTGTTTTCCAGCCTGGCCCTGGTATTGTGGACAAAAGCAAAATAAATCTTTAGTTTTGGGGGTCTCTGAGGCTAAAATGCAATCAAATGGTGGTCCGTGGCTGAAATTCTGAATAAATAGTGGCTTGAAAATCCCTGATTTAGACCTATATCGGTCAAAACATTAGCGAATCCGGGTCTGTCTAGGACTCTTGGGATCGGCAGGGGGCCGGAAACGTGGCATCGTTTTGGTCTCTAGTTCCTTGGCAACCCTATCCTATCCCTGAGAGGATGTCTGACCTCCTGACAGGAAGGACTTGAGTGCGTACAGTTATTCCAAGAGAGCGAGAGATGAGTGGGAGAGGGCAGGGGCGGATGTAACATGTCCCATTTGGGGGGGCAAGAGAACGTGTTGGAGGGGCAAGAGGAAATGGTATGGGGGTGGCTGCGCACGACGGTCGATGAAGCCGAACCCATACCATTTTCAGTTACAGAACTTTTATTAGTCAAGTAAAGCATCAATAATAACACCAGTTGTTGTTGAAGTTGCAACAGACACGAAGCATGGATAAAGCTAAAGGTCTGACTCAGAGAGTTTTCTGTTTTCAATGATGAAATGCTGTTGGTTTAGTGGTGCCAAAATTGTAGTTAGTAGCAGTAGTAGTGTTTCAAATCATTTTAATTATAAGCAGTTTAATTTGAAATACATTTGAATTTTGGGTCGTTTGCATGACATCATGTTTGGTGGGGCAGTCAGGTGATTTAGGGGGGCATTGCCCCCCCATGCCCATGCCTAGATCCGCCCTTGGGAAAGAGAGAGAGGGGGCAACCCCGACTAAAAAGGCACAACACATATCAGCGCAGATTACTCTTTATTAGCAGGAGCATGTTTGGTATGGTCGTGAGTCACAGTTATCTTTGGAAATGAAACGTGCGCTTGTGCGACTGGGTGGTTATTTATAGACACACATAGCGCCAAATTCACCGGATACTTGTCTGAGCCCCCTGTGCCGTGCACTTTTGGAAATGGGAGAATTAAACACTACACCGAGTAGATCTGCAGGCCAGACCATATGTAGAACATACAGCCGCTGTGATCATGGACCAATAAGGGCAGACAGAAACACCCCCCCCCCCCCACTCTCCCCCCTCACTCTCTCACTCAGACAAACACGTGCCAAGAGCATGCGCGTGCACACGCACTCACATACACACACACACTCACAATGCCTTTCTGCTTCTATTCACATTTAGCACACTTTACAATATGGGAGCAGCTGCAGTACTAACTAGGAGGCCGGAGGGGATGAAGGTTAATGAGAGAGAGAGAGAGAGAGAGAGAGAGAGAGAGAGAGAGAGAGAGAGAGAGAGAGAGAGAGAGAGAGAGAGAGAGAGAGAGAGAGAGAGAGAGAGAGAGAGAGAGAGAGAGAGAGAGAGAGAGAGAGAGAGAGAGAGAGAGAGAGAGAGAGAGAGAGAGAGAGAGAGAGAGAGAGAGAGAGAGAGAGAGATATTCATACCGTCACTTTATTCAAGGGAAAAATATATATTAAAAAAAAAACTATGTGTGTGTAGACAGATGACAGACAGACAGAGACAGAGAGACAGAGAGACAGAGAGAGAGAGAGAGAGAGAGAGAGAGAGAGAGATGTGATGGGAGATGTGATGTTGGAGATGTTGGTCAAGCATCTTTCAAGCTAATAATAACACACAATAACATTTTGTGGGGTATAACCCAGGTACACAGGTACTCATTTGTCTTTGTGCTGGTCTGATATCTGGCTGGAATATAGAAAATAGTTTTACTGCTTTAAAAATGAAAAATTAACCAATTTTTTTGCCAAAGTGGAATGCATTGCTGTAAAGCCCATTATTGTGTCAGTGTCTTCCTGCATTGAATCACACCTAACATACCTTCAACTTCAGGGTTTAGGATTTGGACAATTGCACTCAACTCCTCAACATTCTTTCTATTATTATGTTATTGTATTTATGAAACAGTAATGCAACAGCAACTGAAGCTTTCAAATTACAAATAACTGATTACTGTAAGTTACATATCAAGTGAAATTATGTGGTAGACTTTGTATTGGAACAACTGTAGTTATGGTAACCAGATGTGCATGAGACAGTCCCTCATTTTCAAGACTTTTCAGGTATCTACAAACTGAATTGGGATCCTGTCTCACATTATGTCTGTTGTCAGTGTCAACTCCCAATAGTTTGTCCTAATAGTTGTAAAGCAACCTTGTTCTCTCTTTTCCTGCAATGTGTGTGCCTGTTAAAATAACATGAAGTCATGAAATATCCCCTAAGCTACAGTACCCAAGTCGGCCAAACCACCCATGACCAAATCTCCCAAATTAGCATTTTAAAACTGTGAGAGAGGCCAGAGGGGTACAATAACAAACATAATAGGCAATAATTAGGCCTATGGTTTGAATATGACATCAATGCATTTAATAGCAACATAATTAATAAGTTGCTAACCACGTCCCATTCCGACCCACACCATCCTGACTGCAGTGAAAATGTTAAAGGACCACTTCACCACTTTTCAAAGTATCTTCATATAACAGGTCCTCTTTATTTTACATGAAATACCACTATTTTTTCTCTACTTGGTCTGGGTATCACAGGAGGGCTGTTGGCAGGTCAGAAACTCGTCTTCCATGTGCATCACCGATGGAGAATCCAAATTAATAAAAAACCTCAGGCTTTCTATGCAATGGGAAAATGGAAGCCATCATTCTCCCAATAACAAAACACAAATATTCTTTTTTTTTTAAATAGAATACGGTTTAAAAAATCTGCTGAACGATGTTTCACGTTGAAGATGGGTTACTGAACTGCCCACAGCCCTCCTGTGAGGCACAGTCCGAGTAGGAAAAATAAGCTGTATTTTATCATGCACATTAGTGAGGACCTATTAAATGAAGGTCGGTTGTAAAGTGGTGAAGTGGTCCTTTAAATGAATGGCTCGACTATGTCTGCATTCCATCTAGTTTTGTTTCAATTCCATCCTTGCTACGCTGTCTAACTCTATCATATTACACACACCTTCATTCAATGTTCCACTGGCCATGTGTATCTAAACCTCCACATATTTAAGTCATCTCCGCCGTAGCCAATTCCCACTGCACGGCTTTGATGATTATTAATTTGGGTAAAAGTCGATTAAATTCACATAGTTGGAAGGTCATGTGAGGTTGTAAAATCCTCAGTAGATCTAAGCATGGCTATCTGCGGCATTTCTACTTGGTATGCGATGTGTAAAGGTTTATAGCCATCAATGGCAGTAGAAACTATAATGTGTTGACACAATTAGCTAGGGATTCACGGACGGTTATGAACTTGGGTGTATGCAATGAACAAGGAAACTATTCCCCCTTGGAGAATGTTAACGCCTAGAATAGGGACTCTAGGTTACACATGGTTAAGACAACTTTGTGCCGAGGACCCATCATGCTGTCAAAGGTTGTCCTACACAACGAGAGAGGTAGCAGGCTGATCAGCCTATCCCTGTCAGCAGAGACGGTGCTGTCATCAGCGCCAAGCCCCCCCCCCCCCCCCCCCCCCCCCCCCCTCGCTCCTATACCGCACTGCTGCGAGACAGTTAAGTCCGGCGTCTGACTAGCACAATTTTAATCCCACAGATTAATGCTGATGCGGAAGGCAAAGGAGGCTGAAAAGACGATTAAAATGTCATCGGGAAAACCTCTTCAACCAACGCAAAAAAAAAAAAAAAAAAAAAAAAACGGTATACAGGCTCTGAAGTCTGAACGTATCAACCACTGGATGTGCTCATAGACAGACAGACAGACAGAAAGACGGGCATGCAGACAGACAGACAGGCAGACAGACAGACAGTGCCTGGCACTACGAGGCTCTGCTCCCCTTCCCTCGCTCCCCATACAGTGCAGTAGGTTACCTCCCCCACACACAGTGCAGAATGATGCACTGTATGCACCAGATCAGAGCGAGGAGGAGGAGGAGGAAGTCTGGGAAAGAGGCCACTCGGATATAGCATTTCACCAGGTTCTGCTATAGCATATAGACGACGGGGTGGAGGGAACCAGGGCTAGACCCAGACAGAGAGAGAGATCAGGCCAGCTAGCTAGCTAGGGGTCTAGTTGCCCTTTATTGTCAAGAGATTGACAGGCCAGATGGACCGTCAGATCCTCTCATGCAGACCGTTGAGTGGCAGCCCAGAGAGCAGCTGACCACAGGGGTCAGTGGGGGGGTGGGGGTGGGGGTCCACGCCCTGACATCAGGGAGACTGGGTTCAATGTGTGTTGTTCACTATTTGAGCATGGGCAGCATTGCATGTGGACCCGTGTGTTGCACACAATATTTCTACTACTGTCTGATTTGTCTGATCAACAAGCACACAACGAGTCACAAAGATCATTATTGTGATCTTGTAGATCAGCTATTTTTTGTGCTTTTTTAATGTGCAAAAACCGTTTCCTATAAATGACAAAACAGAGGAGGAGTGGGCCAGGTTGTTAATGTGGCGATTTTTTTTTTAAGTCAAGACTTCTGCTCGGGGCTGAGAAGCCAACAACAGCCCCCTGTTTCCTGTAAACCCCTGGTGAAATGCTCTATATTCCCCCTCATTCAGTTTCCTGTAAGCCCCGGTGGTGGTGAAATGCTCTATTCCCTCTCATTCCATTCTCCTCGCCACGGTTTTTTCGTCCCGACCGTTCTCTTGGCTCCGTCTCCGCTCCTCAGCCACCGATCGATCAAACCGGAGCTTTCTCCGGAGCACAGCTGGATGGAAACAGAGTGCTTTGTCTCCCCGCGTGCCGAGCAACACATCCTGCGAGGCTCCGACTCCACAGCGAACATGATACGCATCAAACGAAAGCTCGACCGGGGGCCCGGTCAGCTGATAGTTTTGTCTTGTCCTGCCATTGCCTTTTTCCTGACCACATGTACCCCCCCCCAACCAGCTAGTCGAGGGGAGGAGGGCAGGTGGCAGGTTTATTTGGAAAGATGAAAAAAGGAGGGGGGGGGGGGGTGAATACCAGGCAGAGGTTAAGAGGGAGTGAGGGGTGGGGATGGGACAGGGAGTTTTGGGTGGTGGTGGTGGTGGTAGTGGTAGCGGCAGTCGTGGTGGTGGTGGTGGTGGGGGGGTGTGCGTCATAAAAACTGTGTGAGAGGGTTGAGGTGAAGTTAGGGTCACTACTCACTCAGGGTCCCATGTGATGTCATTTCAACCGACACAGTATCTGTCCTGGGAACTGACTCGGGAGGTAATTGGCTGAACCAAGGTGATAAATCCTGTGGAAATTTATAGGCACCATTCTGGCCATTCTGTTAAAATGCCACCTTCCTGCCTGCTCCCCAGGTTAGACAGCCTCGCAGTGTTGTCCAGCCGCAGGGCTGGGGCCTCTGACAGACAGATGAACTCTTTTTAACCCTGTAGGCCTGATCCTACAAATGCCTTCTAAAATCAATAGTTCTTCCCAAGATTTATTAAAAAATAAAAAGTTATTGGAGGACTGAATTGGCAAGTTATTTGGAAATCAAGCAATTTGTATCTTTCCATTTAGCTACATTTAGCAATTTTCAATACTTCAATTTTCGGAAAGAATAAAGCAATAAGACACTCGTGTGTATCTCTATACTAGGAAACTACTCCTGGACATCAGATTATCGGCTTAGCAATGCGACAAATACAAAATAATTTCTGTGAATTCAGGCCTCCATGGGGTTATCTTTTGGAGCAAACTATCCCTTTAAAGGATTAAAACCATATCAGGATATTACGTTGTCCAAAATCTTATAAGATAGTTGTGTCACAATATCGATATGAATTGCACATTGTCGTTGGCCGGTTATAGGCTCGGAAACAGGCTTATTTTGTGAGGTCTGCATGTGTGCTATATACCACACAGCGTAGGTGTTGGTCTTGGACTGGACAGCTCAAACAGAAAGCTATTTGGGAGAAGTGCTAATGGGCTCCATTCAGAATCACAGGAAACATTAAGAATGAGAGACCTTTTACTGGGAGCATTAAGGAGCCTGGACATGCAGCTGAATGGATTCATGCTGCCAGGAAAAAAAAAGAAAAAAAGAAAAAAGAGAAAGAGAAAAATTACAAGAGAGCCAGTGGGTTTTTAAGTGTTCTACCGAGCAACTGCGAACACAATTTTCCAAAATATATCACGGTTTATAGTCTGCGTTTATCCTGTTCTTCCTCTCCTCTGGTAAGACTTGCGACGTGTGACGCACAAATGCACGCGGGCCCCACAGCGTGAAGCGTGTGTACAGTAACATTTCGACGGAGATCAAATAGCATTTCACTTGTTTCCACTTGTTCGAGGAATTGTCTCTGAGGGAAATGGGGGATAAAAACCACCCACAACATCCGTTCTTCTGATCACACATTCCAACCTTAAACATTGGGTTTGTCTCCCTCCCTCCATTCACAGGAAAACAAGATCTGAGCGCAGGAATAATTAGGTGAGAGGTTCTCGGCTCTGTCTCTCGCAAAGCCTCCAATAAAAATGAACACGAGAGCTTTTCTAAAATGGAGGACTGCATGGAGCTCGGCAAGCAAGCACCTTTTTCGAATCCGCAGTGAGCCCTGCGTCTGTTTCTTGACCCTGAAAATTCTTGGAAATGTCTTTTTCCTGGATGATTTTATTGCGCTCTTCTAAAACTACTGCCTGTGTTTTGCTCCATAGCAACCGCATAACACTGGAGCCCGACTAAGCTCTGACTCAACAAACAGAGCTCCACAAAATACCCATTTCTGCGCCAGGGTCCGCTCAGCACCCCCCCCCCCCCCCACCCTCGCCCAGCACTCCCAACACCCTGCCCAACGCAGCTTCATAAAACCCAGTTCAGAGCTCTTTAAAACGAAGACGTGATTGACACCGACCACGAATGAAGACACATGTTGGGATAATAAAAAACAGACTGTGGGCACATCGCTTAGGTAGGATGTGAGGTGGGGGTGGGAGCGCAATGGCTTTCGTCATCTCCTGCTGACTGAGCCTCAGATGCCCGCAGGTTTGAGCCCGGCGGACACAGCACGGAGGAGGGCTGTGGTGCGGCGAGGTGTGGCGCAGCTGGCCGACATACTAACTACAATGGCCGACCTGCCGGGGAACCTGCATGGTGCCATGAAGGGACTTAAAAGGGGATGCATGATTTTTGTATTTTCCAATTTGACATGTTTAAGAGGTGACAGTATGTAAATAGACCCTTTGTGTGTTTTCTATGTGCAATGATGTCTTCCCTTTGTATTTAGGATTTCTTCCTGGAGGCTGAACCTTTCCAGTTAAACGTGCCAATGAAAAAACTTCAATATAGTGACATCACATGCTCAGCTCCTCCCCTAACTCCTCCTCCTTTAGCATACAACTAAAGCTGTGGGTGTGGCTTCAGTTCAGGTGGATCTCCACCCATCACCACCCACCAGGCAAACCAGGCTTAATGAACTGGTAGTGGAATCATAAAATGGAAAGTTTAACAAACACTGTACACTTTTGGGGAAAAAATCTTACTTTTCATATAACATTAATACCTGATAATCATGTTTTAGGGTAGAAAAAATTCATGGCACTCCATCTTTAAAACTTTGCACCTCATTTGAAAAAAGAAAATCCAAAATAGCCCGACGTGCAAGCTCATATTATCATGAGCTTATTATGAACTGTGAGTTTACATATCGGCTATTTTTTCGGCTAAGTCTTTCCACCGAGCATTACAATGTGCATGCACATTGCATGCATCTCTCTCTGTCGGTCTGTCTCTTTTTCTCTCTCTGAAGACTGAGCTGTCAGGATAGACGCAGTGTTGCAAACTTGACACATTTGCCGCTATATTTAGCTTTTTTTCAGACCCCCCTAGCGCCAAAACTATAGTGAAAAGCTCCTGGTGGAAAATCTAGTGCTTTTTGACTGGTGAGTTGGGGTGAAATTGATTCACAGGCGCCAGAGATAAAACCCTCATTTTTAACCATTTCTCCTCCTATGACCCCAAGCTAAATGATGGACATACTGTATGGTTAACCAAATGTAACTCTTTGAGAGCGTAAAAATGAAACCAAATGGAACCCACAAGGGTCCATTTGGTTTCATTTTTACACCCTCAAAGATGTTAAAATATTAACATATATTAATGCACAGAAAAGGAGACAGGGAGCATTTCATTCATCCTAGTAGTGGCCTTCCAGGCGAGCATCTAGCTCATTCTAGTGCATTTTGTAAGTGCCCCTACTAGTGCATTCTGGATTTTGGCAGTTGGCAACACCGCTCTCTCTGCCTGTCTCTCGTTCTCTCTCTCTCTCTCTCTCTCTCTCTGAAGACTGAGCTGTCAGGACAGACGTTTTGTGTCCCTAATGCAGCGTCTGTGAGGGGATTAGATCAGAGTGTTGCCGTCAGGCACAGGGCAGGCCTGCAGGACAGGGCAAACGGTGGAACCGAGTAAGCTGGAAAATCCCACTGACCCCTGCGGGCTGCCGAAGACCGACCAGAGATAACAACTGACAGACAGTTAGCCGTCGTCGTCCTACATGACGGGACATCTCTATAAACATCTAATCTCCACTACCATACCGTAATCGTAAAACGATTATATGGTAGTAACAGCAGCAGTAGTAGTAGTAGTAGTAGTTCTGCAGAATAGCGATGCTCTAATTCAGTAGTACTGGATTGCTATGCCGCACAATTACAATGTCTGTATAAGTGTGTGTGTTTGTGCGTGAGTGTACTGTATGTTGTGCATGTACTGTGTGCATTATGGTTTCCGTTGCGTTGCGAGTGTGTATATAGGTCATTTTCATTTTTAATGCTTTTAAATAATAATAAACACATGTAGTATGCATGCATGCACTCGTGCATGCACACGCCACTCGTGCATGCCACACACACACACACACACACACACACACACACACACACACACACACACACACACACACACACACACACACACACACACACACACACACACACACACACACACACACACACACACACACACACACACACACACACACACACACACACACACACACACACACACACACACACTCGCACAAACACAGCATTAAAAAAAATCACTTGAATGAAATCAGAGCTCCTCCCTCCAGCCACCAATGAATCGTACCCATCACTTAGGAGGGTTTAGCTCAGCCTCTCTCTGATTGGTGAGCCGTCAGCCTTCCTGTCTTGACTAGTTAAGGCTGTTCCTAAGAAAACAGGACATGTCTGCTGCTAAACTGTAACTTAAGAACAACAGTATGCTGCGCGCAAGGGCTGGAGCTTCAGCTGCCGTTATGAGCAGCTGTATGTACGTATGTAAGTATGAATGTATGCCCCGCCGCTTGCATGTGTTGCGTGGCCCCCCCTGCTCCACTGCAAGTTGTGCAAGTCGAGGAGACGCGGCAAAAGAGGAGAAGCAAAAACGGAATCAGACAAAATTATCCTTTATTTGTTGCATGTAAGGTCATTGCAAAAGGGCATGGTCGGCTGCCAACTCTTTCTGCCTCTCGCTCTGTCTCTCTCTCTCTCCCTCCCTGGCTCTGGTTCGCTCTCCCAGTCTCCCTCGCATTGAAGCAGAGAGGAGTATGCCACAGGGAGGGGAGGCCCTACACAGGAACTCAATAATAACTTTCAGCAGTCTAGCCAGGAGGCTGGAAGCCCAGACTGCGGCTGTTCCCTCCTGTTCGCCTCCCTCCCTCCGCTCAGCCCCATAACGCTCCTCCCTTCCACCTCCCCCTCCCTCCCTCCTCCTGCTGGCTTGTGTCTGCTCCACAGGACTGATGCATTCTGCAGACAGGCCAGCGCTCTTAAAGAGACACGCACCACATTGTTTCATACCCTGTACTGTATATCACTGCAGTGGACACACACACAACCTTCCCCCCACTCCAGAAAAGCTTGAATTCTTCATACTTCATACGGGCGCCAATAAGAGATCTTCTCGAAAGAGGAATATATAACTTTAAGCTTAGCCGCAATAAACTTAAAAAGTACGATCCCTTATTTTCCAAGGTCTCTCGCACCACCATCACTAGTACTTCAACTTTTTGTTTTTTTCCTCCCACTCCTCCTCCTCTCCTTCTTCATAAGCGCTGGGGGGGGACGTTGACACCAACAACCAAACTGGAGGGCAGATATAAGCAGACTGAACTATGTCGAGAGGCTGGCGGGTTATTCTCATGCAGGAATTCTTCTCACCGCGGCCGGGCGAGGGAGCCTTTGATGTTATTCTCTCCGAGAACCAGGAGAGGGGCTTGTCAAGTGCAATCAGTGGTCTTGGCCATGAAAACATATTTGATGCCATTATCATGATAATCCTCGCAGGGGGGAGCCGGGGAGGAGGGTACTCCAATGAGCCAAATAAGAGACGGGATCTCAGAGCCAAAACGGCCTTCACCCCCCTGGGTACCACACTGTAGCTTTGCCCCTTCCATAACTCAAAGATAACTGCCCTATTAGGGAAGCACAGCAGGGGGGGAACAGCATGACTTTAAGCTGCTAACATTAGTATACAATTCCAATATTCCGTTGCTATTGGGCAGAAAACATGTTTGTTCAATTGCCCATATTCTTTCATAAATTACTTCATACTTCGTCACACAAAGGTAGCTGATCTACAGGGTCGAAACGCACCGTGTTGCAACACGTTGTGAACTTGTAGGTTGGCTATTTTTGTTGTTTTTGAATGTGAACCTGAAAACTTTTTGACAATGTTTTCACCTTACAGCTAACAATTTGCAATAATTTACCTCCCTTTGCTGCCTCAAGCGTCAAGTTCGTTAAACACTTTTACTTAAAGGCATCCGTCATTAGTGAAACCATAAGAACACGACAATGATCATAAGTTCATAAGTTGATTTTTGTCTTTCCAACCTCAAATGATGAGAGGGGGGAAAAAATGGGGGAATTCGGGGGGGTTTGGTTGGAAAACTTCCCCCCCTTTCATAAACATTTAACCATTCAAACGCAACACCAAGTTGTCAGAACAACGTGTGACTGAGTGGAGCCATGTTGAGCCCGTACACCACAGCGAGGGAAACCGATTAAAAATTTAATAGGGTTGAATGACACAGAAACCTACAAGGGCGTGCCCGCCGAGCACACTCTCATTCTTCTGCTGTCAGCACTTTTCTTCTCTGGATAATACAAACTGTGTGAGAAGGCAAGGGTCTGGAAATCCAACCCAAGACAGACAAGGGAAAGAGGTCGACCTGACCCCCAGCGAATTCATACAGCGTACACGTCGTTGACTTTCCCTTTTTTCTCTCTTCGGCAACAACGGCCATGTGGGAATCGATTGTATACACCGGCAGTAACTGTAAAGGAAGACTCCATCTCAACAGGTGACAAAACCGCGTTGTCCTGAAGTGAGCTCAACGCCACATACCCTGCAGTACTTGTGGGGTCAGGCCTGGAGTTCTTTAAAAAACACTTCAACCCTATTATACTTAGTAGACTTGGCCCTAGTTGGCTAGGTAGACTTCCCTCTACTCGTTCTTCACACAAGCTCCGTCTTCGCCGGGAATAGCACAAGCTTGTAGATCGTCTATTTTCGGCTAATGAAATCCCTCCCAACGGAGGGGATTCATTCTAGGGGTCTTGAATTTGAGAGTCTTGCTAATGAACCCTCGCGGGTTCCCGAAAAGCTGGAGACCAACGGGGCTAAAGGGTTAAATCATCGGAGCTGCAGCATTACAAAAGATGTCTCTATGGGAGGTATCGGTGCCAGAGTCAGCAGAGCGGTGCAGTGCACTCCTCCGCAATGAGAACCCCATTCTGGAAAACCAATAAGTCGAGGTTCCAGCTTCACATGGGCCAGAGAGTTACACTCCAGGCTCTTAAAAAGCCCCGGGACAGAGACATCCAGCAAGCACACACCTGGGACCCGCAGGAGTGTCCTTATCGCTGAAAAATCTCCCCTCCGCAAGTCCCCTTTCGTTTTCATGGCCCTCTGCAACGCTGTTACTTCACTTAGCGTAAGTCACGAATCGTGCCAGCGAAATATCGCCCGCCCTCTCTAGCTTTGGAGCCGTATAAGCCCTTATGAAACAAAGAGCTGTTCGTTTACTCAGCGGAGTGTGGCGTGCGTCGGGGAGAGAGTGACGCACTGCCAAATAACACCGAGCCAATTGAATCATTGGTGTTGTTTACGCAGACGCATAATTCTGCACCATCTGCGGGGCTCAGGTCTGATGTTCTGCATGGTGTAACAAGCTGATGGCAAACGGCGTAACGAGGGAGAGAGTAGTGCACGCTTTAGGAGCCGCGCAAACATACACGCATGCATGCAGGCATGCACGCCACTCCCCACCCCCTGCTGTACAAAAAAAAAGAAAAAAGAAAAAACACCAAGTACTGTGACGTTACAGGACTAGCTCTCCAGGATGAAATAATATCCAGAGCAGCAATAACTGTTTCATAGAGACATTCTCTCCTTTGCCCTCGAACTCTGAACTGACCGTCACCTCCCCTCACCTTACAAGGCAGATTGAGGGGAGGGGAAGAGGGAGGCGGCAGAAGAAAAAAGAAGGCATTGAACTTCTGACCTGTCATTCAGACAGTGGAGGAAGCTTTGCAGCTCAGGGGCAACTAGAGTCCACCATCCACTCTGTCTCCCTGCTCCTCCTCGTCTCACCCCTGCCGTCTCATAAACCCCCCCCCACTAAAAAAAAATCTCCCGGACCCCCCCTTTTATGGCGGCCAGATGGCGAGGGAGGCCTTCTTGCCTCTGGACTTGCCTCTCCAGTCTAGTAAAACCAGTTGACCTCGGCAACATAAAAACTGGCATTTATGAAAAGGCCAGGAACAAAACACACAAACATCCTGCCACCGAAACAATCAACGCCATCTCATCTCCCAGAGAGCCCTTTTACAAGATGAGAGAGAGAGAGAGATTGAGAGATTGACAGAAAGACATGGAGAGAGAACTGGACATGGTCACAATCTCACGTCACACATACACAGCGGTTATGTACTGCAGGCGCTGTGGCAGTGCAGCAGTCCAGATGTAGTGGCTACACCCAGGTACACTTTATATTTTGTATTTTTATGTGAGGGGGTTTTATTTGCGTGCCGTGGGCGTGAGCGCAGGACTTTGGCAGCCTCTAAATTTCTCCCTGAGAAACGGGGGGAAAGCAAAACAAACAGTGCCGTCTGCATTCAGGTTAAAGCTGAAGCACAGAACCGCAGTCTGGCCCGCGGTTCACAACATTCTGTTCCAGGACTGACTTCACCTAAAGCAAACACACACACACACACACACACACACACACACACACACACACACACACACACACACACACACACACACACACACACACACACACACACACACACACACACACACACACACACACACACACACACACACACACACACACACACACTCTCGGGCCCCCGTTCGGTCGGCCTTGGCCAAGCAGTTGGGATGGGAATCTTGCGGGGCATCCTGCATTTTAGAAAACGCGATTTAACAAAAAAAGCAGTCGGGTCATTGTCAGATCACAATGATCTTCTCGATCAACCCTTTACTGTGTTTCAACCTCCTGGCCGTGACTTTCGGTTGGGTTCACTCTGAGTGCCGAGTTGAGGGTAGTCTGGGAGGGTGAAAAGGGCACGGATACTCACTTTATAAAAGGGACTGGCCCAATCAATGGCCTCCTTTTTACTGCAAATCAATTGAAGTGATTATCTGCTCTCCCAATAATAACTTACCCCCCTTACTCACCACAGATGCCCCTCCTTTCCACCTACTTTATTTGTTCTAGCAGTTGGAAACTAACGTTTATGTCCCTGCAATTCAACCTGACCTCCTGGCAACCCCATGGCATGGCTGCCTAACCCATTAGGGCGGCTGTGACGTGGGGGTTATTAGCGTGATAAAACTTTACTGTCCCTCCAGCCACTCTGCGAGGAGGCTGCTGTTTAACGCCTCTTGAAGAACAAGTCTAAGGGACCTTTCACACTGGCCTGAAGGGCCGATTGGCCTGGGGGGAGCTGTGGGTCAATACGCAAACTTTTTTGAGTTTTTGGAGAGCGAGAGTGAAACATTCAAAGAACAGACAGGACAGCATTGTAGGAAGCACACGGCAAACCGTCCATGCGGTGGCCGCGACAGTGGCCCGAGAGCCAACAAGAGCGAGCGTTGATGAATTAAACTAGAGCATCCCTGTGATTTTGGCCCAGTGGAAATGTGTAGACTCGAGCTCGGGGGGTGGGTGTCTGTGTGTGTGTGCTCTGTTTTCTCCTGTGCGGTAGCAGGAGTTGTGGGCAGCCAAGCTAACTGCCGCCTCAGCACTTCTCTCCATATTCTCCAGTTTCAAGCCAAGAAGGGAGAACAAAGGCAGAGGAGCTAAAGCTTGCTGCAGAGGGAATGAGGACAAGAAGGCATGCAGTACATAAGAGAGGAGTGTGCCCTCAATAAGCGAGCCTTTGCTGCAGTCTACGAGTCCTTCTCGGACAGCGGAAATAGCAAAAAAAAAAAAAATCCATGCAGCCATTCCCAGCAGCCACTCTTCTTTTTGCTAGTCTACCCACAGACGGCAGTGGGAACCGGCTGACTGGCTGCAGCCAACCCCATTTTTTACACTGCAGCTCTCTGTCTGTCACAAAATGGAAACCACAGTGTGGCTGGAATTTGCTTGGAAACAGGTTTAGGGACCGTAAAATAGGAAGCCATGTTACTCAGAGGAGACGGAGAAAGCATGTCTCTGTCCTTGACAAAATATAAACCACGCATGATACTCCAACTGTAATAATCTGGTTAAGATACTTAGTGTAGGACAGAAAGAATCCCACAGTAACAGTATACTTGCTCAGAAATAAAGGGACTGGAAATGTTAGCTCTATTAGCTAGATTTATAACCTTTTACAGCGCCTTTTAAATGGATTGTGCTGTTGGTCATTGGTCATTTATTCATAAGGAAACACACTGCCGTGGGCTTTTTGGGTTGTCGTAAAAGCCGTAAAGCGCCGTGTGGATGGAAAAGTGAGCAGTCAAGGTTGCCACTATATAATCTTGCACACATTACATTACTTGGCTCTGAATTCACGTGAATTATAAACACGCAGGGGAAGGTTAGAGGAGGTCACAGTCTCACAGAACTGAGGAAATACACAATATTGCTGCCGATGTGTGCCTGCCAAGGCGTATGTACCCAAATGTCCAACACAGCAGTTGGAATCAATAAAGTTACGAAGAGGGAAGGAGAATGTCAAAGAGTTTTGGAGGAAAGACAACAACTTTGAACACTGACAGAAAATATCCAAGAAAAATGCGAAGAAAGAGATGAGAAGTATCCCATAAGTCAATTTCTAAGTCGGTATTTTTTTTGTCACACATGGTAATAATATGCTTTTTGTTGCCTAAACAAACCCGACCACATCCTTATTCTTCTGGGGCATACATTGGGCGGGAAGAAAAAGCGGATATCGTTCATCTGTAGCAAAGTGATTTGGTGTAGAGGGGGGAAAAAACGGTCCTGTGGGACAGCAAATATGGTTTAAGTGGTTAATATGCTTTATTGCATCTAAGCCTACGCATATGTTCATAATTATTAGATTTATTTTAATTGTGAACATAATAGTCCGACGCGAGAAAAAAAACTAATCCGAGCATTCTAAGGCGATATTTTGTAACATATCAGAGCGAATGTCTTTAATTTGACCATTCTGGAGGGCTTCCACAGAAAAGGCTGTTCTGGCAGCTCTCTGGCCTGCTGTAAAGCTGTGTTGGATGCTGGTCCATGCCAGCCCCACCCCATTAAGGCCGAACCCTGCACACATCATGTGTTTCCACTTTACCGATAGGGTGGAAATGACCTCAACGCTGTAAAAGATGACAGGGGTGCGAGCGCTGTTCACCAGATGTGAGGCAAAGAGAGAGAGAGAGAAAGAGAGAGAGAAAACCATTCGCCTGAAGAATTTACTGCAAACCCCCGAGGAGCCCTGTGATTGAGGGTTCAATTCGAGTTCCAGAGGATCCTGGAGTGTCTCAGCGGCACTCGGGCTGTAAGGGGGGGGGGGGGGGTACCCTACTGGCCCGGACAGCTATAACACACACACACACACACACAACACACACACACACACACACACACACACACACACACACACACACACACACACACACACACACACACACACACACACACACACACACACACACATCACACACAAGTTATACAGGCATATATGCATGCCTACTTTTGACACATAGGCCTTAGGCCTACACCCACGCTCCCCCAAAAAACAACTGTCACTCTGCAACTCCTCTGCTGCACCTGCATGGCCACACAAAAGCAACTTCCTCCCACTGTGTCCAGCCAGGGCCCTTTATCCCATTTAGTGCAGCCTGCACCGCAACAAAAGGGCAGAGAAATTAGGGAGCCGTGATGATGATAGGGCGACTAATCCCTTTGGAAGCTCATTCCATCAGCGGCCTGTGTGTACAGTTGAGCGGCTGAAAGGAGGCCGAATTAAATATGGACGTTGGAAGAGACGGGGTGTCTTTGTGAAGGGACAGGCTCAACCAACAATGCCCCCCCCCCGTTATTATCACTGGAATAATTCATACATACCATATGGGGATGGAGGCCTTGACCTGCCCATGCACCGCTTCCCACTCCGCATCTGATTTAGTCTGATCGACTGGCGGCTCGGGGGGGCAAGTTCATAGGTGAATTGATGACGGGGCCAAAATTATCAGCTCACGTTACAGTATGTTAACCTTCGCGTTTCCAAGCGGAAACAATGTTCCGTACATATTTTACCACACTGCAGACCTACAGGCTGCAGAAGATCTTCTAATTTCGCTTTTATTTGGGATAATGTCTACTTGCACCGGGCGGTAATTCAGTCAAAACGTCAAATGATTACACCTTCGCTTCACACTAGCCAAACAGGTTAAGTCGCCGTCGCTAAAAGAAGAAGGTGATTACCATTAACCAAGTTATTGATGATAATCTGAAAAGCAGCTTTTTAAAGATGATGAAGAACGAGCGCTCAACTCTACTTCTCTTTGACACTGCGGCCATATCCCCGCCTTAAGACACACACAAAGCTTATAATAGTCTTCCTCATTAAGGGATCAAGGCGTTGCAGGGCCCGGCTCGCTGCGTCGCCGCTGCTGCAGCAGCAGCCTCTATTTCAGGCCCGTGGCCTGTCTGGTGCATGTGTCTGCCGCTCGTCGCCGTCGTCTGGCTGCAAATAAAGCCAGGCGGCTGTCAACGCCACAAGCAGAAGGCAGCAGCCCCGCAGGGCAGCACAGCACCATACAGCACAGCACAGCACCATACAGCACAGCACAGCACAGCACAGCACAGCACAGCACAGCACAGCACAGCACTGCACTGCACTGCACAGCACAGCACTGCACTGCACTGCACTGCACTGCACTGCACTGCACTGCACTGCAGCACAGCACAGCACAGCAGGCCCGGATGTAAAATTTCCCAATTGGGGGAGGCAAGTGAAAATGGTAAGGGGGCGGTTTCAATGCCCCCATAGTCGCACCCATACCATTTTCGGTTACAGGACTTATATTAGGCAAGTAAAGCATCAATAATAACATCCGTTGTTGTTGGAGTTGCAACAGGCACACAGCATGCATAAAGCTAAAGGTCTGATTCACTGAGTTTTCTGTTTTGAATGAGGAGGTGTTGGTTTAGCGCTGCGACAATTGTAGTTAGCTAGTAGTGTAGTGTTTTAATTTGAAATAACTGTTTGGTGCATGGGGCAGTCAGGGCATCTAGGCCCATGCCTAGATCCGGCCCTGCAGCAGTGCAGTGCAGTGCAGCCCAGCTATACTCTCAAACCACCTGCACAAGAGCTAGCATGCCTTGCCTGTACGCCTGTCTCTCTGGATGTGGACTCTCTGGGGTGCACTTATGAACATAGACAGTGGTGTGTGTGTGAGAGAGAGAGAGTGAGATGGGGAAGGCGGAGGGGGGACACGCAGAGACCTTTGCTACAGTGACAAATAAGAGGTGACAAGTTTGCGGCGCCACGTGACATTTCTGAAAGAGAGGGAACTTCCTGTGAATAGCAAGCGGAACAAAGTCAAAGAGTGAAAGGGCCCAACTGGTCAGACTCACTGATGTTTAGAAGGAGGAGGGAGGGGGGTGACCATGACGGGGACGGGATGGGGGGGGGGTTACTGTAACACTCCATAGATGAGATGAGCCCCCCTCCCCAACCCCACGCACCCCCAATGCAGGACAGCTGTGTTGAATTCATTGGACACGGCGCAGCCGCTGACAATGCAGTGTGCGTGGCCCCGTCCTCTGTGAAGAAGTGGTTGTCAAAGCTGGTCCGAGAGAGAGGCACGGGTAAGGGGGGGTTTGGGCTCACCGCTTCTCACCCACACACGCAAATAGTTGCTGCTGCTGCAGCCCAGAGCTCTGACCCTGGCAAATAACAGCCTATAGGAGCAGGCAGGCGAGCGTGTCGGGGGCCAGGCCAGGAGGAGACGGCGGCGGATACGTGCACGCGGGGCGGCGCTGGCAGACGGTGAGATGTCGGATGTCAAGAGGGAAGGAGACGGCGCTATTAGATTATGTATCAGACGCACTGTGTCCCAGAGGCAGAGCAGACACCAAATATGACAGCCGTCCCCTAATAAGGCACAGCAAAACAGGACGAGGAAAATGAGGAGGATGCCATTCATTTGTCCGTCCGTCCCATTCCCCCTACCTCAGCAGCAGCAGGCTCTTGAGTTCTAGCCCAGAGACGGAGATGGAGGCTGATTATTAGGTCATCCCGACATCACTAGCTATAGCACATGTTTATCCCCCTTCCTGGGGTCGACATTTTTTTTAAACCATCAACCAGAGCGCACCAAGCACTTGCCCCGTTAGGGCCAGTGAACAGAATGCCTTGAAAATAAAAACTTTAACAGTAATAATTTCACCCCCTGTAGTACCAAGTTGGTGATGATGTTAAATCCTCTGTAATTAGCCTGTTGCTAAGTCCCTCCCCCATCCCGGCCTTGTCCAATAGGCATGTTAGAAGAGGAAGGCTTGACCAGGAAAGCTTGACCTGGATAGCAACAGTTGCTAGACTTGGATTGGCATTGGACAGTGAACAGTGTCATTGGACTCTACTAAACCCCCCATTCAATCTCAGAATATGTAGCATATGTGATGCTTTGCTTGTTTATTTCAATGTAAACATATAGGGATTTATTATTATTTGGAATAACATTAGTTCATTCTCCATCATTATGAGGATACGAATAGCATGATGAATGTCCAAAATGCCAGTGGCGAATTTCCCTTAATATCTGCCCCTGCCTTCCCTCCTACAGACAGGCTTTGAGCAGAGCAATAGCCTGTAGAAGTACTGTATATCCATCCATCTGGGTGGACGGTGGAGTTTTGAGAACATTTACTCAAATCTTGAGGTACTTTACTTAGAGAAACCTGTAAAAGAAAAAAAAAAAAAAAAAAAACATCTCACCAGGATCTGTGCTTATGAGCAACATCATCCCCACTACCCGAAGGGATAGCTGCATGTTTCTAAGCAACATAGATCCCATCCACCAAGAGGGACGCATCAGTTGTTTTAGATCCCATAACCCAGATGTGCAGACACACATTATAATTGGCTACTTGACTCTGAACAACTGCCAGGCCAGAAGTAATAGTATAATTTTAGGATAGTTATGGTTACTTCAGGGTGGCTAAATCCTGCTCAGCATACAATTAAGCAAGCATTTGTTGTTATTTTCCCCAAGTCTCAAGACTTCTAGCCGACAAATACCAGTGAGCATTAAAAACTATATTATTAGTGGTCCCCAGGAGGAGCCCAGGAGGTGTCAGGGGAATCAGGGGTTTCTCGCTGCTGTCCCTGCATAACGATGCACACTAGAGTGCACACACAGTACAGTATGTAGGCCAGTCTGAATGCAGACGCTTACAGTTGTGCTGTGCCAGAGTACAGTGGAGGTGGAGATCCAAGCCGAGCTGCAGGGTACGGGAGGAGCTCAACGGGAGAGCTGACAGCGGAGGAGGGAGGAGGAGAGAGAGGTCTCAGCACGCGTGCGTGCGTGCGCGCATGTGTTTGTGTTGTGCATCTCACAGCACTGAGGAGGCGTTAAGTGTAGAAGGTGAACGTCGGCGGAGGGGGTGGGGGGGTCTCGGCGATGAAGCGAGGAGGACTGTGCAAGGTGCAAGACGTGCGTGCTGCTGCTGCAGAGTGGAGCGGGAGGTCTGAGTTCTAGAGCGCCGCAGCGGGACGACGAAGGAGGGAGGGAGGGAGGGGGAGGGACTGTCAGAGAGTTGTCTTATGGAGGTCAGAAAGAGGATGGACACCGAATGGAGGAGGAGGAGGAGGGTGGAGGCCTGAACTCTGCGAGGCAGTCTGCCGTTGCGGTGCGTGTGTGCGTGCGTGCGCACTCGGGCTCTGGCACGCTTCTCTCAGCCCACCAGCCAGAGAAGAGAGCACACCAAGTTCTTATTTAGCACAGGAAGAGCAGCTCTGCTTAGCAACCGCAGCCGCCCTCCAATCACGAGCGCACGATGGAGGAGAATCCAGCCTGCATGCGTGCCGAGAACAAGTCCTTCCATGAGCATGAGTGTGTGTGTTTGTGCGGTCTGGGATGAGGCCTCTGAATATTGAGAGACACGCTCGCTTGTGCGCGTGTGTGCCACAGAACGCGAGTATCCACCTCGCAGCCTGTGGCAGACCCCAAATTTTCGAGCAATTATGTTTGCGGCAGGTGAACGCGCATACACAGGGACGCATGTCTGTCTCTCTCTCTTCTCTTCTGAACCAGGAGGAGAGTTCAAAGTTAAATCTCAACCAACCTAATCCTAAAATAAATTATGCATATCCCGGCGCGCCAGTTAAGTGGCATAGATCTCTGAAACATTCATTTCTCCTTCTTTTCGTACTCAGGCTGCGATGCATGCAGCAATTTGGCACCGCAAACCACTGCAAACGCGGAGAGCTGGAGAGCAGCCTGATTACATGTGAGCCATTAGCCGTCGAAAAAAACTGGAAGCATGGGGATGAGATTTTTTTTTTTGGAACAAATTCTGTCTGAAGTAGCACACTGAGCAGTCTGTTTGGTTTAGCCGTGTGGGCTAATCCTCCCGATAGCTGTGGAGGTGGCTGGCTGGTGGGCGGCCACAGGGGCGTTTTTGCCATTAGGCAGACTAGGCAGTTGCCTAGGGTGCCATGAAGGGGAGGGGGCGATCACCAGACATACTTGAAAAGGATCCCATTTAAAAACACAAATGTTATTTGTTTAAAAAAAATAATAAATAAATAAATAAACTAAAAAGGAGGGCTCCAGGGAAAATCTGGAGCCTAGGGCTCCAAATTGCTTAGAAACGGCGGGCCATAGGAACCACGCAGCATGCCGGGTTTGGAATATGGCGCCAGCAGCAGGCCCCCGTTTTTCTTCTCTGGCTGGAGATCCATTAGCACAGTGGTGCTCAAAACCTTTACATGTCGGGATTAATAAAGTATTTATCTATCTATCTATGTCGGGGGGACAACACAAATTGATATGCCTCTGGCCACCACGGACCTTCATCTGAAAATGTTGTTGTGTGTGGCTTGCGAGCTTGTGTATCTGCCAGTATAAATATAAATATTATATGGAAAAAGCGGTCAAATGATTTTGATGCAGAATCTTGCTAGGGGACCTCAGGACTCCTCCAAGGACCCCTGAGGGGTCCCGGACACCACTGCGCTAACAAGGAATTTATATCACAAACTTTCAAACCTTTTTTATTTTGGTTTGACAGCAACGTATGGCTCAGTATAAAACACTTTTAGTCTGTTTAAGCAATGAAAGTTGACCAACTAATCTCTGGAGCAGAAAACGAAATCCTCAATCTTATGCCGTATTCTTATATACCTTGTTGTACAACAGAATGTTGCCTCAAAAATAGCCAATCGAAAAGCTCATAGCAACGACATTGAAGCTTGCTCGTACAATTAGGCGGCTGTCTGCTTGCGTTAGCGCCTCCATAAATACATACAGTACTCTCGCATGTCCAATTCATGTTCTAATTGCTGAATACCAGAGGGACGGAGCGATAAATCGCAAACGATTCTGCGAGTGGGCCGGGAGGTGGGAGGAAGGTTTGGAAGGGAGTGGAACATTTCACCAGGCTGGCGTTGTAAACAAACCGACTTGTTCGTTTTAAGGCCTATATCTGCCTTGCTCCTCCCCAAGGGCGGATCTAGGCATGGGCATGGGGGGGGGGGGGTGCCCCCCTAAATGCCCAGACTGCCCAACCAAACATGATGGCATGCAAAACAACCCAAGATATTTCATCGCTCCTCCCTCCCTCCGTAGCTCCCAGAGACGTTGTCCAGGGGTCGACGATGGCTTGGAGATATATATACGGACTAGGGGTTCACTTGCATTCCAGGGAGCGATGCGGGATTATGAGCGTTTAAACCCTCCCTGGCTGCAGCAGCTTAGTAGCTCAGCAGATGCAGATTCCAGGATTTCCTGTCTCCTACAGCAGATGGGCTTAACTCTTAATCACAAGAGAGGGCTGGAAATCAGGAGGTGATCGAGGAGGAATTGATGATGATGGTAGAATAACACTGACGCCGACCTGACACGGGGCATCTGTTCCTCGGCTGGCGGACTGGCTGTACAGTACTGTATGTCTGTCTTCACTGCAGTCACAGCCTGAGCCTGTTCTCCCCCAAAGCGTCTTCTCATCATCACCCTCAATGATCTGCACTAATCACCATCATCATCATCATCCTCTGTCACTCTCTGCTGCTTATACAAGAGCCGTGTCACACAACTGGCACAACAGCAGCAGTACCTATGTGTTAAAGGGCCATCTTCAACATTTTAATATGTCATTAATAGACCTTAGAGATGTTGTGTGGACATGATAAAAAAGGTTCCCCCAATTCTGTATTTCCTAAAAATGGAGGTCTGGAAAAATCATTAACATGGTGAAATACATCTGATGACATCATCAAGAGATGTATTTCACCATGTTAATGATTTTTCTTTCAGACCTCTTTTTCCTGAGAGGGTACAAATGGAACCAAATGGATCCGCTAGGGTCCATTTGGTTCACATTTGTACCAATTTGTAGGATTATCACAAAAAATATATATTTTAATTGAGTGAAATCACTGAATATACTGAACAGAATTCAAACAATTAACAGTGGTTCATCAGTCAGATGTCATTTTTCTATGGGGAACCCTTGAGATTAAAAAAAGTTAAAGAACCACTGTTAAATCAAATAAAACGCTGTATTGTGCTTCCCAGACAGGCCTTCAGGACCACTGGCTCCAGACTGACTCTGTGAGGATGACCAGTGACACAGCAAAAGCATAGATTTCCCACGTGGATGTGTGTGTGTGTGTGTGTGTGTGGGGGGGGGGGTGTTAGAGACCTGCCCACGCACCACCACCACCACCGAGAGAAACAGGACATTGACAAAGAAAAATGGCCGCACTTCACAGCCTCTGAAAGGCACGGCTCGCGGACAAAGGAGGCGGCAGGTCTTTAGCACACATCACCCATGACAGAGCCCCAGCTGACACCCTTTTAACATGGGGTCACCCCTGGGAGAATTGAGGGCACAACCCCTGGGAGCTCTCCACGCCCCTTCCCCCCCTCTTGACACGCTGCCCCGGCCCAGGCTCCATACCCTCCAACAGACATTTCACAGATGAGGTGACGCTGCTCTCCGCAAGCTGGTCAGTGAAGGGGTCAGTCGGTTGGAGGGAGAGTAACCCCCCCCCCACCACCACCACCAGTGTACTCTATACTAGGGCTAGGCCATATGGAAATTCAAATATCACAATATTTTTTCACAAAATACTTGGATATCACGTAGTGTAGTCTGACGGGCTTCTCTTGTTTTTGGCCACTTGCCCCAAATGCGCTGACCTCATCACATTTGTCATGATGTCTATAGCTGTTTTTAGCCCTAGGACAGTTTTTTGTGTGTGTGTGTGCAAAACAAATTCTTGGAATGGATTCCAAAATCAGGAGGACCCCCTGGTTTGACAAGTCACATCCTACATAATGCATAGGGAAAGATTTTTTTTGCCTTTTTTTCCTGCCATAGGGTGTTAAGGGGAGGGTCACAAAAAAAAACTATAAAGACAATTGCCCAGTACTACAGCCGGTCATCAAGTGATGCGTGAATGTATTGTATGAAGACAATATTTTAGGTAAGGGCTATATAGCAAACTTCCCACACGCACAAATCGACTGCCGGACCAATTAAAAAAAAAAATAATAATAATAATAAAAAACAGAAATGGCTAAAATAGCAGACTTACAATCTCAAGACATCAAGCTATGCATTGGGATCTAGATCGGGCCAATTCAACTATTTTTTGAGAGTACAACATGAGTTTTAAGCGAATAAGTGATTAAAACCAGGAAAAGAAAATGCCTAACCCATATCATAATATTAGGATACACAAAATCTCCAGACAACGTTGATTAGTCTCATATCGACATAAAATCAATCAGCCTTTTTTTTCATCCTTTGCATCGGAACAGTATAAATCACACCTCGACCGGATTCACAGTGAGGATAATAATTATACTCTCTGCGCCGCAGGGGGTGAAAGGGAGCGAGGCGCTCGCTCAGTCTGAATCAGAGCGGTGACTCAGAGCCTGTGGAAGGTGTGGAGTCAGAACACTCGGCACGGAGGGAGTGTTTCTCTGGGCCCGGCGGGGTCAGCGATGGGCAGACAGGGCCGACGAGGGCCACAGGGATGCACCGCGGGAGCTTTCAGGGCTTCCCAGAGGTCAGCAGACAGATGGGAATGGAAATGAGCCGGCAGTGCGCTCATTTTAATCCCCCCGGCACAGCACAGCTGATCCAGGGCATTATACATGCCTCCTCAACACGCATATGCACTGCAAAAACACCCATATATACTCGCCGTACATATAGAGGACACAAGCAGACATGATACACAAGCAGACACACGCATGCGACCTGTACTGGGATAAGCGCTAGAAGCGCATTTGTTCTGCTCAAAACGTGGTGCGCAAAAAGAAAACATCCGCAAGCCGCTCGCACCTTGTGTTTGACACTTGGTTGATTGCTTTGGCCCCAGGTTTGGGGCTAATTTGATAGAGTGAACAGAACAATGGGATGAGAAATGGCATAAATTGGCCGCACTTGAATGGCTTTAATATCCATTCCATTAAGGAGGGCCTACACGACTCTCCAGAGTACCCTTTCTCTATTCACTCGCTCAAATGATTGATTGCTCTCCCATCCTAAGATTTATTTTTTCCTTCTACGGCTAATGCTTGCATGTATTTGACATTGGAAGGAAGAAATACGTTTTCACATTTGGGAGATTTTCTCGTTTGGCAGAAAAGTTAACATTTGCGTTATTTGGCAACGGTTACAGTAGTGTCCATACAATTTGCCAAGTCGACCGAATCATAAAACTTGAATAGCCAAATAAATGTATTCATTATGTATGAATTCAAAATTCAAAGTACAACAAAAAAAATCACTGCAGCTAATCCTCCAATATCACACAAGTCTAAATGCTCTGTTTAAATGCGGTTGTGGTCATAATTTTAATGCATGCTGCCAATTCTTTTTTTATTATTTATTTTTAATCTAACCAATATCCCTCTGTTCATTATCAGATAGCCATCTGGCCAGTGGACTGGATACAAGGACATCTGAACGGACATCTGATTGGACGGTGTGAAAAGAATGGGGGGTAGGGCCAGGTCAGTGTCTTTGGAGCGGGGTCAGGGGTCACGGCCCTTTGACAACACATGTCAAGGCCTGGCTCACACACCCTACATCTTCTGAATGAGAGCCGCCAGCCAGCCTCCCCTCATCCAATCTGCCCTCGATCTGCACAAAAACTGACCCAATGCGGGACTCGATGCAAGACGCTACACAATGGTACCTTCTGATGTAGCTTCTGCTTCTTGCCAGCAGGCTTTGGTATTAACCACAGGAGCCTAACCCTAGCGTCCATATTCTAGAGGAACATTAGGCAAAGACCTACCAAAGGCAAGGCAATGTGAGATTGGCAAGGATGTTTGGGGTGTAGACGTAAAAAAGCACAGAGCTAACTCAGGTCTAGAGGGTTTACATGGTTAAACACATGAACCCTAGCATAGCATCCCTACTCTGAGGGTAAAGAGATTTCATGAAGATGGAAAAGGAGGGTTTCTAGTAGTAGACCAATGGGAGACAGCCCTCAACTAATATACTTTAATGAGAAAATACAGCAGATTGTGTTCCATTTCCTGCATTTTGAGATGTGACGACAAAAAATAATAAAAAAAAACAGAAAACAAATCACACCAAATTGCCCATGCCCATTTTCAGCAGACGTAAAAACATCATTATCACAGTGTAAACAAAGTAGCATTAGTTCTCTGTTGCACCTGAACAAAGTGTGTGTGTGTGTGTGTGTGTGTGTGTGTGTGTGTGTGTGTGTGTGTGTGTGTGTGTGTGTGTGTGTGTGTGTGTGTGTGTGTGTGTGTGCACGCACACACGCGCACACACACACACACACACACGCTCTGTGTATAGGCTACACAATTCAAACAGGAGTCTAGACAGATTATACAGGGGCCATGCAGGAGGAACTGCAGTGGGTTTCTCTCTGATTAATAAAACACTGACATCAGAAGGAGGGCTGAGGCGGGCTGATAACATTGAGTTGTTGTTTCACGGCTAGCAAGGCAAGCCAAAGCGTGGTCTGCAAAGCAGCCCCTGTCCGGCCTTTCAGCGGCTTCCCTTGTCAGGGCTGATGTATGAGGGAGCGCTAGCTGTGCGGCTCCCTCAGGGACCCGCCGCGCCTGTCTACTAACTGGGACACGACTGACAGTGAACCACAGCAGACAGACACACAACCTCCCCCACTCTCTCGCTCACACACACACACATACACGCCCCGTCGCCCCATGATGCTCAGGCAGGCCCTGTATATGCACTGTAAAACGCTGAGCGTTCGTTTAACTCAGAGAGCATACAGACAGAGCCGAAAGCACTCAGACTCTCGAAGTTCACAAATGGATACCAGGAACGTGAAGGATTTCACCACATGCACGCGCACACACACAAAGACTGTTTGGTACAACACATCACCATTTTGGAAAATATGAAACACAGCGATATAATACATCATGTCCTGCTGACTGTAGTTAGAAACACACACACACACACACACACACACACACACACACACACACACACACACACACACACACACACACACACACACACACACACACACACACACACACACACACACACACACACACACACACACACACACACACACACACACACACACACACACACACACACACAGAGAGAGAGAGAGAGAGAGAGAGAGAGAGAAAGAGAGAGAGAGAGAGAGAGAGAGAGAGAAGAGAAAGCCACAGGTGCAAGAGATTTTCCCAAAGAAGACAGATATTTCTTTTTGCCTGGTTTCCATGTCAGTTTCTCAGCATAACACCCCATAAATCACAACCAGTGAGAACTGATAGGAAAAATATGCTGTGTTACTGTAAGGCCCTCTCACCCAGAATTGCCCAATAATTATAGTTTATCTGCCATTATCATCAAGATCTGAATGGTCTTACAGGCAAATTTCCCACAAAAGGACAAAAGGGGTAAAAAAGGAACCGGTGTGATGTTTTATAACAAAATTGTATTATTCGCTAGTAAATGTCTGCTGAGATTCCACTGTATACTGCACATCAGCATTTTCTACCAGTATTCAATGTAGCAACTCACATGAAGTCAAACGTATACAATTCACTGAACCATAACAAATATCATGGGCTGGTAAAATGTGAGACCCAGCATACTGTATAGTTCAACTGACCAGTGGTCACCCAGGTGTCTACACTTTGTCTATACTTGATTTTTAGAGCCAAAATCAAATAGTCAAAGAAGCAAGGATACATTTCGTAACCTACTGTTTTGTTGTTCCGGGTGGTCCCCAGCTAAAAGTCTATTAACCAAATAGACCCTTATACTGTAGTTCTTTAACCCTCGAGTGCAAAGTGAAACCAAATGGACCCATTAAACTCTCAAGAGTGAAACTGTTGTTAAACATCTACATCACTTAATTCACACGATGCATAGACTACACAATTAGAGCAAAGTAGAAAAAAAAATTCTTATCAGTGTTTGCTGAACTGTTGGTACGACATCATAGAGCATGGAACTGCAGACAAGTCACAAAACAATATCAAACTCTAGCTGAGGCGCTAAATCTCCTCAAGCGGTAGTCCGTGGCGAAATGCCGAAACAACTGGACCTTGCCGATAGTATGAAAAGGTCTGAAAACCACTGAGCTAAATGAACAGGATCTGGCGGAGCGGCACCATGGTGATCCATAGATGTTCCTCATTAGCAGAGTCCCACACAGCAGCTGCTGGAGTGACCAGAGAACGGCCACTTGGTCTCCACGTCCCTTTGTCCACCCTGGACGTTGCTGTCCCACACATGGAGCCAGCATGGTGAGACAGCATTCCCACTCACACACACACACACATGTAGGCACACACACACACACACACACACACACACACACACACACACACATGTAGGCAAACACACGCACACAGTAACGCCCCCTCCTCCTCCTCACCCCATCTTGATATTTCCCAATCCTCATTAAACTCTTATCCTTTAGCCCACCTTGTGTGACTATAATAGATTCTCCCCTGCCCCCCTCTCCCCTTGCACACTAATAAAAATATATCATCAGGGCTCCATCATAATGCAGATGCCCTTGGGTAACCCTGGTGGGGGTGGGGGGTCACTCTGGACCACTGGGCTTCATGAGTAAAGAGGATGCATGGGAGGGACTGGGTTACACTGGGGTGCCGGTTTGTGGCTTTGTTGATCCTTGTTGAAATTGAATGAGGTGAATGAGACTTTATGAGATGTTTCACATCACTGACAAGAACCAGGGTTGGATATATAGATATATTCAGTAGCCAGGTTACTTTTGAGAGGGATATGTGTGCACTGTAGAGGTGTTACTGATTGTGACAGAGGATGTGTGTGTGTGTGTGTGTGTGTGTGTGTGTGTGTGTGTGTGTGTGTGTGTGTGTGTGTGTGTGTGTGTGTGTGTGTGTGTGCGCGCGCGCACGTGCAATGTGTGAAATAAACCATTACAAATGTAAGAATATTAATCAACAGGGATGATAACATATCCTGAAGGACTGGTGCAGCAACCAGGTGCAGGGCTTTCTATAAAGTAGCCTTACTATGAATAGTAGCCAATGAATGCAGTGAAAAAATATCCTGGATTCACTGGGCCTGCTGTGGGGGGGCTCATGGAATTTCCACTCGGTCAAACAGAAATGCATGCAGTAGTATACAGTACACATTTCATGATGTCTGTCAAAGGCAAAGCAGTGGAAAAAACAAAATGCTGCAGGCCCCCATGGTAATCCGCCCATGAAAATAAGTAAAGAGGGCCAATAGTGTACATAAATCTGTGGTTCCCACATTGGGTTCTGGCCGGGTACCACCAGGGGTACTTGAAGGAGTTTCAGGGGGTCCCCAGGTTAAATGATAGTTGGGAACCAAATGGACCCTTATGGGTCTGTAACTCGGAGAGTGGATCCCTTAGAGTCCATTTGGTTCCATTTGTACACCCATACAGTCTGGGTTAAATTAACATTGCTTTTATAATATAAATTGGGGGTCCCAGAGATAGAAGTGTCATTAAATAGGGAGGGAGGGCATTATTGCATGTCAATCTGGAGGGTGTTTGAAATTAATTGAGAATCAGAGCAGAATCAGAGCACTAAAAATCTTCTATTATGGGGATCCCCTGGCATAGCTTTTCATGTGGGGGCCTTTCTGGTGGTTCCCTGACATGAAAAAGTTTGTAAAGCACTGTCAAACAAAAGCCCACCATGCCATGGGCGAGCAGACTTACCCTGCAGGGTTTACTAGTGGAGTGCTTGTGGGTCAGATCGAATTTCCCTTTAATTTCTTTCAGGGCCTGCTCCAGGTGACTCTTCTCCTCCTTGCCGGTGTAGTCCGGATCCAGGAGCACGTAGGCCCGCCAGTTGGCCGAGTCGAAGCCCCAGTGGACCGTCCGGTTCTCCAGTCTCTTGTGACTGTGGACCACGAACTTGTGCGGCGGGTACATGAGCCTGCAGTCCATGCACTGGACGCACGCTGCGCCGGGCACGGTGTACAACTCGGGGACGAACAGCCCTTTGCACTTGCCGAAGCACTCGTGGTACACCTTGAAGCTCCTCTCCGTCCGCTCCAGCTCCAGGGAGCCGGTGCTGGACATGAGCTCCTTGCCGCTGCTGCAGCTGCGTGGCGGGTAGGCACCGCCGTAGATGAGCGCGTTGCACAGGCGTTCGGCGTCTGTCTGCGTGATGAGGCCGCAGGACGGCGCCGAGAAGGGCAGGATGCCCACCACCTTGAGGATCTCCAGCTGGTCGGCGGTGCAGCGCGAGCAGTAGATGTGCAGCTCGTCGCACACCGAGTTTATCTGCTGCAGCGAGAAGTCCCGCAGCACGCTGTTGAGGATCTGCGGCAGGCAGAGGCGCTTCTCGCCGCCCACGGCGAAGCAGGAGATGGGCTCGCGCTCCAGTACCGTCTCGCAGCGCTCCGTGGATCGGTCGGACGGGATGAAGAGCGGCCCGGACATGACCTGCGGCGGCGTGGCGGTGGTCCGTGGCGGGGCGCCGCCGGGCGATCCCCCTCCAACTCCTCCTCCGGCCGCCAGGTTGAGCATCAGCTCGCCCGTCTTGCCGTCCTTGCTGAAAAGGATTTCCTGCTGGTGGTGCCACCGGGCGGAGAACGCCGCCGGACCGCCCAGGGAGCGCATGGAGCTCAGATGGAACTGCTTCAGAGTTTGCTGAAGTCCGGGATGCGGCTGGAAGCTAGTAGCCTCCATGTTTTTTCTGTTTTTTTAACCGATCAAACTTTATTCTAAATGAATTTAGCCTGTGATCTCCCCCTCCCGCCGCAACAAAAAATAATAATCAAGAACAAAACAAAAAGTTTTGCCTTCAGTATCCGGATCCGCTACAGAACTCGATGCGTCCTCCAGCCAACGAAGCGCATTTCCATGTCACTCGAGTAGATTCCCGAGGTGTCCATTCAGAAAAATGAGCACCCCGCCGTAACACGGACTCCTCTCCTCTGGTTGTTAGACTAGACGCGATTAAAGTCCACGCGGGACACTAGGACAGGTCCACAACCAAACACACGACAAGTACTAATAAGCAACAACAGTACGGTTTAATGTCCTCCACCGCAGTCTAAAATGTGAGCCCGAAATATTCTGCTCAGTCTAGTCTGGCGTTACTCTCTCTCCCTGTCTGTCTGTCTGTCTGTCTGTCTGTCTGTCTCGCTCAAAGCCCAATGTGTGAATCTCTCTCTCTCTCTCTCTCTCTCTCTCTCTCTCTCTCTCTCTCTCTCTCTCTCTCTCTCTCTCTCTCTCTCTCTCTCTCTCTCTCTCTCTCTCTCTCTCTCTCTCTCTCTCTCTCTCTCTCTCTCTCTCTCTCGCTCTCTCTCTCTCTCTCTCTCTCTCTCTCTCTCTCTCTCTCTCTGTTTGTTTGTGTCTGGCTCAGTCATTGAATCCCGGCCAGGAATGTGACTGACTCCCCGGGCTGGCTGTTCCCTCCACTAACCACCCCACCCTCTGCTACATGGCAGCTGCAAAAGCAGCATAAAAAAAGAAAAAGAGGGAGGGAAGAAAATCGAGAGAGACGTTTTTTTTTTTTATTCCTTCTAAATTCTGAACCAAGTTGAACCAATACTTTTTTTCTCCTTGAAAGTAGGCCTATAATATAACCATAATAAATAGCTAATTTATAAACTAAAACCATCCCCCTTTACCCGTTTATTTAGAACTTGATTAAATTTAATTTTGTCTTCTTGAAATAAAATGGAAGAAGCCTCCTCAGTCACTAGGTTGTGCGTGTATGTCCCTTTAGCCTTCAATGTTTTGTGCAACTGCCAAATATAAAATAAATCGTAGTTTTACCATCATGTCGCATCATGGACATTTAACATTGGTCTGTCCATTATGCACCACTCGGGGGAGCCAAATATCCATAAGTAGCCTATAGTATTCTCATATTAGAGGTGGCAGTTGGATATTATAGGATAATAGCATAATAAAGTTGATAAAGTGCACATTTTCATTTGATAAATCATACAGGCCTCATTTAGGCCTACAGGGGGAATAATGTGAAATTCAAATTTACTCTGTGTGTGTGTGTGTGTGTGTGTGTGTGTGTGTGTGTGTGTGTGTGTGTGTGTGTGTGTGTGTGTGTGTGTGTGTGTGTGTGTGTGTGTGTGTGTGTGTGTGTGTGTGTGTGTGTGTGTGTGTGTGTGTGTGTGTGTGTGGAGACACTAGTATAGGCTATGCAATTAGAGTAGGCCTAGGGAGTCAAGTCAACACAGGTAACATGAGCAACACAGGAATGGCCAACAAATTGCAAAGTAAAAGCACCCAAGTGTAAAAACTGAACAATAACACACAATAACATTGTTGTTATATCACACGGACTGTGACACACGCATTTGAACCACCACCACAACTTGCTTTACCTCCTGAGTCACCGTGACCCCAGCAGATTTTAGCATAGTTTTACTGAGGTTAGATTTAGGGTTAGGCATAGTTTTACTTAGGTTTAGGGTTAGGTTTCAGCATTATGAGGTTTATCACCTCAACCAACTAGGGTGACTGTGGCTCAGGAGGTAGAGCAGGTGGTCCAAGCGGCTCAAATCCCAGCTGCTCCTTCCAAACCTTTGCAAGACAGAGGAAGAACAGCGCCCTCCTAAGGACAAAGGAAAAACAGCACCCTCCTAAGAAAGTCACAATTTGACTTCTAAGAAAGTCACAATTTGACTTTGGAAAGTCAAATTCTGATTGTGTGGGTTCTGGAAAAAAGTCAACATATGACTATGTATGGATTATCTATGGGGTTCTGCTGCTAAAAAGAAAATCAATAATTCAGAATACCTACAAATCTAAAGTCAACTTTTAGCCTTTCAATAAGCCTATGATGTCGTCAAGGCTACGCCAAGTGCTATGGCAAGTACTACGGGTTCAGGTGGAATCTGAAAGTCGTGCCCAATATTTGAACCGAGGAGTGCAGTCTCCAGTTCAAATATTATGGTCTGAACAGGTAACCAGTTCCCAAACAATTCCGCTGACAAGGTCTAGTCTCTGCCCTAAGAAATATGATTGCAGCCATAAACCATGACTTTATTAATCTATGCATCTTCTAATTAGCGTTGCATTTTTAAATATATATTTTATTTATTTGGAGCTTAGCACCAGAGACAGACATTGAGTTCTAAGATGAGATTAAATCCTAAACCTTTATTAGTGAGTAGTAAACAAGGCACTAATTCACATTTATTGTACCCTGTGTTGTAAAGCATGTTGTGCATGCTTTCATCATATGGTAGTCAGCATCAGTATGATATGTTGGGCAGTAACTAATTTTAGATTACATATTACTGTAATATTATTACTTTTGCTCCAAAAAGTAAAGTAACGAGATTACTCTGCAAAAATGGGTAATAAGTAACGCATTACTTTGCAAGTAACGCCAAGTTACTTTTTAAAATGAGCTTGTTGTTGCATGCAAAAATAGAACAGATTTACAAGCTATCGACAGGTACTGTAACAACAGAGATGTGCACTAGATTGTAGATCCAGTCCACACGCTGCATCCTGCGCACAGTTATGTACACTACAAATCGATGCTGCTATATTTTGTATTTATTTTTAAATACAAGACCTCAACTGTCTTTGAAAACAATTGTGAAAAAGTTTAAAAAGTCAAAGAGGCAAAGAGACTACTATTATTACAATAAATTGGATTCAGTTCTAAAAAGAGCTCGCTAAATAGATTACCGTATGTTGTACATCTCTATTTTTTCAAATGTAAAGTAAGTTTCAAAAGTAAAGAAGTTACTTTCCTAAGTAATATTGACCAACACTGGTCAGCATACACAGTATGATATGATATGATGCAATACAACTTTATTGTCACCTTTCACTGAAATTTGTCTGGTGTTTAAGGCATCACCGTTCACATAAAGAACATCACACAACTTGTGGGAAAACAAGTCAGTGTTATAACCCAGGGGCAAAAATAGAAAGAAAGAAAGAAAGAAAGAAAGAAAGAAAGAAAGAAAGAAAGAAAGAAAGAAAGAAAGAAAGAAAGAAAGAAAGAAAGAAAGAAAGAAAGAAAGAAAGAAAGAAAGAAAGAAAGAAAGAAAGAAAGAAAGAAAGAAAGAAAGAAAGAAAGAAAGAAAGAAAGAAAGAAAGAAAGAAAGAAAGAAATTCTATTTCTATACTACACTTCCGTCCACTAAACTAAGGGTCTACTCTGTAGGGCCCTACTGGGTTATACTAACTCGAATAGAAGAAACATATAAGAAACGTAAGAACACATGTGGAAGAGTACATGCAAATGGAATTAATAATAATAATCACACTTTCTTTTTTACGGGCAAAATGACGTCAATGCTTGGATCTGCACAACAAATAGCTCAAACAAAGCAAAGGAAATGAAACCTGTGCTGAATAACATGTCTCACCATCTGTTGACTATACCAGTATGTTAGTTAAACATGCTGTATAGGAAATCCGAACTTAGAGATGAGTATGTGATATGAGAGTGAATAGAATCTGTTTCTATCGTGCCACGATCTGTGTGGTTTATAACTTGACCTCTCACAGTTTAATCACAAGATATTTTGTATTTACTGGAAGCACTATCATGAAACATATCAATTCCTGCACAAAAATTGAGCAATGTGACTTCAGAATGAATGAGACTTAACTTCCTCATGTACAAGCCAAGCTAAAAGGCACTGCCCTACTCAACTTCTTCACTTCACAGGATGGCCATCATTGGTGACCCAGTGGATGTGGGAGTAGTGCTGTACACAGCACTGGAAGTGTTGATAGCCATAGGCTGCTGTCTGGGTAACGTGCTGGTGATCTGGGCGGTGGGCTCCAGTGAACATCTACGGCAGCCCACCTTCTTCTTTATAGCCTCTCTGGCTGTGGCTGACTTCATGGTGGGCTGTGTGACCATACCTATCGCTGTGGTGGTGAATGGGCGGCCAAAGACCTCATTCCACTCGTGTCTTTTCATCAACTGCCTGGTGATCCTGCTGACAGTGGCATCGGTTTTGTCTCTGCTGGCAATCGCTGTGGATCGGTACCTCCGTGTTGTCATACCCCTCAGGTGAGCTCTATTTTTGATCTGCACTATGCACAGTTTCACCCTTTGAGAAGTAAAAAACTGATTTTATACTGTAATTGTTTTCATGCCCATCCCTTATGGACTGCATATATCATGCCCAGTGTTGGGAAATATGACTTAGGAGAGTAATAGCTTTACTTTACTTGCCCCTTAGAAAAAAAGTAATAATCTTACTTGAATCAATGAATAAAGGAATAGAGATGTATTGTACAACACAATCTGTTTAGTGACAACTTGTAGTGTATGTCCTGTCTTCAGAATGCTGCAGTGGATTAGGATCTGTTGCTATCTGTTGATGGCTTGTAAATCTGTTTTAGTTTCACATCATGCAACAAGCTCAAAAGTAATAACTAATGAGGCAGAGTAACAAATTACCTATTACACATTTTGGAGGAGTAATATCTTTACTTTTGCTGGAAAAGGTAATAATATTACAGTAATATGTAATATTTAATTAGTTAATGCCCAACACTGATCATACTAACAGTTCTCTTCTGTACAGGTACAAAAGAACCATAACAAAAAGACGGGCTTGGCTGATGGTAGCTGTGTGCTGGCTTGTGGCTATACTGCTGAGTTTCACCCCGATGTTTGGATGGTACAATCATGAAACTCTCTCCAAGCCTTCATCTGTAAACTCATCCACTATCATCTGTGAGTTTGTAGCCGTTATTCCATACTCATATCTGGTTTACTTTAACTTCTTCCTCTGCACACTGACGCCCTTGCTAGTTATGACCTTACTGTACTGCTACATCTTTTGTACCATCCGGCGGCATCTCCGAGAAGGACCAGGAAACTGTTCGCAGTCTCGTGCCTATCTACAGAAAGAGAAGCGGCTAGCAGGATCTCTGTCTCTAGTCTTGGCCCTTTTTGCCCTTGGTTGGTTGCCTCTACACATCATGAACTGTCTGAGCTACTTTTCAAAGACAACAAACGTACCCAACACAGCCTTCCACATCGGCATCCTGCTCTCCCATGCTAACTCAGCTGTCAACCCAGTGGTGTATCCATTCAAAATCAAAAAGATCAAGTTGGCCTACCAGAAGATATGGAAAATGCATTTTACATGTGGGGAAGACCAGCAAGGAAGTCATAGCAGTCAGAGTGCAGACAACAATCTTAATAACAAACTGACTCCCTTGTTGTCAATTTAATTTGAAGATTGTCTTTTAGACCCACACAATTAAATTTGGGTGTTATGTGCATTAATTTCATGTTAGTCTCAGCAGTCACTACAATGACTTATAAACAGTATTGGGGAAATGGTTTTGTCACATCAACAGGAAAAGGAACATGCTTAACAAGTTTCATTTCCACCTCATGTATCTGTGACCTAGTGCTAGCTCTGCAGGTCTTGGATGTTATTTTCATATATATTAATATTGTTTTTAGGGCTGTTGAATGTTTTTTTTTAATCAAATTAATCACAGATTCAAAATAAATGCAATCATGATTAATCACCATTTAAACCATGTCCAAAATATACCCGTTTTCCTTTACAGGATTTGTACTTTTAAAAAAGTAAAATAATCTGGGGGAAAAAAGATCTGCTTTTTTTGTGAATATTTATCAAAATAGGTAATCTACAAGCCCCCAATGCTTGTACTGTATATCTCTCGAGCTACACACTATGGCTCTGGTTACAGGGAGACACAACTATTGTTGTGTTGGATGAGAAAATGTTCAGTGGGCCGTCAGTGAGCATGAGTTAATTGCATTAAAATTTTAAACAGAATAATCAACAAAACTAATTTAACTAATTAACTTTATTTTCAACACCCTCAATTGTTTTATAACTGCTTTGAGTAATAGTGGTTTAGAACTGCTTTGAGTAGTTTCATAATCAATGCATATTGAATGGCTGTGAAGGATTATTTTTGCAGGGTAGAGTGGTAATTTCACAAAAATATTTTGTCATTTCTTTTACCGTAGTATCTTCACTCCATAACACATTGAAATACTGTATGTCTGAGAAGTGTGATTTTCACATTTAAGATCTCTCAAGTAAGTCTCTCAAATGTTTTTAAGACAACAAAACTTACAAATTACATGCACTCCTATTTGTACGTCAATGCTGTGACCGCCATTCTTTGCCTCACAGACTATTTACAATATGCTTACAAGATATCCAGCACTGATGCTTTAGTTTGAACATTTTCGTGGTAGCTGGCTACCACAATTTGTTTACTCACCATCTGAACACAAGATGAAAATATATATACTGTATTGTGTATATCAAAACATTAACTTCCATCTGTTTGTGATTTTGTCTTTAATACACCTTAGATTTATTTTTTTGGACTTGCAAATATTGTTTCTCAGCTTAAACAACAAATGCAGTTTGTTGATCACAATAAGTTACAAAATAAAATTAAAAGTAATTTAAAATGCAGATAAATTAAGAGTGATTGGCAAAATTCTAAGAAAGAACCAAATAAATGAACAGAACAATTAAATACTGGCTCAATAAAGTGCTTTTACAGGCAAAAGGATGGCAAACAGAAAAGCAATGACAATTAGCAAAGGAATTTGGAAAAAAATTGGCTGAGAGGCACGCAACTTGAAATAACAGATATCGCCTTAAAAGCTATGGCACTAGAACAACCAATCAAAGCTGAAAGGAACAAACTGCTGACAAAAAGGACAAATAAACACACTCATCTGATTAACTTTAAACCTGACATACCGCATTGTGAAACCGGTATTTTACATGAGTGCCACAAAAATTGTCATGCGAGCCATTTTCCAATGTAGAATTATTATTTTTTGTGCAGAACACAGATGACCTATTTTCCCATTCTTTTCAATGAGACACAAAGCCCACCTGTTCCAGGATGCAAAAGCTCCATAAACATCCCAGGCATCTCCAAAAGAAAGTACAATACACCCAAATGTGAGTAAAGAAATTAGCTTAACATTACCTGGATCAATAACTCTCAAATGTTTTCAAAATAGGATCTCAGTTTTGCAGATCATAAAGGCAGAATCACATCCAGGGTATTAAATAAAATATATTCCTCTATTGAAATTATTTGTCCGTGGCCTTGCAAGAACAGGTGGAGACAGTCTTTTGGGTCTTGATGTAACTTGTTGAGAAATGTGAACTAGTGTCAGACTTGGAAGTAGTTAGTTGTGGAAATATTAAACCAGAAGTGTTAAGCATTAAATTATTGATTTGGACATTTCCATTAAGTTATCAGAAATGACTTAGATTTTAAGACATTGTGATGCAAGTGGGGAAACCTTCCATTCTAAAGTTTCTCATGGGTGTTGTCCAGTCGTGTAATGGTCAAACAACTCTTAAGTCACAATACACCTGAACGAGATATCACACATCTTTTAGCCAACTGATAGCAGTGAAGATCAGAGCAAGAGAGAGGTCTTCTATTTGAGTAAAGAATGTCCAAGTCCTTTCTCTATTCCCCCTTCTCTCTCTCCCCTTTCCCTTTTAACTTTACTGTCCACATTAAGGACTCCTCTTCAAATGGCTGAACCATCACATATGATGTTTTGGCCCCTCCCAGGGAAGAGCTCCATTTGCCAGTAGCGGGAATCAGCATACACTAGTCAGGTCAAAGAAGAAATGGTCAAAGTGGTTAGTTTATAATAGTGTGAGTGACTTCCATAGTACTAAAGCCACAAGGATATATTGGTACCTTTAATACTTTCAATATGTGTACAACCCACACACAGACATACAGTAAAAAGTGTATAATAGCACATTTATATTAAAAAGTATATCAGATTAGCTGGTTTCTGCCCGTCAGTGGACTTTTTTATATTGCCCTGAGAATGTATGTGCATACAGAGTCCTTACCCATGTCTCCGGGTCCTAGCCAGAGATTGAAGGAGCTGCAGTGTTTCTGACACCGTTGGACAGGGAGAACACGGACTGTGGGCAGCCCCTCACCAACCACCAACCAGCCCAACACGCCAACGCCCTGGGACACAAGCACACACAACGTGAAGCCAACTTCAGTCCAAACATAGACCATGACGTATTTTTCCTGAATTAATCATTAAACCATCTGACATGCAGACTACAGCATCATGATTGGCCTGATTCGATGTGCCAAATATACCAAGCAAATAAGTTCAGATCACATCATAAGTCGTGGCCATTATTCTAGTCTATCTTGCTCTTGCAATTGTCGCATCCTCAGTCTGAATTGTCATTTAGTTTCATTTCATTATTCAGACTGAAGTCCCTCTCCACCACAGCAGTTTCTGGAATGGGCGTTATCAAAGCAGCAGTCTTCACGGTGATTGGTTCATACCAATACCAACCCATAAGAATACTGGGAAAGCAGACAATGTTGTTGTCATTAATGTGGCTAATGTGCTTGCCCGGTTCCTAACGAAACTAACACAGCCGACGAGTGTTACTAGCACGTGAACAAAAGCAATAAAAACAGTCAGATAATGATGCCTATAATACTGACGCTTTTTTAAAGAAGCATTGGAGTAGCAGACACTGTTGAGTGACAGGGCTGTTAGCCAATCATCTGCTAAGTTGAGTAAAAAAGCGCAAAAGTAAGCACACACTTTCTAAACTCACCGTGCTCTGTGTGTTTGTGCTGTGGATAACCAGGCAACGCTGTAGTGTAGTACCAGCACTGTCCAACAGGGGACAGAGTTCTGCTTTAGGGAACAGCCACCTCAGTACCTTTTCTCTGGTGGCAGAGCTAAACCTCCTAGTTAAAGAAAGACAGCAAATGAAAAAGCATTTTATTGTAGGAGAAATATATGAAAAATCACCAAACTTGTGTCAAACACGAGCCTATAGAGATAGTGTATAGTGATTTGTGTGATGTATGCATACAATCTGTACAAGAGTAATTTGAAGAAAACGTGTTTAGCAAAAATTTGCCTCTTGATGCTGGTGCTAGAACAAGCAAGAACATGCAAGGCCAAGGTTGTCCTTGGCCTCTGGCTCTAGCGAGTGTGACTCTAATGTTGTACACAGGTTGGTGCAGTTATCGGTGAGAACATAGGTGAGAACATGAATCGGTCTGTTATAGCACCACAATAATGTTTTTTTTTTTGTAATTTCTTGCTCATCCTAATGGGAATGTGTGTGCATGATTGTGTAATGATTCGATAGCCCGGGATGAGCCTCATTTGCCATTGCAACATTCAACTTCTGAATGTCACCGGCAACCGAGTCTGGCGAGTGCCTGCTTGACTCAATTTTCCCTGACGTCACCCATTACGTAGGACTGTTGTTTCTGATTCGATGTTATTCCAGTTTCCAAAGGTAAACTGTTGCTTTTCCCCAAACAAATCAGAAGCCTTGACAGTAAGTATTTCAACATTCATAAGCCACGCGCACTCGTGGAGGCTCCCTGCCAGACGGAGTTGCGAAGTTGAATTTGAACTTCAAGAAACGGAGTCTGGTACCAGACTAATGATTTGAGACATTTTATTCAAAACCGACCGACCCTGCAAAATTTGCAAGGCAATCTTGGGAGGGATATGGGAAGGCAGACAGATCCATGTTGATCACCTGACTATAGCGATAATGATTTCAGACGTGCAAACTGGTCAAGGGCAAAAAGGTGACAGTTTGTGGGGAAAAATGTGTCGCGGTTGAAGCCCGCGGCGCGAAAAAATTGAGGTTTTCAGGGCTACTAAAGGGGTCAGAAGGGGTTAGAACCGCTTTGCATGCTTGTCCCCTTTTTCAGTAAAAGTCTATGTAAAGGAGCCGCCATTGGACTGACCCCATGAAGTGAACATAGTTGTCACGACTCTGTCGATACTCTTAAGAGATCCCCCCGTCCCCTCAAACTTTTTTTTAACGATTTTGCAAAAATTACGTTGGTGCCCTATTTGGGAGAAAAACGTTGATTTTCGCCAAAAAGCTACAAGTTTGCACGCCTGTGATTTGCATGATGTATGGATAAATGTGTAGTAATATAAAGTGTGAACAGACCATTGTGAAATCATTGGGTCAGAGTTTGTCATCAACTGTGTCAAATGTGTCGGAGAATAGTCTAACGCACACAGACGGGTGGACAAATACACACGTATGGAGTGCATAACATACAGTACTCTCCGCAAGTGGCTGGTGGAGACGATAGGGACTTTAAGAAAGCAGTCGACACGAAGAGGATGTCAACGTGCTCCGTCGCAGTCACCACAGAAGCCCAACATAGTTAAGAAAGCAGGCGACGCCGACGGAGTCCACCACTTCCACTGGCGTCTCTGGTTTCCAAGGTGACACTCCTCTACAGCGTACCTCTCATCCACGTTTTTAACAAGATGCTAAAAGCTGTGCTTGGCATCAGAGGAGAGGGTCCGATGGCCGCGAGGCTTATATATCGAGCACCAAATCATTCGCAGGTGGCGTAGTACCTACATCACCTTGGACGACATTAAACTGGCTAATAATAATTACTCTTGGGCATTTACCAGAGCAGGGTGAAGTTGGCAGGCCCCTGGGGGAAGCCTTGTTCATAGGCCAGTAGGCTGTCGTCCTCCTCCAGCAGAATGGACATGGAGCCTGAATGGGCCGAGTAGAGTTCCTCCAGCTGCTGTCGCTGCAGGAAAAGTGACTTCCCGCCCTAGGAATCCCCAACAGAGGGATACGGGGGCAGAGAGGGAGGTAAGAATGCATTTAAAAGAAAAAAGAACATTGTTTTCTTTTTTTTTGCTACTTCATTTTACCCAGTCTGAACAGGAACAGGTGTTTTAATAACTGAAAATCTACAAGCTCATAATAGCTCATTTTAGGGATGCAATGTTTAGTTCCAGGGACAGGACAAGATTTTAGTTCCAGAGACAAAATCTTTCTACATATTTTCAGATGAAGGTCAAATTTAGCCTGGCGAGCCAGCCTCATATTGCGTGGAAGAATGGAAGGAACTCTGACTGAGTGACTGACTCCACGCAATATGGAGTCAGTCATATTGCGTCAGTCACGCAATATGACTGTCAAATTTGGATCATTCTGGAGCTCCTTCAATGAAATAGTGAAATAGTTGACCAGCACTGATATACTGTAGAAACATATTTTTTCTTCTTTTTATTTACAAAAATGTTCTGATTGTTGTTGTCATTTAAATAATATCCATTTTCAGTGGTTGCAAAATATTGTTCAGGTTTGTGTACATGATAACCTAACCAATCCGAATATGTAAACATGTGCGTCTGTCAATTGTTGACTGTATGCAATGACTGTGGTGGGTGTATGAACATATTCATTTAAATAATTCTGTGAATAATGACAAAACAAAACTCAATGATTAAAAAGAAGAAATAAAATGGTGTCAATTAGCCTGACCCACTTGATTCACAGGGAAAAAATAAGGTAGTATTTGGCAAGGTGGCAATCCAAGGGCGGTCATTAAACCATCTCAATTTGCCCTTTATTTTATAGTAAAGCAAAAAACAAAGGCGTTGGGTTAACACAGCTGCATCACGTTAATACTGCATTGTGTCACGCATTACCTTCAGCAGTATGGGCTGGGGACCCCTACGTAAGGCCACGGTATCTCTTAGGGTCTCAGGGACCTCCAGCACAGAAGAGACCTGAGCACAGCCTGAACAGTTTACTAGGTTCTTCTGACGGAGCGCACCGGCACTCCACCACTCATGGAAGCCTGCAGGAGAGAAATGTGATATAATCAGTAAGCATTACAATATGGAGTCATATTCAATAATTATAAATAATTTTATACAGCATGGGGATGATAGTGACAACAGGGTCAACACCGGAAGTCCACATGTCTCAGATCAAAGAAATATATTGGGTAATCACACATTATTACTTGCGGAAGCAGAGCGGGCGCAAGTAAGTGATTGGTGCACGGTGCTCAGTGTTCGGCGGTCTTATAGTATTAGCCCACTCCTCTCACACACGAATAGTGTGTGGGTGATGCTTGGAATTGACTCAGAATCATGTAAAAACACTAGTTTTAGTAGTCACTTGACACTTGAAGCACAATGAAATTTAGAAAATATTTGCGCTAGAAAATATTTACCCCTGAAATGTCAATGGTGGACATACTGTAAAGGCCATTTTCAAACCTTTGCCCTCAGACAATTCCAGGCAACTTTTATATGTCATTCAAGATATATTGAAGATACAAAATCAGCTGAGTTTGGTTCTTTTGCAATTTGTTTATGGTCAAATTACATTATTACTGGACTACAGGGTGTGTGGGGACAGTACAATACCTTGATGATATTTAAACATCAATCCATTTTCAAACTCTCAAGTGGATTTATCACTGTGTGGATAGCTTGCGTGTGCAACAATCAAACCTTGTAAGTTGTACTTCTTTGCAATAGGCAGAGACAGCAGGCGTATGTGACTGAGAGGTGAGGACCAGTTGTGTCCGCCCAGGTTGACCAGGCCTAGGTGGGGAGGGCTCTGTGGATAAGTGAAGGCCAGCACCACCACTAGCAGAAACCCCACAGCTACCACAAACTGTGGAATTCAAAAAAATAATAAAAAATGTTGTATTAATATAAACATTTGAAAGAAAAAAATAAATTAAATGGCAGTAATAGTGAAGATGGAAGAAATAAATCAATGTTGTGATTTTGTAGATCTGCCATTAAGGCTATCTGAAATAAGGCTTAAAGCAGAATTCAGTGATTTGGATGATTTGGGAAACCCCTCCGGTCCCCCAGACAATGTGCACACGCATGAGCGAAATCACTTACAGAATATCTTTAAGTGGTTAATAATGTGCGTGTTCTACCATTACTAGTACTATTACCTCAGAAATGTATTAGAGTCAAAGGGAAGTCTTTGATATGTAGTGAAGTGAAAGTCTGTATACAAAAATTATACACTAAATGTAAGTTATACTATCCACTACTGGTAAAAGGGTAAGGCACACTCAATCACTAGCACTTAACGCCTTGGTAGCCATTTTGCCAGCCTGTAGCGCCCCCTTTTGGTCCAGAGAGCCATTTATATGCATTAATTAAATGATTGATGTCAAAAACAAAAAATCACAAACAAAAAAATCACAAACAGGAGTTGTATACCCCCTACACACACACACCTGGTCCAGGAAGTGTCACTTCCTGCCACAGACCAAAACAACCAGCCCTTCCACCATTACACACACACGCACACACACACACACACACACACACACACACACACACACACACACACACACACACACACACACACACACACACACACACACACACAGAAATGGACCTTAAGCTAGTTGATAGGATGTCTTTTTATGTGACATGATAAAATTAATGCATACCATGTCATTATTTATCGATCCAATTACCCTATTGGCCTGAATATAAGACTATGCTTTTTTCCCAATGGAAATATCCCAAAAATGGAGTCGTCTTATATTCAGGGACTATACTATTTGACATTCAATGTTCTTTTTTCTGTAAATCGGTCTTGAAAAATTAGGGTCGTCTTATAACCGAGTCGTCTTATATTCGGGACAATACGGACATAACAACTAAATAAAATGCTGACAGCTTTGGTTGGCTAGCTGCCACTGTGTCTTGTAGCCTTGTGAAATATTTACTAGACACTGCCTAATAATACACAAATATGGATGTTCTTCACTGCAAGCAACTCTAAATTCTTGAATGTAGAGAAACACCAACCACTGAACAGAGAAGTCCTATCTGATTGTATTTAAATAAGTAAAACTTAACCAACATTGCACCTGTACAGAAACCTTGAAATATCCCTTTTCCTATCTGCAAATATTTGTTTCATAAAGATTCAGACATGCTATGAACTACTTTGTCAATACATATTGTGTATGTTTTCAGTAATGCAGTAATTTTCAGTAATCCTCCTGCTGTGCATCGTGCAATTTCAAACGACCGTTGAAATTCTTCCAATTCCAATAGCTCATGTCTATATGGTGGTGGATTTTTATGAAATAAAAACTTCAGAGGAAAAGAAAAATTATAAACAGAACGAGTTTTTATAAATATTTTTTTTTATAAATAATTCAAGATTTCAATACAGTCTTATACTATAATCTTAGTACTACTTTTTAACCCTAACCCTAACCCTAACTTTGGATGTATGGATTGTCAATGGTTAGTGTTGCAACTCTAGATTCAAGAGATTACAATTTGTAAGGGGGGATAGCCCCTCCTAGTATGTACAGCTTTTTGTGTAAACACAAACCTTGTTTTAATACAAAGATTGAGATTTAATACAAAGACAATGAATGCCCAGCATTAAAGATGCACTGAAACAGAAATGGACGGCATTTTACTTTTGAGTTTTAAACGCTGAAAAAGGTTTCTGAACCATTCAGAGCTCGCATCCCTTCAGGCTGTTTGTCAGTTGTGGAGGATGATTCATAAATACGATTCACTTTTGTGTATTTTTTTTATTTAAAAATACACGAAAGTGAAAATGTTCCCATTTTTGGGCATGCATTGTTGGGTAACGCCACATAGTGACTGCAGATGTGGTCAGCTTTGAGTGATTGTGTAAACACAAACATTGTGTGGCCGGAATGAGATGATATTTGCTGACTTTGACATATGATGATAAGAGCGCCCCTTACTTCACATTAGTGATAGACCGATTATCGGCCGCGGCCGATTATCGAATTCGATATTCATGATTTTATTAATAATCGGTATCGGTGCTCAAAATAAATAATCGAAAAAAGAGCAGCCGATTATTTGTATTTATTATAAATGTTCAAAAATTGGACATCGACCACTTTCAGTGAAGATCCGGTAGATTGTGGTGGTAAGGAGATGTATAGCTGTGTGTCTCTGACTCTCTCACCTCATGTATTTATAGATTTATCCAAATTATCCAAAATGTATTTTCTCTTTTTCTTTTATGTCTGAAGCTCTGTGCCTGTACTTGAATTTAAAAAGATGCATTTGATGGAGGGGAAACTGAAACACTTTTGCTGATTCCGCACTTTTATTCTATTAAAGTAAATAATAATCGTTTCGGCTGATATCGGCTATCGGCCTTTTTGATGTTCCACTAATCGGTGATCGGAAACATCGGCCAAAAGTCTGATCGGTCGATCTCTACTTCACATGGATGTGATTTTTGATTCTGAGTTACTACTACTGTGCTACTTTGTTCCTAGTGATCATTTTAAGCTGCTGTCAAAACTAAAGTGACTGCATGAGAGCATCGATGGTGCTCTCTCTCAACAGAGTATACATTCTTGTCAATCATTCCAAGAGATCTGAAGTGTCCACCTTGATGGTAGCTCGCAGGACGGGGAACTGAGGAGGATCTCTTCTCGGCTCGTTGGTCTCCAGCACCTGCTTGATGAACTTCTCGATCTCTCTCTCTGACATGCCATAGCGATAGCCAGACTGGCGGAGGATGTCGATGCTCTCTGACAGCTTGTCGTAGATGCACGGTTCACTCATGGTTGTGCCCTTTAGCACGTGTAGTGTCAGTCACTCAGTCAGTCAATATGGGGGCTTGGTGCTCTTCAACCACAATGGACATGCATAGTGTCACCTCCTACACACACACACACACACACACACACACACACACACACACACACACACACACACACACACACACACACACACACACACACACACACACACACACACATGAGAAGTCAGGATTCAAAATGTCCTCACTAATGTTACATAGATTTACATTACAGAATGAACGACCCAAAAGCACTTGCACATTAGATTATGTTTATGTTGAGGCAGGTGGGCTGTAGGCTAACGTTAGCCAGATGGCGAGTCTCCAGAAACTTAGTGCTAGTTGATTTGAAGACACCAAGTTCAAGGTGTAGCATTTTATATAGATGTTCAAGTTGATTGTGTTTTAGGCAAACCAACTCTGACCTCGTAAAGTAAATAAAGAAAGTGTTTTAATCAGGTATAGTGGTGTTAAAACTAACCTAGAAACAAACTGGGACGATATGTCACTAGCTGGTGTTTACATACACTAGCATGTTTACATCTTCCAACGACAAAAAAGACAGCTAAAGATAAAAACACCAAATCAGTCTAACCTCAAGTCTGGATCCACTCCACCGAAGTCTTCAATGTTTCTTGCGCCTCATTTTATCATTGAAAACAAACACAAAATAGCTCTTAATTTAATTCGCCATGTAGAATACCTATTACTTCCTTATTCGCCTTGTTTTCCCGACTGTCTGTCTACCAAGGAGCACATTCGGCAAATTCACTTCCTAATACTATTGTATTTTTAAAAGTAAACATTTAAATTCCATAATACCGCTCTAGTTTATGCAATTTATTATTATTATTATTTATTTTTTTTAATGAAGAATAAAAAATAAGTACCGGTATAATACTATCCGTTAGATGATGTAATCTGCGAGCACTGATGGTAAACTAGACTGAGGTCTCTCAAAGTGGATTACAGTGTCGTGCAGCAGGGGGCGCAATCCTTCAATAAACCGGAGCCATCTAATAGAAAAGTTGTGATATTGACGGGTCAGAAAACAGCATGGTCATGTGGTCATTCCATAACTTCTGGTTGTCCCCATTCACTGTCCCCTTATCATACTTGAGTCTGTGTTGAAGAAGAGCCGCCATTATTGGACTGGCCCTATGAAGTGAACGGAGTTTGCGTAACCCTATGTCGGACCTCTACGGCTTTGCTTTAACCGTATTCTCGCATCGGTCCCATAGTCTGGGTTGTGTTGTCACACTGCGATTGGATAGATGGTTCTCAGGGCAACTCATGACTCCCAATGTTAAGGTAGGTAAACAGCAGTATGTTTTGTCAAAGATTCCCAAAATGTTTCATGTCAAGGACCCATCCAAATTGACTGACTCTCAGAGTTACAGACCCATAAGGGTCTATTAGATCCCAAATTACCATTTAGCTGAGGACCTCCTGAATTGCCTCAAGGGCCCATGGGGAGACAGGACAGGGGTCTATGGGTTAACCCATACATATAAAATTATATTAGATCTATGGGTTAAGCCGACTAGATATACAGCATTGCGTTCTCACGTTCCTCACAGGGAATGGAACAGCTAGCAATGTCTGTACCCTAGTCGACTACAGTCACAATGCTGGCTGAGTCAGGTTATAGAGATGGATAATTATATATATGTAAATTAATTGTGTACACGGGGAAACCTAAACAGTTCAAGTGGACAGACTGTGCACCAAACCAACAGGGCACTTAATACAACTGGGCACCTATGATGAGTGGGCACTTGGACAGCTGGGCACTGGGTGGGTACTTAGGATGACTGACCATTTGGACAACTGGGCAGTAGGCATTGGTGGCGGCGGTGAGTCGCCTTGGATAAAATCGCTATATAAACGCACTATTTACCATTTAGCAACTTAAAGGGGAATTCCGCCCATTTTCATTTTTTTTCTGAGAGTGTACAAATGCAATCATTTGTACCCCACTGTGTGGAAGTCAGTTCATTACAGCCCCAAATCACCATGTCAGTGGTTTTCTTCAGACCTCCATTTCTGGGGAACACAGAATGGGGATTTTTTTAATTATTATTATTATTTTATCATATCCACTCAGCACCTCTAGGGTGTATACTATTAGAATGTTGAAAATTGGTGGAATTCCCCTTTAAGATGATGGCTACATGGGCAGCTACTAGTTCTGTTTTATTTTTGTTTGTTTCCCTCCCTCCAGAAAATATGGTACCAAAATCTCCAACGGAGTGCAGATTCTCCAGGAACCCGCCATCATCTATGCCCGCCGCCGCCACCTGTCACAATACCAAGACCAATTATGTGGCAGCAGCGACATCTAGTGGCTGCATGTTGCCTAATAACAGCTGCACCCCAGACTCCAGTCGAGAGACAGACGAACGACTGTCCTTCCGAACCATGGGATGCAGCAGAGCCTACCTTTGAACCAGGGCTCAAGCATTGTTTGTGATCAGCTGTACATGGATGGATGTGTCAACCCCACCCCAGCCCAATGAAGAGCAGTCAACAACGGACAGCAATACAACAACCTCACACTAAAAGGTGTCCGCTAGTATTTAATCTCTCACAGGTTCAATAGACGGATAGCGGATCGGTGATCGGAAGTGTAAAGCTGAAGCTATACACATCTTCACATTGTCCTCAATATTATCACCACCACCGCCACCACGGAGGAGACGGTCAGCTGATCTACGTCCACTTCCATCCAACCGCGGGGTCACTCAAGATGATCGCCTTGTTTAGCAAGCTGCTGGACTGGTTTAAAGCCTTGTTCTGGAAGGAGGAGATGGAGCTGACACTGGTCGGCCTTCAGTATTCCGGGAAGACCACCTTCGTCAACGTGATCGCGGTAATTGTTTTTCCTGTACATTTTTTCGCAGTTCGGGATTATTATTGTTATTTTTTATTACTGACTTCGACTTCCACACAGTATCGGTCTTGTGATCCAGATGCCGTAGCTCCGCCCCTTAAAAATGATGGCGTTTATACTCCGTAGTACGACGGTGTCGCTTGACGGACGATATGTTAGCTACTGAATAATAATAAAACGACATGAAACACATTCTGGGTTGTTTTAAAGCATGGTTCCAAAAGGCAGGAATTCAAGTTCAGGGAATTGAAGGCGGAGATTAGATTTTACAGTGCATGTGTTAAATCAGTGGTTTTCACCCTTTTTCATACCAGGGCCCACTATTTATTCTGCATTTTTCTGCATGTTGGTGTCCACAATTTAGGAGAGATAACTGGCAAAACATTGTTCGAAATAACATTTTTTCTACATTTTATAAATGTGTACATTCTTGAAAATTTGGTTACCAGCTGTCCATCATTTAGCTGGGGACCACCTGGAATCCTCTCAGGGACCACTGGTTGAAAACCATTGTGTTAAAGGTATAAAGAGACCTACAACAAAATACATGGGTGGTCATGTGGTGGATATTTCAACGGCCCAGCATTTTATGACAAGTGAAGCTGTGTCCTCATTTAACTTTGCTGCCTCTGATCAGTGGTGTGTTTATTAGGTCAGTCAGTGAGCCCCTTTCATTTCACCATGGACCCCATGATACAGTATGCAGGCTACTGGGCAACATCCCCCATTTGATAGTTCCTATGGAGACATCAAGCCACTAATGAAATGAATGAAGCTCTTTTGGGTGACATTCAGGCTATTTGTCATCACCTGCAAGGCTAGATGTTTTTGTTTACTACTATGTGAGAGTACTATACTGTCATCAACTTTTCATCAGCCCTTTGCTTCCGGCAGATAAATATGAAATTGTAATTTGTTGTTTTTCTTAAAAGACAGGTGTAAAAATATAATCTGAGACATGGTCAGGCATATTACACAGTGGATGTCAGTTGCTGATTTTGGATACGTTTCAACACAGAGACATGTTGATGTCAGTGTCAAAAGGGCCTTTTGTAGACCCTCCTGTCGGTTTACTCCCCTCCCACTCGACTCTAGGCCGTGGGGTGTGAGGGGTGTCCTCAAGTGATCTGTGTTGTCATGATGTAAACCCCTGACATCATTGTGTTTTATTTATTGCCAATATGTACTGCAATATGTACCGTACAGTTAAATGATGGACAGTTGGTAACCAAATGGACCCTTATAGACCTGTAACTCTTGAGATCGCAAAATGATACCAAGTGGACCCTTATGGGTCCAGTTTACGTTCTCAAGAGCTGAATTATATTTAAATGTCTGAATTACTTCATTGTCAAGAATCTACACAATTAGAAAATGTAGAATAATAGTTATTTTTACGAATGTTTTTCCAGTTTATCTCTCCTAAATTCTGGAAACAAACTTTGAAAATCCTTAGGAAACAAACTTTGAAAGTCCTTAGTTTTGGATCCGAGAGACTAACCTAAAAAAAAGTGGTCAAATGGTGGTCTGTGGCTAAAATGCTGAATAAATAGTGGGCCTTGGCATGAAAAAGGCTGAAAACCACAGGGCTATAGCTTTGCTGCCCCCCCCCCCCCCCCTCCCCCAATTTTAATCAATACGCCAATGAATTCCTCCTCACACCCTTGTCACTGCCTGGCTGCATTTTCCCAAGTCCTGTACCTGCTGGCCTGCCGGTAAAGGAGTCCCCAGGGAGGACGTAACAGCTCCGTCACTCCTCCTCTTGCCGAGGGTAACCGGAACAGTCATTACAGCAACATAGTCAGACCATTAATCTACAATAGCTTCCGTTATGGCATATGTTTCCAGGAATAAAAATTATGTCACTGGTGTGGGTGAATCTCTAAACAGAATTTAGAAACATTGCACCACATAATGATTCTGAGGATGTGAACGTGGGTTGAAAAGTGGGTCTTGTTTTATTGTATATTTTATTTAATCTGAGCAGTTGCAGCTGGTAACACCAGGTATATTCTTTTTGTGTTGTCCAGTCAGGTCAGTTCAGTGAAGACATGATTCCCACGGTGGGTTTCAACATGAGGAAGATCACAAAAGGAAATGTAACCATAAAGGTTAGTTCAATCTGTACTGTCTGCTTGTCTGCTTAACGTATAGCACCTTTCACAAAGTGCTGTACATGCAATAACATACAATAATCTATGTTCAGATAACTCATGGATATGACATACTGTATAGTATGTTTTACAATACTAATATAATTATATTTTTGTTGTTGCAGCTGTGGGATATAGGGGGTCAGCCTCGATTCAGGAGTATGTGGGAGAGATACTGTCGAGGCGTCAGTGCCATTGTGTGAGTACACAGACCCTACAGGACAAGTCAATCAATTTTGTACTCATTAAGCAATAGAAGCCTTTCAATTGCAACACTTGTGTCTTTAGTTGAAAATGTGGTATTGTTGGTGCCAGTCATACACCATCAAAGTATAAATTAGCCACAAGCCAAAGCCCTAAAATAGTAATTTATGGAGCGAGGACACATTGCAGCATTTCCCTGGTCTTTCTGCTCTTTTAAGACATTTTGGTCTAAAAATAGCAAAAGTAGCTTTACCGGCTTTTCAAGACATTGACAAATTACTACAATTTTTAAATTGTTATGTTGCACCCAGACAAGTATGTAGCATTCCGCATTGTGTGCCTGTACCTGGATTCTTTCAGGTACCATTTATTTTTTGTATGGCACCCAGATGAGAATGACCCTACATTACCCACTAACATGTTCTATGATGATATGATAGCCATGTTAGGAAACATAAAGGTGGGATTATGACTCTCTCTGATTAAGTAATTCTCCCTTCATTTCCCAGCTACATGGTAGATGCAGCAGACCCAGAGAAGATTGAGGCCTCCAAGAATGAGCTACACAACCTTCTAGACAAACCCCAGCTTCAGGGCATTCCAGTAAGGCGTCCTCATTTTAACTTTCTAATAACCTCACCTGAAGTTTTTAACACAAACTGCCAGGCTTTAGGATCACATGCCAACATTTGCCTGCCGCAATGGTAGTGTAAAACACCAGAACCGTGCTGCATATAGACATCCTGTTTTTGGGAAGCTGTCTGATAATGTCTCTGCTAGTGAAAACGGACCCATCCTTGCTCCAGAAAGTGCCGCTGTTCCCAGCTGCACCCCGAACATCAAACCTTTTATCGAAACCACCGAGAGTTCCCTAGATCTCGAGTTATTTAGCGCTTTAGTCTACCGTTATAATGGAGGTGGACAGCAGTGTGCAAGCACAATGTGGTCTCAGACAGACTTTAGTCAGGGAGCCAAGTTCCTGTCCTTATTTTCCAATACATCAACTCTTTGTTTTTAAAATTATATCCCACGATTTTGTAACCCATTTTTACCTGGTGCCAATTGCCTAAGCTGTAATCCTAAGCGCTACTCTCCCTCTGCCAATAAAGCGGATTATTGAACAGATCAAGATGAGGTTGTTGAACTAGTCAGATGCCCTTATGCTGGGGCAGTAAATGTAAGATTGATCCCTGCTCTACCTGCACTCTGGCATCTCAAGGCAAGACAACCTACTTTACGACATAATAGCAAAATACAAAGATGAATGAGTGCAGCAACAACAACACACACACACACACACACACACACACACACACACACACACACACACACACACACACACACACACACACTTTGTCATACAGTCATCCCATATAAGCCCAGACCTGAATAATGAATGTACAGTGAGTAAAAGAAGGGCTTACATCTAATGATTTATTGGAGAAAGAGAGACGTGTGTGTGTGTGTGTGTGTGTGTGTGTGTGTGTGTGTGTGTGTGTGTGTGTGTGTGTGTGTGTGTGTGTGTGTGTGTGTGTGTGTGTGTGTGTGTGTGTGTGTGTGTGTGTGTGTGTGTGTGTACACATGCATGCATGTGCTGTGTGTGTACGCGTGCGTGCGTGTGTGCGTGCGTGTGTGTGGTGTTACTAAAGAGATGTTCCAAGGTTAATGCTTTGCTGGGTGACAGGGTTGTAAAAGTCAGAAGATGAGAGGGGACAGGCACAGGAGGAGATTAATGGACACCATGGTTTTAAGATGAGATCATCAAATAAAAGTAACAAAAAAGTGTGTATGTGTGCGTGTGTGTGCGTGTGCGTGTGTGCGTGCGTGCGTGCGTGCGCATACACGTGCAATGTACGCACCTGCATGTATGGTCAAATGCTCTTCACCTCAATACAGTTACCGGTAAATTGAGTTTTGTAATGTCTTCTCCTCAGGTACTAGTGTTAGGGAACAAGCGAGACATATCCGGTGCCTTGGATGAGAAGGAGCTAATCGAGCGCATGTAAGTACAATGGACTTTATTTCAAATGTCACAGTGACCTATTTCAATGTACAGTCCCTGATGACTGGGACCATTCGTATTGCTGCCTTAATAATGAAAGGGTAGGTCATTACATGAACGCCATGTCCCTGGTTCAACTACCGGTAGCCCTCTTATTAGACATCTGTATACAATTAACTTATTATCTCCTCATTTTATCTTCCTTCCCTTTCCTTCTCTTACTCTCAGGAACTTGTCAGCTATCCAGGACAGAGAGATTTGCTGTTACTCCATCTCCTGTAAGGAGAAAGACAACATTGGTGAGGCCCCCCAGGGTTAATAGTTTTGAATGAACAAATAAAAAAAGAACACTACATTAAAAGGTATAAACGTTTATGTGTGTGTGTGTGTGTGTGTGTGTGTGTGTGTGTGTGTGTGTGTGTGTGTGTGTGTGTGTGTGTGTGTGTGTGTGTGTGTGTGTGTGTGTGTGTGTGTGTGTGTGTGTGTGTGTGTGTGTGTGTGTGTGTGTCAGACATCACGCTACAGTGGCTGATCCAGCATTCTCGGAGCAGGAGAACATGAGGACCGATCTCCAGACCCCTGACCAGTGACCCCCTCCCCAAAATCCATCTTCTGTACCCTCGTCTACTCCTCCTGCTTCCCTTGTTCTCTTTTTTTTCTCCACCTATCCTTTGCTTCTTCCCATAACCCCTAACTCCATTTAACCTACAAGCCTTTTTTCTGTCAGCCCCAATTTGACCTGATACTAAGGCTGCAATAAGCATTGGCAGCGAGTAGACAAACACTTGTCCCGTAGGTAGTGAGTCACATGCAGTCAATTGAATTTTCTGGCACTGATTAGGTTACTGAGTCATTGAAGTTTGGGACACTGATGATGAGTCAGTGACATGTGAGAGGATCTAGATACCGAAAAACTACAAAGATGCATATGCAACAATAACAACACCACATTTTGGGGATGTCATTGTTCAAACATTGTGAGCTACAAGTGTTGTGTTTGTCTGTCGGGTGAGACCTTAAATGTATCCACATGTTTAACCCATTTTGACCTGACACTAGATGATGCTAGATTCTAATTCCTGACACAAGATTCTAGTTTCCGGCACTAGATTCTAGTTTCCGACGGTAGATTCTAGTCTCTGATCCTAGATTCTAGTAATCTAGTTTCTCATAATAGATTCTATTTTTTTCTGGGAAAAAAAATCTATGTTCCTGTGTCAGTGATGCCCAACATATTTCATGCCAAGGACCACCAGGATTATTTGGCTGTAGTGCGGACCCCATCTGAAAACATTTTGTTTTAGGAATCCCCAAGAAGCAAAGATTTGACTTAAAATCGTTTGCTTCTGAAATAATATATTCACACGATTTTAAAAAAACACAGCAGATCTACAAGCTCATAGCGTGCCACTCGGTGGTGTGCTATGAGCCTGTAGATCTGCTATTTTTCAATAGCTAAAGTGTATAACATAAAGCCTATAACATGTCAAGTATGACATATAAGTGTTTGTCTGCCGGGTGAGACTTTAAAGTTAAACGTATGCATCCACATGTTTTGAGAAGTGTAGATGCTATTTCCAGTCATCGGAGCCGGTACTGTAGATGCTCAGTGGCTTTACAGTGTGTTCTGTGATTTTTTTTAAGGAGCTGAAATTCCAGCACTCTGGAGGTTTTTTTTGGATTCAAGGCATTCTAGAAAATGCCTTACTACCTGCGGAGTTTACTACCTCATATGTACTGAACCAGAGACCGGTTTGAGACACAGCCAGTCTACTAATGGCTACCCTGTCTTTTAACAGAAGGTTACTATGCGTGCCTGCTTTGAGAAACTGTCCATGCTGACTGGTATGGTGACTGTTTTTAGAAGTTTACGTCTGTTTTGGCAAAATAGAAATTGAAAGAACAGGCATTTCACACACCTAATTAGCTTCACTTATTTATTACCAGAAAAGGACTATGTGGAACAGAGCCTTTAATGTTAATAATGAGTTGGTAATACGACAGTAGACTGTGGTGCTGATTGTCGGTGGAATTGGCAGTACTGCTCATTACGTTAATGTTACACATGGTCATTTGATATTATTAAAAAAAATACTGAACAGTATGTGTACTTATTTCATCTTTAACATGCATCTAGTCTCTTCTATATTGTGCCAAGATATTACTTACAATTTGCATTTAAAAATAGAAAGATGCAATTCTGTAAAAACACAGTGTTGTTGGCTCGGTTGTTAATAAATAGACCCCTCCCACACACTGGTCAATGGCCTAGTCAATCACCTCATCCCTACTGTGTTTGGATGGGACAGACATTGACACTGTCAGTCACTTGAGTGGCCAATTACCCAACACCTGGTAGACATTTAGATTTAGATGTCATGTGTCTTTTAGTTCTGCAAACTTACTGTACACACAACGTAGGCTAGGGGCTGACAGAAAAGGCTTTGTGGGTTGTTTCGTATTCCTATTAATAACTGCTTTCAATTATTACGCTTACCTCTTTCTCCTCTTATCCATTTATGTTCTTGTAAAAAAAAAAACAAATTATGGAAGATATTGTATAATTTGCACTGTTATGAATTATTTTGTTTTCTACCTGTATGTATTTTTTATGCCATGTACTTCGGAACAGATAAAGTTTGATTCTTTGATGGTAAACTTAACAGCCAAACTCTCTTCTGACTGTATTCTTACAAGCTATGGTGGAGTCTTCTCAAACTAGCACCAGGCTGTACAGTGATTTTTTTTTAATACAACTATTGTACATTTTGTGACTGAATTCTCACTAATAAAAGCAAAAGGTGACATTCAGTTGAGCTGTGAAGGAAAGGATGCACACACATTGAGTTATCTCTTGAGTTTTAATGACCCTGTGATGAAAAAAAAAAAAAAAAACTACTTGGGATAAAAGCGGGCATAGCCATCATCACATTCAGGCACATTTGAGCAAGTGGATATGGCCTAATTTAACCCAGGAAGTGTTTTTTTGGGCAAAGCTAATGCTTGGAATTGATTCAGAATCATGAAAAAACCCTAGTTGCCGTACATGCCACAGCTACTTAAACCATAATGAAAAATGTTGCCTTATGTACCTCAACTTTTTGACAGCAGACTGCTGGGCGAACATTGACGCTTTGACATGGAAGGTCAGGACAGGTCAGCTTCATATAAACCAGTGGGTGCAGTGTCTTGAGTGTACTGGGCTTTCATTTTTTGACCTGTTGAGAAGTCTAGTTTTCACCAACTGTCGGGTGTCGGGTGCAGCAGCACTAATAACTTTGGGACAGGCCCGCCTAGTCTTCAAAATGGACAGGTATCCCTCAAAGGGGAAGGATGGATGGGCGGGGTCAACGTATGGAACATCAGAACAGGTCACCTCCAAATATGGAGCTCTGAGGGTTTGAGGTCAGTTCATAGTTGCTGGCCAATTTTTGACTGGGCCTATTGATTATTGTGGCATGACCATACAGTGAATGGTCATGCCACATGGTAGAGGTGACAAACCAGCCAACTTATGGGAAATGTTTTCACCGTAAATAATTACATCCTGCCTTATCTAGCTGGCCCCAGTCCAGCAGAATTACCCTGAATGTTCATATAGCAGTGTGTAGTACTAGCCTTGCAAAACCAGAAGAGGGCGATATAGATTTTTCATTGAGGGCCTGTGCTAAATCTAAGCAAGTGTATTCAGTGGCTTTTTGTCCTGTTCTTTTCTCACTTTGTAAATTCAGAGCTCCCTCCTCTGCCCTCTTTCTAACTCTTTATCACTCTCAGACACACAAAAGGACAGCTCATGAAAGACTGAATGAATGACCATGAAGCCTGCAAGCTTGCTTATAGCCTACTGCCTAACTAACCACCAAGAAAACTGAAAAAGCCTTTGGGACAGAAGCCTGAACTGGGCAGTGACACAGAAAATGTACCTTTCAAATGATTTAAACTTCAGACGGTTCCCTCACCAAAGATCCCCCCCCCCCCTTTTACTTAATCTTTAATTAAGTGTTTGTTTTATTGTCTCTTGAAAGCCCCCCATCAGATGTCAGATGGTTGTCCTCGCCTTTAGCAGTGTCAAGCTTTCAGCCGGTCAAGTCCATCAATGAAAGCACTATTTGTTTAGGACTGAAAGAATGAAACCCCTAGTGTTTACTTGTGGGCTTTATTGATGCCTGCTGTGTCTAGACCAAAAATCAACTGCTCTCAGTGAGGAAGTGCCCCAGCAGAAAATCTCTGGTCCGGGCACTGACTGTGCAAGGGAACCATTTGTCAGAAAGAAGTTCCATCCATGGCACAACCACCTGCCGAGAAGTCCTCTGCTTCGGTTCCACCACCTGCTGTCTTATTGACAGAATTGTGACTGGCTGTACTGGTTCTGCTTCTGTGTTCTGGTGTCACTGGAAGAAGAATCTAGAACCTCTGGCCCCTCTGGGATTAAAGCCCAGTAGTCTCCACAGGGTTCACAGAGAATTGGACGTGTAATCCTCATTTTGTTAGCATTTCTCACATGAGAAAGCTAGTCACTGGGATGTTGTCTTGGTAATAGTTGTTGGCACTACTTGATGGAAGTGTGTGCTTTTGCTACATATTTCCTGGCCATGCTGATATCATAGAAATCACAACAAATATCAGAAATTGGCCATGAATATAGAAGAGCATGGCAACCATGTACAAAACATTCAGCACACACAGTCAGTTATACATTTCTTGTTTTTGATTTTACAATTGTTTTCTTTATGAATGCCAATTTGGAAGTCATTTCAATTTTAGCATAGCACTTTCAAATGTGAATGTTGCATCCACATCTGTTTGTAATTTTTAGTTTGTGCTCTGTGAATCTAATCTATTCGACAGAAGGGCATTATCATCACTATTATTTAGCATTTTTGCAATAAAGGAATTGTCTGTATGAACCTTTTTCCAGAACATACGTGTATAATTGGGGTTCCAGGCCCCAGTATTTCATAACCACTCTAAATATCTAATTTATTTGATGTTCCCAAAATGAAGGTATAGATTATGTTGTGTTACCAATACCAAACTCTTTCTGTGCACAGTAAACATATTTGTATTGATTACTAACTCTTGCCACCCCAAAATGTGCCATGCATGATGTCATGATGCATGATGGCGCGTGCACACACACACACACACACGCACGCACGCACGCACGCCATATACTGTATAAACCATATATATATGGTTTATACAGTATATGGCGTGCGTGCGTGCGTGCGTGCGTGCGTGTGTGTGTGTGTGTGCACGCGTGTGTGTGTGTGTGTGTGTGTGTCTGCAAGCTTGCAGGCGTGTGTGTGTGTGTGTGTGTTGTGTATACTGTATACATACACATCATATACGATCATATTCAATTTATTGTTACTCAAAAACACTGCTGATCATTTTGTGGCATACATCATTTACAGTAAAGCATATTTGTCTATGTCACACCATCATCCAACACATCCATTATTGATTAGTGTTGATTATGTTACAGTGTGCTAAGATAAACACTAGTGTTTTGTCCCTTCTGTAGTTTTTATTGTAAACAATCTACAAAGATTTTTTTCCCCTAATGTCATCCAAACATGTGATTTGCTCTTAAAGGCAGAAATTTGTGTATTAATCATCTCTGTATCTGCATGAGCTATTGTGTTTATAATGGCATGTTTTGTTTAATACAAATAAGAATGGGCTTTGTTTATCCTATGGTATACTAAGACTTGCAGTGTACTTATACAGCAAAACATACTGTATGCAAGGCTAAAATAATCCCAAATATAGTTGGACCAACAATGCACCCTTGGCAAGAAAACATTTCTACTCAAAGGAACACTTGCTGCACTTCACACTTCAAAACCTCCCAATTAAGGATTTCTACTTCTTCTGATGAGAAAAACAAGGAGTCTAGACTAAAAAACCAAGTGAGAGCATGAATGAATCCTCATTTTGTTCCCTTTTCTTACACCACTATGTGTGAATTCATGCGCAACAAGTGTGTAGTGCATGAAAGCATGAGGGTGGGAGGGAGGCGAATGGCTGGCGGCGTCTTGAGTTTCAGGCCCACACAGAACAACCAAAGCTCACCCTCCCCTCTCTCAGACTCTCCATCGCCAGGGAAACCAAGAGGAACTGTGAAGTTTTGGGAGAGAGAGAGAGCACTGGAGGCTGTTTTGGTCAGTGTGCACACTGTGTGCACCTCCTCCTCCGCTGCTTCTGCCCTCCCCTTCTTTTTTCCCCTCAGTTACTGCTAAGGACATTGATGGTGGGGGTAACTTGGCAACTGTCTTGGGGGAGGGGGGCTTTGGCTACTGAATGCAATGACGGGGCTCCGGCTTGCGTCGAAGCGAGGGGAGACATGGGAACAAAGCTGGCCTTATTGGTGCTGTCCCCCTCTGCTTCTTTCTTTGCGCAGCACCAGGCACAACTAAGTGGGAGGACAAATATTTCAGCTCACAGAGCAGGGACACTGCTTAGAGCGCTTCCATGATGCTCTGTAGATTCCACACCATTCCTCTGTGTGTGTGTGTGTGTGTGCGCACGCGCGCGCGTGTGCACATGTGCATTCTGAGTGTGTGAGAATATGTGTGTGTGGGTGGGTGTACATGGGCAACTGTGGTGTTCCCCATTGATTTCTATGGACTTGCTTGTGCATTCAGAGATTCATGTTTTCCATCAACCATGAGTTATTTAACAGTTGTTTTCCAAGTTTTTTAGCCCGTGACCCAAAATAGAAATGTAATTCATGGAAATTGTGTGGAATGTTTTGTGAAAATGTTTTGAAATACTAATAATTAACAACAAAATGATCTAACAAATCGAGGAGCAAGACTGTTCTTTGACCGTTTATTAGCTAAAACTGGATACAAAGCATAACTGGTCTTGCATATTTATGCTACACACTTACATAGACTACATTAGAAACCTAAAATACATTATATTTATGACATAATCTCAACATATTCACAATGGATTTGTATGTCCCAAATGTCCACATATGTTGTACAAACAGATCAACATTTCATTGTTTGCATTACTTTGTATCCTGAGCTAGTGAATCATACTCATTTTCTAAAGTTCTAAATGTTACATATCGACACCAGATGGACACTATGGTGGTCACAACAGACTTTATTGCTCTTTATGCGGGTGGATTCTGCCAATGCTTTCCAATGGGAACAGAGTGGTTTGTTGTGGAAATCCTTGAATAGCAACAAACCACTATTATAAAGCATTTGGCTGAATGCCCCCCACATAGGCAGAATCAATACAAGTTTGATATGACTGCACCGTGCACCCTAACCGGCACTAATTGCAGATAAAAAAAACAAAAACATCTTCTGTGGGGAAAAAAGAAAGAAAAAAAGAAAAGTTTTCTCTGGGAATGTGGTCCCAGACCATCATGATTGATTCACATGTAAAGAGCTTGGATTTTATGTGCTTTTTATGTGTTTCACAACATGTCAGCTGACCTTAATATCCCCATTTAATCAAATTAAATTAACATGAAATGGAACTAATACTTTTTTAAAGGCTTTTACTTATCAAATGAGAGATTTCACATTTGTCACACGTCATAGACCAAACAAGGTCTATATACTGTAGCTGCATACTGCTTTATATTTCAGCGAGTTCAGATAAATATCAGACACCAAAGACGGTACATAAAAAACATTGAGTATTTGACATAAATATTATAAAAAAAAGAATGCACAGCAAATGTGTTAATTTAATTCTGAAAGTAAATGGAGCCTTAATGGTCCGTTTTGTTTACTATACTCTCAGACTTAAATGAACACTGACCGCTGCAGTATGGGAACGCGACAAGGCAGGGATACCATAATAGGGCATAGGGTCTGAAAGGGACAAGTGCCCTGCACTTAGGGAGCTGTCACATCATGCTTTATAGGTGTTTACTAGGCTAATACTGTGTATGTAATATAAAGCAGTGGTTCATAACTTTTTCAGGGCATGACCCACCTAAAATAATCATAGCTGACAAGCACTTATTTATTTTGATTTATTTTAAATCAGAAAATAGCCAACGTAAACGTGTAGATCAGTAATCTGATCTACAAGTTCAGCACTTTATCACATGCAAATAGTCAAATAGTGACTTTTTTCAAGACCCCACACAGTCAGTGTTTGACTTTCCAAAATTGACTTCTGCATGTGATAAAGTGTTGCAGCGGGATGCCTGGTATTTAAAAACGAGGCGTGTGTTCTGTTTTCAAAAGTATGGAAAAAAGCTGTCTGGTTCTGATTGGGTCGGATTGTTTATGTTCCCCACACAATGCGAATCAATGTATATGTTCTCGCTAGTCGTGCTACAAGTTAGAATAGAAGATATACAAACCAAACTATTATTATAGGCCTACCAAAGGAAACAAAATAATTACACCGAACTAAACACCATTTTAAACTAGTTTAAATCAACATGTTGGAGGTGCATGATGCCGGGTTCCTGATTGATTGAGTGATTGGTATTTCCCTTCCGACCAGATCAGAAACGACTATTTATAATATTTTTAAAGCCAGTAGTAATAGTATATTTTGTTTGTTTCTTTCTTGTTATTTATTTCTCCTTTTGTTTGGGTATTAGCTTAATAGAAAAAGGCCAATGCACACCTCAAACGCCTGGTGACAGGAGCATAGGGCGGCAGAGCATACAAAAAAAATGAAAAAAGGTCTTCACTCTGTCAAGCACTTGCCATAATGTTGCTTTTATTTCTCAACGTTTCGGTCACACAGACCTTCTACATATAAACAATTGTCTGTCCTGAAGAAGGTCAACAAAAGTACAACATTATGGCAAGTGCTTGATAGTATGCAGGACCTTTTTTTCTTTGCTCATGCATTGTGTGTCCATGGTTTAAAAATGGTGTCACTTCACTGCCATTTTTATCTATAAAAGAAAGAAAGAAAGGAAGGAAAACAAAGAAAGAAAGATGTGGGGCCTCATCTCACAGATTGAGAATCAATAGTACGGTACACATAATTTTATTATGTGGTACCAAGAACTCATTTCCATTTGGCTACCAAGAACCTGGTCAATGAAACACTGTGCTATCAGATGACAGGAAATACATGGAACATTTCGTAAATCATGACGGAGAAGGAGTTGAGGAATCCTGAAACTACCCAGTAGCAGAAGTGAATAATTCTTGGACTGTTCACCAGGCGGCTCATACATTGTGTGTCCATGGTGGCTGGGAAAACTCAAAGGACAATTGTTGTTTCGAGTGACTCTTTCGCCATGACCTTCAGCCCGCTGAATACCAAGTCAAGGAACCTTAACACCAAGTATAAACAACTTTGTTTTCTTCAATGGTGGGTGTTATGACAAGGATTGACAGTTACCATTGAATGGCATTCTTTTCATCCAGATCATTCCAAGACAGAGTTCAAGAGGTTAGCGACGGGACCCAGCTCCCAGGCCCCCAGTCAGATGATGCATCATGCTTGGTTAATTCCCACTAAATAATAGACAGAGATGCTACACCGGTAGTTAGAAAACACACAAGGAATTCTGGGAATAACTCACAGCTAAAATAACATTTTTTCTTGTCTTACTCAAACAGTCATAAAGACCGCTGAAGACTGTTCATTCAGCTAGCTTTAGACAGCTTTAATTTATTTTTTTGAAATGTAGCGACAGCAAGAAACCAGACGGTTCGTAAACACCAGTCTGCCAGTCTGTGGCCACCACCAGTCTCGGCAACTTAATGAATCTATTGTGGACTCCTAAAAAAAGAATTCAGTATCTGATTATTTGCTGCTGTTATGATGACTCCACGCCTCCGGTTCAGTTAGAACGGAACAATGAAGGCATTGGTAGTTTGCTGCTGGCTCCTGGGCCGTAGCAGAGAGACAGACCTCAACAGGGAGTTCCGATCGCCACCACAGCGGAAGTGTCTTTCGCCTTGTCGTAGAAGATCGCCGGCGTCGTCCCCGAGATGATTTTGAGTTTCTCTTCCTTGCAGGAAGAGGGAGAGAGCGACGGCGGGGAGAGGGACACGGGGGACGAGAGAGCGGAAGGAGAGGCGGACGCCGCCGTCGCTGTGGTGGAGGCCGAGGAAGAGGAAGACGATGCTCCGTCGGGGAGGCACTCCTCACAGCAGCAGCAACAGCAGTCCATGAAGGCCTGGCCCAGCGAACGGCACAGACACAGCAACAGCACCGGCGTGGACGAGCTGCGCACGAACAACAGAAACTGCCCAATCAGAGCCAGGAGGGCCTCGGTGGACGTGGAGACAGGGATGGAGATGTACGCCAGGGCGATGTTCCAGGCGTTCTCTGGCAGGTTGCAAACGGCGTAAATGACGGCCAGCGACATCACCGTGGAGCTGAGACGCTGCTCCCGTCTCGCCTGCTGCTTCTTTTTAGGAACGGAGGAAGAGGAAGACGTGGAGGAGGAAGAGGAGGATGTTCGTCCTGCCGCTGCCACCTTGATGCTACTACTCTCTTTCCGCAGAGTCTCCTGGGCGATGACGTGTCGCGTCACTAAGTTGCAGGCTAGTGTGAAAAGCAGAGGCAGACAGAAGTAGCAGCCAAAGTACCACCACATGCGAGCCTCGTGGTACGTCAGCACCAGAGAGTACACAGTCTCTGGCAGATCCATAGAGGGCTGGCGCACGCACATGTCCACCAACAGGCCACCTGTTTGGGCTCCTCCGAGGCTAGCGACCGGTGAACTCCCCGGCTGGGTGGCCTGGTAGCTGATGGGAGCCAGAGGAGGAACGCCATCTTGAGTTACTATCGAAGTGCTCACGACTTCCTGAGTGAGTTGCCAGAGGAGCAACTCGGGGGCAGCCAGGACCATGGAGCCGACCCAGATGACAGAGAGCTTGGCCAGGATGGACTGGCATGGCTCCACTCTGGGTGTTTGTAGTGGCCCTGGGGTGGTTGCAGTGTGGAAACGATCTATACTCAGGGCACACAGGCTGAAGGTGGCAACACCCAAGGAGGTAACCTGATAAAGGAACAAATTATGGAGGGTTAATACTAGTAGCCATAGAAGAATAACCATGTGAAATACATTAGAAGAAGCACTGCTTTTGCAACATGACCGATGACAAAAAAAACTCCCATACCTATTGGGTGACAACAATACAAAAATGTGCAAACACAGCAGCGAAATTTGTGAGCTGCTGTGACTGGAGAAAATACAAAATGCAACACAACCACCCTAAATAACAATCATTGAAGGTATTCTTGCATGAAGTCAATTGATGATTCTGACTCCAAAATGTAGATCATTGTTGTATTGATTGTGTTTGTATTACTCATGCCAATAAAGCCCTTTGAATTGAATTGAATTGAATTGAATTGAAATGAGGCAGGATGTCTGGACGTGGGGGTGACAGAGGTAAGAAAAATTAAAAAGTAGTAATGATGATAAGAGGGAAGGAATAATAGGAATAATAGATACAGTATAAGGAGGGGTCAGTCAGAACAGAAAACCAGGATAGGGAGATAGGGCTGTAAAGAAATGAAGAAGGATAAATGGTAAATGTTGCATTTATTTTATATAGCTCCTTTATCCAAGGTTCTTTACATAGTCCATTACATTCACCCATTAGCACACACATTCATACACGATGGCGGAGGAAACCATGCAAGGCAGACACAACCAGCACTTCGGGAGCAATTTTGGGTCAAGTATCTCTTGCCCAAGAACACTTCGACATGTAGACAGGAGGAACCGGGATTCGAACCGCCAGCCCAGGGATCATTGGACAGCCTGTTCTACCTCCTAGGAGGGTACATTCATGTAAAATACTTTCACAATAGACTACACAAAATTGTTAACACTATTGTTGCTAAGGAATAACTATAAATTTACTCCATGGTTACAAATTAGCGACTTCAGGCTCCTGTAGCACTACTTGTTGACAAAAAGAGCATAGTCTATCTTTATAGTGGCTTCTGACCCCCTCCCTCCTCCTTCAGTGCATGCTTAATTACCTCAATTAGTTGAACCCACGCCTCTAAACAATTAACTGTCTCTTCATTAGCATGCAAATAGGTTAACTAACTAAACTGCAGACAGGGCTGGCTGCTGCCAGTTTAAAACGGCTGTGCATTGATGCGCAGTTCAGCGAGTGTATACAGTTTAGATTAATTATTATAAACAATCCACACGGGCCTATTAAATGAACACAGCTGGAAGTTGAAACATTGGAATTATAGGGAGCATATAGGGAGCATTTTTTACATTTCCTGAAAAAGAAAGTTTGTGTACTATTTAGATATACAGTATCATGTTGATGTACCATGACATAAAATAAAATAACCTTCTACATTTCTAGTCACATCGAAGTCACTTCAAATTTGTGTAGGCCATAGTGGAGTTTTTATAGGGGAATTCCGCCCATTTTCCCATTTTTTCTGAGAAATGCAACGCTCTCATAAAAAAGAAGCGTCTAAAGAAATCCATTAACGTGGTGAAAATGCATATTGATGATGTCATCAAGTCGTTTCACCATGTTAGGGGCTTTCTTCAGACCTCCATTTCTTGGGAACACAGAAAGGGGGAACTTTTTGTCCCCCTTTCTGTGATGTCCACACAGCACCTTGAAGGTACATCAATGACATAGTAAAATATTGAAAATAGGTGGAGTTCCCCTTTAACTGTTTTGTACATTGAGGATCCTTTTATGGATCCTCAATGTATATCTGTAGCCTACTCTTAGCTCTAGTCCAGAGATCCACTGCTTCTGAGTCTGACAATGCTAGTCAGACTCAGAAGCAGTGGAGCTCTGGACCAGAGCTAGCCTACTCTATAAGTCAGAGAAAAGTAAAGTTTCTGACTAATATAGCCCTGATACATGACGGTCGTATAGATCTATACCGAGCGTCATGTATCAGGGCTCTGACTAATAAAGTATCCAATCAGTCAACCAATCAATCAATACAGTCAGCCTCACCTCCATGTAGGGCACGATGCGACAGGACAGGTCTCCCAGCAGGCGCTTGGAGGTGAGCTCGTTGAAGACCACCACGGGCAGGCAGAAGAACAGCACCAGGAAGTCCCAGAACGCCAGGCTGGCCAGGATGCTGTTCCACGCGCTCTTCAGGTAGTAGTTGTGCCACACGATGCACATGAGCGCCAGGTTCCCCACGATGCCCACCGCGAAGAGGATGAGGGCGAGCAGCATCACGGCGTAAGCCCCGTACGAGCCGTCCGTCACCGGGTACAGCGGGTTTTGGACGAACACCGCGCCTTTGTTGTCCGAATAGTTCCCGTGCTGCAGGAATACCCCGGAGACCGAACCCGAGAGGCCCCGGTGCCTGTGCGCGCTCCGCGGTGTCGTGAAGTAGCTATCCGGGTCGCGTACTGCTGGAGGATGTCGGTAACTGTTTGGAGAATGTTGGTCCCATTTCTTTGAGCCGATTCCATCCTTCGCTCCGCGCGGGATTCTTTTTGGGTCACGGTGGTGGCCCGAGAGGTGCCCATGATGAACTGCCCCCGGAGCCTCAAGGGATTCAGACTCCCAATTCCCCGGGCCGAGTGCGCCTGCAGCCCGCACAGACTCTGTCTGCGATCCGGTCACCATCCGGTCCCTCGTAGCTGCATGGACAACAGGCTGCTGCACATGACGGGGTTCCACAGCTCCCAGGAAAAGAAACAGCAACAAAGCCACAACTGGAACCATAATTGTAGCCTATAACCCACTGCAAAGATGTATTATATGTGACTTTTTAAATAAATGTATTGACGATTTACAGTGTAGTAGAAAAATTTAACAAGTGTGGGGTTCATCTGTAGCTGCTGTAGCCTGGCTGCTGGTGGTGGGACACTGCACTGACCATCTTCTATTCTTCTCCTACCGCTCTACTCTATGGCTCGTTCTGATGTAGTTGTAGAACTTTTGAATCTGCCTCAAACTGGAATGCCGCATCTACTCAGTGAGTCTTCCCTCTCAACAGATAGTGAGGACTATAGCGCCACTTTGTGGTTCTTTTGAGAAAGACATGTAGGGTAGATCAAGATGGCATCGGTTTGATATAATAGTCCAACAAACAAGACTCTAAAGGTAGAGAGAATGGCTGCACACACGCCTGGTAAACTGCAGTGGCCACTGGTTCTGGTTCTGCTGGTGGACATCCAAGAGAAGCAACAGAGAATGGCAGGTAGGCTACACAGCAAACATCAATGCGGAATGCACCTAGCAGGATCTGTGCTATAATAATGAAATAATTTGGGCTTTATTTATTACAATAACATTACTTGTTGCCTTTCTGCAACCTAAAAGTGTATCTAGTGTATCTGATTGCTGATTCTAACTGTTGATGCTCATATGGACCATTTATTATTAACTTAAATTAATGATTCAAATACATTCTCCCCGTCATAATAGAAATGCAAGATTGCTTGAGGCAAAAAAACACAACAAAACATGGCACACTGGCCAACATTTGGCCAACATTTTCACGCAGGCTTGGTCAACAGTGACACAAGACATCCAAAAACCGAATGGGCAGATTGCCATTATTCGATGCACTCAGCAAGGAAGGATGCATAGGCCTACTGATTTTGGTGACCCCATGGCCTTTCCTTCCTTGTTCCACTTCCACAAAGTAAACTATTTATATGACCACATGGCATGCCCTCCCTCATTAGTTAGGGAAAATTAGCAATATATTTGGACCATCTGTGAAAAAATTTACTACCAATAGCTTTCTTCACCAATGTGTTCTGATAGGTGTCTAGAATCACCTCTCAATTAGTGCAAGCCCCAATCCCATGGGAAAATCCTGGAGAGCCAAACAAAGTTATGGAGCACAGACTGCTTTGGTGAAAAATATGAACAAAAATTAAAAGTCTAAAATGAAATTGTTGGGTATCTAACTAGGGGTTTTCAGGGGTGCTGAATCCATTCCAAACATTAGTTTTGGGTAAAAATGTCTCCCTGGCCATAAAACCTATATATGTTGGTTATTAAGCTGTAATTAAGCCGCTATTAAGCCATAATGTATTCTATGCAGCATAAGCATAGTTTAGAATAGATCATGATGGTATTGCTGAATTGCCTCTATTCTTAAAAATACCATAAGACAAGAGTGTACACCTACTGTGCCCAAGCTCAGTGGGATAGACTGTCTGCCTTTGGGAACGTAAGGAGCACCAAGGGCATGGTTGAAAAATAGTAAGGGGAAATGAAAATTAAAAATGAATTTGTAAGGTGTTTAACTAGGGGTTTTCATTAGTGCTGAATCCATTCCAAACATTAGTTTTGAGTAGAAAACAAGTAATTTTCCATAAGAACATACTTTATTCCATATTTTTAAAGTAGGAAATGTGCAGTATTGATGGAACCTGGTCAGTTTAAGCAATAACCAAGTCTACAATAAAACTAATTAACTGTAATACAAGTATAACCGCTGAGCCAGTCAACAGATGTAATTCTCTTCTTATCATATTGACATGTTTGACCAAAGAATTGACCAAAGTACTGTACAGTCAATAATTCAATAATGCAAATAGAGCACAACACAAAAAAGTGTGCATAAATGGTGCATTTGTATAGAGTGCCTTTCTGCAAGGCTATCTACGTAGATTGTGCATTACATTCACCCATTCGTGCACCAATGGTGGGGGGGAAACCTGCAAGGCACCAACCTGCACATCAGGACAAATTAAGGGTTCAGTGTCTTTCAAGAACGCTTCGACTCTGACTCTGGGGGGAGCCTGGGTTCAAACTGGCAACCTTGCGGTTGCCATTGAGTCATTCTACCCCTGAGCCACTGCCACACTCCTCTCCACGTTGATAAAAAAACAACTAAAGAGTAAATGGGCATGTTATGTAGAGTAAAAACTTTATACTATAAAGTAACTACTGTAGGACACCACCAGGTATGCATCAAACGTAGCTTAATGTGGAAACAACGTGCTGTCTAAGTAACATTCTTCATACGTTAAGTGGTAAAGTGTCCATTTACTAGTGTCCATTGTTTGGGTGGAGGGGAGGGTGGCAGTAGATCAGTGGTAGAATGAGGCTCCCCCCATGCTCAAAGTGTCCTTGAGCAAGACACTGAACCCTTAATTTCTCCTGATGTACAGGTTGGTGCCTTGCATGGTTTTCTCCAGCAATTGGTCCATGACTGGGTGAATCTAAATAGCCTTGCATAAAGGCACTGTATACAAATGCACCATTTGTGGACAGTGTTTATATTGTGCTCTATTTGTATGGTGCTTTGAATTATTAACTGTGTAGCAAAAAACATGATTTTGTAACCCATTTTTCACCCAGTGCAAATTCCTAATGTGATCCTGGGCTACACACCCTCCACCATCCTGGGGAGGCAGCGGACTGGCCTCATGCTTCCTTCAATGCATGAGGAGTCCAAGCTGCCTTCTTTTCACCTGACAGGGGGGAGTTTCCCTGGTTGGAGCACCAGGGAAGGAACGTGGAAGGAACACGTTACCAATTCCCGGCCTTCTTCAGGTGTGAACCTGAAGAAGGCCGGCACGGCCGAAACTGTCGTGTGCATCTATTGCAAAGTACACAGAAATGTAAGCAGAAATTAATAAACTACAACACTCCTGCAACCTGTCGTGCAACCCACCTCCTTTTTGATGAGAACATGGAAACTCCACATAGAAACTGCAGCACTGCACAGACTGTGCAGTACTTTGGTCAATTCTGTTGATTTTAATCAATGGCAACCTATTATAAATTTATATGTATGAAGCTTACATCCACTGATAAATTGCACCCTTGCAATTGTTGAGATCTGTTGAATAGGAGAATTCTGCTTCTGCTAATATTGAGTAATGGTTTCTAACTAGGTAAAATAGGCTAAAGCTGAAACTTAAAAAAAAAAAAAAAAAAAAAAAAAAGTATTCTGATGTTTTGCAAGGAGCTGTTATTGAACAGGTTAAAGAAGTCCAGCTGTTGGATGTGATATTGACTATTAAACACTGTCCTTGTTGATGCAAAGTAATAAAATGGTTTCTAAAATGAGTAGCAGCAACATGTTAATGTGATAAGAGGATTAATGAGGATAAGAGGATTACATCAGTTGACTGCCTCAGCAGTTATACTAGTATTACAGTTAGCAGTTACAATATATATAAAGACTTGGTTATTGCCCAAACTGACCAGATTTCATCAATAGGCTACTGCACATTTCTTACTTTAAAAGTATGTAATAACATATGTTCTGGAAAATGACTTGTTCTTTACTCAAAACTAATGTTTGGAATGGATTCAGCACCCAAGAAAACCCCTAGTTAAACACCTTATAAATTCATTTTTAACTTTTCATTTCCCATTATTTTTTTCCATTTCCCATTATTTTTCAACCGTAAGGAGCACCCTTGGTGCTCCTTACGTTCCCAAAGGCAGACAGTCTATCCCACTGAGCTTGGGCACAGTAGGTGTACACTCTTGTCTTATGGTATTTTTAAGAATAGAAGCAATTCAGCAATACCATCATGATCTATTCTACACTATGCTTATGCTGCATAGAATACATTATGGCTTAATAGCGGCTTAATTACAGATTAATAACCAACATATATAGGTTATATGGCCAGGGAGACATTTTTACCCAAAACTAATGTTTGGAATGGATTCAGCACCCCTGAAAACCCCTAGTTAGACACCCCACAATTTCATTTTGGACTTTTAATTTTTGTTCATATTTTTCACCAAAGCAGTCTATGCTCCATAACTTTGATTGGCTCTCCAGGATTTTCCCATGGGATTTGGACTTGCACTAATTGAGAGGTGATTCTAGACACCTATCAGAACACATTGGTGAAGAAAGCTATTGGTAGTAAATTTTTTCACGGATTGTCCAAAAATATTGCTAATTTTCCCTAACTACATGGCATGGATGCCCTCCCTCATTAGCCTAAGGACCCTCCAAAATATCAATTTTTCACATCAAGATCTCTCATTATGGCGATGGAGACAACCAGAATGAATCTTTCAGTCAATAGATCCAGGCAGTCACATGATAATTCTAAACCCCCCTTCCAGAACCCAGGAGCGTTCGGCAGCTAAATGCGCTCTAGAAATTTGATGAGAGCTTATGGATATTTATTACCTCAAATTGGTTTGGCAACGTTTACCTTAATTTGTAACCTTAAAATAAAGTCATTGGGAAGAACATCACAATACTGTTGTGTTTCAGAACATCACAATACTCCTTTGTGTTTCTATTGATTCCATCAATGGATTTGTTCATTTTTTTATCGCTGCTTGCTAAACAAAATTCACTTCCCTCATTGACCTGAATGATGACATGCTAAATCTGACCTTTTCGCCTGTGAGCTATCTTGGAATTCACAAGTACTCCCTCTTGTGGTGTAAATGTTAAGTTTACACTCTCTCAAAGTGTAAACACTAAACAGGTGGCACCTGGTCCTTGTAGTCAGTATAGGAGCAGATAACTACTATAGCTGCTAGTCAATAGACACCCCCTGCATTCAAAACATTTACCAAGGGATGCCATACAGTTAACACAATGTAATTACCGGTAGCTAAGCATGCATGCACATGCATATGTTCATCCTTTATTTCTCTCAACGCTAGGCTGTTAAAATGATAACTATTTGAATAACCCTTACCAATTAATAATAATAATGTTCTACTATCTGGTGTAAAGACAGGGCAGTGCAACATGTAGCTTTTCTCAATGTGCTGTTCACCTGACTGTTCTGTATCCTGTATTAAAGGAAGAATTCTAGTAGTTCATGACATACAACCCCATTATCTCACTACCCCATACTCCCGAATGCGGCCAACATCTAAATGGGTTGTGCTAAATCCATAAACAAGTAACATAATAGGCTATCACTGAAAATTATATGACAATGACTGCCATATCGAGTGTCTATGCCAATGAACGAGCTGTATAAGTAACATCTCGGGATTTGTGCAGTCATTGTTTGTTTTCCTGTTCGTGCCTCTTTTGGGTCATGGATCTCCTATAGGAATATACCGTATGGCGTTCTCAAGAGATTTCTGCAAGATCTAATCTCTTGTATACAAAATTATTAATATATTATGTAATCTCTTCTGTCAACCTGTCCTGAAAGGGTCACCCTGTCCACTGTTACAGGTAACAGACTCGGACCTTGGCAATAGGCATACATTTCTAATTCCAGACATTTACTTATAACTATGTCATGCTATGAAGCCATGAATGGCCCTGGGTTCATGTCCTCACCCATGAACCCATCTGGCAGAAAAAAACATCCTATGTATCTTCAAATTTGTGTTAGGGTGGGTTTGGGTATATTAAGCCTGAAGATCGCATTAGAGACAATAGGAATTTCAACAAATTGTATGATAAATACATTGGCTTCCGGAATCGGAATCGTTTAGCCTATTATTAAAATTGGTTTGATCAAGTCTGACATAAGTGTACTATATAAACAGATTGTTGCAAATCAAGTTTGAACCACCTACGGGTGCAGAAAGGTGATTCAAATCAGATTACTGAATAAGTGCCTCCTGCTAATCTACAAGCTCATAAAAAGGTGCACAGGTGCACACGCACACGCGCGCGCGCACACGCGCGCGCGCGCGCACACACACACACACACACACACACACACACACACACACACACACACACACACACACACACACACACACACACACACACACACACACACACACACACACACACACACACACACACACACACACACACACACACACATCGGGTGGATAAAAAGGTGATTCTAATCAGACACACTGATCCACCCACACAAGATATGCACATGATCCATCTCACTTTGCACGTTGAAAAGTTCACTGTAATGATCCCAAGCGTCGCCAACCTTTGTTGAATGATAAGCCTTTGTTTGGACAGTAGGCTATTCAAATTATTAAAATAACTTTTTGAATGACCCTTAGGGTTATCATACACTAAATCACAATGTTCTACTGTTCTACTGGTGGAAGGATTGTGTAGTACAGTATGTCATTTCTCTCATTGACATGCTGTTCACCTGACTGTTTTCTTTTGTACTGTATATTAAAGGAAGAAGCTCATTTCTAGAGGGGAGAGCACTAATAACTTCGGACCGAGCCGTGGTCCAGAGTTTGAGTTGCAGTATTAAAGGATATTATCATTAGCCTCATAGGATAAATGCCTAAGTCATTGGTGAAATTGAGATAATAACAAAGACACATTTTCTAGCAAATCTATTCTAGAAATTCTAGAAATCTCAATTTCGCCAAAAATGGCATTTATCCTATGAGGCTAATGTTATGTGAAGTATTATAGACACTTAACAGGTTCAGAATTACATAATTAACATGTGACTGTAAGGAATAGGACAGCAACAAGGATTTCCCGCAAGATTACACATTTTATTATAGTCGATAGGCTCAACCAAGTAAAACACGTTATACCAAATTCCTTTACAAGAGCATAAAACAGTAAAAGACGCTAGCAACAGTAATACTATTAGAACCTATGGTGAGGTAGAGGGGAAATTGCAATTAGCTCAAAAGGTAGGTTTGTGGACTGCTACCAGAATAGCAAAACTCAAAACGTCACCAAACGTAACCAACAAAACAAAACCAGCAGTGGCAGTCACATCTACAAAAAAAAAACACAACCTTCCATTGTGTAAAACTGTAAATCATCATTATAGCATTAACCTCTACCTGCATGAATATCATACAGCAGAAGGCTCAACATAGGGCAAGGTTACTGTGCGGACCATGGAGATCAAGGAGCAGGGCCTAAGAAGGTGTGACAGACAACGTTTAAGCAAGGCAAATGCCCAGCACTTCATCATGTCAATATAGATACAGTACATACAGACACAGCATTTCTCATACCCTGGGCATTCCACAGCATGCAGCTAACCAGGGGCAACCTGTCACATCCAACAAGTAGTGGCTTTTGTATTGGGAGGACAAACAATTTAGGAAGCAGAAGGGGGAGGAGCTCTGGCCTGTTTCTTAACAGTAGCCCAGGAGGGACATTTCCAACTGGCTACACAGGCATACATCCATCCATCCATACTAAAAACAGGGAAATGTCTGTCCGAATGAATGTCTGAAACACAAATTACTCCGCGGTGGCCCCACCAATCGCTGTAAGTTTTCACACAGCCGTTCACCATAATGTCATGAAGAGACTGACGGAGCCCTTTTGCCAAATTAACACACCGTTGATTTATAATGAATTTATTTGTGCATCCCATTAGCTTTATATGCGGGAAGCGACCCGCCCCCTATCACACACGTCACACCGACCCAACATGGACCAACATGGAATTATCATTGCGCATGGAGACGAGTGAGACGCGAGCACAATGACTACAACGAATCGCCGACCCTCCCTCAACGCCTTGCATTGCCTGCTCTGCTGCTCCGTCAATGAAGAAAATAAAACATAACCTCGACTCGCGGCGTGTCGGCTGCTTTAGCCTACTCGACACGGTGTTTTCTATGGGAGCAGCAGGACGCTGCTAGCAGCCAAAGCTACCATCATCCACTTAGCCACATCCAGCCTCTGCCGCTGCTGCCCAATGTCCATGTTACACCCTGCTAGCAGCCAAAGCTACCATCATCCACTTAGAAACATCCAGCCTCTGCCGCTGCTGCCCAATGTCCATGTTACACCCTGCTAGCAGCCAAAGCTACCATCATCCACTTAGAAACATCCAGCCTCTGCCGCTGCTGCCCAATGTCCATGTTACACCCTGCTAGCAGCCAAAGCTACCATCATCCACTTAGAAACATCCAGCCTCTGCCGCTGCTGCCCAATGTCCATGTTACACCCTGCTAGCAGCCAAAGCTACCATCATCCACTTAGCCACATCCAGCCTCTGCCGCTGCTGCCCAATGTCCATATTCCAACACTACACTACCCACTGCAAAGTGCAAACACGATCGTATTTCACTCTTTTTCGAACAATGCCTATCACACACGTGTTGTGTTGTCTAATAATAAACTGTATGTTCGACTACGCGTCTGTCCCTATTCAGGCTGCACGAACAGCGCTCGAGCGCTCAGTTTCTGACCCCGCAATGTCGCACGTATGACTCTACATGCCATTGATGTCGCAACGTTGACTCTGCATGCCCTTGAACGGCCAGAGTGTTACAGACAGTAGACAGAGTTGCGACAACTCCATAGACATGTACAGGCAGTTCGCCATCATGGCCATCATCGTTTCTTTTTTTCTATGCGTGTGTGTGTGTGTGTGTGTGCACGTGTCGACTCTACACTAACACCGTGGTTTTCAACCAGTGATCTAGGGACCACCAGTGGTCCCTGAGAGCATTCCAAGTGGTCCCCAGGCTAAATGATGGAAAGTTGGTTAACCAGATGTACTGTAACTCACATCGCACATCATGCCACAAAGAAGTTAAGAACACAGCATACCTTCGGCTGGCACGCAACACCAAAGATTAACATTCAGTCATGAAACACAACCAGGTAATCATAACAGGTTCTGACAACTTATGTTTGTGGAAGATTCAGATAAATAGAACACTTGGAACAATACTTCATGATGTCCACAGAAACAACCATTTTTATGCAACAACATTATTTATCACCATTTTTCTGTACGCCTTGCTTTGCCACAACTGATTTATCATTTCCCATGTTACAATATAAATTAAAACAATTGTTCCTCAACTCACTTACATTATTGGAATGATTAGTACATCACATTACCCACGCTTCGCATGATTTGGACTTCACATATTAAACGGGTAAGGTCCTAGTACTTTAAAGGTAATAGAAGCAACTTTCTAGCAAAAAATCAAAATAGATATATATAGCTATATTTTTGCCTTTTCCGCCTCTACATTGCTTCTACTTTGATGCTGCAGCTGTTTCCCTGCAGACAGACACTCACGTACAACATCACATTTTTACCACTACCCTGGTCTAGTTCATGACATTATTATCATCAGTTCATGACCCCATTATCTCACTACCCCATACTTCCGAAAGTGACCAACTTCTAAATGGGTTGTGATAAACAATCCATAAACAAGCAACATAATACGCTATCACGGCAAATTATACAATGACTGCCATATCGAGTGTCTATTTCCAACAAACGTGCTGTATAAGTAACATCTTGGGATTTGTGCAGAGTGTATAGTTGAGGTGTGTTTGGCCATTGTTCAGCTTCCTGGCTGTGTATCTTTTGGATCATGGACCTCCTATAGGAGTACAGCAGGGGATTCTCAAGAGATTTCTGCAAGATCCTAGTGCTCATCTCTTGTCTACAATACTCTTCATAGATTATGTAATCTCTTCCTCTCTCTATTCGCCCAGGTAACAGTAGGCGTTGGCGTGTTATTGGGGCGTGAACGCACTCTGTGCCACTAGCTCAATTCAGTTACATTTGACATGATTGCTTGTGCGACTTCTCAACTTAGTTCACTTTTACTGTCAGTAGGCTATATGACTAAGAAAAGAGTACAGTGAACAGAGGATAAATGCAGAGCAATCCTCACTGTGTGTGTGTGTGTGTGTGTGTGTGTGTGTGTGTGTGTGTGTGTGTGTGTGTGTGTGTGTGTGTGTGTGTGTGTGTGTGTGTGTGTGTGTGTGTGTGTGTGTGTGTGTGTGTGTTTACAGTATGTACTTTACCCAATCAGTGGTTCAGGGGTTTTCAACCCTTTTGATACCACCTGGAACCCTCTCAAGGACCACTGGTTGAAAACCATTGCCCCATATGCATGCACATACTGTAGCTGGGGTTTTAATAGCTTTTCTGTCTACTGCAATACGGTATGTGTTTTGTGTATAGCTTCCAAATTCCTGCTCCTCCACACATGAATCACAAATACTGTAGTTGATGTAATTCATGAATACGGGCAGAACTCCATACATTTATTTTATGATTTCTTTATGATCAATGAGACATTGAAGTACACTGCCATAGCAATGCATGGCAGACCGCTGCTGGACCCCTTCAAAAGATCATTAATGACAATGCAGTTATACAGCAAAACCACCACACGGTGTCAGTAGCAGACAGAAATGTAGTCAACCTCCAACCCACAGTGTTGCTGTATCTGTGTCTCTGCTGCTCATTCACCACCTCTCATCCTTTCCCATTCATGGGGTCATGTGAGGACATTAGTGGTGTACACTAGCAAACATTTATATTAGATTTACTTAAAGGGGAATTCCACTTATTCTCAACATTTTACTATGTCATTAATATACCTTGAAAGATGTTGAAGATGTGAAATTACCAATACATTTACTTCTACTCCAATGCATCTCATATGCAAATAAATGTTTTTATTTTTTACCCCACTACATTTATTTGAAAACTTTAGACATGTCAGTAACCACTTCAGCCCAATACACATTTCGGGGCCATTTGAAAATAAAACCATCTACAGGCGCACAGTTTCCAAAATGATTGAATGAAAACTTGAAATGAGGCATTCTGCATAATGAGTACTTTGACTTGTGGGGTATGTTTTGATCTCAGAACATTTTATGCAATTTGAATTCTGAACTTTTCCTTCAGATTAACTTTTTACCACAGAGACTAGAGTATGTCTATACTGCAGTATTGTAGTATTTTAAGTAGAACATGAGAGTACTTTTCCACCACCGGGAGGTCATTAAGTTCATGTCCTTACACTGCTCACACATGAACCTATTCACCAAATAGACCAAAGATGACAAACTCAAATACATGGCGGGCCAAAATAGGTACAATTGGTACAAGTCCAGGGCTGGTCCATGTTTCAACACACAGGGCACCGGTTTGTGAGGATGTCCCAGGAAAACGGCAAAAGTAATTTCCCTTCAAATATCATCCTGCAAATATTAATTAAATATCATCCTGCGGGCCGAAGATAATTCATTCGCAGACCTGATCTGGCCCCCGGGCCTTTAAGTTTAGACTGGCTTCCAGATTCAGAATCCCTTAGCCTATTAATTGGAATCATAAGAAATGGTATATCAAATTACGGAGGGATATTGGATATAAAGGGCATTCTAATCAGATTTCTGAAGAAGTGTCTAATGGTATGTTCAAATGGTATTTTCTTTCCTAAGAACTTGTAGATTGGCCATAGGCCATTGTTGTTTCTAACAAGAAGTTCATGGGAAGTCATATGTTTCTGCTTTAACCACCTGAATTCCATATAACTGGGTAGTTCTTGATCTCATCTGATCCTGGCCAGGATCCAATCTACAGGATTAGTTTGTTGTGTGTTTGTAGATTGGCTATTTTTCTGTGAATGATGCCCCCAAAATATTGAGTTGTTAATTTCAACATGCATGAATAATACTGCTTTATGATTATGTAATAGAAATGACTGCTATTTTTAACTCCACAATTGACCAATGGGGGTTTCGTTGTTAACCACACCTGGGACCTCCACCCAACAACACCATGCATCCACCCCGCTTCACCCCCATCTCCATTTCTCATCACCTATTGTTGTGTCTTACTTTCCCCCCAAACTGGCCAAACAAGATTCCCTCGTCTTCATTCCGGCAAATCCATTATATAACTCATCTGCCTTCTTTGTCCCATGACAGAGGCTCACTGGGTGGCTTTTACCTGAGGCTTCTGTCGTCACTCAATCATAGCGGTGACCCAGAAAACGCTCCTCGAGACGCATCATGGACAATTTGGATTCCGAAGGCAAGACAGATTTGTGTTTGATATTCTTTAACCTCTGCTATTAAGGACATCTCTGACAAACAGTGGGGCTCAGTTCAACTCAGAGATCCATTTCAATCATTAAATTCAAGCATATTGTTACATGTACATGAAACATGTAAAATGAACAAAGAACAGTGAATCATACTCAGAATTTAATTTATGATACTGTATCTGTGCGATTAGGAATTATGATGTCACTATAGTTAGTATACAATACAGCGATACAAATTGTGCTGCAAAACCGGTGTCTACACTAAACCATGCCTTAGTGTTGCTCCAGCTTTCCTGTAGTCTTTAACATCTAATTTATTTGTTGCTTACTTGGAATGCTTAAGCTGCATTCACATGGAATCAGTCAAGTGGACAGCACAGAATGGTAAATTGTCTGCGGTTCTGGATGCCAAGCTGACATGGTGTCCTGGTCCGTTTACCGTTGTGCTTCCGTACACTAAGTCCAGTTTGCTGTGTTCCACTTGCCTGATTCCATGTGAATGCAACATAAGGCTCCCTACAGCAGGGATGTCAAACTCAAATACACAGTGGACCAACACAAAATTGGTACAAGTCGAGGGCCGGAGCCACCAGCCACGGGCACCGTTTTACAAGAACGTCTCAGGAAAAAAAGTAATTTTCCGTCAAAAAACAGTCCCTTAATAGCTAGATAAATGCAAAGAGGAAACTACATGCATTAAAAACAGAAAATGCATTATTAAAGCTCCTGTTCTATGATCATCACTGCAACTGCTTTCATAGAAAAATCATTATGGTGTGTGCAATATAGAAAAGGGCCAGTTCTAACACTAATTCAATATCATCCCGTGGGCTGAAGATGATTAATTCACAGGCCTGATTTGGTCCCCGGGCCTTGAGTTTGACATATGTGCCCTACAGTATATCATGATGACATGGGGGTAGCTGTAGTTTAAGTAAGGGATAACACCCGATGCACTGGTGATTTGTTTCCTAATAACTGACACAGGCGCAGCCAAGGCAGGTTGTTAGGGAACAAGTCACAAATGCAGTTGTGTAGGCTATGTTCGTTTGTGCAAGGAGGTCTGTTGATGAGCAAAGCCCGCACCCCATGATACCCGGTGATATGAGCATCCACCAGCTGGGTGAGGCTGAAACTGAATCTTCCAGAATTTATACTTTTTTTTTTCTTATGTCAAGAAGCTTACGTAGATTACTTTGTTCACACTTCATTTAATCCTCAGTGACAATTCAATTTGGATTAAGTGGCACACAGAGCTAACAGTGATTAAGAAACCAAAGAACCATAGAGGAAAATGGATTTCAGCATTAATGCCAGAGGCTGTTTGTGAATCATCAAAGAACCATTCTTACAGCCTGCCATTGTTAACATCAGGAAGAAAACGGAGGAGGGAAACAAAAATGAATTGGCTGCTGCAGCAAACTATCGTTTATGATAATCTATAATCAGTTTGTCTGAAGCAGACTCTGACTCAGCTCACGGCTTTACATTGCAGTGTTCTGTGTATGCATGCAGCCAATACGGCTTCATGTTACGCCCTGTAGAGTTTGGGTTTTATGCGGTTTATTCTATGGGTTTTAATGGGTAAAGGTGCATTCAGACCTTACTTTAAGTATTTGCTTCAGTCCATCCCGTTTGTGCTGCGGCAGGTCACGCTGCACGCGTTCATAGCTGCCCATGCTACTTCTTGCCGTTGCCTAGACTTTGCATGTAATCGTGCCACTCTAACCATCCAAGTCTGAACGTACCTCCCATTGGCTTAAACTCCACTATCGGCGCTACAAGAGATAGATCAACATGTTGTCCAGTAGCTTTTCAAGCAGCTGGCATTTAAACTCATGGAATGCTGCATGTTGTGTGGCAGGTGCACTGTGGTGTGACTTAGATGTGCATGCCCAGATAAGATCTAGAATGGCAATGTGGTTAGATGGTTCACCTTTATTGATAATACTCTACCGGTAAATGGAAAACATGCAGCCCTTAAACTATTGGGTCTACTCCCCTGAGGTGATGTTCGTAACAGTGTAATATTCAACATTAAGAACACTTCTGCTATCTGATACTGGAAAAGTGATCATCACTGGAAAAGTGATGATCAAACTACAGTACATACAGTATCTGCAACAAATAGACCCATGCTTCTTGCTCCTGATCTATAGACCACAAGGCTCGGAAACTAATGATACACTAGCGGTCACCAAGCTCATAACACATCATACAGTGTACTCACAGTATGCACGCGGAGTGTTTTTCGGTTGTCGACCTGAAAATTTGGGATTTACAAACTACAGTGCATCTCTATTGTTATCTGTTGATCTTCTGTTAATCTGTTCTATTTTCACATGCAACAACAAGCTCAAAAGTAAGTAAAGAGTAAAGAGGCATGTTTTTTTCAGAGTAACATATTATTACACATTTTGGCAGAGTAATATCTTTACTTTACTTTTGCTGGAAAGGGTAATAATATTACAGTAATATGTAATATTGAATTAGTTACTGCCCATTGTTTATGACAATGAAAGATTAGGGATTTTCAAATTCATGTAGTTATTCTAGTTAACCAATCACGTATATTTTTGTGTGGACTCAAATATTTCATATTCGCCTTCCTTTCCTGGAACCATGAGCCTAAAATTAGGTTCTTTGAGAGATTAGTTCATTACAGGCACACAAACCTGTTGGCTGAATACCTGTGAACAGTTTACCGTAACTGTTATCCACTGTTCCACTTATAAACCAGCCAACCAGTCTGCCTGGAGCCATGGGCTGCAGCCTGCAGCTTATCAATCATTTAATGAACTCGACCGCTGTCATTGGGGCACCGCCCCAACACGGGGACCACACAAATCTGGGACTATGCATGACAGGAACTGATACTCTGCAGACAAAGCCCCCGATACTATGGCCCACACGACGGCTGTGCTTTTTAGTGGACCAAACGTGGCCCAAACCTCTAGTACAGACAGTATATGGACTTCTGTGTGAGGCAAGCCCAATCAATATCCAGTCTAATATCACAAGTAAGACGCTATGGACTAGATTTTCGTCACCACTAAACCCCTTATCCCTTAACTTCTTTGCTTTTTTAAACATTGAACTAGTCAAAAAACGTTTATGAAAATAGTAAAAAAGGGGTAAGGGGTTTGGGATAAGGGGTTTACCGTGTGACGAAAATGGAGACCTGTGTGTCTTACTGGCACACAGGAACGCTGTACATTACTTATTTGTGCATGGCCAAATATGGAGTCTGACGCACACATACACAAACACACACACACCTGTGAATATATTTCTGCCTGGCTTACACGCATTCTGTTTGCAATGACTTTCATATAATAATGATACTAAGGACGTCCAGATCAGGTTGTTTTAAATGCCCCATGTGATTGTATTGGGACATCTGGGACCGGGACAACAACTAGCTATTCAATTCATTCAAGACATCAAGATTAAGACTAACTATTGATCATTATGAAGAGGCTAATATTAAGCAAATACACATTCATTGCAATCGTAGTGAGTGAGACTACTATGTAAGCCAGGCAGAAATGTCTGTGTGTCTGAGTGTGACCCAAATATGGAGAAGGGAATGGTTAATCTATCATTAAAAGTGGCCTGAATGGTTAGATCAATCGTCTGTGCACCTAGGCTGGTGAGAGATCCTGATGCCGTGCTACAGGTTTGACTCCTAAGGCTACGACCCTTGCCATGTGCCACTCTGTCTCCCCCGGCCTTTCCTGTCTGACTAATATTCCCTATCAATAAAACAAATATTAAGATAATTAAATAAATGTTTCGGGTGTTAACAAAAGTCTGAGTAGACGTTATAGTAGCTCCAAACAAGTTATTGGACAATGGACATGGACACTTACATGGAAGGTAATAGATGGACACATTTTATGTGAAAATGTGTGACACGAAATATTCCAAAGTAGTGTGATGTAAAAATAGTTAAATGATCTTAAATCTGATCTCTAAAAACTGCCGTCTCACATTATGCTCTTATAATCTACATCCAAATCATACAGGGTGTGCACTGTGCATGTTCTTGTGCTGTGAATGTCTTGTGAAATCTGATGCACTGATCTGCTAATGGCCTCTCCTTCTGTTGACATAGTCTGTTACAATTATATAAGCTCTCTAGTCATTCAAACCTGGGTAGGTGTTCCCACATTTTATGCAGGTCATGTACTGTAGAATAAACACCCGTAATATCATTATGTAAACTTTCCTTCAAATGAGCGGCTCTCAAAAGCCAGGGATATGTTACAGTGACAAAATAATAGTATCAAATATCTTTTTTTTTTGCTTTATTTTGTTGGTTATTTTCAGACCTACAGTATAGTTCTTTTCCTATATGTGCCTCTTTGAACTGTGGTCAGGTCACTGTCACTCACATCGGTGAATAAACAAGTCATAAGCTTGCTAACAGATAAGATAATTTGACTAAAGGATGCAGGTGGAGAGAACGAGGGACAATGGCACGACTGATGCGTGTGACAAGTGTGAATGTAAACATCAGGGTTGACTTTCCACGGTATAGATACAGCTGTGTTATCACTTATAAGAGAAAGTGGCATTCACTTATCAGGTAAAAAAGTTTTGAAAGTTTTATATTCTACATTTTTTGTCATAACAGTAGGCCTACGCACATTGGTACACATGTTTTTGTATTCTATCCTGATTCTATCCAAATTCCAAACATTACTGCTCCTCAAAAACCTGGCTTTCTAGTTCATATTTTTATTGCAATATAATCCATACTACAGCCCTAAACACCCCAGATGCATCAAACGATGAACAGTTACAGGATGTTATAATCAAATCTATTATTTTTGCAGCAGTGGGCTTTGCTCATGAATCATAATATTATGCACTACATAAAGGAATAAAGGTTACATAAGAGATACATCCCATAGGAACACTGTCTATACATTCTTATATCATAACCATATACTGTATGTATATTGTTTGTGTATATTGTGTATATTGTAATTGTTTTTTATTGCAATATTGTAATATCATGCATCTGCAGTCAGAAATATATTTGGCATCCAAATGCCGCGAGAAAAAAACTTCATTTCGGGTAGACCAATAGATGTTGTCTCACTCTAAACTATTTGAATGTGAATGCAAATCAGAAACTGTTGAAATACAAACACGCATTCATCTCACTTTAATTATGAATTTAAATGACGCAAGTTTTAGTAGCATACAGTGCAGCAGATGTGTCCTCTTTTTGTTCTAAGCTAGTGGGGTGTGCACTGCAGGGATATTAACGTAACATGGCATAATATGAGAAGGTACGTGGTGCAAACTCAAGCTGATATACTGCACATACACTACATTACATGAATCCTTCTAGAGGTGTGACTGAATAAGGTCAACCTTATTAGTATATATGATACGGTATGTACTTAATACTACTACGCCGCCCTCGCACATGCGAGTAAGTGATCCTACAAACACATTAACCATAGCATAATAACCATATACATTACTGTACAGTATTGTATAAGCTGTTGGAGAATGTAACTGAACAAGCTTTCCCCAATGTGGTATGGGTTGAGAATGAACAGAAACAGAAGATATATCAGTAGGCCTATGTGTGTCTGTCTGTCGTGTGTGCCCTTGCGTGCATGCATGTGCAACTGTGTGCACGGACATGTTCTTCCGTTCTAATTGAGATGGCTCTTTTGGCATCTTCTGGCCTTTTGTAAATCTGACAGCTGATTGTGTAGTCACAACAGCAGTCTTTGTATTTAACGTGTCTCCTTTGTGCCTGTAATTTCCACCACGGGTCAGCTGTACTTTCGACATCTCATCAACCTGCCATGATAGACGCATTAGTCACGTTATTTCAAAGAGTCTGCTCTCAGCACACACCTCAGCGTGTGCAGCTGACACTGAATGTGAGCCTTTGTCTCCCCTCATACACTATGTCAGGTGAGTGGGTTATGGTCTTCATAGGGTACAAAGGGGAATTTTCCTGATATTCAATTACAACCATATTAAAAAGTGAAAGTGCCAATTTTCGTGGCTCCCTGAGCCTAAGGTCTCTGTATAATAGATCATTGGAGATTCTTGGGGCAGTGTCCTGAGTAAAAGATCAAAACATAAGAAAAATGCACTGCCCTTATATATGGTACCACAATCTTTGTCAAGAGTTGTTTAGTTCATTGTCAGAGTTTGATGTCCCTATAGTGTGATATGATCTGGTCATCATAAACAGTGAAAAACTATCCTGGGAACTACTTGTTTCAAAATACAAAGTTGAGTGATACATATAGTACCCTCACCTTTTACACTATAACTAGAACAGTACACTCAGTTTGCCTACCTGGCTGCAAACACCTACTGTACTTTGGAAGGCTTTCATTGTCAATCGGAATAAAAGCGAGAGAATAGAAAATCGAGTGATGCATCTTGTTGTGACGTTACACATTTCTCGTGGGTCATGTATTGTTGTTTCTTTGTGAATGATGGTGTGTCTGCGTATATTCTTGGGAACACCGCATCATGGAAAGAGAATCCACTGAGCGCTGACAAAAATACAAGTGTAGTGTAGGTGCATGACCTGTCATGTCAGTGGAGCACGGGCACCACGGGCTGCTTCCGCATGCCCCGCGTGTGTCACAGTCTATGACATGCCAGCTGAACTGTGCAAAGAATTGTGCGCTGGCAGCACGTGTTTCTCAGGCTTTTTTGGGGCCAGTGCCAATATCCAGATCTAGGTCCCTTATACCCACCACAGAAAATGAAAGTATAACTCTATGTCTCAAACTCTTTTCACTTCTGGCTCCAAAACTATGGAATGCACTTCCTATTGAGATCATAGCTGCAGAATCACTCCCAATCTTCCACCGGTCTGAAAATGCAACTCTTCAGACCCCATTTTAGCACTTGCAGTAGTACATGCCCTAGCCTCAACCTTCATCTTTATAGTATATCGGTTTATGCAGACTTACATAATTCATAGATTTTAGACTGTTATGTTCCTAGCTTATATTTGATTCATGATGACTATTCTGTGTGTGTACAGTATATGTGATGTATTACCATGCATTTTCTTTCATGCTTATTATATTTCTCTGGATTAAGAGCTCTGCTAAATCTCTAAATTCTAAATCATAATCATAATCATTGTACTTCAACTTGAGTACAAATTTGAAGTTAAATCATTTGTATTAAATGTAACTTTATAGTCATTTATATTTTTCATGTCTTTCATGCTTTATAATGAACAGCTTTACAACATTACATGATTGACATGACTCACAAACTGATATTGTAAGCTGGCTATTGTAAGCTTCAAAGTGGGTAAATAAACCATAGAAAAATCTCAATAAAAATATCTATTGTCTTGCAAATTTAGTTTACATTGATTCTACGCCTTTTGCCATTGAGTTCTCACAGAGACCATCTATGCTCCAGTTGTTGTTCCTGTGTGACCTTGATAGCTGCACAGAAAGGGTTAATATTCACATAGGATTGATTTGCATACGAAGACTGACAGGGGTTTCCCCTGCCCACCAGGAAGTACACTGTAGTTCTGCAACCTTTATTTAAACTAGTTTCATCACATTCCACACTTCACATCTCATCTCATTCTCATCTCATGATTACAGCGATCAGTGGTTCCCAAACGTCTTTAGCCTGTGGCCCAATAGAGAGATTAGATGTTTGGCCTCAAACATCTGACTTTTATTTTTTTATTTTTTTATTTTTTTCATTTATTTATTTATTTATTTATTTATTTATTTATTTATTCATTTATTTTTATTATTAAACAAAAATATTGTGTTTTGGGATGCTTTGAAATATAAATAAATAAAATAACAAACAAACAAGCAAACAAACATACTTAAATAAAAAAATAATAATTAAAAAATAAAATAAAGTGACCCATAAAAATGTGGCTTTTAAAGCCACATGTAGCCTACTGCTTTCTTTCTTTCTTTCTTTCTTTCTTTCTTTCTTTCTTTCTTTCTTTCTTTCTTTCTTTCTTTCTTTCTATCTATCTACTTACGATGCCGTAGATATTCTCAGTCATAAGTGCCACGGGAGGTCGTGTTTGGCAGCCGTGGACGGTACAAAGCAAAGCAAACACAGTTTCTCCACAACAACGACACAATTGGCTTCATGCTAGAAATACAACGTACAACAGATTATTTATTTTGAAGGCAAGCGTTGAACCGAGTGCACGGGTAGCAAGCCAGTTCATTTGCAGATCAGATCAGGACACTCTTCTGCATGGTTTGTCAGACGTCATCTCCATGCAATGTTTCAGTCATGGTCCTGGATGGTGTGTGTGCAGAATGTTCTCACTGCGGATAGTGCTATAGCAGGGGTTTTCAACAGGTGGTCCGGGGACCACCAGTGGTCCCTGAGAGGGTTCCAGGTGGTCCACCAGCTAAGTTGGTTAACCAGATGTAACTCTTGAGAATGTAAAAATGAAACCAAATGGACCCTTGTGGGTCCATTTGGTTTCATTTTTACGCTCTCAAGAGTTAAAATATTCATCATCTGAATTGATCTGGGGTCTGTGGGGCTAAAATATCCTCAAATGGTGGTCCGTGGCTCAAATTCTGAAAAAAATGGTGGTCCCTGACATCAAAAAGGTTGAAAACCCCTGTGCTATAGGATGAATGCCGCCTAACTGCGGATCGTCCATGGCAATCAATAATGGTTTATCTTATCCTATAGAAAGCGGCCAGTCTACATACATACTGTATGAGTCCAGACACCTTGTTTTCATGATGGACAAAGCAGGGGAGTATAGTAACATTTTTAATTGGTGGGTCGGGTGATTTCTGGACCTTTTGACTTGCAGGTTTTAATTATTCTGGGTAATTATTTGGTAAGCTCAGGTCCAGGTCTGGTGCTATAGGCTTTTGGCCTACCCCAGGCCCCAGACCTGATTTGCTGCCATGCAGCCAATGAGAAGACTTACACCATACCTGGCTACACCACAGCGATTGAGAATTACACCCATTATCATTGCAATAATTTATAAAAATATTTTTATCCCACGATTTTGCAACCCATTTTTTCATCCAGTGTCAATTCCTAATGTGATCCTGGGCTCTACACACCCTCCGCCAACCTGAGGAGGCAGCGGACTGGCCTCATGCTTCCTTCAATGCATGTGGAGCCCAAGCTGCCTTCTTTTCACCTGACAGGGGGAGTTTCCCTGGTTGGACGTAGCGCGTGGAAGGAACACGTTATTCCAACCAGTTCCTGTCCCCTCCATCAGGCGCCCCGGCTGGCCAGGGGGAGGCAGTTTAGAGTCCAGGATTACAGCATGTTTTTGTGAGGGTATCTACCCTAGGGGACACGGGGAGAGCATGCAAACTCCACACAGAGAGGCCCTTTCACCAACCCCGCCTCGGGTATGGGCACTGATGACGCGGAGGAGCAGACACGCCGCCAGCACCCACAGCAGCGCCCCTAGCGGGAATCGAACCCAGGACCTCCTAGCTGTGAGGCGACAGCACTAACCACTGTGCCACCGTGCACCCATTATCATTGCAATAATACATTGCACACATTTAATGCACCAATCATAATGTTGCTCGGAATTCAACAAGCTACAAGCTGAGATAAACAATCAAACTGCAAATGAATTCCAATAAACTGCACGCATGCACGTACACACACCCACAAACACGGACACGTTCACATAAATAGTTCAGGTGCAGAACAAGGTTACGAACACTGGCAATCCTCCCTTCTACAAAGTTACAACCACAAAATCAAGACATATTTATGTCCTGAGTCAACACAACAGGCATGTCATGCCACTCAGCATTCTGTGACACAACATCAGTGTATAGGCATCCTAAGTTCTAAACTTTTTCCAACAACCAGGCCAACATCAGGCATGTCCGAGGCTGGATCGATGACCACCAGAGGAAATTGCATTGTGGGCCGTTGCCAAAGCGCTCACGGTAGTGTAGCTGATGCCAAGGGCCAGAAATCCGCCCACTGTTGTTCCGAGAGAGGACAGACACATTGTTAGAAGGCCAAATCCAAACCCTCTCTTCCAAGCTGCTCAAGAGAGTGCCCGAGAGGGAGCATCAGTTGTCGGTACACTCCTATTGGTGAGCAGTGCCGTCAACCCCTAATATTCACTTAGGAATGATTTGCAAGAAGGTATCACAACCAGGCAGGAATTCCCCTGGACACAGAGTTAATATAGCTCTTCCGGGGTACAGAAGTTTAACCACATTCAGATAGACATGGTCTACATGTACAATACATATACACATACGCACACGCACACACATGCACGCACGCACACACACATACGCACACGCACGCACGCACACACACATACACGCACGGACACACACACTGAAATGGGGGTACTTGGAACTAAGTACATTTTGTTAATGTCCACCACTGCACGCACGCATGCACGCGCGCGCACACACACACACACAGAAATGGGGGTACTTGGAAATAAGTACATTTTGTTAATGTCCACCACTGCACGCACGCACTGAAATGGGGGTACTTGGAACTAAGTACATTTTGTTAATGTCCACCACTGCACGCACGCACGCACTGAAATGGGGGTACTTGGAACTAAGTACATTTTGTTAATGTCCACCACTGCACGCGCGCACACACACACACACACACACACACACACACACACACACACACACACACACACACACACACACACACACACACACACACACACACACACACACACACACACACACACACACACACACACACACACACACACACACACACACACACACACACACACACACACTGCCTGCTATAGTATGTTATATAATGCATTCCCAGCACTGGTAAGCAACCCTATGCCTCCCCCTTTGTGGCAAACGATAAACAATTGCTGGTGTAGTGCTATTGTTGTCCTCTCTATTCTGTGCTGCTGCTGGGTACTGGTCTCTTCTTTCCTTTGCTTTGGTTCCCACCAGACTCTGAGGGGAATAAGATTACCAGCATGACAGAATCTGGGAGGAGTGACACTGGGATTGGCTTTTAAAGTGTGAAAGAGACCAGCTTCGTCAGAGACGCAGGTGTGGAAACCGAATATTTGGCTTCTCTAATAGGCATCGGCTTGATATGTTTTCCTTTTTTGGGGGCGAAGCAGATTTTCTGGGAGAATTCCATGCCATATCCTAGCCCAGTTTTGGTCATTTTTATGCAAGGTACAGTATAGCCTCCTGATGATGTTTTGTACAGTAGATACTGCCAAGGGGGAAGTATCCCCAATAACACCCCCACCCCCCTAATGCATGAACAATAGCCTACACCATACCTGGGCATTATGCGGCCCGGGGGCCAAATGCGGCCCTTTGGCTGACTCTGACCGGCCCGGGGACCACCAGTGGTCCTTGAGAGAGTTCCAGTTAAATATGGAAAGCTGTTTAACCAGATGTAACTCTTTGAGAGCGTAAAAATGAAACCAAATGGACCCTTGCGGGTCCATTTGGTTTCATTTTCACACTCTCAAGAGTTAAAATATTCATCATCTGAATGAACCCAAAGTCTACACAATGAGAGAATGTAAAAGAATGATTTTTTTTTTTTTTTTTTTTATCGATGTTGGCCTATTTTGCTTGTGAAATCCAGCCTGGTATTGTGGACAAAAGCAAAATAAATCTTTAGTTTTGGGACCTGTGGGTCTAAAATGTCACCAATGTCACCTCTGTGGCTCAAATTCTGCATAAATAGTGGGCCTTGGTGTCAAAAAGGTTGGTCTTACACTTTTATCTTGAAATTAAATGAATATTCCACAGACTTTAGTCCAGCCTTTAGTCTTGGCCCTCCACAATATTTTATGTATCTCATTTGGCCCCTTGGGAAAAATAATTGCCCACCCCTGGCCTACACTGAAGTAGGCCCACTATTTATTCAGCATGACCACAGGCCACCATTTGATGACGTTTTCACCCCACAGACCCAAAAATCTATTTCTTTTGGTTTTGTCCACAATTCCAAGATGGATTTTTACGAGAAAAAAAAAAAACAGGCAAACATACAGAACAAAACAACCATTCTTCTACATTCTCTAATTGTGTAAACTTCTTAATTAAGTGGTGCTCATTTAGATTACTGTTTACTGATCATGATCCATGATCACCTTAAAGAAAGCAACTCAGACACGTTCCATAATACAGCCCTCAACCATAGAGAAAACTCAGAAGGATGCCCCTTTAGCTGGCTGGGCCAGGGACTGCACAAACACTAGCACAACCACCAGATGGAAAGCCCAATCGACTAAATCAGTGGTTTTCAACCTTTTTGATACCAGGGCCTACCATTTATTCAGAATTTGAGCCACGGACCACCATTTGAGGACAGTTTAGCCCCACAGACCCCAAAACTAAAGTTTTATTTTGATTTTGTCTACAATACAAGATTGGATTTGGGCAACAAAACAGGCAAAACATACAGACCAAAATGACCATTCATCAGTTGTGTAGACTTGTGGGCTAATTAGGATAATGAATATTTTAACTGTTGAGTGTTTAAAAACAAAACAAAATGGACCCGCAAGGGTCCATTTGGATTCATTTTTACGCTCTAAAGAGTTACATCTGTTTAACCAACTGGAATCTGGGGACCACCTGGAACCCTCCCAAGGACCACTGGTGGTCCCCGGACCACCGGTTGAAAACCCCTGCCTGGACTAAATGAAATTATAAGAAAACAGAAAGAAAACCACCTGGCACACTGGAAAGAGACTACCCAGAACCAAAGCAAAATGGAATGCTACCTATCACTAAAAAGAGAATATACATTGGCCTGAGCACGGTAAAAGACCCAAAACTTAGGAAAACATTGACCAGATACAGACTCAGCGATCACAGCCTTGCAATCGAGAAAGGCTGCCACTGACAGACCCCGTTCCCATGAGAAGACAGACGATGCACTCACTGCACACAAAATGTGGTTGTGCACACTAGACATCAGAGACACTTCCAACAGATTACACACACTCAACATGAGTTTGAAACTATAACCAATGAGGGAAAACTCCCATACCTATTGGGAGAAATACAACAATGTGCAACACAATGTGGAATACAACCACCCTAAGGACTATGGTACTATCCAGACCTGCCAATGTAAACAGAGCTGCGACAAAAAACAGATGGTAAATCTGTTTGTTCTTTCTGATCCTGCATCATTTGTCCTGAAGAGGCAAATAATTGGCACTGTTTGAATAGAAAAGAGATAACAAATTCCTATGCCCTGTTATAACATGTATAAAACAATGCAATGTAACATACCGGTACCTCTGTTTACAAAACTCTGTACCCCCTCGAACTCCAATTTGTCCCCATTTTCAACAGTTTTTTGTTGTATCGTTTTTGTGACATTTGCTTTGGCAATTGTTTACCCAATCTGACCCAGGGATTAATTTTTCTATGGCAATTTGGGCTGCTTTCAAGGCTAGCGTCTCGTGGGTTCAACTCGCGATCCTGACCACCTTTGCCGCATGTCACCCCACAGCCTTTTCCTCATTTCCTGTCAGTCTACTGTAAATCTATCAATAAAGGCAAGAAAGCCTGCCAAAATAAAGTCTTGATGATACCAAGGAAGGGGTACCACCATTACCAGATAGCAAAATGCATTGATTCAACGTTGAATTTTGGTTAGATAACCAGAATTCAACGTTGAATCAATGGATTTTGCTATCTGGGTACTGAGGTGTACACACACCCCTGTAGTGTGTGTGTGTGTGTGTGTGTGTGTGTGTGTGTGTGTGTGTGTGTGTGTGTGTGTGTGTGTGTGTGTGTGTGTGTGTGTGTGTGTGTGTGTGTGTGTGTGTGTGTGCACGCGCGCATGCGTTGGTGTGTGTAAATAATATGTTATCAACACACAGGATGGTCTTCCGTCTTGCTTTCACCATCCATCAGGCTTTGGGGACTGCCTAAAGGTGACCGTTTTGCAAGCCTGTCTCTGTAAAGAGTTTGTCTTTACAACCATTATGTCCTCACTGCCTGACGTGAAGTCATTAGCTTTTGTTATGACGCTGCGTGCCATGTCAATCACTGTTCAGACAAAATGCTTTCCGGTGAGTATGTCAGTTCGCAATAGAATTTCTGTGCGAGTGTGTATGTGTGTGTGTGTGTGTGTGTGTGTGTGTGCGCGCGCGCGTGCGTGCGCGTGCGTGCGTGTGCGCACGTATTTGTTTGCCCTGTAGGCTACATCCCATGTAGGCTACATGCCTGTGAATGCTACTCACCAAGAGCAGCTGCCTGTGCTGTCCTTTGTGCTCAACCTCACCTCACACAGAGAAACAACTTCATGTTTACTGAATGGGTCTGTCTCTCCTTTGGCCTAACGCCTGGGATGGAACAGGTTGGTGTGTGTTTTGGCTTGGTTGGTCAGAGTTAAGTTTCATTATGATGACTATTAGTGCAATGTCATGACCTGCTTTTGAAGACTATTGGCTTGGCCTCGGCCTATATTTTAACAAGATCGCAAAATAGATGCTATAGGGCACCTACATATGTCAAACTCAAGGCCTGGCGGCCAAATCAGGTGCACGAATGAATTATCTTTGACCCGCAGGTTGATATTTAATTACTATTAGAAACTGGCCTTCTAGTATATTGCACACACCATGAATAGAACTAATTGTTTTAATTTCTCAACTCAATTTATTTACTTTCTCATCTTACTATGAAAGCAGTGCTTGATGAGGATCATAGAACAGGAAACTGAGCTTTAATAATGCAATCAGTTGTGAATGCATGCCGTTTCATCTTTGCATTAATCTTGGTATTAAGGGCCATTCATTATTTTTGAAGGAACTTTACTTTTGCTGTTTTCCTGGATGTCCTCGTAAACCCTGTCTAGACCCGTGTTGAAACTCAGTCCGGTGGGTCCGGCCCTAGACTTGTACCAATTAATTGACATCGCTGGCTTAAGACCATTTTAGCATGAACTCTTGCAACCGTTTGGAGCCAAGGGGTTTCAAGGTGACCCTTTGGAATGAAAAGGGATTTACTATAATTAAGGTTCTGGTTCATTTAGTGTATACAGCGGTCCCCCAACATTATAATTTCAAGGAGCCGAATAACTGGTTCCATTTCTCCGCCCTCAGAGTGACACACCAGTGCACTGGCACTGCCAAAGGCACCAAGAGCTGCCAGGCAGCAACCCTAGCCTGGCATGATTGTCCTAGACCGGATGGTCTTGTCCTGTCATCTGTTGTACACAATCAGTAAGGTGAAACCCCAAATACTTTTTCCATTGTTCTTTAAAATATGGTCAAATTACTTGGGCTAGTTGTTGGAAAACAACAACACATCATGATGTAAAGAATGAATCTGCATTGCATTGTCTATCCTAGTTATATACTGTATGATTTGCAGTGTTGCAGTGCAATTTGCAGTGCAATTTGCAGTGCAAATTAAACAGAAACAATTTGCTGTATTGAAGTTGACGTCTTGTCAATATCGATAATTCGAGGCTCAATAAAAATATTGAGCCTCAAATCACTTACTTTGAAAATAGCTGATTTACAAGTTCACAATGTTACAATGCAATTGATAATTCAAGCTTGCTATTTCAAAATATATATAAAGTTAAAATAGTGTTCATATTGCCCAGCACTACTGTACTTTGAGACAGTAGGTTTTAATTCCACTCAAAATGTTAGATGATAAGAACTAGAGCCATTCACACTGAGCACTATAACTAACTATAAAATATAGTTTTAAACATTGTTCTCAGATGTCAGATGGAGTTCACACCAACTATAAAAGAAACACAATGGTGAACGATATCATCGTATCTTTATAGCGCACATTGTGAGTGGCACTTTAGTCCAGATACATTTTAATTGGCTGGCTTTAATTGTGTCATGATATACCCTTCAATCACTTTTAGAATTGATACCACCTATATATTTGATTGTAAAAAGTTATGACTAATGATTTATTTGGTCAAATCACGAGACTTAGTCTACATGAGGGCCATGTCTAAATGAGGGCCTATTCACCTGTTGCCCGAGGGTTGAATAAAGGTCTAACAGTAGGTGTGTGAATGATGTTGACAGCAGACAGAGTGTGTGCACACGTGTAAAAAGTAACAGAAAAAACAATATATTGTATTTCTTATCACCACACATGACGGCCTTCGCGTCCTTCTTTCACCGTCACCAGGCTTCAGGGATTGCCTAAAGGTGTCCCTTTTGCGAACCCGTCTCTTTGAAGCGGTTGTCTTAACATCCATTATGCCATCACACTCTCTGACTTGAAGTCATTAGCTTTTGTCAATCCACTGATGACGCTACTATTGCCACTCGCTGACAAATGCTTTCCGGTGAGTATTTCAGTTATTGCCAGAGTGACACAACTGTTTCCATTGTGCATCTCCATTCATACACAGAAAAACAATACCATGTGCACACACAAACACACCAGACATATGCACACCTGCAGTGGATGCCGCTAAGCCACTCACACCACTCAAGCATACAATGACCCCTAAAAGGACTCCCCAAAAAATGCATTTCATGTAGGGCACAGAAATTGAAGTTGTGCTACACATATATTTGGGTGGTGTTCTTGACAACAAACTTTTGATTACATTTCCTTACATCAATGAAAGACTCTCTTCTACAGAAGTCTTACTATAACTGTGTTTTGTATCGTTGCCTGGTACTGTAATATATAACCCTCTCTATCAAGAACAGGCTTAGTAGCCTTGTCAAAGTGGCCAGTAATATTTCCGGGAGAACACAAGTCCAAAGCCTCCTCCCTCCTGGAGGTACCAGATCACGCACTTCGATCTGTTGCCCTCAGATCGTCGGCTGAGGGTGCCCCCAACAAAGACTTGTCGGTCCAAACTATCTTCTATCATGCTGCTGTTCAGCTGCTGAACAATAAATAGTCACTTTTTGCCTCTTTGCCACTATTGGCCTTGCTTTTGCTGCTACTTGAAATGAATTGCTCTGTCTCTGGGTGCGTCCAGGTTTTCAGTTTTGTGTAATTAGTATGTTTGTTAATGTTGAATGCTGGTTGCCTCTAACATGACTGTGACTCAGATGTCTTCCTGGTTACTTTGGGTTAATCATAAAATGGGTCTTTGGACAATATTGGCACATGTCTTGTTTATAAAATGATTAGGCTTAGATGGCATGCATGGGTTCAAGCACCGTACCGTAAGACATTGGTTAGTACTGAGGATACTGGACCAGTACTGTATGAGGATTTCCCAGCCAAATGATTTAACAAGCAATCATTAATAGCTGGGGACTTCCGGGTCTGTGATGAATTAACTCTGGGGATTTTACCATGCAGATTCCAGTGCAGAGATTAAAAAATACATCAAATGGGCCGCATTTGTGACCTAATGCCTATCAAACTAGGGGTTCTTGAAATTTAAAAATAAAAAATAAAAAATGGAGAATCACTGCCACCCCACTGCTCAGGTGGCTGTAGAGGAGGTAGAGCAGATAATCCAATGAACTGTGGGTCAGCGGTTCAATTCTCTAGTCTATACATATCGAAGTGTCCTTGGGAAAGACACTGAACCCCACCTTGAATGTGGGAAGTGAGGACTGAGGACACTGGCACTGACTGTTCGCCACTTCACGTCCCAGTGCATGACTGAATGGACCATTGTAAAGAGGTTTGAGTAAGCCATAGTGCATAGAAAGCACTATTAAAATACAATCCATTATTAAAAACAGAAGCATGATCTTTATTCTGTCCTATCTCAGCTGTCCTTCAACTGTGCCGTATGTTGACATCTCCCCCTCCCTCTCCCTCCTATGTGTTGATCTGCGTCATTTCCAGTAAGGGGGTCAATGGCGGTGTGATTAGTGCGTGAAGATAACAGCCACCACACCTCGGCCATGACTTTTAACAGCGTCTCAGAGGCCGTTTTATTGCGGCGCGTTGCTGCTTTATGGCGTTTGCCGGGAACCATGTCGCCCAATCCATACTTTATGATGTTGGATCCATGTTCGCGCTTTGCTGATTGATCCATTTATACGGTGATCTCGAGGCTGTGGACGGCACTTGAATCACAAATGACACTGGCTAAAATTCAAGTAGGTATTAGGGAGAAAGGATTTTGAGATATTAGGCTGATAAGATATCCATTGGCTGTGTCTATAATTGTAATTTACAGTCAGTGACGCCAGCCACGTGCCCAGCTCTCCAACCTTTTGACCAGTGGTGTTGTTTTGACCAGTGGCCACTATAGGCCTATTGTAAACTTAAACTATGAATTAATGATTTGAGCACTAATATCACGCTAAAAGCGTGTTGCACAGTGATGCATTGTGTGCTGGACATCCAATATACACGTGCATGCAGGCCCACACACTCCTAGTATCAAATATTACTGATATTTCTTCTTATTAATATTTATGAAAATATATGTTTTTTTAAGGGCAGGGAGTTAAGGTTAAATCTAGGCTAGGTTTTACTGCGGTTATAAGTAAAGAGCTAAGGTTAGGTAAGGGTAGGTTTAGTTGCAACTGATGAAAAACGGTTGCAACTCTTTCACCAATGGTCACAACGAGGTAGCATTTAAATGATCTAGGTCGAGGCTCTTTTAAAAACATGAATCAAATATTTCAACTCAAATATCTATACTTTCACAGGTATCGAACCGAACATGCTTGGGTATCCATTCAAATGGATGTACAGGTTAGGGGACAATTACTCGCTCTCAGAGTTATTACATCAGCAGTGAGGACTTTATGGTGTAGCATGGTTGTTTGCAGTAACTCATTAAAATAAACATAAACGTCAAACTACACAAGAGAAATGCCGATGAGAGACATGCAGAATCCAGGCAGTGTAGAGTGTGACTTTAACACATGCCATCACGGCCCATGACCAAATACACCTCATACCCCTGCACAGTAAACAAATAAATGGTCAGATAAGGGCAGTGTTCACTACTCCTGGGATGGGATGGGCACTGCTATTTTTAGACTCCGTTTTGAAACAGTAAGATAACACCAAGTTCCGGTGCACTACTTTAAATTGGGCAAGATTCAATTTAATTCATTTTCTTTTCTTTCTTTTTTTTTTTTTGGGGGGGGGGGGGGGGGGGTGAAGAAGGTCAAAATAAAAAACAAAATATTGGAAACAAAACATAAAGGGACCCATAAAAATGTCCGCGACCCACATAGGAGTGTTGGGGAACCATTGCTATAGATTAGTAAAAGAGCATTTGAGCGTAATTAAAACATACGTAACTGACTATTTAAAAGAAGTCCACACTTCAGAAAACCAAAAGTCTGACCAACTTTATGTGCTCTTTGAACAAAGGGCTGGTTGTTTGCAACAAAGAGAAGGCAACAACTTTGATCAGATGGTTACTATGGCTATTTTATGGTACTGTTTATAACTTCACTAGACTGCAGGAGGGAGCGGATGTCAAAGTGAGTTAAGCACTCAGCCTGCCGCTAGTCTTGTTTGTTATCAATAGCAGTGACCGTGCTGGACAGAGCACGCTCTATAATGATGGCAATGTCAATCGATTGGTCAGATCGTGTACAGACCACACGACGAGGTTTAAGGAGCTGCATGATCTCAATTTTGTGGCTGTCAGGTTGTAGCTATTTCTGGAACACAATAAACAACTTGCAAAACATTTATAGTCTTTTTATAGTCTGAATGGCTGTGATCCTTGGGATTACAGGGTTCAAACATCAGATCAGTTATGATGACTTTCTACAGTACACGGTCTGATAGGCTGCAATATAATGATCTTCTTGAGAAACCGTTATCATTGTCTGGCATGTCTGCCTACGTCAGATGTGGGAAAAGTAATTCATCAAGATAAGCTACTATCTAGAGACACGTGAGGCACTAACACCCACTAAGTGTGAGCATGCTAGCAGTTCGTCAGTTGAATAAAGGCAAACTTGTGTTTGTACATTTGCTCTGCCTTTGAAATGCAGTGCAGCATGGTCACAGCATGTATGTATATTGTCTTATATTATGATTTCTGAATCACTTGGATAGGGCTGCAGAATGTGCCAGCAAAACCTGGCTTGATGAGATTGATTGAGCTTGATTGAAAGAAAACAATACAATTATTAAATGAATAGGTAAGAAGATTAAAAGAACAAGAAAGACATCATACAGCCTTCTGATTGGTGTGGATATTGCCTCCTTCCATTTACAGGTGCACACGACCAATTATTTGACCACAGCAAAAATCAAGAACAGGCAGCGATTTTGCACATTTATGACACAAAGATACAGTGTGATGCATAAACACACACAGACATTTCTGTATGGCTTAAATAGTTTTCTGGCTCACTGCGTTTGCAATTTCCAGTAAAGATGCCGGAGGACACTTTGGCAAATATCTAAGATGGTTTTTGGGCATGTTGATAACTCTAATTTATGCCAGCTACTGGGAGCAGCTGCACTAATAACTTTGGGTCAGGATGAGACCTAGCTCTGGTCCAGAGCTCCACTGCTTCTGAGTCTGACTTGCATTGGAGCTCTGTTGGTCTCCGTGCATTCGGCCATTACTGCACCCGACCAGCCTCTCTTCTCTAGTGGATATATAAAGAACGTTTTACCTACTCACCAAAATAAACACGTCTTGTGTCATTAGAAAGCCTACTTACCTTGGTGGTCACACTCTTAGCCCCCCCACCACACGGATAAATTGGACTTTTTGGCCAGAACGCGATCGTTTTTCACCGGAAAAACAACCAGGATTTGCGCCCTCTACCGATATTGCCAATAGAAAAGTTCCATAGGAAATATTTTTCCTTCAGTGAAAAACGATCGCGTTCTGGCCAAAAAGTCCAATTTATCCGTGTGGTGGGGGGCTAAGAGTGTGACCACCAAGGTAAGTAGGCTTTCTAATGACACAAGACGTGTTTATTTTGGTGAGTAGGTAAAACGTTCTTTATATATCCACTAGAGAAGAGAGGCTGGTCGGGTGGAGTAATGGCCGAATGCACGGAGACCAACAGAGCTCCAATGCAGGTCAGACTCAGAAGCAGTGGAGCTCTGGACCAGAGCTAGATGAGACCTATTTGGTGCCTGACACATGGGAACTGCATGATTCCATAGCTAACTGTTTTTACCTAGCCACTGTTTATTTGCGTATGAATTGGTTCAATGACTGTTCATGGAGAAAATGAAAGTTCAGGAGGTTAGCTTAATAAGTGACTGCAGGAAGGCCACAGTGGCTGGCCCTCTCTCTCTCCCTATGCCTGTGTCTTGCTATCAATGTAGGCAAAAAGAAAACACTGAGATCATATCCATGAAAAAAAAAAAAAGTCCAGCCCCTCCCCTCCCCTCTCTGTGTCTATTTACCGGCAGAGACCATAAGGTTTCCAGTTAACTACGTGCTACAATCACTTTTGGCAGGTGGCCAAATGTACCTGTTCAGCAGGTATGTTGATCTAGTGGGAAGGTGTGTAATAGACTTTGTCACCCCATTGTGCGTGAGTGTATGTGTGTGTGTGTGTGTGTGTGTGTGTGTGTGTGTGTGTGTGTGTGTGTGTGTGTGTGTGTGTGTGTGTGTGTGTGTGTGTGTGTGTGTGTGTGTACAAAAAGCTCTGCACTGCTCTTGCCCAGCAGCATCAGTTTAATTCAATTGATCTCATCCTTTTGAAACAGAAGGGTTAAAAAATGTTTTTTTGTAGGCCTCAAGATTAGCTACATTATAGTCACCCATGTACAAATGTAAATAAAACATACTAGTTGAGTAGTATCTAGGCAACTAGTCAAATAGTAAAAATCGCTATAAGTGAAAGCGTGCATGTGTGCATATGCATGCAGTTCCCATGCACCACTCTCGTAATAATAATAAACAATAATAATTACATCAGTTGACCCATTCTTTGGAGCTAGTGGGCCTTTTGTTTGGAGCATCTCTGAACACTAGTCTGCACATAAATATACTGTACTTTCTTTTCCTTGACAATTCAAACCCTTTACATTTTGTCGTTTTGTCAACATATACTGTATGGTGCAGTGAATTACCCCCCCTATACCAGCCTGGTCGCATTTCATGTTGAAAACTAATATATTTTCCAGACAGTAGATGCATGCAACTCTTAAGACAACCTCAGGCATGCGTGTCCTTTCAGTCAGCAGACTTCCTCCAAAATATTTCTCTACATCTCTCTTCAGATCAAATTAAATGTGGTTTATGGGACCAGGATGTTTTTTTTGCCAGCCTGCACCAAACCATCCTTCTTGCCCAAAAGCATGAAGGATTAAGATTTAATCAGCTTCTGACATCTCATACAACTGGCTTTACCTGTCGGTCACCAGGCTCATACCAGAAAGCCCTAGCTGTCTACCAGAATAAACAGTGCAGGCTGACTGCCTTGGATTTTGATAACTATGTCACCAAATGGCACTAGTTGGCCAAGTGCCGGAAAAAACAACGGCCTAGTTGACTTAATAACCCTGTCTCTAATCTCAGAAGGCACTCCTAAAACAGAGTGACTTACAGTAAGCAAGAGCAGCAACGTATTAATGCATCAAACGCATATAAATAAATAGTAATCTAGTGATTATAATATAAGTTAACCAAGAAGAAAAACCGTGACCCAAAACAGAATATTGGTACATTGAAGCTATAAACACTATAGGATGCCAGATGAATAATAATGACCTGGCGTCTCTCTGTAAATGGTGCATTTATATAGCACCTTTGTCCAAGACGTTTTACGCACACACACGCACGCACACACACACACACACACACACACACACACACACACACACACACACACACACACACACACACACACACACACACACACACACACACACACACACACACACACACACACACACACACACACACACACACACACACACACACACACACACACACACACACACACACAAAATTCAGGGGTTCAGTGTCTTGCTCAAGGACACTTCACTTCACTAACTCAGGCCCATGTTCAGGCCCAAGTAAGCAATTTACCATGAAAGGGAGTGGGTTGTTGGGTGATTTACCACTGTTGTCAGGGTTGTTTGCCACTCGACTTTGCCATGTGGCACAACCCTGAAACAGTGGTAAATCAGCCAACCAAACATTAATCCTACCTCTGAAGAGCTGACAGCTTTAACATCAACAATGTTGTTGCGTCCTTGCGTTCTACTCTATTATTTCAAGTTCCTCAGGGATCAATTCCCTTCCCAGACAGAAAGTTTGACAACCTGCTACATTCTTTGGCACTTTTGATTGTGTCTGAATGTATTGCAGTAGCCCGGTACCAGACGTTTTTACATTGAAATTCACAAGTGGGCATGGCTTATGATGGTTGAAATACTGTCAAAGCTTCTGATTTGCTTGGGGGGACAAAAAAAATTGACTTTTGTTGGGACACCGAATTAGAAACAACGGCACTACGCAACAGGTGACGTCACAGAAATTCAAGCAGCCCCTATCCAGACTCAGTTGCCGGTAAGTTGATTGTTGCAACAGCAATTGAGGCTGGGATCAGGCTAACAATGCAGACAGTCTGCTAGTATTCACCCACACTGTTTCCTACATAGCCTTGGGTGTCAGGTAGGCCAGTACCTACCAGAGACATAAACCGCATTAGCTCTCCTTTTGTGTTGGCAGGTGAAAAAAAAACAAGCAAAAGGACTCAAAAATAAGAACTCTTCAAGATGATTTGAACAGTGTATATTGGCATTTTATTGCATACATTTTTCAATGAATGAATTTTTCTTCACTCTAAGCAAAAATTAAGAAACCCAAAAAACACAATATAGTTCAACCCAAAATGTTTAACTTTATAACAATATACCGACGTCAATTCAAACAAAAACAAAAACAACAGGGCCTCTCTTTCTTAGTGTTAATTATATCCTCTTGCTGTGTGTGCAAGGTTTTAAATAAACAAAGCTGGCAGTCAAGTAGCCCTTTCCCTTAGAAGTTACTGTAGGTACCTGTATTTCCTTTCAAATTATTATATTCCAAACGAATCCAGATATATTCCTTGTGGCATGTAGTCCTCATCTCAATTCTCCCTGGTCTCCCGCACAGTGAGCTGGATCGGCAGGCTAGCCAGTCATGTAGTTTGTTTCTTTTATTTCAACTTGCTCCAACTTGAGCTGTGTTGTACTTATAAAGACCCAAAAATAAAAATAAAACAGCTCAAGAATGTTGTAAAGAACTGAACACACCGTCTTGCTGAGCTGCTGCCAGCCACAAACTGATTCTCCTCCTGTGTTTCACACACACCTGTGGCAATTACAATCGAGTAGAGAGATTGCCAGGTGTCAATCATGATTGGGGTGGGGGATGGCTGTTAACCAGTCAATTAGGAGTCAATTAGGAGTCCATTGTGACTCAGGCTGTCACAACACATTCTTTTGTCTTTTCTGTCTTTATTGATGGATACAAAGATTGTCAGGAACGATTCAGCGAGAGACGGGGGAGACACAGGAGAGTAGCTGACCATTTGGGTGACCTACTCATAGGATGTTTGCATTGCCCCTTTCGTTCCACATGCAGATTTGCTATTTTTAACGCTTGTGAGGACGCACACATGGGCGCTCCTTATTACGCAGCAGACCCACAAAGATTATTATTATTTTTTTTTTAATTTTGAGGATCGGCCTGGCACTTGTCTACACATTTTGTAGTCATCATGATGAATGGGACTCGGACTGATCAAAACCTACAGTATACACGTATGTGGAATCTTTCCTGGAACGCTAGACCAGCAGGCACCGATCCTTTAAAATCCATTGCCTTTATCCATGACTGCATGAATGGATGGATCTAGATTTTATCCATGATTAATCTCATGAAATTCATCTAGCCTTTAGTGTTTAAAATCTGAATATGATGACAACCAATTAATATTTTTATACAGTAATCATGCAGCGTGTGATCATTTACATAGCCCTGACTTGTTTTTAGCAGTTATGGAAATAGGCTATAGAGCTTTTCAAAAAGTTTCAATATAAGACAATTATACCGCAGGCAAAGCCAACTTGCAGAGTCGTGGCAAATCATGACACACGTAACGTTTTGGGACAATCAAATCATTTTAAGAAGAAAAACAAAACAAAAAGACTTGTTGTATCCTGCTGTTGTTTTACTTCTTGCTAATTAGATATTGCATGATAATATTGTGCTTGTCATGATTTGTCATGATGACCCAAGTTGGCTTTGTCCTCCACGTGGTCACCTTACCGTATGTACATCATTTTCCAAAAGTCTATGAGGAAAATGAATGGAGCCGGGGCAGGAAGGGCAGGACTGCTCTATAGGCTCCAGGTATAGCATACCTGGGCATTATGTGGCCCAGGCGGCCAAATGCAGCCCTTTGCCTGACTCTGACCGGCCCGTGAAAGGGTACTGTGGTTTTCAACCAGTGGTCCAGGGACCACCAGAGATCCTTGAGAGAGTTCCAGTTAAATATGGAAAATTGGTTAACCAGATGTAACTCTTTGAGAGCGTAAACATGAAACCAAATGGACCCGCAAGGTCCATTTGGTTTCATGTTTACACTCTCAAGAGTTAAAATATTTATCATCTGAATTAGCCCAAAGTCTACACAATCAGAGAATGTAAAAGAATGGTCATTTTTGATCTGTACGTTTGCTTGTTTTGTTTGTATTGTGTATTTTTAGTTTTGGGGTCTCGGGACTAAAATGTCATTAAATGGTGGTCCTCTGTGGCTCAAATACTGAATATATAGAGGGCCCTGGTGTTGAAATGGTCTTGCTCTTAGTTTTATCTTGTACTTTAGTTCAGCCTTTAGTCTTGGTCCTCCACAATATTTTATGTATCTCATTTGCCCCTTGGGAAAAATAATTGCCCGCCCGTGGGCTAGAATGAAACCAGCCTTTCTTCAGTTACAAGTATGAAAGAGCCTAAACAGGTGTCTAATGACATGGCAATCCATTATGATGATCTGAGATGTCGTGTTCAATGCGTCTGACCTGAGATGTCGTGTTCAATGCGTCTGACACTGACACTGTGGCCTATGAAATTCTAAAATGTCAAATCTTTCAAAAAGTATAAAATGTAGAAATAATAATAATAATTTGACACTGATTGGACCAGTGGTTTGCAAGATTGTGAGGACACAAACAGAGAAATGAAGTACCACCAAAATTTGGATTTTGTTACCCTCGATCATTTCATTAATTTATAGTCGTGCAATTCTCTGACAAGACAAACAACATGTTAATGACAATACCTTATACGTGATAGTGAAAATAATGTTATGTTATTACCAACCAAATGGGAGGAGATGTTTGCTTCTTAACAGTGCTGACAATGCCTGGTAATTAAAATCAAAGATATGGGAAAAGACCACCTGCAGTAGCACAGGTTGAAAACCCATGCACTAGGCTACTAAGACAAAGCATTAGTATTTTGGCCGTGTTTACGAAGAAAAAGACTTTGAGGCCTCTTCTAAGAAACTTTTATATGTGTACAAGCACACAAGCACACACAAAGATACATATCGCAAACACACCAATTCATGTGGTTGTAACACCTACATATCGGTCATCGTCACGTAACGGTTCATGGGCATTTTGTGACACTTTTTGCAAAGCTGCTTCATTCATTGTCAAGCAAGCAGTAAACCCGGAGACAGTGTAGGCACTATGCCTTTGTGTAGGCACTATGCCTATGTGTGCATGTGTACGCTCTATTGGTTGGAAACAGTTCTATGAACTTCAGCTCTCTCTCTTTCTCTCTCTCTCTCTCTCTCTCTCTCTCTCTCTCTCACCCCCACCCCCGTCAAATCATCTGTAACTACTGTATGTCAGCAATGTGTTTTTTTGTTATTTTAAAATGACTCACTCTTGTCCAACCAGCCAAGGTCATTAAACTCAGAATATTCAGCCACACTTTGAATTTGACTGATTGATTGATCTAAGCCAGCCATTATGAGGATAATTCTATGCTATTAAGACTACGTCATGGACAGTCAGCACTCTAGCTAAACTATAGGGTACTTACGGCACAATTCTAAAATAAATTCTAAATAAATCTTATCTTGCAGAGGGAATTCAGTTGCCTATACGGGTCACAGATGAGTAATGGGATTTTCAATTGATTTTGAACCAGGGACCACCACCCTGTCCATATGAGGCCTATGTGTGTCCATATGAGGCCTAGGTGGTATCAACTTCTAATGTCAAACTGATGAAATATGAACCAGCAATATGTGACATAATGCTCTATGCTAAAGTTAAAGGTAGGGGAAGTGATTTCACTTTTGTCAGATATCACCCCCCCCAAAAAATCTGTTAAAATGCTCTATTATAAGGTGTGCAGACCATATTAATTCATGAATTATTTCATGAATTCATGGAATAAATGGAGAATGAATGACACAGCAAACATTTTTTTTTTTTAGAACAACACGGAGAGGCAGAGAGGCTTGAACTGCTTGAAAAGCAATGTGTTATTTCATTTTTAAAAGAAAATGGGGGAGTAATAATGTAAACAAACTTAAATCTTCTTTTCCAAGTCATTTCACTATACCCATCAGTCTCCAGTGGTTGCAATAACAATGAATAGGGGGGCTTACGCCCAACAATGTGTTCCTAGGAGAATGACCCTCTGACAGAGTATCCTAGCATCTGTCAGTTTTTATCTCTGTCTAATCAGAACACAGAGTGTTGTCCATTGCCTGATCAGACACAGCGGTCATCATTTAAGACTGATCGAGTAGGTACTGTACAGGCCTACAGGTGAATGTACCAACCCCTCACTCAACCTGCCAAGGGGCAGAATGTCAGAGATAATCAATAACTTGAAATTTACTTCCAGACACTTGAGTTACCTAACTGAAAACATTGGTCTGAGATACGTTTATTTATTTTACATAATATATATATTTTACGAAATATATATAATATGTTTTTAAACAACATTTAAGGAAACTGTTGATGAGGCAATAGTTTAACAAAGCTAGAACAGACAAACAAATTATGTATCTCAAATGTCTTTTACAAATCAGGAGTGTGCATCTTCTGCAAGTCTCACACACACTGAAATCAATCATTGAGATACCTTATCTCAACACCTTCTCTAATTTAATACAGTGTAACATTTCTTTTTCATGTTTTGACAATGATGTATTGGTCTACGTTATGTGAAGAAAAACAATATCCTATTTACTGAGAATGTGAGCAGGATTTTGAATATTCATTCAGTTATTGGAAATGATTCACATCAATTTTTGGTGACTGTCAAATTGTATTTATTTAAAAAAGAACAATATGTCATACACAAATAGGGACAGGCTATCCCAAAAGATAAACTGTGAGATTTACTTCTCAGGTATGTAGTAATAGGAGACGCACTTGTACTTGATAGCAAGTGAACAATCATACAGAACAGGTGCACATGATTTCTTACTGATTCAAATAAAAATGATACAGTATTACGTAAGATCTGCGACATAAGCCCTTCTGAGACATTGGAGAGATTGCGTAAATACATTCCAAAATAGCGTGTTATACTTCAATACAATTTTAAAAAGTCTTAACATAATGTACATTGCTTTCATCCCTTCATTCTTTCTTTCTCTTCTGCTGCTAGATAACAATACCTAAATCGCAGACGGCGTTTAGAACAACAATTAAGTGTTACTTTTGGGGCCCATGCAGACAGTTTCTGTCTATAAATATATAATAATAATATTAATATGACAATAAAATAATACATTCGTCATTAACAACAGTGCTGTAATACAATCAATAATGTCCCACATACCAAAAGTGTCTGCCAAAGTGAAAGATGAACAGGAAATAGTCATAATCTAAAATGCTTTCAGAATGATGTCCTGTTGTTGGTGTCATGGCCGCGATTGTTGTATCAACAAAAATCAAATACAGTGATACAACTCTTTACCTTGTTAGCCACTAGCTGGCTGTGATAACAACTGAAAGCAACACCCCAATGACCCAATTACCACACACACTGTAGCTCATACTGAGAGGTTTTGTACTGAGAATCGACGTCAGAACAATAAAATACAAAAAAAAAAAAAAACACTGGAACAATATTAATGTTGGTTCATAAAACCTACTGGAGCCAATAACTCTGGCTTACATTTTCTGCAACACCTCCCCTTTAAGTGGGAAGTAAGTGTCTTTAACATGAGGGGTAGGTACAGTGCATGCTGTCTGTCATCCTAGGGATCTAGCGTATAACAGACAAGTCTGCCCCCCCCACTGCGTGGCTTGACTGCTCACATGGTCATGCCGACTTCTTCTGTCTTCCAACCACTGGCGTTCTTCCCAAACTTGTAGACCAGTCGCCTGCCATCGACCCTCTCCAGGATCTCCCTCTTGTAGTAGTACCTTTGGAGAAACATAGTCTGGGTTATAGGCTTGCTTTGTTGAGTTTCAAGCTCATGTATAACATTTTTTTTAAAGATGTGCAGTAGTTTCATATCCTTTCCATACTGTGTGTACAGGCTAAAACAGCTGCTAGCTGGCATTCCACGAAGATTAAACTCACCTCATGGCACGGCTGAGTTTTTCATAGGTCATGCTGCTGTTTTTCTTTTTCTGACCCCACATCTGAGCCACGGCCTCAGACTTGATGAACTTGAAGACCCCCTCGCGCCTGTCCTCCCACTTCATCAGCCCCTGGTTCCTCTCTGGGTTGATCAGGATGTCGCGGATGAACTCCCACAGGTGGGTACCACGGGGTACTGCAGAGAGAGAAAAAAACAAACAAACAAAAAAAGATTGGTTTCATTATCATCCTTGCGAGTGTATGCAAAAATGAATGCAAAGTGCACAACCACTGAGAACAGCACATGCATGATAAGATCTTCGGTATTAATTTAACTGTGAGTGCAAAAGTGAGTATGTAAATGTGGGAGGAAAGAAAACAAGACAAATAATTAAAGGTAGGGGAAGTGATTTCACTTTTGTCAGATATCACCCAAAAAATATTTTTTTTCTGTTAAAATGCTCTATTATAAGGTGTGGAAACCACATATGGATTTTCTTCCTCCCCCACGTTAGCAGAGGAGCTAATAAAAGTTCCCCAGGTCACCACAATTCTCCTCCAATCAGGAGAGAGCAGCAGGTTCACATAGTGTAGCTACTTTTGGGGGCCCCTAGTGCACCAGGCTGGTACTACACCATGAATTTCAAATCACTTCCCCTACCTTTAAGCATGTAAAAGCTATTGGCCTGGGTCCAATAACTCTGCTTAAAGGCTAAACCGTATGTTGTCTTACCATGTTTGCTTTTCTTTGGGTGGCTGAAGAAGTTGCTGCCATGGTGTCTCTCAAGCTTAGGAGGTCGTCCCCTTGGTCTCTTTGTTCTCAGGTCTATTTTCTCCGTCTTGATGTGCTCTTCTGGCAAACAGAGCAGTTCACATTAACATTGGAGACAATAACATGCAGTCTTTGACGACATCAGGAATGAGTCAATATGCCTAGACAAAACCTATGTTCAGCAAACCTATAAATCTTAATCGCCTGCCATTCAAAGTGTTAAAATGAAACCATGGTCTAGTCTATAGTCTACTCACTTGGAATCTGAGGGTAGAAGTACTCTGGGTCTGAGTCGCTGCTCCTCGACTCTGGAGAACTGGCAAACAAACCTAGAGAGGGAGAGATATACAGGTTTAGATTTTTCTTTTCAAGCCAGACAAATTTAAGACAATAAAGTGGATCATGATATAGATCGTGGCACACAAAATAATGAACGAAGCAACACTCACCAGAGGAGGACGAGCTGTATTCACCGTCGGAGAGATAGTCCATATCCAATGGAGCCGCAGCCAGCTGTGATAGATCTGTCTCGTATTCAAACTCCTTCTTGATGTCTACTGTTGACAGATACAATATCAACGTTAATGATCTACTTTGCAACGTCATCAGTGAATAGACACAATGGGCTCATTGAAAATAATGCTGCTGCTTGTACATAATTACATAGAGTATATGGCTACCTCCTTCGTGAACTTTGACGGTGCTGAGGCGAGGGTAGTTCAGGCTGAGTGAACCGAGAGGAAGGTCCAGACTTTCCAAGAAGTTGTCCAGGAGTTGGCATGTCTCGTCATAAGTCTCGTCAAAGTCTGGGACTGGACTCAAAGGGGCTGAAACACAAAGGGGAAAGACGTGAGACTTAATTCATCGCCATTCTCATGTTTAGAATCAGAGATCAAATTAAGTTCTCGTAACAGAAGTATCAATTCAAAGGAGGAGTTTTAAAAACAAACATAAAGGGACCCACATTTCGCATAAAATATCAATCAGTGGTCCATTAGAATATTTTACGTACGATATTTCGCCTTGAACTCCTGGAGACTCTGGTGGAGGTGTGAGCCCAGCTGCGGTCCAAAGATGGACAGCATCTGATCAAAGCCCATTTGGCACAGAGTGGACCCGTCCATGGCACAGTAGGCCACGCTCAGGGTGCTGGCATCAAACTTGGTGTTTTCAATCTGGTCGCTGATCCAGTCCAGGACATTCCTCTCTGACCATTTCTGGGGGTCAATATACCTGTACATCGCTGTTGGAATGAGAATTTCAGTGTGTCAGTGAAAGTGAACTGGCTTTGTCTTTTCTGGTTTCCAAGAAGCAAACCTTTTCAAGCCACACGTGGCCGAGTGAAGTCAAGTACGGTGATCTTGTGTCAAATTCTTCAGCCGTAGTAAATGTTTGTGTTTTGTCTGGGTCAAAAGGCTCGGTCTTTGAAGTATATCTTACTAGATCTCTACCCGTTAAGCCTGTTGAGAATTAGCCTTGCCTCGTCACTCATTTTGGGCACTTGTCATGAAACCCAGGCAAACAAAGGCCTGGGCTCTTTCAACAATGAGGAGGCTGGCTGTTTGGCGCGGGCGTGTACGCTCGAGTTAAACATTGGCCCCTCCGGTGAATGATTGAGCCAACAGTGTCTGAATGAGGTCATAGCGAGGTTCTGCACACGCTAATGGCCTTTCTGTCTGTGGTTTAGAAATAAAACGCTGTGTTTGCCGTGAGATTAGCCAAGCTAACGTTCTGCGGTGACGGCACTGAAACTGCTATCACAGTTTCACATTTGTTATCACTTGCTGGATTGACCAGCGAGTCACTAAAAACAATTCGAATGAACCATCAGAAATCAAGAAGCAGAAACATGGCCCCTTAGACGGGGCATGAATATTGTGTTATTGTTACTATAAATCAATCAATCATATTTATTTACAGTAATTGAACAAATTAAGCCTGTACGTACTGACTGTACATTGCATTCTAAAAGATGAAATTTGTTGACCTGTGGTTGATGCTTTACATTTATAATTAAAATAGTTCCAGCAGCAGAGTCTATGCAAATGCAACAGTGAACACAACAATGCAGTGCTGTTCCACTGCCTCAGTTCTTCTTACCCAATGGGTGGCTGCTGTAGCTCAGCCTGGGCATGTGCAGCGTGTCGATGCTGGGCAGCAGAGTGGACGCAGCAGGATGCTGCTGCTGGGAAGACTCCAGGCTGCTGCAGCTGCTCTGGTACATGGCCAGGTTGGCGTGGGTGAGAATGCTGCTCAGGGATGACATGGATTCACTGGTTCAAAAAGAAGAGAGAAGAGACAAATTGGTCAGCATAAGGCAGCGGCATATGAAAGAAATCTGAGAATAAGTGATAATGGTATAACTAAGCATTCAGCACCAAGCAAGTTTGAAGGGGTGATGTCCCAGTGTCAGTGTCATTCCATGGAATTTCATATACAGTGGGCCTACCTGATGATTTGATGAGCAGCAAAGCTGTGTGTCGAAGAATAGATAGAGGTCCAGGATAATCCAAAGTGTGAATCAGCTACTCTCTCTGTGACTCCGCTGTTTCTTCTGAGTAAATCCTTCAGCTTTCTCTCCCTCTTATCTGACCCTTCAGAGAGGCAGAGATGCACCTGTTGCTACTTTTACCTGCCTGGATGTCTTTATAGTCTCAAAGGCGGAGCGGCATGGGGGGAGGGGCCGTAGGTGAGAGGGGCTTTCCACCAGATCGGTTGGATGGACACGCCTTCCTCTTTCCTGAGAATCGATGCAGAACAAAACAAGCCCTCCCTCCCTCCCTCCATTATGCGCTACAGCGGTGTTTAACCTCTTCTCTCTCTCTCTCTCTCACACACACACACACACACACACACACACACACACACACACACACACACACACACACACACACACACACACACACACACACACACACACACACACACACACACACACACACACACACACTAATCCATCTTCTTGTTTGTCACTTAATTCATTTGCTCCGTATGTCTCTCTCCATTTCTTGTTGTTGCCTCTATTTTAAAAAGCAAGCAGTATTCAAAGGGTACATGGGTGGGTGATGGAGAAGAGCTGGTAGGGCTGACGGAGACAATTTTACACTGTTTCTATAAATAGCATCATCTTGTCACACACGATTGTGTAGGTTATTTTTAAATTATGTCATTAGTCACCATTGAGCTATATAGTGTCATTGTTAAAATGAATTTCCTTGGAAATGTCATTGCGCCTAGTGGTTAAAGGGGATTTCCACGCATTTTCGTACAAATAGAGCATACAAATGGAACCAAATGAACCCTAACGGGTCCATTTGGTTCCATTTGTACACTCCCAGAAAAAATAGGTCCTAAAATAAAAATGGTGAAACACAACTTGATGATTTCATCAAGTTGTGTTTCACCATGTTAATGATTTTTTTCAGACCTCCATTTTTCCATTTCCTCCATTTTATGTCCACACATTTTTTTTTATTATCTCCAACATCAGCTATATCAATGACAGTAAAAGTCTCAACAATGCTGAGATTTTACATACATGTCAGATTTCCACAAAATAATAATATTTTTTTATAAGGTTTTTAAAGGTGACACACATTTATTGAGATTTTTCAATAGACTGCTGAGAAAAAAAATCTGCCTTAACTTGTGTAAAGCATTTATTAATGCACACAGAGCCTCAGTCGCGCGCGCACACACGCACACACACACACACACGCACGCACGCACGCACGCACGCACGCACACGCACACACGCACACACGCACACACACCCATGCATGCACACACGCGCACACACACACACACACACACACACACACACACACACACACACACACACACACACACACACACACACACACACACACACACACACACACACACACACACACACACACACGGATCTGCATTTACAAACACATTCAGGTCTTTGTGTTTATCTCTTTGGAATGGAATCTCTGCTGCCAATATTTACCATTGACCCTGACACCAGGGGCTGCACCCGGGCCTTTCTCACTGCCTTTATCTCTCATTCCACTCTGGGAGGGCGAGAGAGGAATGGCCAAACTGCCATGCTCAATTATTTACATAGCCAACACCTGAATCTATTAGTGCAAAGCACGGATTTGAGAATAGATACCACAGCGTGGATACAAGTCTCTCGGCAGATCAATTGACCAAATTACATATGTTTGGCTATGTTTAGGCTCTCCACTTGCTGGGAAAGCATAACATCACCTATATGCATAGTGCTTTCTGGGGTTATAAATCACTGTCTTGAACGGTATTCGCTCTGTTGGAATGGCACATCAATTCTTTTAGAGGTTCAGTGGTTTTCAACCATTTTCATACCAGGGCCCACTATTTATTCTGCATTTTAGGCACGGACCACCATTTGAACTTGAATTTAGTCTCTCTGACGCAAAATCAATTATTTTTCTTGTTTTGTTTTTTGTCAACAATTTAGGAGAGATAACTGGCAAAACGTTGGCCAAAAAAATCATTCTTCTACATTTTCTAATTGTGTAGATTCTTGAAAATGAAGTACCTCCGATGTTTAAATTTAATTTAACAGGTCCATTTGATTTATTTGACACTCTCAAGAGTTACAGATCTATAAAGGTCCATTTTATTATCAACTGTCCATTATTAAGATGGGCACCACCTGGAATCCTCTCAGGGACCACTGGTTGAAAATCACTGTTTTGGACTAAAACATGTACTCATGTAAACACGTAAGCTGGAGACGCTTTGGCTCAGGATCAAGATGCTCAGAGAATCGTTGTGGATGGCCTCAGCCTCAAGCACTTAAAGTAATGTGTCATTAAGTGTTAATGTTTATTTATGTAGTGTAGATGCTTGATTAACATTCCATGTGTCGTCTTTATTCACATAGCACAGGCATTACCAGCCTGACAACACCACAGTCTGCTAAGTCATGCTGGAATACACTTGCGGGAGAAAACCTGCGGACAAACGTGTTTGTTGGCTTAAACTGATCTCTGCTGCCGGGCATGCTGCCCTATTTACATACCATTCATTACTAATTACTGTTTACATCTGCTCCAATTCAGGTCATTTGAGATTCTATTCAGCATAGCCATAGCTTTAGAATTACAAATGGTCTGTACAATGTATGCTAATAAAATACTGCAGACGACACCAACATTAACCTGTAACCACATTCCTATTTTGGGCATGCCATTAATGGTAAATGGTGCATTTATATGCACATAGATTGTGCGTCACATGCACCCATTCACACACACATTCATACACTGATGGCGGCGGAATCCATGCATGGTACAACCAGCACATCAGGAGCAATTAGGCGTTAAGTGTCTTGCTCAGGGACACGTCGACATTAACTCTCCAGTGACTCCAGTGAGTTTAGAGTGGACTAACAAGTACACTGAGGATTTTGGGGGACATGCGTTTTGTCTGGATTTTACATTAAACATCTGTGAATTGGATCCAAATGTCATTTACCGGTATAAGATGCATATACAGTTTCAGTCTGTATATGTGTTCTGCAATTAGCAGGGGTCATGTTGATTCCACTACAGTATTATATTATGATACCAGACTGACGATAACCAATATACCATTGTTATTCATTGTCACCACTAGCAGACATATAGTGGCCAGCAGCTAAATTTGCCACATGTGTATTAGAAATGTATGTCCACCCTCACCCTCTGCTATGTGTATACAGGGTTGAGTAGTGTCTCTTGTCATCTTTCTCTCACTCTTAATCTCGGCCATTCTCATCCATAACGTGACCCACACCTATCTAATGACACTAGCTGCCTGGCAAGGGTATTATAATTTGCATTTCATTGTGTTTTCCCACAGTACAAGCCAAGGCTTTTGAAATTGCACCCTATGGATTGCTAATGGCTGGTGTTCTCAAACAACCTTTGTCAGGTATGGCGTAGCCAGGTGTGACGCAAGTCTTTTCATTGGCTGCATACGTACCAAATAATTACCCATAATAATTAAAACCAGCCATCAAGAGCTTCAGCTCATGATGAACATAGAAGGGTTGTACAGTAAGGTTTTAATTGGGGGTCAGGTGATTTCTGGACTTTTTGAATTTCATGTTTTAAAACCTGTTTGAGAATACCAGGCAATGGTTGCAATTCTCGATCGCTGTGGTGTAACCAGGTATGCTGTAAGTCTTCTCATTGGCTGCATGGCAGCAAGTCAGGTGTGGGGCCATGCTCATTGGCCATGCTCATTGGCAGCAAATCAGTTCTGGGGCCTTGTGGTAAGCTGAAAGCCTATACCACCAGGCCTG
>CM076971.1:24244735-24429735 GCA_039105355.1 Benthosema pterotum | reverse complement strand
ATATTTAGAAAATAACGTACCATTCATCAATCTCACTTCGTTTCTCACAAATTAATGCTTGTCTACAGATAAGTTGTAATTGTGAACAGCAGTGTCCAGACTATAGTGGGTGGGGGGGGGGGGGGGGGGGGGGGCATAGACCATGTGAGACCCGTCTGTATCAGTGTTGCCAACTTGGCGCATTTGGCGTTAAAGGCCTTTCTCAGTCCCATCTTGTTGGTAAACAAGTGTGAAGTGTTCAATGGAATGCATTCTACTAAAACTACTACTACTAGCAGTACTACGACTAGCACCACTCCTCCTCCTCCTCCTACTGCTGACAGTACTACCACTATTACTACTACTACTACTACTAGTAGTACTACTACTACTGGCAGAACTACTAGTGGCAGTAGTACTACTACAAGCCCCACTACTACTGGCAGTACTACTACTACTAGCAGTACTACTACTGGCACCACTACTAGCAGTATTACTACTGGCAGTACTACCACTACTACTAGCAGTACTACTACTGGCAGTACTACCACTACTAGCAGTACTACTACTGGCAGTACTACCACTACTACTAGCAGTACTACTACTGGCAGTACTACTACTACTACTAGCAGTACGACTACTGGCAGTACTACTACTACTAATAGCAGTACTACTACTGGCAGTACTACCACTACTAGCAGTACTACTACTGGCAGTACTACTACTACTACTAGCAGTACTACTACTGGCAGTACTACTACTACTAGCAGTACTACTACTAGCATCACTCCTACTACTACTACTACTACTAATGGCAATACTACTAGCAGTACTACTACTACTAGCAGTACTGCTACTACTACTACTACTAGCAGTACTACTACTACTAGCAGTACTACTACTACTAGCACTACTACTACTACTACTATTACTAGCAGTACTACTACTACTACATGCTAACAATAGCATGATAATGCTAATATGCTAATGATAGCATGCTAATGTCAACATGCTAATGCTAGTATTAGCATGTTAGCATTAGCATGTTAGCATTAGCATGTTGGCATGTTAGCATTGACATGTTAGCATTAGCATGTTGGCATGTTAGCATTGACATGTTAGCATTAGCATGTTAGCATTAGCATGTTAGCATTAGTATTTTAGCGTTAGCATGTTAGCATGTTAGCATTAGCATGTTCGGGTTAGAATGTTAGCATTAGCATGTTAGCATGTTGCTAGCATTAGCATTGGTAGCAGTAGTAGTAGTAGTAGTAGTGTAGTGCTAGTAGTATAGTAGTACTGCTAGTAGTACTAGGTCTGCTAGTAGTAGTAGTAGTAGTAGTAGTATTGCTATTAGTAGTGGTACTAGTACTGCTAGTAGTAGTAGTTGTTGTCATTGTAGTAGTAGGAGTGGTGCTAGTAGTAGCTCCTCTCCACCTGTCATCACATCCATTGCTGGTGTGTGTAGTTATTGCTATTAGCACTAGTATTAGTACTAGAAGTATTACTGCTAGTAGTAGTAGGAGTGGTAGTAGTATTGCTAGTAGTATTGCTAGTAGTATTGCTAGTAGTAGTTGTTGTTGTTGCGCCGCTGGTGTGGAAGTGCATACGGCTACTTGACAGCACGACAGCACCCCAACACATCCGGGGTGGCCTGGAAGTCCAGTTGTGTTGGGGCGTTGTCGTGTGGGGGAGGAGCTTCTTCTTTGTAGCTAGCATAACACGACAAACTAAACTAAAATAAACGTAAACAAACGGGACTCTCACGGGTCCGTTTGGTTTCATCTGTGCTCAGTGCACTGTCAGAGTTAAGGGGGGAGTGGGAGACGTTTTGTCGTGTTGTGCTGGCTGTTCTGGCTAAACTTCTGGCTGGCGTGGCGTTGCTCGCCTTAATTCGCTTTAACGGTGGGGGCTCTTCACTTTCTACACAGGTGGCTGTCTGCTTTTGTGCCGGCGCCTTCGTGGCGGTGTGGTGTGGGGACGGATTCCAGGTAGTCCCCGCCAAAGTTGTTTAGCCAAATGTAGCTCCTGAGAGTATAAAATGAAACCAAATGGACCCGCAAGGGTCCATATCGCATGATATCCATCAGCGAATTAGTCCAAATCTACAAAACTAGAAGATTAATCGTCATGGACAGAAGCAAAAGAAATCTTTAGTTTTGGGGTTGGTGGGTCTAAAAAATATCATCGATTGGTGGTCCCTGGCTCAAATGCTGAATAAATGGTGGGCTCTGGGATGAATGCATGATGATGCATGTTGTGGGTGCCACCACCCACAACATGCGATTCAAATTTGGGGAGGTTTGGACATTTGAATGATTTGTGGCACTTATTTGTGAAATAGGCCCCTCCCACTAACTTTGGAAGCCAATTTTGTAAGATTTGACTAAAATATGTAGGAATAGGGGCAAAAAGTCTGTTTTCAACAACATACAAAATTGCAGAAAAACTTTAATTGCGGAAATGGGCGTGGCCTATATGGAGAGGTGCATCATGACCCAAGGAATGCTGGGAAAAAGGAATTTTAAATTTACGACTTACAGTTCAAGACTTATGGGCCAAAACGTAACTGGCTGTTTGGTGGGCTGTTATAGCGCCACCATGAGGCCGACCGATACAATTTTAATATCAAATAATTTTTAAAAATATGTCCACCCACCTCCCCAAGTTTTGTAAACATAGCCCTTATGGTTTCAGAGGGAAAAATCGTTGAACTTTACATTTTGTTCTTTTAAAAAGGGCATGTTGGTCCAGAGAGGGCCACTTGGGGGTGTTCAAGCACCCCTTAGCGTCTTACTGGGCACGCCCCTGAAAACAGACAAGTATAGTCGATCTGTGATCTCCTGCATAGATTATCCAATGGTTGCTTACTGACATCATCAAGGTCCGCCTCATCAGTGAGTGACATCATCAAATCCTGCCCCCTCATTAACATAGGTTCACTGAAATGTGTATTGAAATGTGTACTGAAATGCGTACTGATATACACATTACAAAGATTAATGATATACAGAAAAGATTATTGATATACAGAAAAGATTATTGAAATAGTGTTTTTAAAGGCACACTTCAATGCACATTTCAATTAATGATATTTATTTATGTATTTATTTATTTATGCATTTAAATCTTTATTTAATTATTTATTTATTTATGTATTTATTTATACATTTATTTATTGATTTATTTATTGATTTCCATATTCATTGCTTGATTTATTGATTTATTTATCTATTATCGCATACATTCATTTATTTATTTATAAAATGAAGCATTCATGGATTTATTTATGCATTTATATATGTATTGTCACATATATTCATTTATTTATTAATAGAATGAGGTGGCAGATTTAGAACTCCCAAAATGTCTAGGGCTGAAGTGGTTCATGCACGTTTTGTAATAATCCAAATTTATGTTTAAAAAAAACTAAAGTTTTTTTTAAATATAGAAGTAAAAGTATTGGAAATTGAAAATACTTTAGTCAAAATTTACATTCATGGAGGAACCATACAAGGCACAACCAACACATCGGGAGCAAGTTTGGTTCAGTGTCTTGCGACTCTTGCTCAAGGACACAGGCGGGATTAAAACTACCGATCTGTGGTTCAATGGACAACCTTCTCTACCTCTTGAGCCAAAGAGAGACACTTAAATAAATGTAGGCATATTATAGTTACATTCCACCACTATGTGAGTGCTACTACTGTAGTCCTTTGGCACACAGTTCTGACATGTTAGCCCCCATGGCTGGACCTGGTTTGGGTATTACATGTCCATCCATGCTGAATCATGTTAGGGAGAGGTGTTCGGTTGGCTGGCGAGGCGAGGCGGGTGAATAATGCGATCAAGAATAGGTCTTCCTAGGTTCTATTTCTGTAACCTTCACAGTCCAGGGCCACTGGCTGGGAAAACATCCCCTCTGTCACCTCACTGTCAACCCAGTGGCCCCAACTGACAAGTACCTGACCTCCCTTCCATCCAACCCTGCATGTCTGAAACCTTGTGCCTCTCCCTTCCTCGCATTTGAATTTCACCGTTTCTCTTGCAGCACCACACAGGACCCAAGTGGCTCACACAGTTCATAAGGCATCAGCCACTTCGTATTCACAGCCTATGCTCCGCCACTTGAAATCTGTATTTTAATAAACGTATAATGTACTGCAGGGGTAGGCAACCTTAAGGCTGCAGATGTGCCAACATTGGCACAGGAGGGGTGATTACTGAGCACTGGTATACAGTTAAGATTTTTTTTTACAATAAAATGCGTTTTAAAAAATGAAACTTTACATCTTTAATGCAAATGACGTCCTGCAGATAATTCTATAATCATGGGAGATCTGGGTTAGTGTCGAATGATTTTTACATCCTGATGTGGAAGATAATAGTTTATACGAAGAACAACAACGTTGTGTGGATAGTGCTAGAAAGGTCCATGTTGCAAAAGTGGAAAAATACTTGCTTGGGAAAACGAAGAGCTTTCTGTTATTTGCCATCTCACACAGACCAGTGCTCAAAGCTAAAAATAACATACTTACTTTATACAATTAACTAGACAGTTGGCTTCCAGTCCACACCTGCACAGACCTTGACTGGGAGCCAGTGGGAAGTCTCCCTAACTAGGCCAAGCCCCTCCACCATTCCACAATTAGTTATTTCTTAATGTCCAGGAACATTAAGACACTTTATCGTCCAAAAGTCAATAATGTGGCACATAATTCGCTATATCGCTATTTACATAAACTAACGCGGCGTGTTCCGCACACACTCCCAGTCATTATGCTCCCTCCCTGGAGCCTATTAACAGTCATATGATAATGTCAAAAACTGGGAAACACAGGAAACCTAGTATAGTCTATTAGATAGTGGCAGGTTGAACTGCCACAAACAAGATTATGCAGGTCTATGCCTGCATAACAACCTCAACATATGATAGATCAAAATATGTTGCAAATATTTTTTGATGTGGTGTCAAACCTAAAATTGATCGCACTGACCATCAGGACAACTTGAGTGTTTCTAATGTCAACACATGAAGGCAAATGTGATCTCTCAAATTATATGAATTTCAATGGATTCTTGATTCACCCCACGCTGGTGCAGCAACAACAAAGCAGAGCATTACTCTGTCAGCACTCGTCTAACTAATGTGATTATGACCAATTGGTCCATAAGCTGTGCTACGACACTATTCATTAGCCCTTTAATCATATCCAGGACACATGAAATGCAGCTGCTGCTACGCATTAGAGAACAGGCTCAACAAACAGTTCTGGTTCAGGACAGTCATTTTGCAATGCACACAAACTCATTACTCAGTGTGTCAAACACCAGTATCTGTTAAATGTCCATGATGCTGTCAAAAACGTTGACACACACATAAACCATGTTCCAAATGACATAACACAAAGCATACAGACGACATATTAACATGTACACATGCACACTGGCAGGCACGCACTTGTACCGGTAGTTGTAACGCATGCATCCGAATTGAGTTTGTCACATTAAGTTAAGAAAACAGTCACACAGCAAATACTAGTTAAAGTGCTCTTGTTAAATGCGAGGTGCATTTCTACTGTGCAAACCAAAATGAGACCTTCTCTCTGCAAGACTACACCACTTTAAGTTTAATGAGATTAAAGAGCTCAATATTCAAAATAGGACCATCCAACAACTCTTAGAACACTAAACAGGACACTCAGATTTGGTTATGGAAGAGCAGTATAGAATTGTGAACAACAAGAAAGAACTGCATTAGACATTTTTAAAGAGGAAACAATATTGGAAATTGTATTGTCTAGGGCAGGGGAGCCCAACCAGTAGATCGGGATCTACCGGTAGATCTCGGCCTGATCTCAAGTAGATCTCGGGAGATGTGGGGGGGAAAGAAAAAAAATGGGGTGGAAAAGAAAAAAGCGATTTTAATCTGTGTGTGAGATGCATTTGCAATGGCAGTGTTTGTCCATGTCTGTTGTACTTATGTTATACTGTTGTAGGCCTATTTATGACAAGTCTGTTGTACTTTATGCTTATATGTTCATAAAGTAAAGTGGTAAAACAAAGTAGTGTTGTTGTGAAGTTACTGCAGGCTGGCAACGATGCGTGTGGTTTGAATCTACCAGTCCAATGACTGGTAGATCCCGGAGGGGTTGGCTGCTGAAAAGTAGATCTTGGGTCAAAAAAGGTTGGGCACCCCTGGTCTAGGGGTACAGGGAGGCAGATTAAAAATACAATATTTAATACTAAAAAGTAAAGTAAAAGCACTCTAGCCTAAAAATCCTATATAAAACTAACTAAAACAAAACCTCAACCTAAACAAACAAAAGCAAAACAAAAGCATGTCTGTGCAAATCTGTAATGCCAGTGCAGGTGCAAGACGATGTGGGCTGGGTGACAGTCAATGTCAACCTCTCCTGGATACCACTGCCCTCCGCTGGGATCCCCCGACCCTCTGTGGATTGCTCTCCCGCCCTTCATTCACACCCTCTGCTGACTGACTCTAACCCCACTTCTGGAGCTCTATTATATTGAGCTCCTGATTGCTGGCTCCGCCCATCACCCCCAAGTGCAGGTCTTTCCTTCATTAGTTGACATTGCCAGCCCATGGAAAGTAAATTAGGTCAAACAAAAATACAAAAGCAAAGTCAACACAAATAAGCAAATAACCTCACTCTAATGCAAAAACACAGCAAATCATGAAAAACACAACCCACCCATCTAATCAAATTTCCTCCGGCTCACACACACAGGCACATGCTCTCACTCGCTCACTCACTCACTCACTCACTCACTCACTCACTCACTCACTCACTCTCTCACTCTCTCACTCTCTCTCTCCCTCTCACATGCGCGTGCAGTGCCGCGCACACACACTCAGAGATAGGGATTCTGCCCCCTACCCATGGGTTCTTTTAATAGACCTGGCTGGTCTGGGCGCTGCAGCTGCTTCTGTGTGTCGATATCACCTCTCATTTCGTCCGGCTTTTACCCTATCGCTGTCCCTGTGACTGTCCCTCGCTCCACCCCTCCTACACTGCCCTCGCTCTGCCCGTCTCCCATCGATTCTCTTCTCCCAATTCACCTCTACCTTCTTCCCTCATAGAAGTTCCCCCGCCATGGCTGACAGAAACCGCTTGACAACAAGGAGGACGACAAGAGAGAGAAAAGAAGTCCCGGAAGTAACCACCACCAGGACTGTAAAGAAGGATTTGAAAAAGGAAGTGAACGGGGATGCAGTGGAGATGGAGGATGCTGCAGGGCCTGGGGAGAGCCCCGCGGCCGACGGGGCGAGCACCAACGGGAACGCAGCCAACGGGGACGTGGCCAATGGAGCCCCACCGGTGGACATGATAGAACTTCCCCCATGGGAGATCATTCACGGGTGAGTGACGAGACGCCCAAATCCCTCAAGGTAGCTCAACAGGTTAACAACATGAACCTGACCATCCCTGTTCTGCGTCCTCAAAAGGCTCAAAAGGCTTAAAAAAGTGATGCATTGCAAGCTTGTATATCCACTATTTCCTGTAAATATATTGGACCTCAGTAAAAAACTTGAAAACGGGTGGAATTCTCCTTAAATATTCTTTATCTCTACAGTTTGTGTGTGATCAACTATTTTCATCTCACTTTTCCTCTATGTGCTTCAAACTCTTCTTCCAATTTCATAGCAATGTCTTGAGCAAAATGTACTTGACAGGTTCCAAATTGTGCATACAACTTCCAAAAGCAAGAAAAGGGAACTTTTCACTCCTGTTTTAAATGTCTTAACTGGGTGCCTGCCTGGTTTAGAATTGATTTTAATATTTGGCTTTAATTAAAGCCCTTTCATGGCCTGGCTTCTAATTACATTTTAGAGTTATTGTCACTCTGCCGTTTGTTCCTGAGTGGAGGCTAACATCCAAGAGTCACCGTGCCTGTTCTGTTCTGTGGGGCCCCTCGGCTCTGGAGTGACCTTTGCTTTTGTAATCAGTGAAATACAGTCGGAATGTTGATGAGGCTCTACTATACAATCTCAAGGATTGTGAAGCCGTCTGTTGCTGCATGGGTTCAGGTTCTGCTCTGCTTTGTCCCACATTGCTTAGAAGGGGTCAGGGGCAATTCACCCATTAACATAACTTTCAGAACAACAATAATTATAATAACACGTAAATTATGCTAACTAGCTTGGGTTCCAGCCTGATTCGCTGCGTTCCACACATGTGAAATGTCACTTCGCAAATCAGTCTGGCCAGAGACTGCTTGACTGTATTACCTGAAACTGTTTCTAATTGGATGGTGTTTATGAACTAGTTAGAGCGCTATAATAAGGGAGAGTAGCGACACTCCTGGCTGAAAAACGCATGTTTGGAACTAACACAACTAACATAGTTCCAAACCACTCTCGCCCATCCACTTGCATTGACAGCAGGACTCCAGTGCAGGTGCGAAGCGCGAGACGCAAGATCAAAACGTGTCACTATTCTCCCTAATTATAGTACTCTAGAACTAGTGTTTTTTTCCTCAAATAAACCATAGGCCAATCAGAATCCTCAGCTGCATTTCAACTTTCATATGCCCCGACAGGGCTGCAAACGAATATTCCATATTCAAATGTAAATTTAAGGTTCGAATTTAAAATAAATAGTAATACAAATACTGTGCGAGTCCCCACAAGACACTGGCCCACATAAACTAAAACAAACCAATACAAAAATAGGCTATTAAGATTTTTATCAATCATTAATTTGATCTCACAGGACTCAAGAGAGTGCATTTCTCAGCACCAATCGTGGACAATACAGAATTGGAGCAAATAGAGGAATAAAGAGGATGTTGTCCAGCATATTAGGCAGCAATATTCATATATTCATATTGATATTATAAACATTTGATATTGGAATAATTCGATATTCGTTCGAATCCATCTGTGGGGATAGGCTCATGGCCAGACTGATTTGCGACATTGAAAGTGAATCCATCTGCGCATCTAAAAGTGACATTTCAGATGCGCAGAAGGCAGTAAATCTGACTTGATCCAGGCTAGATGCTAACTGAACTAGGCTATCTACTTCTGTCCCAAATAGTGCCGACTCCTACAAGTCACCACCCCGAGATCTGGAGGATGTACACCGCATTAAATGCATATATTGTAGAGCTGTGGTTAGTTCAATATGTTTGAGTTCCAGGGAGACACCAAATGTCCCTTTTGGGGCCCAAGCTAAAGGTTTGGATAAATACTGAGTTGGAGAATTACAGTACAAGGCAAGTATACACTGCAACAAAACAGCTTGGAGATTGTCAACAAATCTGTGATTGGACACACTAGTTATGAATACACTTGTTTATGATAATGGCCACCTTGGCTTGTACATAGCTGCACTACATACATTTGGATACTTTTGCCTTTCCAACATTATTTTGATCTAAAACACCTGAGGGACAGTCATTATGATCATGATCGGCAAGATAACTGGCACAGTTTTTGAAACTTGAGCTACAGTATACGCTGACGTCAGAATGAAATGTTCTGAGAGAGCAGTGAAAATCCCCCATGATTTCATTTTCATCCCATCTGCTAGACTAATTGGTCTCTCCAATGCACTGTCCTGTGGGCGCATGTGTGCTCATGTGTGTGTGTGTCATTAGATATTATGTTTATGCTGTAAATATAGTTACGAAATTAGATTTGGTTGTGATGCACCTGTCTAAGAATCTAAAGTGTATCAGCAACATCCAAAGCAATGTCCAAAAGAACGAAACCAGTGCACTGTTATGAATGTGCAATTGGCCATCCCCATTGCACAGAGAGGCTGAAGTGTGGGCAAGATAACTATCATAACTGGCACAGTTTTGAAACTTGAGCTATAGGGCAGAGACTGCTGACGTCAGAATGAAATGTTCTGAGAGGAGAGGTGAAAATCCCCCATGATTCCCTTTGGGATTTGAGTGTATAGCAATGCCGCATCTGCTGTCCTCTCACTGCTACAAGTGAGCTAGTTTAGCTTTATTGTTTTAAATAGTTTATACACCCAATTGTATTCTTGGGTGGAGCATCTCTGAATGCTTCTGTATACCTGTAGTCTCTGGGTCCCTGCCTCTGGCTCCTTTACGGCCTCCACCTTCATGTTAAATGTTGGCTCAAAATGTTGACGTCAAAACCGCATTCATAGTCACCGATTTCAGTGTAAAGCAACACAGGAAACCCCACAAGTGTTTTTTTTTTGGGTCGTCCAACAGTTCCTTAATCCCTCGCTGGGAGGAGACTTAAAAGTAGCGGTACTGCTGGCGATGCGCTGAACTCACTTGTTCGATCACTGGCCGCGCGAATGCCAAAAGTGTCGTTCTTGATGGTGTTGTGTCCACGCGAATTACATGAGCATATGTGCACAGGGTCTTTTGTTTGGGTGTATAGCGCCTGCCTGGGCCCTTGGATTGTTGCAGAGAGAAACCCCCTGCCAGGGATCCCTACAAGAAGCTTTAGTTAAGAGGGTATCAAATATTTATCCAGATTAGTTTACACAGACAAATGGTCCTGGCTGCAGCCAAGGTGAAGGAAGACAGGATGCAACTCATTCACTGACTATGGCAGTCGCTCATATCATTGGTCCAATGCTGTCACCACCTCAGGTGCCAACAATTGCTTTTGATAGTGTAAATGCCAGCAAACCCCATGTGGCTACCATCTTAGTCATACCCATTGAGCAAGCGGACTAGTGGAAGTAGATGTTAGGCCTATGGCCAACCGCGCTCAACGGTGACTTCTCAAATATGTCGAGGGACAATTTGGGATCATCCACTGGTATCATTTTTTGTAGCGATGCAGAAGCTTTGGAGGTGGTGGTGGATTGTAACAAATCGACTTGTCAGTACAGCCAGTCTCATTCAAACCGATATTTGTCTGCTGGGTGCTTGCTGTTTTTCTGCTGCAGACTGTGAGAGTCCTGCAGCCGCACCAAATGTTGTGTCAACCTCATGTGGGGATTATAGATTCGGACTGCGGGCAGCACCACTGCATTTATTGGTCCTGGAAGTACACATTCTGTCCTCAACAAGGATGTGGAAGAATGCAATAAAAATAGTTAAAATGAGGTTTGCTTGATAAGCACAAGAAAAATACAGGGGTGAAACAGAAATTAGCAAACAAAGAAAGTAGAAGAACATACCGGTAAGTGGAGGGAGGTCTGGGGAGGCAGGCTTTTGTGGGGCTTTATTGTTTATTGTTATTGTTGTTGTTATTTATTTTTGCCTGGGTCCAGCCCTCAATATTTTCCCTGGTGACTCAGGTCTGGTGACGTAGTCTAGGTGACGTAGTCTATGGGGCCATTAATATTAGTGGAAAATCCGCCTACAGCAGCTGATAGCCTTAACACTCAACAGTGTCAAACAACAAACATGGCTCCTCCAATGCTACTTTAAAGAAGCGTCAGGTTTTATAAACATCATCATCCAACATATTTTACTGCTTTTGTTCACATGCTAGTAACACTCGTCGGCAATTGGGCTAGCACATTAAAGATGGAGTGCCATGATTTTTTTTATACCCTAAAACATGATCATCAGGTATTATTGTTATATGAAGAGTAAGATTTTTTTTTTCTCCAAAAAGTGTACACTGTTTGTTAAACTGTCATTTTTATGATTCCACTTAACCAGTTCATTAAGTATGCCTGGTTTGCCTGGTGGGTGGTGATGGGTGGAGATCCAGCTGAACTGAAGCCACACCCACAGCTTTAGTTGCATGATAAAGGGGGAGGAGTTAGGGGAGGGGCTGAGCACATGATGTCACTATATTGAAGTTTTTTTCATTGGCACGTTTGACTGGAAAGGTTCAGCCCCCAGGAAGAAACCCTAAATACAAAGGGAAGACATCATTGTACATAAAAAACACACACAGGGGTCTATTTACATACTGTCACCTCTTAAACATGTACAAAATTGGAAAAAAATACAAAAATCAAGGCACCCTCTCTTTAACCACATTAATGACACCAACGTTGTCTGCTTTCCCAATATTCTTATGGGTTGGTATGAACCAGTCAACAAGGACTGCCGCTTTGACAACGCCCAAGCCATAAACCGCTATGGTGGGGAGGGACTGCAGACTGAATAATGAAGTGAAACGAAATGATAATTCAGATTGTCAGGCAAAGGTGCCTGCCAATTAGTCTGGTCATCATCATCATCATCATGCTCTAATCCCCAAATCCAATGAGAAGATATAGTGATAACTAAAGTGCAAACATACAGAAAGTTTCAGATAACCCAAAAAGAGTATAGAATAATATAACTATATAATGAAATGCACAGAGAACCATTACACGATAAAGAGGTCATTTTGCATTGTAAATGCAGCCTGTGTCATTTTTGCTGCTTGACAACACAATAGCAACAGATGTGCTTTGTTGTCTGGGCAGGCTGGCACCTCTAGAATGGATGGCACTCCACCCAGCCGTCCCACAGGGCCAAACACAATTATTATCGTGGCAGTGAAGGATTAACAACAATAGCAGCAAAAATAATAACAGTAATTCAACTGATATTCAGAGATTAAAATTGTTGATAGGTATAATAATATCATTATAAAATATATAGGGTAATAATAATGATAATAATTAACCACTGAACCCAACATCCATATTTTTAACATTATGTAATAGTTGAACATACTACAAAAATAGAAAATATTTGCTCAAGGGTTTAAAAAAAAGGAAGCAAGCAAATTATAAAACTTTTCATCTGTTAAGAAAAATCTAAAATGTCAAAAATGGGAGTTACTTATACTTAAGTGTTGGGTCTGACCTAGTAACATTCAATATGGGTCACAGAGTCTGGGGTCTAAGAATATAACTGGCATTCCTCTTTGGGCCACCACATCAGATCCTAAAATTAGCCCTGACTGTGTACTGATCTGTAAGCACTTAACCTCACAGTACTAGGAGCTACACAGTACCAAACACAACACTCTCCTCTGGAGACTTCATCATGGTTTGGATCAAAGTTTGAATCCCACTCATGACCTAGCCTGGGGAGCATGCCTTTTTGAATGTTTGGTAACTTGGTTATTGATTATAGTCATCAGGCCAGATACTACACAGCATAAGCACAGCACAGTAAGTAAGCACAGCAAGTACTGTAAAAAGGATGTTATGCAATATCAAGCAATGTTACATATTGTTCTTCAGAGCACAAACAAGTACCAAGGGAGGCATGCCTAAATTAGTAATAATACTATGTTTATATTACTAATCACTGTTGTTTTGTTTTGTTTGGTTTTACAGCGACCGCATTGACCCGTTCCAGTTCAAGTTCCAGTTCAAGAATGTGGAGTATTCGTCAGGTCGTAACAAGACCTTCTTGTGTTACATGGTGAACACAGGCGATGCAGAGGACATGAAGAAAGGCTATGTGGAAGATGAACATACAGGCGCTCATGCAGAGGAGGCCTTCTTTTTGGAAACTCTGCCTGAATACGACTCTTCACTCAAATACACGGTCGTCTGGTAATAGCTAATGATCAGAAGTAGTTCTTTCAGTCTTAAGATATGACACAGTAATGTACCTTCACCTTTTTTTGTCAGGACGCTTCATGGTGAGCTTTATTCCAGGCTTAACTATCTTAATACAAAGATTTTTCAAAACATATATGAAGAAATGTGTGGGGTTCAGTATTACAAGTAGAAGATAATTGTACATGACTTAATAGAGGGCCGATTATAACATGAATCTGCATGCAGGAACACAAAAGGATGCAACAAAAGATTGCTAGTTACTGGTATCTTTTATTTTCACATAGCCTTTACAGAAACATGGTTCCTCCTTTCTATAGGTATGTATCTTCCAGTCCCTGCCTAGCCTGTGCCACCAAAATCGCTGAAATCTTGAAGGCCAGGAAGAACATGAAGATGACCATCTTCGCTGCACGTCTCTTTGAATGGGAGGAGCCAGAGATACAGGCCGGGCTCAGGGCCATGCACGCCGCGGGCTGCAAGTTGCGGATGATGAAGCCCCTGGACTACTCCTACACCTGGGACACGTTTGTGGAGAGCGACGACCAGCCCCTGAACCTCTGGGAAGACTGTCAGGAGAACTATGACTGGTATAGTGAGAAGTTGTCAGACATTCTTCAGTGACCGTGGTGAGTGGGAGTGCTGGCACAACAATGCCCACCCGTGTGTCAGTCTGTGGATAACTAATCTCTGGCATGTTGGTTCGCTTGAAGTTCACAGGAGCGCTCCATATCGAACAATTGCTGCAAGTCTAGGACATTGTGCGATTTCCGTTAATCTTTACACCCACCTCCCCACTAGGCCACAAAATACCACTTGAATTGTCAAATCAGATTCAGCTCTTACTGGCCAGTTTATGTTTTTGTATAACTGCACCAATCTGTGTACAACTTTGTATGCACACTCCCAAGATGCAAAACGAAAACTTTGCCCTGCATCTTTCACATCTGCTCTTTATAGCACCATGAGGAGTCCAACTTATGTTTGTTTTTAATGACTCCTTCAGATTTTATGCAAATTTCATGCAAACTGGTATGCATGATCTCTGAGTTTGGCTAAGATTGGCTTCCAAATTTTCAGGAGTGCCCCGTTTTGTACTGTATGCAGCAAAACATGAACGCAGTGCCAGATTGTGGCCAAACTGTGCGTGCATATTCCAACTAGGCTGAGGAAGAAATGCCACTTGACATGTTTCTGAAAACACTCCTATCATGGCAGAGACTGTGCACAGGGGGGCACTTTTACTTTTATCATTGATCAATATTCAGTTTAGCTCCTATAGATACATCAAGTCTAATAAACAGAATGCAAATTATATGCAAGGGAGGAGTGTCTTCGAGCTCAAAGCAAGATAAATATATCTCTTTTGTCTTATGTGACTTAGTTTGTGCACTGTTGTGTGTTACAAGTGTTATAACTTGCTCCCCTAACACCCTTTCTCTCCACACAGGAATCAAGGTGGCTGCAACTCTGTTCAAGCCCCCATCTTCCAGCACACACAACGTAGTGATGACATACAGACATAAAATGTTAGATTATGTGTAATTATAGAAATATGTGTGTGTATGCGAGTACATGGGTGCGTGCATACATAATTTTATGTGTGAGCATGTGTGGGTGGGCACAGATCAAGTATTTTGTGAGCTACATTATGTGGGTGTATAGAGCTGTATGAGTGCATGAGATGTCAAGCCTGCTACCATAAGCCCAGTATAGAAGATCATCCCTACACTGTCTTGTACATGGCTTCGGTTGGCTTGACATCGTCTGTGGAGTGGACCTTTCTCTAAAACAAGATAGGAAAAGGCTCTGGAGCCGATTGCACCAGGAGTGCATCAAATGTAGACTAGAAACATAAACAGCAGCCAAACGGCCCCTCATTTGATAAGACTTTGTGCCACGGAGCCCCGGAAGATAAGATTTGTGTTAAACATTTTATAGATGATGCCAAAGTTGCGTATTGCCAATCTACAAGCTCAGAGCGTGCTTTAATGCAACATGATGTGAGCTTGAATAACCATATAAATATCCCTAATAACCACTTGCACATAAGATATTGGATAATTATGGGAAGATTTCCCAGGAACTTGCCAAGCACATTCATGCCCCTTGAAAAATATGTGTTGATGTGTTACAATAATTACATGTTGATCCTTAAATAATCTGTTTCTGGCACCACATTTAATTTCCTCACATTTAATTTTTGAATTCTTTTTATTAAGGCTTACTGATTCATAGCTGGTACACGTCTCACACCAAAAGTAGCACATCTAATAGCAAAGCTTGTATATCGCCAATACTGAAACCACTTTGGTCTGTCTGAACTCTGAAGCTGCATTTTCCTGTGTGCCACGATCCCTGCTTGTTTTATTTGTTTGTTTTACTGTGTAACTGAACAACTTTAATAGCAAACACAATCACTGCTTGTCAGCTGTGAATTGTAAAGCTGCACTCTCTCTGTCACATGAATATATGGTTATTTTCACAAACTGCACTAATATAATTCATATTGAAAGGAACTGTTTTGCCTTTTGCTTATATTTTAATTGATTGACTATAGACCCCCTTTTTTACTACTACATTATATGGATTTATTTTTGTGCACTAATATGTGGTAATATATTTACAAGATTATGAGATATATATTAGAGTTGCACTGTCAAAAATAAGACATTTTAAAGTTACATCCAACAATCGATTGTTTCTAATACGCCTTTAATAAAGATTAAGTACTGTTATATCTGATCTCATGTAGTGTATTTCGTATCAGGAGTAAGATTTGATAAATGCTGTTTGCTTTTCCTATACTTCTAACACCAAGTAACTTTCTGCTGGCTTCCTTCCTTTACTAAAACAGATTTCTGCTGAGTTTTCTTATTCACTGGCAGAAAATATTTTTGTAGCAGTCTCAGACAAATACTGTAGTCCTACATCTTCATTTGCGGTCTACTCTTCCTCATTTCCTTGACATGAAAACTTTGAGAACCGCACAGTTTACTGGTTTAACTAGAATTAGGAAAGCAAGCCCAAATAAGCACTGAACAATAAGCGAACACTTAGAAACAAGCCCCGCAAAACCCACAACCCAATGATATTTACAAGCGACCAAAGTCACTTTTAATAAGCAGACATGGTAATACTGATGGCTTCTACTGGAGCATAGCATCCTGACCTGTATGTGACGTTTACTTCTGGAGAACTTGCCTATTGTTGCTTCTCTAGCACTTGTGTCAGGAAGGGATCAAAGAAGTCTCTCATTAACATCTCTACTGCCACCTTGTGCTGGCTCTCCACCCTGGACGGTTTGGAACCACCTCTAGCAACTGGAACAAGACCCAGGTTGAAGAGAACGGGCGGAGGGAACAAGGAGGCACGGTCCTGGGCGGTGTGGAGGGCTTCCATGGGTGGAGGCAGTGAGGAGAAGCGGGCTTGTTGTGCAGGTGGTGGAGGTGGAGGGAGAAAGGAGGAGCGGGTCTGGGCGGTGTGAAGGCCTTCCATCGCACCCGACAGCCAGATGAGCCTCTTAAGACCCTGTATGGTGCGACTGCGGTCATGCATCAGCTGGTGTTCGCTTACTGTTCTGCGACTGAGAGAGAAAAGTACAAATAGACACACACGCACAATAAACACATCAACAAAAATGTATATAGTACATAGATATTGGCTCAAGTCATAATATTTTCCTACAGAGAAAGGGCTGACAGGTCAAACAAAAATGTATATCATTAAGGGAAAACATTATTACATACGTTGTATATACAATAAAGATCCAACCTTGCACCACGCCTTTTCACTAAACTTTGCCATTTTTTACTATTTTAAAAAACACTTTTAAATACATCATCTACAGTAGTCGAGCTAAATCGACATGTTATTCTAGAGCAGGAATTGAACTATTGTTAAAGGTTTTTAGCTAGTGACAATACTGTACCCGTATCATTGGAGAACATTCATTTGTCCCAAATATTGACACCCATTCCCTAAACCTAACCGCAAGCACAGGAACAGCACAGTTCGAGCCGTAGTGTGACAATTGTTTCTGCATGGCACTCTAATGGGGGTCTAATCTTAAAATGCATTCCCAAGCCATTATTTGCCATATCGGTCCATATCGATATTTACAAAAACAGTATCCCAGTCTAACAACTGATATGACACAGAGGTATGGGGTTGACACTATGGCAAATAAATAAATGTTATGGCATATTGAGTTTGCTTACAAGTTGCAAGTGCACATTTGAATTTTCTATAAACACAATACGAGATATACAGTATAGCTATAAACACAATACAAGATCACAAAACTGGTATCGATATTTCGTATCGGCTAACACAGATATTGTGTTCTTGGGACCGGGTCAGGAATGAAAATGGTGTACTGGGACATCCATAGTTTTTACTACTAAATGTCAAATACTTTAGGGATAATTGGGTGGCGCAAAATACTGTATAATGTATGTGTAGGAATTTATACATTTTTAATGCAATTTTATATGCAGGAGTCAAAACCTGTAAGTTTGGTCTAAATATTGAAAGGAGTCCTACAGCAAAAAGGAATAAAAGATACGAAATGTATAATAGTGGTGACCCGGCCCACTCACCTTACATTCTCCAGACAGCTACCAGTGGTGAAAACAATCAGAAATGTGACCGCAAGCAACTGAACAGGAGGCTTATTGGGCATATGCATCTTCTATATGAAATTTAAAAAAGAAAAATCAATTCAATTCAGAACAATACATAAATAAGACAACAAATAGCTTACACAACCATGCACAATATGTAAGGGTATATTAATACAATAAATCACAAAGGTAAAAATACTTGTATGTAACATCAACATATAGGCTATAGATATTATACACCAGATACACCATACTCCAGATTTCAACCATATGAAAATTAGCCAATATCAGGGGAGAAAAAGATAAATTACATTTTATACAGCTGGAATGAACTGTTTAAAATGTGAGGATAATAAGCAAGCCAACTTGTAGTATTAAACAAATGGAATAAAAGTAATGAGCGGGTACCTACCTACAGAATCTGCCTGTCAGTGAGGTTGTGGATCTCTGACTCTTGGACAGTTGAACTACTAATGAGTCTGGCCTTTTATAAAGACACCCTCACGCACGGACACAGTTGCACGCAAGATATCTCCCAACCACATTAGCCCAATTTAAATAGGCTACTCCCATGTCTTACGTTTTAAATCCAAGAAACAACAGATCACTGTGGCATTTGATATGCTAATTTAATATGCTTATTGCTACAGATATTCTGATGGATCAAACAAGAGTCAGCTACATAAACGACTCTAGTGTATAACTGCATACTGTCGCATTTGCTTGATTTGATTTATTTAGAAAAGTAGACATAAAAAAGTATCATTATAATCAATGGTTCAAGGATGACAATGAAAAGTCTGTAGGCTTATTTCAGCAAGGATCCCCTACACTGAACATAAAAATACATTGCAATAGATTACATTACTGTACAATACAGATACAATTACCTACATCATTTAATTTGACTTTGAAGGATGTGGAGTTTATCTAGCACCGACTTATAAACATACCAGATGGTGGAGCAACTGGCAGCAGATACCAGGCAGTGCACCAATGCAGCATTAACTGCATTTACAATATAGGTAGTTTATGTTACTAATAATATAATATAGGTAGTTTATGTAATATAGTAATAGTATTATACTAATATAATATAGGTAATTTATGTAATATAGTAATAGTATTATACTAATATAATATAGGTAGTTTATGTAATATAGTAATAGTATTATACTAATATCATATAGGTATTATACTAATATAATATAGGTTGTTTATGTTACTGAGGTATCCTGTCTTATATTTAAATCACAGTACTCTACTACTACAGTAGTCTTTTTAGCTCCAAATGTCACACTCATGTCACCATGATTCAGCCATAACCATATAAGGAGTTCCCAACCGCTGCGATACACTCAAATATGGCATGTGTTGTCAAATCTCATTGGGTCATCTGTTGGAACCAGGGCCAAACAAGTCAGTCCGCTTCATATATGGACACAAAAGGCGCCCGACTATATTGATGCTACACCCGCTTCGACCTCTATCCATGGATTGAATAGAGCATAATCAGGAGTAATCACACGATCGAATACAACGAGTAGACGCAGATAACAGATACCCGCCGGGCAAGTAGATATTTTGTATTCATTGCATCGGTGGATCACGGATACAACTAGTAGGGCGGAGCGAAGGAAGTTTTACTGAGGTTATGGTTAGGTTAGGTTTAGGCATAAGTTTACTGAGGTTAAGTTTAGGGTTGGGGTTAGGTGTAGGCATAGCCTAGTTTTACTGAGGTTATGTTTAGGGTTTAGGATTAGGCTAGGGTTAGGGTTAGACGGTGCTTTATGCGGTTACTAACCCTAAACATAACTTCAGTAAAACTATGCTTCGCCCCGCCCTACTAGTAGTAGCCGTGATCCACCGATGCAATGAATACAAAATATCTACTTGCCCGGCGGGTATCTGTTATCTGCGTCTACTCGTTGTATTCGATCGTGTGATTACTCGCGATTATGCTCTATTCAATCCATGGATAGAGGTCGAAGCGGCTAGATGACATCAGGGATCCACATATATGGGCCTTAAAGTGACAGATTTCCCTATGGCACACTGTATCAGTCAGATTGTTGGTGCGACTTAGGTGTGAGGGCCGTGTAGAGGCCTGAAGCACTAGTTGAAAAACATAAGCTGAAAAGTCCAGAGGGGATTTGTCTATTTCATGCCTTAATCCTTTCATATCTTCCCAGAAACATTAAGCCTTATCTGACAACCAAGCATTTAGCAAGTATATGAATAAAATAAAAATAGGGGGGGGGGGGGGATCAAAAACTGTTCTTTATAATGCATTTGTACTCTGCATCTGCACCTGAATATCTGTCCTTATACCGACTAATACTGGCCAAATTATATTCCCTCTGTGTATCTTACAAATCATTTTTCATGTGTCACAAACAAGTGACAAACTGTCCTTTTGAATGTTCAACAAAAATGTCAAACATGTAATCAAAATGTTAAGAATATTCATATAAAACTGAGCAAATAGCAGATCTAGAAGTTCTGCGGTATGTTGTGAACTGCTAAAGCTCTATTTTCACTCTTTCACGAAATATGGCATATCTGATTCATTCCCAATCTACTTTTTTCAAAGGGTTGGTCCCGGGTGAGGCGGAAAATACGTTTTTTGGGTCCCGAAAAGCTCAAAAGTTTGGAGACCACACTATGTCTCTGTGCTTCTGGTAATTACTGGGTACTGGGGCCTATGGAGATTTCATTGATCTTACGGTGATGTAAGCCACGTTTGACGCAAACGAATATAAGTGGGTGTTTTACATAACACATTAACGCGCGCGCACGCACGCACGCACGCACGCACACGCACACGCACACACACACACACACACACACACACACAATGCAGCATTATGTGAATGCATGCAAGGCAAGCACGTCACAACTGAGTGCATGGATTCTTTCTTGCACACAGACGGCCAGCCCTGAGAGTTCTCTCTAGTTAAGATGTTTGTCCCCTAGAGCCATTCAGAGGATCCGTGCCATTACAACTTCCCGTTAATGAACCCACAGCTGCCAGGCTGGAGGTTCTTGTCACCATGGTGCTGGTATATACAGTCACCATTGGAAACACAGTTGTCTTGACAACTCCATCAGAGCAGCAGGTTTGCCTCGATGACAAATGTAGGCTGGTGCTGCGGCACGTGGGCGGAAACAGCAAGGTACAGAGAGATGGATGGCGTTTAGGGGGGGGGGTCAGGGGCGGATGTAACATTTTCCTCGGGGGGGGGGGGGGCAGGAGAAATGGTATGGGGGCGACTTCATCGCCCGTGGCGGCCCCCCCCATGCCCATGCCTAGATCTGCCCCTGGGTGATTTCCAGAAAATGAAAATATGTTTATGAGACTGGGAAGCGACTTTGACATGAGAGAGACAAATGGTAGTCATGATGTAGAAGACGAGATAAGCTAAGAAGGAAGCTTTGGTAGGCCATTTTACACCGTCCATATCATTAATCATCATTGTACTCTACAATATTTCCATGGGCAAGTTGACCGATAATCAATTACACTAGCATATGCTAGCCTAGCCTGGCCTGGCCTAACCCTCAATGATTTTGGCCTTGGGGGGCGGGGTGCCGTGGGATCCACACGGCAGATCGAGCTGATCTGATTTGATCAGACGAACGTGTCGTCATCCCCGGCCCCTCCCGCGCCCGTCCACTGCTGTTCTGTCACATCATTTAGAGCCACGCCCACCCAGGAAGGTTGACTCCCCCCTCAAGGCCACTGTGTGTAACACGTTAGTCCAGGCTTTCCGTTTTCGTGCAAGGCGAACGAAAATGAAAGCCTGGGTGTCGAGGCTAATGCTAGCCTGATTGTCAGACTCTGAGCCATGGCTCAAGAACCCAGCGGAGTGGGCGGGGCCCAACGGAGTAGATGGGGTCTGTGAGCTGAACCCAGGCTAAGCATATGCAGGTGTGCCAGCCCATACCAGTACCACCAGTGTGCCTCCAGTACCATTCATTTGCCCTCATATTCCAAACAAATCGCTATAACAGCAAAACGATATGGTGAATGTGATAATTTTTTTCAACATGATTGTCCAGGGTTGTTCAGGTATCCTGTGTGCGATCACGGTATTGGTACGATAAAAAACACGGTCATGACAGCGATTTAAGAATACCTCAAAATACAAAAAAATGGTGACTCATGCTACTATATTTAACATAGCTGCCCATGGAGCGCAATCTTGTACTTTGATATCTTTGACACCGGTAGCTCCGCTTCTGTACTGTACTTTCTGTTTTTTGTTTTGTTTTGTTTTCCATTCTTCATGTTTAGCTTCTGTGTAGTGTAGTTGTTTTTTTACTCTGTACAGCACTTTGTTAACTCTGAGTTGGAAAATGCTTTATAAATAAAGTGGATTGGACTGTCACCAGCGGCTTTCTACCTCAGAAGAACGCTGTGTTTCTAAATCACTCTGTTGTATTAAATAAACAGAAAATAACAATATACACACAATTTCTGACACTGCTGTTTTTTTAGTCTCACTAGTTGCTACAAGTTGCTGAGTATACTGTATGATGATAGGCCTGTTACCTGAATATACGAAAACGAGTCATTCTCACTCTCACTATTTTGACCTTAAATCTAAATTGTGTTTTACATACAGGTATATACTAATAAACAAATAAATGCATAGTACAAAAATAAGGTACCTTTCACTAGGGCGACCCAGTCGAGGTGATCAAGTCCCGAGTTATGTCCCAGTAGCTATCGATCAGACCCATAGGGCCATGCAATCCGTTGGTATTACTCTAGAAGTAGGCCTACTCTGCCAGGGTTGGTACTTGGCAGGTAGGCTTCAGGTGCATGGAAGGACTAGGCTCTGTGGGTTGACTCCTGTCCGGGCCCCTCCTACGTACTACCATGTCAGATCCTGCTCTCGGCAGATCCAGAGTCCCAGTACCAGACACTTCATTCAGGTTCCTACTGGCTCAGCCTGAGCTTGAAGGCTCCGCTTCTGGCTATAAATGGCCTCCTCCTTTCTTGGGAAGAAATGGAAGAATTTTATTATAGCCATATCATGAGGAGCCCATTATCAAAGAGCTGTCTATCAATTATAGACAGCTGCCTTGTTAAATAAACAGAGCAAATTAGAAAAACTAAATCTGGTGGCAACTCGGTCTTACCTCCCGTCAGTCTTGGACTCCAACCCCTACATACATGATTGCACAACACTTGTTTGAGACTTGGATTTGGTCTCGCCTTGGATCTGCTTTGGGGCAGTGGATAGGCTCTCTGCAGTGTGAGAATAGGGTTAAATGTGTTTTTTGTAATATGTTCACTCACAGTTTAGGCATACTTTCTGCTTGTGTGAGTTTATATAATAACACCACGCTACTTAGTAGTAGCTGACACTAAAAACAAGTGCTGGCTACTTACCAGTAGGACTCTCACGTTTCAGAGTGTCACGCACAAACTCCATTTTGGAAAGAATATCCCCTTCCCCACTTACTTCACAGGTGTTATGAATGATACTAATGAAGGCTCAGTACCATCTGACAGAAGTGTCCTTGAGTAGGTGTGAATCTGAGTCAGTATGGAACCAAATAGTCCATTGCCACTATTTGTACACTACCAGAGTTATGGTGGTCCTTCCAATTAAAAAGGTTTGAGAAGCACTGCACACTAAATTACAGCCATAATTAGTAGCATGGGTAGAAGGGAAGTGGCCTGAAGTTATTCTGTGTACTTTTTGTGGATTTTCTGAGTTAAATCAGTCTGATGCACGCTGAGAGCTCTGATGCAAATGACCAAGCTCATTTGTAAAAATTTGTTCCCAAATATAAGCCATATTAGCACTTTAATGAGTTCATTGTGTACAGACTAGATGCAATATGTCTGTCTGTGTGTATCTTGAGCTAATCTTGCAAATAACCAGAAGAATTCAGAAACAAACTTTCCTTCCATGATGCCTGACCACTCTACCAGACTTGTTCAAATTGGCCTCATGGTGTTGCTATATCATCACAATATGCTGAACCTAGCAGGTGGAAGGTAGCCAATTCCAAGCAGTTCCTTTCCCCTCAGTGTAGAGATCAGGATTACTGCATGTTTCCTAGGCCCAGGCAGGGCCTAGGCCTAGGGTACACTAGCCCCAATACGTTCCCTCAATACTCTACGCTCACTCTGTAGCTCCTCGGAGCTACAGAGTGAGCGTAGAGTATTGAGGGAGCGTAGAGTATTGAGGGAAGTGAGTGTTGGTTGGTGATGACGCCATTTTTGATGACAGGGGCTCCGGGGCTCGTTATTGGGCTGGCTGGCCCAATAACGGGATAATCTGGCCATAAACATGTTTCGCCCTCAGTGTATTATAATGTCAGGAGAACAGCAAATGCCTTGGCTGTCAATATCATATGTATCCACAGGGTGGCGATGTTGGACCATCTATCAGCTTACAGTGATGGCATGGAAAACTGCCATCACCACTTGGCTGCTAATGTGGAAAGGAAAAGCTAACAGTCCTGTAGGCCTTCACTGAAGGATTTGAGAACTTGTGGAATGAAATAAGTGTAAATGTCAAGCAATGTGTAAAACTTGACTCTTACAATATAAGGTTGATTGTGTCTACACATGGACACAAATAGCATATATCCAATAGCCTATAACAGCAAGTATATGAATTAATACATCCTGACTATGCGTTCACATGGGATTAATCACAAACTTGACAAAAAAGAATGATCATCAACCATAGCAACAGTGTATTTCAAATCCCAATGGCTTTATTTTATATAGATCTTGTATATATTTATATATGTATATATATTTATATATATACTGTATATATAATAACTTTGACCTCAATTGCTTGATTTCCATTTTTTTGTTCTGTATAAGTTCAAACGACAGGACATTAAGACCAAGGCATTCCACATGATCATATCATACAAAAAAACTAAAAGTAAAGAAAATGCCAGTATGCACGCAGGCCGTGCACACGCACGTACACACACACACACACACACACACACACACCCAGCCACACTCACACACACACAGTTGCACGTGTATTATGGTTCCGAACAAAAAAAATAATTGGGTAAGACCAGCATCCACTGAAACAAACAGAGACAAGCACACAGAGCATGTGAGTGTTGGAGAGCATCAGAGGGACAAGAAAAAAGGAGGGGAAAATGAAAACAACCGTAATCTAATTGGATAATTCTGTTGCATAGTTTGAAGCAAACAGGGACAAATGTTCTACTGGATCTAGGATAATTCATCAAATTTACAGAGGAGGTGCAGCAGACAGGAGGACTGAAACTTGAATGCAGGTGTGTGTGTGTGTGTGTGTGTGTGTGTGTGTGTGTGTGTGTGTGTGTGTGTGTGTGTGTGCGTGCACTAGAGAGAGAGGCCTGACTTATGCTACGTCATGTTATGACGGAGCATAAATGAAGCCAGAAAGAGAGACAGGCAGGAAAACATACAGAGAAGAAGTTATAATAATAACAAAGTGCAGGGAGACACACACTGAGGAAGATCACCGCACAGGGAGAGGGGCAACAAAACCTAGGCCAAAACATTTACCATTTCATAAACATACTACATGTTATTGTAGGTTGAAAGACTTGCAATGAGCAAATCAGCTAGAGGGTTGGTGCCTTGCTCGAGGACACAGAGTGGCCACTGAACCCTCTCTAACCAGCAGGCCACATTCTCCAAAAACGCAATTATCCATCCCGACACAACCAGAACGTCATTTATTTATTTTGTTTATTTATTTATTTTTCTTTAGCTGCTCTCAAGCAAGCTTTGCTGCACATAAAAGCTGCCACTTTAATCAGGAAAGAAAAAAATAATAATTCCACTTGCACATGCACACATTATACAGTACACTGACACAGACGCACAAACAAAATGTTTATTCTGGCTAACAAAATGACGTCTTTGAGGAAGTGTTTTGTCTTTGATGTGCCAATCAAGTCACAAAGTCCTGACAGCCGGAATGCACTTTACAGAATGTGCGATGAAACGTCAATATTCATTTTCACACTAATGCAAATTGTGAGGGCCTGTCAGCACGAATCACACAGGCTCCGCAATGTTCCCACCATGGCAGAAAATGACCATCCTCTCGGTGAGCCCCAAACAAACAGACTCAGACAAAAGCATTGCTTTTCACAGGCAGCTGTGAAAAGCTGGGGGGGGGGGGGGGGGGCTAAATGCGAAGGAACAAGAGATTGGTCCTCTTAACCACAAGCAAAGCTCAAATACTGGTCCCGTTCTAACCAGTGTCCACATTTTCATTAAATAAACAAAAAATAATAATTCAGTGCTCTGCATGTGATTGATTCAAACCTAAAGCCCTCCACTCTCCAGCACCAGAGAACCATGCAGGCAGTGAAGTCGAGTATAGTCCAGACTTAATGGGATCCGAATCGAGTGGCAAAGGAATATTTCAACTTAAGTGACGTGTTGATCAGCAAGAGGCTAAACCATAAGCACCCACAATACCTGCAAGTGAAGAAACTCCCTCTTATACTCCGTCTTAGTGGCAGTACAATAGGAAATATACCTATTATTTTTGGTCCTATTTTCAATTTCAGAAAGCCCTATGCCAGGTTAGTGGTTAGCACGCACAGTAAAGCCTCATTTGTTTCAGTACACAGTGGTGTAACCGCATTGTGCACTGAACAAGACTATATAATAGGCTTAAGGTCCTAGTAGTATCACAGTTTCTCATTGAGTGGACAGAGGAAAGGAAAAGCATTATGGGCTATTGATCTGCTCAAATACGTGTTATTTGCTTTTCCCCCATCCTCTAACCCACAGCCCTTGATGACCACACTTAACGCACATAGCATGTTCCCACATGTACGCGTGTGCACATGCACATACAGCTCTGGTTATCAGAGTGTGTTTGGGCAGAAGGTGCAGGATTGAAGACAGTGGACACATGTGACATCACGATGCAGTGTAAACATTCACAGGTTAGGATCAGACAGCTCCCACCAGAGAACTAAGCACAACAAACTTGTATAAAATGTTAACATTTAATTACGGATCAAGATGGTGTAGAGTACAGAATCTGCCAGAACCTTTGAGCAAGAAGTGAAAAAAGCAAAAAAACAAACAAACAAAAAAACGTTAAGGGGAATGCTCGAGCGAACAGATAGACAACTTCCCAACAGAGACCGATACACTAGAACAGAGTAGTCCTCCCATACCTCAAGGCCTTGGGGTTCATGGCTGAGCTCCCTAAAGCCTGGTAGCACTTAGGTCATTAATGATGCATTTTAGGTCAGTGGACAAGCATGTATGGCCTTATAGCGCTTAAAAGATACACAGACAAATAGCATATGACACACATATCACTTAGTTGAGGTGCTGGGTTGGGAAGTGACATCAGAAAAAGAACAAACCCGCACACTCAACTGCTCCAAACCCGCACTCAACTGCTCCATTTTCAGCCAAGTGCCTTGGCTGAAAATGTCGTCAATAACACATTGGGGAGTGTGTGTGAGTGTGTTTCTTTTTCTTAATGCTAAAAGACCCAGAACCCAGGCCTCAAGTCTTTCTGTTTACACAGATATTGACAAACTCGAACACCATGTAATTAAGATTTTGTCATGCATCTGGTGTTCACCCAGAACAGCCCTAGTGATTTTGCTATGCACCTCTTTGAATGTGATCACCGTCAGTCACGTCTGTGACTCAACAAGTCAAGAGATTACAGATAAGATAATTTGACTAAAGGATGCAGGTGGCGAGAAAGAGGGTCAATGGGATGACTGATGCGTGTGACAATGTGAATTCAAACAACAGGGTGGCTTTTCCATGGTGATATTAGATAAGTGTCAATTGTGTCATCACTTAAAATTGTGGTCTCCCATGGCAAATAGGGGAGACTGTGGCATTCACTGATGAGTGGCATTCAATGATGTTTATCCTAGAATGAGGAAATACAATTGTTTGTGAGGAATGGAGATGCAGCGCTTGCACACACACACATCCACGAGTGTGGCTAACTTTGGAACAGTAAGTGAATGTGTGATTTATATTGGTGAATGAAATGCAGAACATCCAACAAAGTCTGGTGGTAAAACCCTTAAAACTAGAACATCCCTTTCAAGCTGGTCATCTACTTAGTTCAGACGATTCATTTTTACACCCCGTCTCATTTTCATTCCTCAGTGTGCGTTTCTCCTTGCAGAATGTGTGCTTGCGTGTGTGAGTCTGCATGTACAGTATATGCATGTAATGTTGTTGGTGTGTCATTTTGTGTGTGCAAGTTTCATTCCAGAAACAATTATGTCCTGTGATGTCTCATTCCATACTAAAACATGCAGAACATTGAACACATATACTGAACAGTTAGCTTTTTTTCTTATTTTTTTATCCAAATGTCTTTTTTCTGTTTTTATACAGTGGCTTTAGGCTACACAGAACACGACGGTATCAATCGCACCAGGTTGGACATATTGCTTTAAAAACCACCAAATTTTGTATATAGGTCATGCATGCCACATAGATATTATGTCTATACAAAAATAACACCAGTGCCTATTGTATTATATCAATGAAAGAAATATATTTTACTGTCTTTCGCAATTAAATACAATTGAGAATGTATTAAAACACAAAGAAAACAGGTTTGGGTACATATTCTGTAAATATACCCATGTGTAAAATAAGTGGTTATATATATTCTCCAACTGTGATATTCCAGTTATTTTTAAAACATTTTTTATTAATTTACAACTGATGTTAAGGATGTCCAAGGAAATTTCCAATGTTAAATGAAGGAAAGCTATTCTAAGATATAGGCAATGCTTTTACAAATAAGCAATGCAGTTAAATTTAAACAATTATTGCACATCCAAGCATGTTCCTTTTCCATACATTAGTCGTAACTGAGGCCTGTGCAATTTTTGTCTGACAGATTATTTTTAAAGGAAAAAAAGTTGAAAAAATAAAATAAAAAGCCTTTACATGGCATAAAGTTAAATAGACATTAGTTTGCCTGGACCTTCTGGGCATTGTGATTTCCTCCTAGTCTTCTCTTGCTAGTTCTAGTTCTATTTTTTTAATGATACAGACAAGTGTTTTTCTTTTTTTCCTTTCTTTTTCATATTTGGGCTGTACACTTTGTAGTGGGACATGAGGGCAACCGCTCAACTAAAGATCACCACAGCACAACCAAATGACGATGCACATGCAACATAAGAGGGGAAATGAACAGGGGGAGCGCAACATACGAACAATATCCATTCAACTTGTGCAAAAAAACAAAGGAGAAATGCAAATGCTTTGTACTAAATAAAGACTTTGGCTGAAACCTTTTTAAAGCTTGGCTGGATGATCGTTGGCTGATTGCCCCCTTCCTTCTGTAATAATGACACCCGTAGAGTTTGCAGTTAGCCTTCATAATTCCTTCTTAGAATATGGCATTATTTACATCATACTAAATGGAGAAGCACTGTTTCTTCTAGAAAGATAGAAAGACAAAACCATAGCAATTCAATAATTCCATACACTTGTACATGTAATGTTTTATACTGTGCCAGTTGTATCTATTGGGGGTTAATTTCCCACAAATCCCAATTGGAGTTTGGTAAATTTGCTAAATCCTACTACTGTGTGTAGTGTCTCCTAAAGACTTTCGATAGAGTGGTCATGTTTGTGTAAAAGGGCCGTGTTAGGAATAGATTGCTGAGAGTTGTGTGTCGAATTGCGTGGCCAACAGTAAGTAAACAAGTCATTTTGGGTTTTCTTAGCCCTAGCCTCAAATCACCAAGAAGACAAAACGTGGCATATACTGTATAATAGAGTTGTAAAAAGACATACTCCACGGCTAAGATTGTTCTCATTCGTGTACTGTTACTGTCACCAAAACTCTTCAGCCTATACATATATTTATATATATATATATTCATATATCTCCAAAATATTAAAAAGTACTAAATATAAAAATACAGAATCGTAAAAAATGAGCAAAACATTGAAGTTTTATATGAAAACCATGCAAGAAAGATTTTCCCCATTTACTGTGGTTATATAGAACTGGGAGACTCACACGAAGCGAGGCAAATGGAACAAGAAGGAAGCGCGAGGAGGGAGGAGGGACTAGAGGCTGGTTGGGAGGGAAGCGCAGGATCAGGCTGTCAGTCACCCACATGGTTTTCTTTTTGTTTTCTCTTTAATGTAAACATTGTAGGTCTTTAAAACGTAGTTCGGCAGTGACACATTTATCTTGTTTTTCTTAACTTTTTGGTCATGTGAAGTGTTAAAAGGAATGGGGGGGGGGGGGGTGTTGGAGTGAGAAAATCAACTCTAACAATGGGATACAAAAAACAATACAGGCAAACCTAGAAAATATGGCTCTGTTACGTAGAAAAAAGCTTATCCGAGGGGAGAGAAAGAACCTATTTTATGACAAAGGAGGTTGAAATATGGCAGTAGTAGTAGTAGTAGTAGTAATAGTAGTACATTACTTGTTATCCAATAACGCGCGCTATAGCCCCAACTGCAGCACATAGAAAAGACAGACCGGTTAGCTCTTTGACGTGTGCCTGCTTGTGATATCTAGGGGGTTGATTTTCTTGTTCCTTTTTCAAAGCGGTAATCTGGAGGAGGAGGAGGAGGGCTGGAGATGTGGACCCTGGTAATAGCAGGACAGAGGGGAGAGCAGGAGGGGAGAAGACAGGCAGGAATACATATTGGATTCAGATCTAGGATGCTGATTGTTATCCCCGCAGCTCGGGTGCGATCAATATGTCCCTCGTGTCACCGGCCACGGCCAAACACAGTGAAGTTCAATAGCAATCCACCCTCGCGCTGAAGCTAACAGGGCTGAGCCGAGATGATTCTTATTTATTCTTTTTCTTTTGCCCGAGAGTGGGTCGCAATCCTTATTTCCTTACCTTTTTTGTTTTGTTTTAATTTATTTTTGGTCACTACAAACTCAAATTTGTCTATTTTTATTCCTTCACATAATGGAGTGACAAGCTAAATAAAACAAATAGGACTGTCTAATACCGACGTTTTTTTTTTCTTGTACACAGGTAAATAGATGGCCTATAACTCTCACAAAGAGGTGTCCCATATAATCCATATCCCCATGCCACTCAACAGTCAACACAGATGAAACATAACATGCATACTACTTGGGAAGGGAGGCAGACCATTCGTTGTAAAAATAAATAGCACTCCTCTTCATTCAGAATGCTGAATGTAATTCTTACTAACTCCAAATTGAGGCAGTATGGTAAGTGGTCAATTTGACTTGGGAGGGGCTAGAGAGAGCCAGAACCCTGATTGGATGAGATGAGGTCGTATATTGTTATTTTTTTTGCCATGATTACTAAAAGAACGCAGGCCTTTCCATGAAGTGGGTGGGTGGCGGCCATTTTGTATTCTCTTCGAGTATGACACATTCAGAATTAGCAGAAAGAAGCCAAGAAACCTTTAGTGCTGTCCTTTCAACAAAAAATAAAATAAAAAATAAAAACAAATTAAAAACCATCAACCCGTAGGGACAATTTTTAGACAGTTTAAAAACCTTCATGACTTTGGAGCTTTGTAGTGTACCACAACCACTTAAGACATTGCATTTAGTGCTGAATCAGCCACTGGTACACGCTTCCTTTGCACTCCATTTATACTACAGTTGTGCACCAGCAGCTTGCACGAAAGTAGCCGATTTACAAACTGTACATATATGCTGTGAGCTTGTTGATCTGCTATTTTCGGTGTGCGGTGGGTGTGGCGTGACCGAGTAGAACTCTGGAATTCGAAGACTGGAAAAGAACTATGTACAATGGAAAAAAGCAACTTAAGAAAAGACACAAAAAATACCGTCAAATGGTTACATTTTTTTTCCATTTTTTTTTTACACCATGAACTTCTAATCATCAAACCAGCTTTAAGCTGCATAGGAGAGCAAAAAGCATATGTACACTGGAATTAGTGTGCTCTCTATAAAGTTCAGTGTAATTTCAGAGCATTATACAGGACTGGAGCGATAACAAGAACGAACAAACATAAGATGCTGCTTTTCAGTCCAAGAGTTCCAACTTGGATGTAATAAAACCAAAAAACTAAAATCTAAAAACTAACTGTAAAAAAAAAGAACATAAAAATAAAAAACGGAAGTGGGCAGGACAGGTGATGGTCTTTAAAACATGGATGCAGGACTGCTGACCCCCCAGCCGTTCAATGAATTAAAGGGAAAGGGGGTGGTGTGGTGTGATTTTTGGACAGATGGTTAACGCATGCCGGCGCCAAAGTCAGACCGAAACCGGAAAAAGAAAACCGCAGTTTAGTGACAACTTAGTTAGCATAGCTGGCCGTAACAATGACGAGAAGAACATAGAGGATGGAGCAGAAGAGTCTTTGGGGTGAACAGAGGAAAGAAGACGAGAGAGGTGTTAGAAGGGGGTCATACAGGTGGGAGTTGAAAGTATGAGCTTTGCCAAATGCCTTCCTGTGGTGGTGGTGGTGGTGGTGGTGGCAGTCAGGTTGGCAGGGAGGAGGGAGGGAGATGAGGAGATTCAGAAGAAAGGGTGAAGTCGATGGGAATGAGAAGAAAGCGAGAAGGAAGAGGAAGGAGGTGGTCAAATGTTGGACTCCTCGCTGGGAGCAGAGGCGGCGGCCTCCCCCCCTCCTCCTCCCCCGGAGGCGGCGGCGGCAGAGCTGGGGATGGTCTCGATCTCGTCGCCCGTCTCGTCGATGGAGGGGGTGCGGCGGGCCTCCTCCTCGGACAGGGGCACAAACTCGGGGTGGGCCATGAAGTTGTGGATGGAGTTCTGGGCTTTGGGGTTCTCTATCCCCTCGTAAAGGGAGCTACGGAAAGCATTCACCACTTTAATCTGTAGAGAGTGACAGAGACAGAGAGAGAGACAGAGAGAGACAGAGAGAGAGAGAGAGAGAGAGAGAGAGAGAGAGAGAGAGAGAGAGAGAGAGAAGGAGGGAGGGAGAGGGGATACAAGAAGCAAAGGAGGTCGGAGAAAAAGGGGACAAAATGTTAGCATGACCACAACATCGGTAGGTTCGTCCTCCATTTTACATGACGGCGTGATGGTTTGAGGCAGGCATGAGGGACGCTCTGAGAGGAAAACAAGATGGCCGCTGTGTGGGGAGAATGGAGTGGTTGGGTCAACTGAGAGGAAATCAATTTTGGAAATGCACAAAAGAGAGAGAAAACAAAGGAGAAGGAATTATGAGAAGAACAAAACAAACTGCAAACTGCAAAATTAAACATGACCACTGAACTGAAATACACTAAATGGTAGATGGCATTAGGATGAATGGAGCGGAAAAAAACACTGCAAAACACAATCCAATATTAAAATAAACTAAGAAAATCCACAAGGTCAAGATGCAAATACTGTATATAATGCAGAGCATGGGAAGAACGCATTACATACTGTACAACAAAATATAACCAGCCAACTGAAAACCTCCAAAACTACTACTATGGGTGGAATGACAAAAATGTTCCTACAGAAAACTACAGCACACTGCATAACAGACACCTATTTAAAATATATACAAGCTTGCTGGAACTCACACGCACACGCGCACACACACACACACGCACACACACACACACACACACACCCTCAGCTGGCACCATATGAATGGAAAGGCGCAGATGCAGAGACAGAGGGATGAATTTGTGGGTGGTTTGTGAGTGGCTGCACGCCAGGCTGCATGGTGGGGATTCAATTTGAATGTGATGGTCAAAGGAGTAAAGTGTTTTTCTCTCTATTTGTTTCCTCGAGGCATTTTTTTTTGTTTTACTGAATATATGCAGCAGGCAGCCAGTGGCAGGAAGACGGGGGAGATTGGCCCAGGAGGAGGGAATATTGCGTCACACAGATCAGTTAGTTAAACTAAAGTTTGGTTTAAAAGATCAACATTTCATCACTGCAAACAAATATTAAGCTTAAATTATTATAAGGAGAGTTCCTATCTAACAGTATTTCGTCGGGAGCTTGGGACTTTTCGGAGGAAATTAGTTTTAATAGTTGCCACTGGAGAGCACAGCGTCAGGTAGGTAATATATGTGAATGGGACATGCTTAACGAGTGCCAATTTGAAAGAAGACTGCTTATATTTTCAGGGTTTTTTTTTAAGGGGGACCGCATTGACAGTCACCTGGGGCACTACAGGGTTTTCTACTGCCGCAGTGCAGCCTAGACTCAGAGCCACAGATGTGGTGCCTGGTAAATCAATTCTTCGCAGCTGTGCAGAAATCGACTAATTGCAAACCGAAAGAGCACGGTTCATAAGGGCATATTCAACTGTGTATGCTGTACATCATCCCAAGCGATTCAATGCATGTAAGTCAATGGACCATATCACACCAAAGGGTGACATAATTGTTTTAGCCACTAACTCTTTTGCATCCGTTTGGACCCAATGAGCTGCAAGGTGACCCTTAGGTGTGAAAAGGACTTGTAGATTTGGCCTAATGTTCACCAATTTTCGTGAAATATTCACCTGTTATTATAGCACAGAACTGGGGTTTATTTCACTTTGATGGTCATTAAAATGGTACCGTTTCCATCATCTATCTGTGTTCCTACAATTTCCATGATGCATTATTTGGCAACTTGGCATCATACGTTACAACATCGGTGACATCATTTTGCGACCGCGGCATACGTCACGGCCATTTGGCAAGCGGTTTGCGGCCGATGGACAAAACGGCCGTGACGGTTCACCATTCCAGACAAATTCATAACAGTCATGACTGTGACATATGTCGCGGTCGGGTGGTAAAACAAATAGCTGACAGTCACAGCTTACACATACATAGATAGGGGATATACACTATAACCCCTGGGATGACATGATATGACCCTCAGTGTTGAATTGTTTAACAGCAATTTTTATATTTATGTAAATTGAAATGTTTTAGGCAGGCCTTGATGTAGTCATAATGGCTGATTATACACATTTTCTCAGAGCGCAACCAAACATAAAATGACTTCCTAATGACCCCCTAAAATGTGTCTAGTCTTGTTTTTTTTTATTTCTTGGGTAAATCATCTTTATCATTTTGTCTTGGCTTTTACTACATTTCTATTTAGTTTGCCTAAATGAGAAAAGGTAGTGGACAAACATTTTTCATCGTAGTATTAGTCAACAGAATCAGCACTATACTATGCATTACAATAACCCATGCAGAGAAATCACATCTGGAAATTAATACGATCCACAAGCACAAACATACACAGACCAACGCTTGCATAGCCACACATTAACGCTAAACCTGGACGTATATATACTTGGATGTACGGCGGGGTTGCGCACCAACAATAGGCGAACTGTACGCTCACACTGCGTCAGAGTCACATCCGTGAGAAATGGAGGGTTGGAAGGATGACACTTCTTGTGAAGATGAAGGCGGGAAGAGAAGAGATGAGAGAGAGGGATTTTGTGAGCAATACGTCTGACAAACGGAAAGAAAAGACAGTGATGCGTGGCGCTTGTGTACCGCACATGCCTAAGAATAGGAGACAAAAGGATAAAGATAGATACGATGCCGCGAGAAGTGCCGTTTGTGTCTGACTTTCTACTTTTTTCACCTTCATGTTGAACAAAGGGTCCAGCATGAGTGAACAAACGCACATTTGAATATCTATTTAGGAAACAGTGTTGAGCTATTCCTAAATGTCCCTCCCACCGTGAAAAAAGTAATCACTGCCTTGGACTACCTAACTAACCACTTAAACTCTAAGGGCCTCATTATGAGTTTGTGAAGTATCAGGTCAGAACTTGGAGGTGTGGCAAAGCTGTTTACAACTCCAGGTCACAAAACCTGATACTTAGTCACGTCCCAGTCACGTCCGTAAGTACGTGACTGGGAAAGGACCTGGTATTTCACTAAATGTTTGCCTACTCTGCCCAGAATTAAGACAATAAGAGCTCGATATACTGTGTGTATATATATATATATATATATATATATATATATATATATACACACACAGTATATACATACATTATTGCACAGCTGTGTTGCGCATTGAAAATAGCCAACCTTGAGAGGCTGTTGCTCACAGCGTGGGCTTGTAGGTGTGCTATTATTGCCACATGGCAGTGTGTATGACAGCATAAATTAGGCACAAGTAAGATGCTGTTCGCTTCCCATATGCACTCTATATTTGGGTACACCGAAATATGGAGTGTGACCCACATACAGACGGATCGACTGCGCAGATCTGATCAAAACCCACGGAAGGGCCTTGGCTAATAAAGAAGCAAATGGAGTTTGTTGCGCGAACACATTGCGAGCAAGAACCTATACAACCTATACCAAACAACTTTACCTAGCAAACAGAGCCTTAAAAAAGCATTGTTGCATTCTTATATCGATATTAAACACCTTAAGTCGAGCATACTCTCCGAGACCATGCCACATATAATAGGATGTGTATACTAACAAAACCAGCTGAGGGTGGGTGACACCAAATGCATCCAAGGTGTCCTTTTGAATGAAATGTGATGTTCTGTCAGGTTCATGAAATGGTTCTGAAATGGAGCCTATCGATATAGTTTAAATAAAAATATTGTTTGGGCTGTACCATCCACTTAAGATGCCGGTAAAATGAAACATTTATAGTTGTGTGTATATAGTTATAGTGTTTGATGGGTATGCCACGTACAGTTAAGTGTCCTTGTTTGCACTCGCTTCTCGGGTCACAATCAAATTCTATTCCCCAAGTTGCAGATTGATGACTCGATGATTCCTCTCATATGGAAATCCTCTGATGCAGATGGCATACTGGAGGCAAGTTGCCCAGATCCCCCCCTCCCAAAAAATAAACTAAACAAAAAACATCGACACTGTTGCCACCATGTTTGACTGCTGGCATGAGCCTCATGCCATGGAATGCAGTGTTTGGTTGTTGCCAGACATAATGGGGCCTGCGCGAGCCAAAACGTTTCCACTTTTGACTCACCGGGGTCTGCAGAGAATCACGACGCGACTCCAACATGTTTGATTACCTCGCACATTAAACAAACAAGAAAGAACACCCCCCCCACCCCCCCTACATAGCGTTCCATATACACTCTGCACATTTTAAAATGGCAAGACAGCACTTTTTCCAAAGCCTTATACTTACGTCATGGATGCTAACATACACAGTATGATAGCAGTAAGCAAAGCATCTACCAATGAAGTGAGATAGAATGACAATTTGTGTACAGACCCGCCACACACACACACGCACGCACGCGCACACACACGCACACACACGCACAGACTGTAGGAGACATGGGGCCCAGGCAGCGCGCCAGGCTGGCTGGGTAAAAGGCTTGTTTGATATCGGAGTATACACATGCAGTCTCGTGCACTGCACACATACACATACACAGTCACAGTCGGGCAAATCTTGGAAGGCATGCAGAAACCTTGTCCTCATCTCAATATTTCTACTTATTTATTGCCCTACTTCCCTGTATGACAGCGGTGTGGAGAATGCAAGCACTGTAGGCTTGTAGAGCTGCTATTTTGTGAAAAAGCTCTTGAGTGGATTTTTAAGCATTAGCTAGCATTAGCTTTTGCTATTGAAATCATCAGCATTTGCTTTAACTACTGAAAAATAGCACATCTACAAGCTCATAGTACACCACCAAGTGGCGTGCCATGAGCTTATACAGGTAGGTCTGCTATTTTTTAAGAAAAAAAAAGTGAAAATGCGGCACAAAATCTCAGACATTTGCTTCTGCGGTTGTCCCTGGAACTACTTATTGTCAGAAGGCGGTTGGTGGCCATATTATACTGCTTTTGGGTGGTTCTTGGCATTAAAATATAGGAATTGTGGACCCGAAAGAAATCTTTAGTTTTGGGATTGTTGGGTGAAAATGTCATGAAATGGTGGCTCAAATGCTGGATTAATAGTGGGCCCTGCTATCAAAAAGGTTGAAGAGTTAACCAGTGAAAAGAATTACCAAGAGCTTGTGTCTAAAGAATAACTTCAAACTTCAAAAACCCAGGTTGTTTTGTGCTGGACATGCAATGTTTTTGCTTGCCACAGACTACACACATGCGGAAACACAATCAGGCTGGCAGGCAGGGCTGGTGAGGAGCCAGTACAGAGAGAAGGCGGGAAAACGCTGCAATGGTTGGTTGAAAATAAATAAATAAAGCCATTGTCCATTAACCCTTGACTTGCTCGTCCAGTAATGAGGAACACAACAGCCCTGTACAAAGCATCTGTCTGAATGTTTCACCCCTTGCAAGGATTAACCCGTGAAATTATCGCTCTACCCAATCCCACAGCCTCCGGAGAGAAGGCAGAGAGAGAGAGAGAAAATAGGACAGGGATCCCCCACCCCCGGATTGCGAAGCGGAAAGGATTAAACATCCCTCCCCACCCACCCCCCCGCCCGCCTGATTTTTATTATTTTTTTCCCCTGCCAATGCTTCCTGTTATCTGTCACTTGGCTAACAGGAAATCAGCAAGTCACCGAAGGGTTAATGCGAGCTTGCGAGAAGAAGTTAAATCCCTGTATCGTGCAGAAGAGGAATAAATGGGGTTTGGGATCGAGGAAAAAAAAATAAGAAGAGTTAAAATTTTGTGCCGTGTGGCCAAGAATGACGGGAGTCAAAAAAAATATAAGAGGGGGCAAAAATTGCAAAAAGCACAATCAAGAGCCCTGACAAATGAACAAGCAGAAATAATTAGCTTAGTGTGTACAAAACAACGTGCAATCACAGGCCAAAAATACTTACAATGTAGCACGTATGCACACAAATCAATTGCAAATCGCGTGGCAAAGCGAGTGAAAAGGACCGTGTGCGCCACTGTTATTCACCCCTTTTTTGGGGAGGCCCAGAGCTTGAGGCTCTTAGCGATCACACAGACACTGAACCTAGTTCAGGGGCCCCTGGGCCTGGGCCCAACGTGGCCGTTGGATAATCCTCCCCTGCGGGATGATGACCATCGATAACCAAAACTACAGCAGTGTGGAGGGTGCTCGCGGGGGTGGGTGGGGGGGGTCCACAGAGACACAAAAGGGGAAGGACTTTGATGGGGTCAAACCACGTCAACATTCAGCATTCCTACTGAACGACAACAACAACAACAACAACTACAGGCAATACGACGGCAAAAAACAACAACGGAACAAGTTCTCGGGTGGTCAAGGCTGCGGGTTGGATCATGCCGCGGGTATACGGCACTCACTGCCTGCAGCGGAGGAGGAGGGAGCAGCAGCAGCGGGGAGGGGCGTGGCTGAGTTGGAGGCGCTAAGCCCTACGTGGGTGGGGCTAGACAGAGTTTTGACCGCACCATCATTGTGCTGGCTGACGACGGAGGGCTGGCGACGCAGGGACCCCGGCACCGGGCCCTGGCCTGTCTGGAAGGTATACACCACGTCCATCTGAAGGGAAGGGAAGGACACAGCCAGAAGCACACAGCGGTTAGAGACAAGAGACAGGACAGCCAAAGTGCTACAGCAGGCAGGAAAAGAGTGCCTGTGGCAAGGAGTTAAAAGTCATGTACATGACAGGGCTGCAACTATCGTTTGTTTTCTTAGCGACTGTTTTGATCGATTCGGTTGATTTTTCTTGCCCATAAGGCGTTTTACTTGTTTAATAAATTGACGTGAACAGTGTTATAATAGTTAACTAAGATTAACCAAAGAATGAAAACTAAAATAAAAAACATTTAAGTTAACTGAAACTAATAGAAACTAAAAATAAATTTATAAAACGATAGCTAAACTGAAACTGTATTGTAGGTTCACAAATCTAACTAAAGCTAACTGAAATTATATTCAAAATACCCTTAGTTAGTATTTTATCAATATGTACATGCTTTTCAGATATTTATAATGTAAACCTCTTAGATTCCACTTTTCACTAGGTTGGTGATCAGCATGAGGCGGATAGCATATTTTTTATTAAATAATACTGATCTTTTTGAATGCATAGCCTACCAATAAACCAAGGCACGGAAAAATTAATAAAACTATAACTAAAAGTAAACCAAAACCCACTAAAACTAAGTAGTTCCACCAAAATGAAAACTAAATAAAAAATAGCCAACTCACTTTAAAATCTAACTGAATTTAGAAAATGAAATGTGGAAACTAACTAAAACTAAACTATAATGAAAAAGCCAAAACTTTTATAACACTGGACGTGAATTCAACATGACTACATGACCACGTAAGCCACATTTGATACGCCATCACATTAAAAACATAGAACATAGCCAAAGTAACAAGCTCACAACACCTTACACATTAACGTGTGTTGAAGAGTTTGCAGATCTGCTAGTTCTGATATTGTGGGAGCGCTGGGGGAACTAAATATTTTCCCCCAAAATATTTTGTGTTATTAAGGAGATCATTATTTTCTAATTGATTAAATTGATTTGTTAGATTAACTGTTGCAGCCCCTTGCTAAGAGAAGACAAGTGAGTTAGTTAAGATTCATTAAAAAAAAGAGTTAAACTTGCATATCGAGGAGATAATGATACAGCAACAAGAGAAAGATGATAACAGGGCAAGAAGAAAATAATGAACGCTTTGGTGAGCACTGAGGACAGTGAGAGTATTAGTTGAAGAGGAAGGAGGCCACCTTGTTACTGAGGAGAGGGCACACTTTTGGAAGGGAGATAGAGAAGGACAAAGAAGTGTGTCACCACCATGAGTAGAATAGAGAGGCGGACAGCACGACAAAAGGGCAGCGATACGGATACTGTCGATGTGGGGAAAAGTCGAGGCGGGACTGAGGGCAAAGGCCCAGAGCCAGGAGAGTGAAAATAAAGAAAAGAAGATTAAGAACAGATAGCGCACACTCGCACGTGTGTGTGTGTGTGTGTGTGTGTGTGTGTGTGTGTGTGTGTGTGTGTGTGTGCGTGCGAGCGAGCGAGCGAGAGAGAGAGAGAGAGAGAAAGAGAGAGTCCAAGCGCTGCCATTTAAACGAGAGAAACGTTATTGCAGGAACTAAAAGTGAAAAATCCCAGAAAAAAACAACAACAACAATCTACTTTGAAAGGATGATGAAAAATGGCCCCTTCGAATGCTTAATGAAAGAGTGGAAAGCTCTGGAAAGAGAATCAGAAGAAGTGTTAGTTAGTTATGGCGAATGAAGATTTGGCAACGGAGTGGTCCTTGTAGCAATTTATTTCCGCATTGTGTTTGACTAGCCACGCGTGCAGACACAATATGTATTGCAATATAAAAACACACACGTCGCACACACACACTTCGGCACACACAAGGATTAGAGCAGAGACTGGGAAAGTGGGGGAGGAAGAGGAGAGGGGGGAAGATAAGGACCTAATTAGCTCGCATCCTTTCATTGTCTCCACCCCCCACTCCCCCACCGCCCCCCCACCGACATCCTCCCATCCCAGGAGGGGAAAAACAGGCACAGAAACAGAAAGATGGGTGGGAGGGAGGGAGAGAGAGATTCTATCAACTGAACTGGGGCATCAACTAAAGTGTCACAGCACTTTTTTTTCTTTCCCGCCAGCTGCAAATATTTTCCGACTTAGCTGCGAATCACAGCAAGCATCGCTCGTAACGCTCAAGCATACATGCGGCCCGAAGGGCTAACATATGAAGGCGATTCGATGACACCGACTGCCAAGTCCTAGACGTACCGTAGAGACGGCATCACAAAGCAGAAATCTGAGCGGGCGACCTTTATCGGGCTATGAAGATGACGGGGGAAAAAAATGACCCGAAGGAGAGTTGAACAGAGCAATGGCAGAGGCAGAGAGCTGCAGAATGTCTGTGAGGAGAGGAAGGTGGGCAGATGCACACCAACAGGCAGAGGAGGAGAGTGTACTGTAAAGACAAGACAGAGGTGCTGCATAACCAGCTGCAGGGCTAAAGCTCCAGGTCCCCTGCTGTTAAGCCAACGCAAAAGGTATGAAGAGAAAGATATTAGTTGAAACAAGAATTAAATTCAATCTTTTTTCATTCCTCTGGCATTCATTCCAAACCGGGGTAAAAGACACTCCTGCAATGCTGGCAGGGGAATAAAAAAACAAAAACGAATCAAGTACTGTACTACACTCTGACCTAGGGTGTGTGTGATAATTCTACAAGCTCACAAAGTGCTGTGCACATATACTGTAGATCAGATACTGTATGTTCGTAACTAGGGAAAAGAGATGGTGGACCAATTACATAGACCCATGGGGTCAACTGAATGCTTAGGGATGGTAATCTGGCATGGGAAATTGCAATGTCAGCCGTGCATCTGGCAGGCGTTGGCTGGAACTGGAAGCCCAGACAAATAATGACTGTATTTGACGAGAGACGCAATGTGATCTCGCAATGCAAACGCCCACTAGTGCCATCCTGTATGAGGACAATTAGTCGAGCCGCCGTTATGAAAAGTTGCATGTACATTCAAACGCACACACAAATATATATATAAATACTGTATATAAATATACACATACTCTATTCACCATTACAATACTTAGGCCGCATTTACAACGTACACTGGCAGCCAAATCTAGCCTGAATCAGATCTGTGTCACTTCAACACTGAAAACCAATTTGGTCTAACAGGTCAAGACTCATTTAAACAAATCAGGTTCCGATCTGCATGAGACTCGGATCAGGCCTTAGATGCCGTGGTACACCACGTTGCCTGTACGTGGTCGCCTTCTTGGTGCCCTGGTTAATAATATAATGATTGCTGACTGCTCCCACACAAAGGGTGCGTTTAGGGATTTAGGTGTCTTGCTGAAGGACACTTTAACCACTCGTACTCGACAACTGGGAACTGGGACTCCCCACGTAGGCTCTGTCTACACCATTCAGCTACACCAACCCCAAAAGTGCCCGTCTGTATGTCCAGCAGTAGGGCCTTTTTATATAGACGTTTCAATTCAACTGACTGAGGGATGAAGCTGTGACAAACAAATAGGTCGATAATAATATTTCACATGCTGCTCAGAATGTTATTGCAAAGAGAGAGAGAGAGAGAGAGAGAGAGAGAAGGGGGGGGGAGAGGGGGAGGGGGGGAGAAAGAAACCAAAACATTCCAAAAAATATTACTGTTAATATCACAACCCGCGGGGTCTTTTTTTCAGTGTCCCTGACCCTAATATTTCAACAACGCTGAAAAGGAGAAAGTGTTGATGGCATTGGAATCACTGTTAATGATGTGCAAGTGACACTCAATCACCTCACGGCTGGAGACGGCGTCGGTGCTGTCTGGTGTAGTATATGCCGGTGTGTGTTTTTTTCCACTCATGTGACACAAATAATTAAAATTGAAGTGTGAGGATTGTTTGTTGTGTGGGGTATCAGCCCCACCCCCATCCCACCCCACAAAAAAACTATAAAAAGACACGGTTGGTGAGAAACGTATTCAGTATTTCCAAACACAGAATTCAGTGACAGCAATTCTATTTGTGAGTGTGTACGCGTGTGTGTGTGTGTGTGTGTGTGTGTGTGTGTGTGTGTGTGTGTGTGTGTGTGTGTGTGCGCGCGTGTGTGTGTGTGTGTGTATTTGCGTGCATGGCGCACATTGCATCATTATTTCCCTGTGCAGTGTGCTGCTGCTGCCAAGCATGTCAAACCCGACGGTACGAGAGTTGCATGATGGCAGCACTTGCTGTGCTTTTCTCCCTCGGAGTTCTGCGGCTCTGGGAGACTCCGCAGTGCCGTCCACCTGTTCACCCACATAGGGTGTTGCACCACATCCACACGGGGAAATGAAAACTAGTTCTGACTACAACTTGGGACTCCAACTTAGAACACAACAACTTGAGGAGGGTGGGGAAAAAAGAACGGGTGCCGTTTCCATGGGCTGCAACTTAGAAGAACACAACCTGAGGATGAAAAGAATGGATGCGGTTTCCATACAGTGGTTTTCAACCAGTGGTCCGTGGACCACCAGTGGTCCCTGAGAGAGTTCCAGGTGGTCCTCAGCTAAATGATGGGAAGTCGGTTAACCAGATGTAACTCTTGAGATCGTAAAAATTAAACCAAATGGACCCGCAAGGGTCCATTAGGTTTCATTTTTACACTCAAGAGTTAAAATATTCTTGATCTGAATTAGTCCACTTCTAGTCTACACAATTAAAGGAATGCAGAAGAATGGTCATTTTGATCTGTATGTTTGGCCCAAATAGTGGGCTCCGGTTTCAAAATGGTTGAAAACCACTGCCTCTCACTGTACATTTGGCACATTGAATTGTGTTTATCTTTTGCGGTGTGCTGCAGTAAGCTGCCCAGACATTGTTCATGTTTGCCATCTTCTTTAAGGCAGAGGGGTCGGGTCATTGCGGGACGGATTGGGGTGGGAGGGTCAGATTTGGGTTTTTTTGGCGGGAGAGGGGGTTAAGCTTTAGAAAAGCAACACGGTTACAGATACTTACTCTGTTTCCCCAGCTGTTCATTCTAGGGAGGGACTGCTCACAAAAATATAAATATAGTTTCATTACAGTTAATTATTATTACAGTTACTTATTAATAGTTATTACAGTTATTTTGAGAAACAAGAATACTTTGATTTGATGATTTTTGAACCTGAACCCCAGCAGCTTTCCAGCCTGATTCATACTTAGCTGCACGTGGGTGTTGCACATAGTAAATACCAGATGTTAAAGGGGCATGAAACCCAAAATCATTTTTTCTTAGATTTTAATGGTTATAAATTGGTTAGCTGTCCTAGAGAGCAATGATAATCGTAGATTTTGCCCAGGGGGTTATTTTTAGAGCTTTTGGGCGTTTTTGTGGCAATTGTGGTGCATTTCCCTTTCCTGGGTGGAAAGGTTTTCTTTGGCACCACTCATTACAAATTTGCTCACACTGAACTCCAGCGTGCCGTGAGTACCTGATAAAGCCTTGGGCATATACATGCCCTGTCCCTTGACTGACCCACTAAAAGTGATGGCATGCATAAATGCCAAATTTTAAAGATATTTCAAATCAATGGGCTTATATTTCTAATTATTCTAGCATAAGACTGTCAATGTTCCTTTTAATGGCAGTATAATTGCAGAGAATGGTTCAGAGACGCGTGTAGAGCGTTACAGTATAGACAACTCCGTTCACTTCATGGGACCAGTCCAAACAATGTATTTTAGGCTGTGTGCACAGCATTACTGTTTAGTTTCTGACCCCTCAATGTCACATCTGACGTATAGGCCACATAACCTATAGCCCCTCCTTCCTTCGCTCCGCTGAGCCCAAGACAGCCTGTTTCTCCACTGGCAGAAAGACAGGATGGCTGCTAGCAGAGCTCTTTGGGCAAAAACGTTTGACAGTTTAGGCAGTTCAGTTGTGAATGTTTGCGATGCTAATGCAACACTCCACAAAGACGCTTGCTTGTTTACTGCTTGGTTGCGAGAGAGAGAGAGAGAGAGAGGGCGCCTGCTGTGTGTGTGTGTGTGTGTGTGTGTGTGTGTGTGTGTGTGTGTGTGTGTGTGTGTGTGTGTGTGTGTGAGAGAGTGAGAGAGTGAGAGTGTGTGAGAGAGTGAGAGAGTGAGAGAGTGAGAGAGTGAGTGAGTGAGTGAGTGAGTGAGTGAGTGAGTGAGTGAGTGAGTGAGTGAGTGAGTGAGAGAGAGAGAGAGAGAGAGAGAGAGAGAGAGAGAGAGAGAGAGAGAGAGAGAGAGAGAGAGAGAGAGAGAGAGAGAGAGAGAGAGAGAGAGAGAGAGAGAGAGAGAGAGAGAGAGGAGGGAGACAGCCATGGAGGCGGCTGGCATTGTGGTTCTTCAGCCGGGAAGAGAGAGACCGCTCCCCATTGATCGCTTTCTCGACACCTGGTTTATAAAACAAGGTCATTTTTAGCAGTAAATATGAGATGAATTTTAGCAATCTGTGTTGTTTTCACCTCTGCAACAGGTAGTTTTCAAAGGTCGCATTTCCGAGTTGGACAGCTCTCGGCAGCCATATTCAGAAATTAATATGCATGTTCAACCCCGCCCCTGTTTCCCAAAGCCACGCACACATTTCATCTTCTTTTTCATGAATCAATTTAGATCAAATCAATGCCGACGGGGGGTTTCATGCCCCTTTAACCCAAAGTACTTGTAAAATACATCTAACATTTCGTGCCCGACGCGATGTGCTGCCAAGTAGAAATCAGGCATCCAGACTCAGGTGACATTCCTTCCAAAACTTTGATAGTTTGTCGCACCTGAGTCTGGATGCGGTTGAGGCCTCGGAACCAGAGGATCTGTCCCCTCCTCATGTCCATCTCGGCCGAGTCGATGTCTTCGTCTCCTTCCATCTCATCCTGCGTCGGGAACTCGCTCTTGACGGCGCCGTGGCCGGCCTCCTTCAGGAACTTCAGGCGGTGCGTGGGGATGGACGTGACCAGCTAATAGGACACAAACACAAGTACATACTGTATAACTAAGTCGATAGTGCCCATTTCATATTTCTATTGCAATCATGACTGAATGAACTAATTATTCATTAATGGCATCACACAAATCTAATCCAAACAGTGGGTCCATTTGTATCCAAATGACAGATATCTCATATCCAATTCCAAATGCCCAGGAGCAGGTGCACTACACAAATGCAAATGTGATTGTGAAATGTGAGTATCTGAGCAGGAGAATTACCTGGGTTAATTTATCGCATCTCCTGGGATGCTGAAATGTTCCGAGAATAGCTGATGTTCAAGTGCACCACTTGACGGGTTGTGAGCTTATAATTCAGATATTTCCAGAAGGCAACACTCTTGTACGAACAATTATGATTTGGACTGTACTTAACTCAGTAGTTAACTGAGTTCTGTTGTCTGAGAAGGCCATTAATCAGAATTGATTGGCAAATTTAACAAGGCACTGATACACTTTATGCAGTCACATACTGTATTTTTCATTTTATGAGTACCAGTGCAGATTACAATCAGTTAAGTTATTATGCTAATGTGGTGTTGATTGTGCCAGCAACACACACCTCAATAAAGGCCAGGAAATATTACTTTACTGTACCTTATGAACGCTTAGGAATAGTAATGATGTTACTTATTACTTGAATCAAAGAGACTTGCGACAACTTGTAGTGTGAGTCACATATCAGAATGCTGTGGTGGATTCGGATCTACAAAATATTGCACATCTTTGATAGCTTGTAAATCTGTTCTATTTTTCCATGCAGCAACAAGCTCATTTGTAATAAGTAATGAGACGTGTCTGGCGGAGTAACATATTACATATTACCCACTTTGGCAGAGTACTATCATTACACTACTTCTACTGGGAATGCTAATAATATGACATTAATATGTACTATGTAATTTGTTACAACACAACAAGTACACTGCCAAGGTCTGAGTGTTGATTTAACTCAAGTGAAAAATCTCCTCCATTCATCCATGCCCACATAAGTCTACCTTGGCAAAGACATAAACGGATCTATTTTCATCCATGCTAAACCCCTTATCCCTAAACGACTTGGCCTTTTGTTTTACCATTTTGAAATAAAACATTTTTGAATAGATAAAGGAGCCAATCTATGAGTGGCAGTTATTTCCCCAACAATGTCCAACCTGTTCACAGCGGTGAGACGCGTTGAATCGTCTCAGGTGCAATGTCCCATTATACAGAACACTTGATTCGTTTGAGAAGGCCGCGGCTCATCATTTTGCTAATTTCCATCGGCACTGAAGCATTCAGTGAGCAACCCTAAGCCCTGGGCATTGTCAGGCTGCAAGAGTATTTTCCATTTCTATTTTGACAGTGCAAGTGCACTGTCAAAATAAAATGGAAAATGGTCAGTCTTAAATCTACAGGGCTCAACTGCTCTCTCGCTCTCTGTGCGTGTGTGTGTGTGTGCGTGTCTCTCTCGCTCTGTTCCGCATGCTGGCGGCAAAGCAATCATGAACTTGGACCCGTTCGATTTGGCGCTCTGTCTGTGCCAACGCCCCAAAATGTGCTCTGACAGAAGCGTCAAAGCCTGTTATCATCAAACTGAAAGCTGTCCATTTTCATATCGTTTTCAAATGCACCTTTCCCCCACTAAGGCGTTTGTCATACGCCTCAATTGCCGTTTTAAGTTTGATTTGTCCGCTTCAAAAGCACAGCAGCGTTTCCTATACCATACCTGTCCCCACAGCAGCTCTCCTATCCCGATGAACACACACCACAGCCACTGGTCGATGGTCAGAGCGGTGCAGGAGAAAGGCTTCCCTCCGAACTGCACAATGACGATCTGGAACAAAAGAAAGGTCATAGTGTGTGGGGTATGCAGACACGGCGGCGGAATTTTGTTACTTTTTCAGTCCTTCGTTCATGCAAGGACTTCCCATTTCTCCTTTTGTCTAGACCAGTGGTTCTCAACCAGTGGCCCGGGCACTGGTCCTGGGACCACCAGTGGTCCTTGAGATTATTCCAGGTGGTCCCCAGCTAAATGATGAAAAGTCGGTTAACCAGATGTAACTCTTTGAGAGCGTAAACATGAAACCAAATGGACCCACAAGGGTCCATTTGGTTCCATGTTTAAGCTCTTATAAATATTCATCATCTGAGTTAGCCAAAGTCTACACAGCTAGTTAGCTCAAGTCTACACAACTAGAGAATGTAGAATATTAATGGTAATTTTGACTTCTGTATATTGACTGTTTATGTATGTTTGACTGTTTTGTTTCCGAAATTCAGCCTGGAATTGTGGACAAAAGCAAAAGAAGAAATATTTAGTTTTGGGTATGTGAGGTGAAAATGTCACCCCACAAATGGTGGTCGGTGGCTCAAATGCTGAATAAATAGTGGGCCCTGGTACCTAAATGGTTGAAAACCATTGGTCTAGACAACCCAACATGGTTCAAATGTGCGAAGAAGTCTTCTTTTCTGTATTTGCTTTCCTATGTAAGCCGCAAGCAAACTTCTGGAGCAAAGAGGTGAATAGGAACAGACTGTTGTATCAGACACATCAGTGTTTCCCCTATGTGCATTCAACAACAATGAGCGGCACTGCAGATCACATCAAGTCACAACAAGGCAACGTCGATCGGGCAGCCTTATCATTTGCCGGAGACAACAAATGAAAAATAGAGCAACTCCAATCCATTACATGGAGTGGAGTTGCAATGCGTCACAATGCAAACAAAGGCATACCTTGTAGATTTTTGTAGACATTAAGAAAGCAATGCCTTTGCACGGTGGAGTATAGATTAGGTTTAAAGGTGGAATAAACCAGAAACAGTGGGGTTTTTACTAGGGAGCCCAACCGGTTATCTGACACAGAGGGCTTCTGAACCAATCAGAGCATGCATCGTTTCAGGCGATGGGATGGAAAAAGAAAGAGGGTTCTACTCTGAGCTATACTACATGCTCAGCTCTGCCACTTTACTGCTATGTGCTTTAATTCTACCATATAATGTGCTCAGATCTTACTGCTATGTGGCTTATTTCTACCATATAATGTGTTCAGATGTATACTGTAAATTCTAATGTAATGATTAAATAATACACACTGTCATACTGACAATACTGACAATACTGTATGCCAGAATGGGATTATTTTCAGAATGTAATCAGGGCACATGTGTTTGTGGAGGACGATTCAGAAATGGGATAAAAGCAGATCAGCTTAATTTCTATTAAAATGGAGTTTTCATATAAAAATAAATAAAAGTGAGAATTTTCACATTTTTGACATGCATTGTGCAGTATGGCCATATACCGACTATGGATGTGGTCTAAAAGTGTGTGAAAAACATATTTTTCAATCCACTGGTCCTTTAAGGTTATACAACAAACCGTGCGCCATGAAACAGTCTGTGACAGAAGCGTTTGTAAAGATCCATAATGATCTTGCATAGGGAAAAGATAGAAGCCCGTGGGTGTTGCCCACACACAGTGTTTTGCCCGGAGGCCGTCCATAGGGCCACTGCGGGGTGCCTCGGAATCATTTTCTTTTGATTAGATTTAATGTTTCGGGATGAGATGCATATTCACCATCGCTGCTACTTCATCACGGGGGAGAACACTGTGGCTCTCATCGCGTTGGCTTCATATAGAAGCAGGACGCTCAAACAAATTGTGTTATGCGAACGCACCTCAATAACAACCAGTTATTTATCTAGGGTATCGTAAAGAGAATGCCAAACGACGTCTTGATGATCTGCTGTTATGTAATCCATGCCTATAAAAAGCTGCTTTATACAGTGAATATCCTAGTTACACAAGCATTGTTGTTGTGAAGTCGTTTTTTGTGTGTTTGTTTTGGGTGAAATGAGTCTAAATAGGCGGTGAAAAAGTCCAAATTCATTATCTGTATTCTGTAATAAGCTGTAGGATGTGTCAAAAAGAAATAAGAAAGAAAAGCCTGTGATGTACCAAAACCAAAGCATTGTACACATTGTCTTCTGTACACAAATCTAATAATAAAAATGTAGAATACTGAAAAGCAGCTTCATAACAGAAACACATCAGGAGCGTGACAATTAAACAATGCAAAAATGCATCGTGAACATTTCACATTTAACTGTTAATTTGTCAATGACACATTCATCAAGGATTATGGTTTAATTCGCAGTAAAAAACAACCCAGTTATGAACAAAATAATTACGGCACCGTATTGCCTCGTGACACATACGCAAAATAATTGCAAGAAACAATTATTACATCAATTCTTTCTTGATGCACTATACAATACAGTACATCAAGTAAGAAATGCGGAAATATAACTGTAAAATACAGAACTTATGATAATTATTTCGGCATAGGATATAGAGCAGGCCTGAACCGAGACAAATTCCTATCAACTACTTGTTGACATGGCAATAAAGTTCTTGAATCTGTGGCATTCCCAAATTCAATACAGAGAATTAAATAATAATAATAATGTGCAAAAAGTTTATACGGAAAACGTTCATAGACTTGGGCGGGCCATATGATGTTTGTGGGCAGATTGCACAAAGTCAAAACCCGGAGGGTCTACAGCAGGGGTGTCAAACTCATTTTGGGGTGGGGGCCGCATTGGACTTAATGTGACTTCATGGGGGCCGGAGCACCGCGGTGCAAACAGTCGCAGACTGCAAGCATGCACGGCACACGCATGTTTACGTACACAGCCGTTACTTCTACACTAGTATATCACACAAGTCATATTTATTATTAAGAATAGATATTAATATATATTATTGGTTTCATATACTTGTAGCCTAGATTAAGACATTTGCTATGAAAGATGCTATTTTTATTTACAGAGCGTCAATAAACGATATAAAAATAGCATTTAAATTTCAAATACTAAATTTAAGTAAGTATGTAAAGTTAATTAAGTACAGTTCTCGCTTATACATCCTTATACTTCTGAAGTATAGTTCTCGGTTACACACCCTTGTACTGCTGAAGTATAGTTCTCTCGGTTACACACCCTAGTACTGCTGAAATATAGTTCTTGGTTACACACCCTTGTACTGCTGAAGTATAGTTCTCACTCTGCAGTGCCAACAGCCTAGCCTGGTAAAACGACTCCCCCTGCTGGACAACATGCATTCCATGCCGTTCAGAAGAGAGCTCAAAAAGCATTTCTTTAAACGATCATAACTTTTGATAGGAATGTGCTAGAGACTTACTTTTTTTTGATAGACTCAGACATTTTTGCTCTACAAGCCTGGGGCCGGATTAAATCATCTCGCGGGCCGGATCCGGCCCGCGGGCCGTATGTTTGACACCAGTGGTCTACAGGCTCTCAGAGCCTCTAGATGTAAATGACCATACGGTTACCTGCAGGGCAAAGGTCCCCAGGACCACGGAGCAGAAGATGGGGTTGCGGTAGATTCCCTCAAAGACGTTCCTCTCCCCGTGGATCTTCCTGGCGTTGATCTCGTTGAAGAGCTGCATCATGACAAAGACGTTGAAGACGATGGTGTAGTGCTCGGAGGGCGGGGAGTGGAGCGGCGCATTGCGACCGCTGTCGATGTCAAAGAAGTTCTCGCCTGCAGAAAGGGTAAGAGAACAAAAACACGCCGTGTGTCAGGGATCTCTGCATGGTGATCTTCTTTGTGATGGTGAATGTCAAATTTAGCACTGCATTTTTGGAATAAACTAGGGCATTTTTCAGTAAGTGGAACGTCGACTGACACAAAAAAGACCTTTTTGCATATTACATTGTTTCCATCACTATTATGAATTTTAACTATCCTTTTTCAATATCCTCAATGGTGTTGTTGATGATGCCCTTCCCTGTTTATGAGCAGAAACATTGCATCATAAGTACTTTCCTACAGACGCTAGCCATGGTGTTGTTGTAGCCTGGTTGTAAAGGCTTCTACGGATGTGTTAGACATCCGTTAATAAAGGTGCATTGAAACGGAAATGGAGGGCATTTTACTTTGAAGTTCCTGGCTGTATTTCCCTGGTTCTGGAGTTTCTGAACCAATCAGAGTTTGCATTCCTGCAGGCGATGGGACGCAAAGTAATTAAAATTTTTATGTAGTTTTGATTCAACTCAATTTGTTTCAATTCACTGAGACTTTAAGGTAAAAACAAAACATTATTCATTCCCGGGTGGAGATCTTTCAGAGTGAGAGCTGTATCATAGCCTGCACAGGGTTCCCACACTGTGGCGGTATCGACTGTGTTAACTAAACACACAAAATAAAATGGAAAAAAATAGTACAGATAAACACCCAATTAGTTCTACAAGATGAAGAAACATTATCAGCACCAACAGACATGTCACTGCTGAAATTAACTAGTTTCTACCAGCCTCCACCGAGTCCACCCTGAACACGCACTCTTCTCTCCACAGCACTGGACTGGGGAATTAGCAGCCAATGTTAACGTGAACACATGCGACTGGTTCCACAACAACACACTGTCAGCCCCCCTCCAGTCCACCACTATCTCCTTCACCATGCCATAGACCCAGCAACATTATCCCTCTGTATGTTGTAGATACTGCATCGCATAACCCACACTGTATGTCATGTGGTGTTCATACAGTATAGTCACACACTGTGACACACACTCAGTGAACATGAAGTGGTTACAGCAGTGCGAAAACCACCTAATCTACAAGCTCACAACTGGAAACACATTATACATCTTCAGCCTTAAATGCAGGCGAGGTCCTGTGACGGACAGTTGTTAGACTAACCTACTGCACTGCCTGTGATAACATAAAAAAACATCACCGCATTATCTGTCTACTGTGAACATTTTATATCTCATACGATATCGATCATATAATCCACCACTACGGAGGCAGTGGGAACTTGTGGAAGCGAAACAATTGAACTGCTGCTGAAGGATTTTTTTTATTTCTTTCTTCTTTTTAGAACCAACACTGACCTGCTGGTGACCACGGTGAAGCAATTGGAAAACATTATAGATCTGCTCACCTCGGGTTATCTGTCTCACGACGGGTTGTGAACCGTTGTGTACGTGCTTGTGTGCCTCAGCTGAACACACACACATATTTACCAGGAATACACAGACGGCGAACCCACACTGTACCTGATTTGGTGTTCTTATATTAGTAGCTGTAGGGTTAGTAGGATAAGAGTCCAAAATGTAATATAGGCATCTATTTTCTTTGGATTATTACATATTCTGTTTTAGCCTCCTGAAGAGTGCCATGCGATCTTTTTAATTCCACTGTAATTGTTCTTAGACACAGTACTTTAGTAGCAATTTAGCTAGATTATTCATAGGACTGCATGAATAGGAAATCTGAAGGACAATTGTATTTTTTTTTTTATAAATGTGTGCGCACGGCATGCACACATTTGAATGCCAACCGAAACGTGGCAGACGTATTGGTAGATCTGATGGTTAGAGGTATAGTAACTATCCAGTAAGTGTGCAGTTTGTAGACCTCATAGCCTGGAACTTTCAAACAAAATGATATTTCTGAAGAATTTAGGATTGGCAGAGCTGTGTTCAATTTAACCTAAAAGAAACAATGTCCACATCCAATAACCATAGTCCAGGCAAACCTGACTCTGCCATCTGGGGACAGCAGTTCCTACTACTGCTGGAAACATCCATCTGGAAACACTATGCATCCGTACCCGGCTGCTACAGGCAGGAACAATGCAAGACTGGTGAGATATTGATGCTGTTCTATTGCGCTAATGTAAACAACAAACTAACAAGACTACAACTCCAAATTATTATAGATATATCATATTTTGTCCTGCTGTTGTCCCACATAGTTTCTGCCTGAGAATTGAGGGCAATCTGGCAGGGTCAGGTTAGGTCCAGGCAGGGGGAGACATCAGTTTGAGAAACCGCCTATGTTTTAGCCTCACCGGCAAAGAGCAGGGTGAAGATGATGACGAGCTGGTAGACGGCGTGGCCCAGGATGTTCTTCATCATTGTGCGGGAGATGAGGGGCTTGTTGCGTCCGTAGGGCTTGCGCAGCAGCAGCGACTCGGTCGGGGGTTCGGTGGCCAGTGCCAGGGAGGCCAAGGTGTCCATGATGAGGTTGACCCACAGCATCTGCACCGCTTTCAGGGGAGAGTCCTGGAGGGAGGTGAGGGGAGGGTTAGGGGCAGTGAGAACAGTAGACGCGGGGTGGCATAATGGATCGGTTGACCCACGTCAAGCAAGTCACATGGCTGGCGGCCAATCATGATATCGGCTAGGCTAGGGCATCAACATTAATTGCACTAATTGATTTAGTCAATAATTCTGGTGCATTTTGTTTGTTGAAGGTTAGTGTATAGAGCGCCGCAGATCTGCCCCGGTGGCTGTTCCAGAAGTGAACTGCATGTTTCTCAGGCTTTTCAAAAATATTTATAGTACAGTATATATATATATATATATATATATATATATCTGTATTTATAGTATACTGTATATGTATGTATTTAATTATGCGTACGACATGGACAAAGCCAACTCGGGTAATGACAACAAACTCAATTTTTGGAGCCTAACAAATGACTAGAAAGAAGAAAAACACCAGATTAACTAAGGTTGTCCCGATAAACTTTTTTCATTTCCAATCCGATCTCCGATGAAAAAAACAAACAAACAAACAAACAACAAAAAGGAAGACAGTATGAAGTCCACCAACCGGCTCCAACAGACTCCTCAAATGTGCACTTGAGAAACTCCAAAGCAAATTCCACAAGCCCCAACATTTAATTTAACTGCCATATAGTGTCAACTGTTGTCATGATTTGTCACGACCCGAGTTGGCTTTGTAACAACGCTTAAAAGGTCTTTAAATAAATATTTTTTTGAAAAGTCTATGAGGAAAATGAATGCGGAATTCACTTTTGGAACAGGTGTGGGAGGCAGGACTGCTGCAGTGCAATAATATCATACAGGCTACCTATGGATACAGTACGAACAGAATGTGGATACAGTGTACATTTTTGGTCTATTCAAATTCTTCTAAAAAAAAAAAGCAGCTGCTGTTTTGTCTTTGTGCTGCAGGCAGGTGAGGACACGACATTTCTGGCTCCTCCGCCTACAGCCCGGATTTAGACTTTTGTTTGAGTGTCTGTGACATGGAAGAAGAGGAAGAAGAAAAAACGCCCATGTTGCTCACGGCAGCTTGTCAAGCTTGTAGATCTGCTATTTTGGGTTCTCTCTCTAGAGTAAGCACACGTACAGGGGTGGATGTAACATTTCCCGATTGGGGGGGCAGGAGAAAATGGCATGGGGGCGACTTCATGGCCCGTGGCACGAAGCCGCAACCATGAAGTCGCACCCACACAATTTTCAGTTACAGGACTTACTGTATATTAATCAAGTAAAGCATCAATAATAAGAACATCAGTTGTTGTTGAAGTTGCAACAGACACGCAGCATCCATGAAGCTAAAGGTCTGACTCAGAGAGTTTTCAGTTTTCAATGATGGAATGCTGTTGGTTTGGTGACACAACTGTAGTTAGTTAGTAGCAGTAGTAGTGTTTCAAAACATTTTAAATATAAGCACTTTCATTTGAAATATCTTGGTGGGGCAGACTGGGCATTTAGGGGGGGCATGCCCATGCCTAGATCCGCCCCTGCACACGTACCTGTGTGATACAGGCACCGGTGAAGGCTACGATGACGGCCACCACGTTGACGGTAAGCTGGAACTGGAGGAACTTGGAGATGCTGTCGTAGACGTTTCTGCCCCACATGACGGCCTTGACAATGCTGGTAAAGTTATCGTCAGTCAGGATGATGTCCGAGGCTTCCTTGGCCACGTCCGTACCGGCGATACCCTGGTCAGAGAGGGAAACAGAGATGCCATGACGACCGGGAGGGTTTTGAAAAAAGTAGTATGTTTTAAAGCCCCAGTGAATTGAAAACTAGTTTCTTCACACTTTTAGACCACATCCGTGGCATTATATAGCCACACCCAACAATGCAAAATTTTCACTTGTGTATTTTTAAATAAAAACTCCATGATAAATTACTTCCTAAAAATGAAAACGTGCTCCGTGATGACGCATCGATAAAATCCCATAGAAATTAAGCTGACCTGTTTTTATCATCCACCACAAACACAGGTGTCTTGACTACGATCAGAAATACTTTAGTTTTAATCGCATTCTGGCATCCAGGCAGTGCATTACTCGGTTTAAACTCAACCATCATGTTAAAAAATATATATAGAAAATATATCTAAACTCATTATATGGTAGAAATAACACACATAGCAGTAAAGTGGCAGAGTTGAGCAAACATTGCATGCATCGCATTTATATAGCAGTGTACGCCGTCTCTCACACTATGCCATCCCGTCGCCTGAACGGATGCATGCTCTGATTGGTTCAGAAACCCTCCGTGTCAGGTGATCATTTGGGATCCACACACACAAAAAAACACCATTTCCAGTTCAACGTGCAGAATGTATTCCCTAAATAAAGTACTATAAATCAATGGGGGCTTTAGTTTAGGCTACAGGCTTTAGTTCCAACACTGTTATTGGTCTGACAGTTATTAGACCTCAAACCCTAATCTAAACATAAGAACAAGCACAGGAGCAGTGTACTGCATGTTTGAGTGCTAGTCTGACTGTTGTACTATTGCTCCATCAGAACTACCGTATAAATGGTAAATGGTGCATTAATATAGTGCTTTTATCCAAGGTGCATTACATTACATTCATTCTAAAGGAGATTTACAGTACATGTATTCCTACACTAATATTCAATACCACACACTTTATCCACCAAAATGTGGCTGATCCGAACTACAAAACAACTGACTTCAGATGCTCCAACATGCTGCAGTTGGTGGGCTGTCAGTGGCCAGCAGTGGAGGAAAAATGACACGTATGCTGAACATAAGCCATTTCGCCACGATCTGAAGTGTTATCTGAGTTGAAATTGAATGGAGGGCTTTTTGTGTCAGAAATAATCTCTGTTGATGGGAATTGATTTGGGCTCAAATGAATCAGCTATTTGTAGGATAAACAATAAGCCACTGGCTCGCATAATGGCTGCTGGATCTGGCTGGCTCAATCAGACAAGATTCAATTTTAGAAAACGCAGGGTGGACTCGGGCCATACAGTACAGTATGTACAGTATCTGCTGGTCAACGAACGCATCAGTGCTTTCCTCACGACTGAAATCGTAATCTTTGGTATTTAGCCAAAGATTAGAGCACAGTTTTACAGAGACTTATAGCTGTGTGTCTCCCTGTAACCAGAGCCATAGAGTATAGCTGGAGGGAACTAGTGGCATTGACGGCTTGACGATCTTTTTGGCAAAAAAAAAAAAAAAAAAGAAACAAAATATAAACAGCCCTTTTTTCCCCTCAAATTCTCTTTTAAATGTTAAAATCCAGTACTGGAAAACATGACATTCTGGTAAATACTGTAGTTTGAATGGTGTTTAATCATGACTAAATTAATTTTGAAGCTGTGATTAAGCCAATTCAAATTTGTAATCATTCAACACACACACACACACACACACACACACACACACACACACACACACACACACACACACACACACACACACACACACACACACACACACACACACACACACACACACACACACACACACACACACACACACACACACACACACACTATACTGTATGTGGGTGTGTGTTAAATGATATATAGTGTGTTGTATGTATATACAGTATATTATACTATACTATTATACCATGTGTATTATACTATGTGTATATACATACTCATAGTATAGTATCATATATACACTAAACAGTACTGTATGTGCACATACACACCAGTTGCAGTGTCTGTGCTGCAAATTTAGGCCAGCTCCTACCCTGGGCTATATCATTATCCCCCTCCATTTTCAATTAAACTGCTTTTATAGGTTAGACTCTCAACCTCCTCCGTCAAGCTGTTCATTTATCTGGTGTAAAGTGACAGTAGTGTAAACAGTGATGCAGTGGGTAACTGTTTCTGCCTGTCCTTTCCTGACCTCACAAGGCTTGCATAACCCGCTAGAGCGACTGCTCTAAGCACTGCCACCCGATTAGATGTGCAGGTCTCTCACTCTCCTGTGGGCTTAACAGTACTGGTGGCGAAAAATAAAAGAAATACTCAAGTGGTTTACTCAAGTATCAATCTGGCAATGCAGAAAATGCTTTCTTACGAGTAGAAGTCCAGAACTCAGTGGACATGTGGTTCGACTGTCTGTCGTATAATTAGGAGGTTGATTGATTTGATTGATTGAGGTTGATTTGACGGACAGGTTCATAGCAAAACTGAGACCCAATGCCTGAACGAATCTCGCATACAGCAATGTACAGTATGTACCAAATAGTAGGACCTATTGGCATCAAAATGTACTAAATGTGCCACAAACATGAAGTACTCATTATGAGTACTTGAGAAGTTAAAATAATAATAATGAAAAAAAAAAAAAAAAGAATAGCCGATATTATCAACAAGCTCACAACGTGGTGCATCAGAATGCATTGTGAACTGGTAGAGGGGCTATTATGTTTTGTAATGATACTTCAAATCTACCAAAAATAATTATTAACTAAAGTATCATACTATAAAAGTATCAGAACACATAAAGTAAAGAGTACAAATAACGCAAACCTGCACTGAAGTACAGCACTTACTGTAAGTAAGTGTACTTAGTTACTTTCCACCACCGTGTAATGGCATGTGTGTCTTGCTGAGACTCTCCTAACGCCATTAGTCTCTCTCCTGCGTGGCTAATGCATCTCTCTCCTGTGGGCTCATTTATTCACAGCCAGTTGCACTAGCCGCAGGGTCTACCAGTTAGCCCAGCAGGGCCAGGATGAGGGTGCACCCCCTGCCGTTTGCCACTTTAAATCAATGAAAATAGAATGGCAACTTTGGGCGTGGGTGAAAATTGGATATGTTGTAGAGGGACTGCAGCCAAAGTCACTGGGGACGTAGTGAAGTAAAAACAAATCTTTGCAGGCGACACAACACAAGATCATAAGATACTAGGTTTACACTTTAATACAGGCCGGAAACATTTCTTCTACTGGAGAAAGGCAGGTTCTAGTTCTAGTAGCGGCTCCCAAACATTTTTTTCTCGATACCCAAAAGGGAAATATGATGTCTCCCTGGTGCCCAGCCTTGTGAAAATTGCACATCCACAGGCTCACAAGAAGTCGCTTCAAAACATGCTGCGAGATTGTAGATCTGCTATTTTCATGACATCTTAAACACATTGCCTATCAGTTATTTCCATATTCTCCCGAATACAACACGAAAAGACAACCCACATTTCTTCCAAGACTCATTTGAGAAAAAAATAATAACATTGAATGTCAGACAATCTAGTCCCTGATTATAATATAATTTTCATTGTAATAAAATGTAGTCATATTAAGGGCAATAGGGTAATTATTCATCCTTTCACCCCTGCCAAGGTTGAGGCAACCAAACACTTTTTGTCTCTAGCTGAGGTCTAAGCCGGCGGGATACTATTGTAGCAGGCAACAATCCAATAGTATTTCTTATTGTCCTATCCTATTTTAATGTCAGCAATGACACTTTAATTATCAGGACTGAACATAACACTTGATTAGAATGGGAATCTGGGAAAATAATCACGAGTTAGAAGCAATTTTTTTTTCTTTTTTTCTTTTTAAATCAAGTTCAACTTCTGTTGATTTCTTCTGATAGACTTCAATCTTAATGAAGAAGCTGCCATTCATTTGGAGGCTCATCAGGTACCAGAGATTAGGCTAAAATTAGTTTTTCACAGAGGCATTAGAAATATAATTACAATTTTAGTATCTCGTTAACACAACCATGCAGAGAAAATAAGCTTGGCAAAATACAACAGCCAGCTTGGAAACAGTCATAGAATAAATTTTAATGGGGGGAAAAAAGGTTTGTTGTTACCATGGCAAATCCAACATCAGCCTTCTTTAGGGCGGGGCCATCGTTAGTGCCGTCTCCTGTTACAGCTACCACCTGCCGTGTTTCCAAAACACAGCTGTCAATGATACCTGAGGCAGAAAATAAAGACATGGCATCCCATTAGTTGTTAGTGAACAATGTTTTGATTTGGTTCAAGCATAGGACAATTATTCAGTAATCATTTATCTCTTGAGAGTTTACATTTGTATCCATGTATCTCTGAGTTGGTCTTACTGTGTGATAGGACATGAAGGATATTTGAATACAGTCACTTTCATTCTTTGGAACCATTCAGACTACTACATCTGCAGCAGGGGGTAGGTGACATTTGGAACTGGTGCCAAGTTGCTAAGAATGGCAAAAAGAGGGATTATCATTGGTACTGACACACTGACATGTGTGTGTGAGTGAGAAAAATAAAATTATTTAAACAAAATGTAGTAATTCTACACACATCGACGTCTAATGATCACTAAGTGAAAGAGAATTTTTCAAAACATAAAATCTCAAGGACGTGGAGTGTGACGTGGAGTCAAGGAAATAGAGGCAACTTTAGTGTGTACAAACACTGTGTTTGTAAACAGATTTGTTTAAAAACAGAATCTAACTCCACCCCATCTTGGCTAAAACGCTGCCTCACCCCCCCCCCCCACTCACATTAGCACCACCTTTCCTGAGCACCACCTTTTCATGGCTTGTTGACAAGTTCTGCTACCGGCATTTTGTCAGACAGTTGGTTGTTGACCAATCTGGGACCGTAACTACCCTTTGTTGAGTGTTTTTCAATTTGTAAACCAAAGTCACTTTGCACAATCCTCTGTGTTTCTCTATCTTTCACCATTGTGTGAAATAAAATGTAGGCTCAGGGTGTTCACAGGGCTCACCGTTTCCCTTAATCAGAACCCGCACCTGTGTGTACACCACCACCCGCTCTCCTCTCAAACACCCAACCATCAATGAGATTAAAAAACAAGCGCAAGACTTTGAAGAACACAGTCGTAAGGATGAAATATGCCGCACTCAGTACTGTTAGTGAGTAGGGCTCTGCAAGCAATACATACAGCACGCCTTTGGCTTTGGATGTGGCTTTTAATGCAGGAAAATGCCAGCCCATGTGGATGGATGAAAATGCACAATTTAGGCAGAGAGCAACTTATAAGTGCAAGATTTGACTAGAAGAAGACAAATCCTAATGTCGGAAAATGACTAAACCAAGGGATCTAGTGTAATTGGGTGTAAATGTACAGTAGATTATCACTTCTACTCTGCATTTGCAAAAGCATTGACCTGTTTACCAGCCTCAGGCCAGACTGCATCAGTCCTCGTCTAGGGCTTTGGGTTGGATATTGAGGGCAACAATCAACTGCCGGGTGATCATTTATTTATCACAAACGCAGCTCTACTTATTCCCAAAGTCAAAGAGAAAATTGCATCATAATTATAATCAACACGTTCAGTTTTAAGACCAAAACCAGCACCTACACCAGCAGACTGCTAGTGACACAAATGCGTCTGCATTTCTTCCAATATCCTTTATCCAAAGTTCTCTACGGTGTGTTTTAACTATATATTTATTATTTGTTTTTTATAAAACATCAGTTCGGTGTAGAGCAATTCAGGAAAACCCATTTTGTACTGCAGCCAAATCTCAAAAAAAATAATCTCCAAAAGTCCAAAGTCCAAAATAGAGCTCCAAAATGAGCTGAATGCGCCCATCTGAACGTTATAGTTCCAGGGACCTTCTTGGAGGTCCCTGGAACTAAAATCTTGTTCCTGGAACTAAAATTTTATCAACGATCTACGGAAGAAAATTGCCCCTGAAACTGAAAAAAAGAAAATCACTAAAAATGTGAAATGTCAAAAAGTTCCCTGTAAAGTTTTCACCATATTTCAAGAATAGACCTACAAGCTCATGTTGCGCCACCCAAAAGTGGGGCTTGTAGATGTTATTTTTCAATTCGCATTCAGAATGGGTTAAAGACAAAGCGAGGAGAAGCCAGCATCATTATCAAAACCAGGAACTTTCTGTTTCCCAAACATCCACTCTACCTTCTCCTGAGCCAGTGCCACCCCTGATCATCTGTAATTCAAAAGGAAATCAAAGAATGTAGCTGATCGACTTACCCTTGACTAGTGTGTGTTTGTCCGTTGGGGAGGAGCGAGCCAGCACGCGTAGCTTCGGCCAAACCTTATCCAGACGCTCTTGTTCCACCTGGAATATCAACATATCATCTATTACTTTAAATGGGAGATAACATGAAATTCATCTTTTTATTTTTTGTGTATTTTGGTCCCTCCATGTGTGTTTTCTATCCCCACAAATAACCAAGTTTGAACATGATATGATATGAAGACTTTCATATCATGAAGGTGCTTTAATGGAGATTGCTCTCAGGAACAGCTTGTCTTATTTTGGCCTCATGATGATATCATCAATGCACCCTACTCTGTATATATTTCTCCTCCTCTTCTTCAGTCTTCAGTTGCAAATGTGCATTTACAGTTTATTTCCAATGTCCACCATTGTTGATTTTCCAAGCTGGCATGGAATGGAAACACGCCTGTCCTTATCCATCTATCTCTATTATAATGGCAAAAATAATAAATAATCTGCATATCACCACCCCCACCACCTCAGGACATTGTGGTATTGCAGCTAAACTGCTTTCCACAATTCCATAAAGAAATGACAAGACTGGTTATATCAGAGGGGTGACTGAGGCACAAACCATTAGAAATAAGCTTGAGGGACACAGACAATATGATATTAAGTATTAAAAACAATTTTCGGAAGGTATTTTAATTCCCTAAGGTCTGAGTCCATCATGTGCTTTCACCTCATGTACTTGAAATATTCATTTCTTTTCCCAAAATCCTGCAATAGTTCACACAGTGGGTAGTTATTGTATTTAATAATGCATTACATTTTGATTAAATTTTGAGTAATGTCCAGCAGTGCCTCACCTCTCCCTGGTCATTACGGATCTGCTGGTTAAACTCTTTGCCTTCCAGACACAGGAAGTCTTCGCCAGGCGTCAGGATGCCACACTTGGTTGCGATGGCGCGGGCAGTGTTGATGTTGTCTCCGGTCACCATGCGTACAGTGATTCCAGCACGCTGACACTTCTTAATAGCCTCTGGTACCTGGAGAAGTGTAAAAAGGAGAACTTTGTGTTAATTCAAGAATGGAAATGAGGGAAGTAGGGGTGTAACGATACCTTTTAACAGCGATTTGATACGTATTGCGATAAATGGTTGACGATATGAATAGTAACTAGTATTTTATAGTATGAAATTATTGATAACTATTGATAATTAAACCACTCTAAATCATTTTTTTCCTTTTAAATGTTAAATTTGATGTTGTATTAACGCGATACTGCATCAAATTAACTAATTAAACTATGTAAACTAAGTAATTAAACCACTCTTTGTTTTTTCTTTTAAAAAACTGCTAAATTTCGATACTGATTATTTGGATTGCAAAACGATACAATATGATACATAGTCAATGTTGCTGTTTTCATATCGATATACTTCGATACTTGAGATTAAAGATCAAATTTTCGATGCAGTTACTGTCATTACACTCCTAAAGGGAAGCTTGCCGGATTAGCAGTCCTCAAAGATGTGAAAGATTTGATGATGTGAGTTTATATATCTCACTAATATTAGCTATTGAAGTCACAAAATAGCTACATATTGTATGCCGGTATACAAGTGAGTTTATATATCTCGCGAATATTAGCTATTGAAGTCACAAAGTAGCTAAATATTGTATACCGGTATACAAGTAGATTTTATTAAATAGGAAAAGGCTGATTTCAAAGGACACATTTTTATTTATTGTTTCTAAATTTTAGAATCAAAATGTAATTTTCTCAACAAATAACTGACTAGCCAAAGTCCTTTGATTCATTCAGTTTAGACACCTCCTTTGTGCATTGTAAGCACAAGGGAAGTGATTTAGGAAACGAAAGTGCAAGATGTTTGACTCGAGGGTCACAACCATCTTGAGGAAGAGAGAAATTATTGCATAAGATAAAACCCTTGCTTCAAGACAGAACTACCTCAGATATTTGTACCATGTGATGATTTTTGAAATAGAGTGTAATCAGGGTTGTAGTGGGACTTTCAGAAGTGGGGGGACACCCCATAAGACACATGCATGCACACATTGCGTGCAGACACACTATTAAAAATACAGACATGTACAGCCTATTTAGAAACAGGGTGTACAATGCTTTATTGTATCCATAAAAGTAAATGTAACTTAAAAAAACATATTTTTTCCCCAAAAATATTTTAGATGTGAGAGAAGTGGGGGACTGCGTCCCCTCTCCACTACACCCCTGGGTGTAATGCAACCTCAATGGTATAAATGCTGCGATCGCTGTTCTTGTTAGGCATACTCTGAAAGTATATTTGTGAAATAAAACTGGAATCAGTAAAACACAGTAAAATGGACATCAGAGTTTTCACATGATCACCCTCACGTTGGCCTCAAATCTGTGTATATTTCCCGTGCAACATGTATTGTAAATGCACTACAGATTATGTGTGAAAGTAGCATTATGAGATTGTGCTTCTCTTCAGGAGAATTCCCTGGTACTCGGGGCTAACCCTAACTCTTACCCTTGAGGGCATTCTTTATTTAGTTGCCCCAACTCATTGCCCGCTTTTTTTCCCAGCTCTGATCTCTGCACTCAGGCTATTATATCTTCATCACTAAGCAGGAACATGTGTGTGTGTGTGTGTGTGTGTGTGTGTGTGTGTGTGTGTGTGTGTGTGTGTGTGTGTGTGTGTGTGTGTGTGTGTGTGTGGCGCTGACAGGCTCGGCCCTGACCTCTGAACCCAGTGTGTGTGGTGCAGGGAGTAACATGGCGTGTTATTGGCGTGTGGTACGATACGCGGTTTCCTAAAATTAACCTCCCTCCGCTGTGCAGAGTCACTCCTCATTAGAGTGATCCGATTACTTATTTATAGATCATTTGGAGACCTGCCATGGCGGATGCTTTGCAATGCATAAACATATCTATGAAATATGCACACGCACGCATGCACGCGCGCGCGCGCACACACACACACACACACACACACACACACACACACACAGAAGTGGAGAATAATACTTCTAGTGGCCAACTGTATTTGTCTCAAAGCTAAGAAAATCAGGTAAAAATCTTGAATATTTAAACTAGATGATTATGAAAGGAAATTGCACATTAAGGCAGAATAGAAAATAAGGCATATTCATACTGTAATAGGGTGTAGTCTACAGTTTAACACTAGCTCTTAGATCATTTTCTTCTCTCAGTGTAAAAGTAGAGGTAAACATGTGGCGATAACTGTCTTCGCGGTAACTAACTGAAGGCTAGAAATCAAAACGGTTAGAAGAAGGAAAGCTTTATATACCGTGGCATAGAACACATTACACATTTATCAGATATGTTAGCTGACATTCAGTTACCCTTTCAACCCATTTGGGAGTTAGGGGTGAACCCCACCGTCTTTGAAGCTATTTCCAACCTCCCTCGCATGCATCGGTCTTCTCTTGACATTAACAACCGTAATTACTCTTAATATGTCACCCGTGACCCACTGGGAACCAGTAGGACTTTAAATGTGATGAGCTCAATTAACGTCCAACATAGAATGCGATTTATCACAAATGCATGGGGGTGAACCCCTGCCTGCCACCCACCTCGGGTCGCACGGGGTCCTCAATGCCGACCACAGCGATGCAGGTGAGTTCATTGAGGATGTCGTTTTCAGCGTCCCAATTTGGCTCGCCGGCGTCAGCGGGGAAGTCCCTGTAGGCCACGCAGATGGTCCTCAGTCCGTCACAGGCCATGGGCTCGATAACTTTACGCACCATCTCATCCCGATCCTTGGGTTTGAAGGTCCGCGGCTGACCCTGGGCGTCCAGAATACGGGAGCATCTAAGAACAAGAAGAAAGAAATTTAGGGAAAAAATGAGCACATCTGTTGGGCCAGAAGTAGAAATGTCCAACAAAGTGCTTTTTGGTACAACTGGTTGACATCATTGATGCCCCAAAATGTATTAAAATAATAAAGATTATACCAAAATAAAATTAAAAAGCCTTGTAAAGTACACCTATGAGTTGCAGCAGAACTGCCTTCCTCAGGGTGACTAACAACATTGGAGATAAAACATGATGAGCTTTTACAGGATATGACATCACTGGCTAATTACCATACAAATTAATTACTTCTTGCTGTATTGTTTTTTTTTGCCTCCACCAATCTGTATAGTAATTAACCTGTGATGTCATGTCTCCCACCAAAAAGCTTTATCTTGTGCTTATCTGCAATTTCATTAGTCACCATGATGATGGCAGTTGTGCCGCGACGTGTATGTGCATTTTAATCTTGCAAAGTTTTTTTTTTCTCTAAAATAGTGTCTCATCTTCTTGTCACTTCAGCCCCATACATGTTGGTGTACGATAAATTGAAACCCGAAATCATACAACCAATGTGTAAAATCTACTAGCTCACAATTCTGGCATCACGTCACAAGCTTGTAGATCAGCTATTAGTTCCATTACTGAAAATCATAAATAAACAAGTAAATAAATATTAAGGCTGTCAAAAATAAATTAATGGGATTAAATTATTATTTTTTGATCCATCTGATTAAACTTTTAATGCAATTAACGTTACGGAGACATAATAGCTGTGTGTTGCCATATAACCAGTGCCATAGAGTATAGCTTGAGTGATCTACAAGAATTGGGGGCTTGTAGATCACCTATTTTGATAAATATTTAAAAGATAAAGCGTTCTTTTTTCCCGAGATTCTGTTTCTTTTTTAAAGGTTCAAATCCTGTACAGGAAAACACAGCACATTTTGGACATAGTTCGAACGGTGATTAATCATGATTAAATTAATTTTGAAACTTTGATTAATCTGATTAAATGTTCAAGATTTTCATTCAACAGCCCTAATAAATATAAAAGCTAAGGGAGAGAAAGGGCAAATGTGCTGCCTCTAACATCAGGCATCTTCTGTTAAGAGGTAGATGGATTCTTTTATTGATCTTGTATTGATCCACTGCATCCACCCATGCATCCAGATATAAATTCATCCATTCACTCTTTTCCAACACATCCAGTCCCCGGGGGGTCCCCGTGCATACTTGCGCAACACGATCTCGGAGGCTCCTTTGCTGTACATGCGGAATCCTCCGTCTGCGTTCTTCAGCACGGTGCTCATGGACTTGCGGGAGGAGTTGAAGGTGTAGACTTTGTAGAGGCTCTCCTCAGGGATCTCGTCCCGGACCGGCTGGTAGTCCCTCTTCAGTTCCAGAATGAGGCCCAGCAGGGAGCACTCCGTCTTGTTGCCCACGTGGCGTGGCAGGCCGCCCTCCTTCTCTGGGACCTGTACAGCCAGGACATGGCAACATGATGGCCAACCACTTTTTAATACGTTTTAACAGCCGGCGACGAAAAACGGGCAACGCTTGAATTTCATCGCCCAAGTATCGGCCGAAAAGCTCAATTATATTTATCTTCTTCGGCCAGCGTTACCCCGCCCACTTTTTGACCATCGCCCGTTCGCCTGCTATCGCCGGTATCACCAGCTCTCATAGTTATAAGCAAATAATGGAGTTCAGGAAACATTTTCTGTCCATCGTCATCTGCTGTTAAAACGTACAGTTAGTGTCATATTTTTATGTGTGATATATATATATATATATATATATATATATATATATATATATATATATATATATATATATATATATATATATATATATATATATATATATATATACATACACTGTATATATTGCTTGTTGGAGATTTTATCCAGGTACAAGAAAAAAAAAAGACAACTGCTAGGAGAGGCTATGTTTGTGTGTATATTTAAAGTGACACGTCAACATTTTAGATCGACATCTAGAAGATACAGTATGTCACAAAAGTAAGTACACCCCTTGCATTTTTTCAAATATTTATTGATAGATCTTCCTGGGAAAACTTTGACGAAATGACACAGTACAATATAAAGTAGCCACTGTACAGCTTGGAAAATGCTGTAAATTTCATTTTTTCATCAAAATAACTGAAACACAGCCATTAATGTCTAAACTGATGGCAACAAAAGTAAGTACACCCTTCAGTGAAAGTGTCCAAAGTCGCCCAAGTAGACATTTTTCCTCTCCAGTTCCATGTGATTTGTTAATGTTAACACAGTCTCAGGTGTGAGAGGTGAGCAGGTGTGTTAAATTTGGTAATATCGCCCCCTACATCTCACAATGGTCACTGGAAGTTCAACATGGCACCTCATGGCAAAAAAGCTCTCTGAGGATCCGAAAAAATGATTGTTGCTCTAGATAACATGGGCCTCGGCTATAAGAACATTGCCACCATCCTGAATTTAAGCTGCAGCACCATGGCCAAGGGCATACAGCAGTTTAAGAGGACAGGATCCACTCAGAACAGGCTTCGAGATGGTTGACCAAAGAAGTTGAGTGCACATTCTCAGCATCAAATCCACAGGGAGACGTAGGGAAATATCGTCAAAGTTCTGTCAGCATTGCTACAGAGGTTGGAAGGGTGGGGGGTCACCCTGTCAGTGCTCAGACAATACGCCACATGCTGCATCAACTTGGCCTCTATGGCTGTAATCCCAGAAGAAAGGCTCTTCTCATGATGATGCACAAGAAAGCCCTCAAAATGTTTGTTAGCCTCATCAGACCACAGGACTTGGTTCCAGTAATCCATATGCTTAGTCTCCTTGTCCTCAGCAAACTGTTTGGGGGCTTTCTTGTGCATCATTATGAGAAGAGCCTTTCTTCTCGGATGACAGACATTGAGGCCAAGTTGATGCAGCATGTGGCGTATTGTCTGAGCACTGACAGGGTGACCCCCCACCCTTCCAACCTCTGTAGCAATGCTTACAGAACTTCTATGACCATTTCCGGATGTCTCCCTGTGGAATTGATGCTGAGAAAGTGCACTCAACATCTTTGGTCAACCATGGCGAGGCCTGTTCTGAGTGGATCCTGTCCTCTTAAACTGCTGTATGCCCTTGGCCATGGTGCTGCAGCTTAAATTCAGGATGATGGCAATGTTCTTATAGCCGAGGCCCATGTTATCTAGAGCAACAATCATTTTTTCGGATCCTCAGAGAGTTTTTTTTGCCATGAGGTGCCATGTTGAACTTCCAGTGACCATTATGAGATGTAGGGGGCGATATTACCAAATTTAACACACCTGCTCACCTCTCACACCTGAGACTGTGTTAACATTAACAAATCACATGGAACTGGGGAGGAAAAATGTCTACTTGGGCGACTTAGGCCCAATTTGGACACTTTCACTGAAGGGTGTACTTACTTTTGTTGCCATCAGTTTAGACATTAATGGCTGTGTTTCAGTTATTTTGATGAAAAAATGAAATTCACAGCATTTTCCAAGCTGTACAGTGGCTACTTTATATTGTACTGAAGTGTCATTTCGTCAAAGTTTTCCCAGGAATATATATCAATAAATATTTGAAAAAATGCAAGGGGTGTACTTACTTTTGTGACATACTGTAGAAGATAGTCTTTATGTGTTGGTTTAGGTATTTTAGATATTAGCAGTCAGCCCAGTGTCTCTGTAGCCTGGGTTCAGCCCACAGACCCCATCTACTCCGTTGGGCCCCGCCCACTCAGCTGGGTTCTGTCATGGCTCAGAGTCTGACAATCAGGCTAGTGTCTCTGCACTTCATGGACTACAATTGCCAGAATGATTTGTTGCACTTGTCGTCCTTGTGAATCTTCCACTGCAGGCACACCTGCAGCACTTGAACTTGAGAAAAAAAAATCACGCTCTCTGTCACGTAGTGACAGGTTGTGGACAGGAATGAAGCTGCACCCTAGATTTGAGAATGCTGCGACGGCCAGCTTCCCAGACAAGCTTGCTGTCGCCGAAAATTCAAGCTGAGCCGAGCTTCACGTCCCATTGACAACCAGTCAAAACATGTGACATGACAAAGAGCGTGAACTTTTTTCCCCATTTCATGCACTGAAAGTGCATCCAGAGCCTTACTGAGACCACATGTCGTCTAGGGGCTCACTGGGCTCACTGCTAAAATCTAAAATATCTAAATACACATAGACAGATAAATACACAATACACAGATAAAGACCCCACTAAAGTGTCAAACATTCTAAATGTCAACGTATATTTCTTTGCAAAAATGTCGAAGTGTCTCTTTAAAGCAAAAACATATCTGTCTTACATGCTGCATGTAAAATGATACCTGTGACATAGTTACTGTACACAGCTTTTATCTTATTATTGTTTGACAATTGCAGCTGCTCTTTCCTGGAGTGTGTGAGGGTCAGAGTTGCTATACAAGCGGCATGTATCGAGTTACTGTATGTGTATGTATTCAAGAAAAAAAAAACTATAATATAAAAAGTATGAATGCACGATCAATCAGTAGCATAATCGGAATTGACCATAGTGGCCATAAAAATGCCATATCTGTGTCAGAACAGTCTCAAATACTGATTATTTATATGGTATTCACCCACAAAACTCTACATTTTGTGTAATTTGTGTATTGATCTCATTCAGACAATTATTCTCTTTTATTGAATGATCACGCAAGAAGTACAATTAGCCAAATAAGGACCAATTTGTATGTGTGTGTGTGCGCGCATGTGTCCATGCAAGCGTGCAAGTTTCGTATTCCTGGTTGTCCAGTGGGATGTGCACTAATCTGGATAGCCACTCATTCATGTGCAATCACCCCATGTGCACACATATGTTCCTCCACCTCTCTGGCCAAGATCATATCAGTGCATGTGTGTGTGCATTTCTGATGTACAGCACGGGTGAGTGCAGTTGTTCTAAACTTTAGAGTCACTACAGAATTAGGACTACAATCCTAATAAACCCTAGAAGTCCGATCGCTGATCAGCTCTGCAAGCCGATAAAAATGCAAACAACTGGAGGTGGATGGGGGTGGCCATGTTGCTTCTGATACATTGCCCGTTGACTTGATCACCTAGCAACCAGGATATGTGGACATATGAGCAGTATGCACTAGTTTCTGCAGGCAGGATCCTGCTGGGAGCTACATCTGCCACAGAAAGCATAGGCCTGTTCCAGGCTAGTGTATATACAACACATATGTGACTTAGACACCAACATTGAACTGTTTACACCCCCGCATCCCGTAGCCAAGGGCCTGGAAGACTTTGGCAAAGGTGAACCTTGTCCTGGCATCAGTGTGTCTGTGTAAATCACTATAGTTATGAGGGCAGGATGTCCACACTCATAGCAAACATTTATAAATTGACCTTGCGGGGATCATTTGCCCGGAACCCTACAAGTGAAATATTGTGTTTATGGTTAACAAAGATCTTTTACAACTACAGTACAGGATTAGGCATTTAAGGTGTATACAGGTAGGGCTTAGCGTTACAGGTTAAAAATGGCACAAACAAAAGTCTTTAAATGGGATTCCCGCAATTAAATAAAGCCCTTAATAGAAAATATATAAGATACCGTGACGATTTAGGCGCCGTGTTTTCGACATACAGTGAGGAAAATAATTATTTGATCCCTTGATGATTTTGTAAGTTTTCATGATTAGAAAGAAATGAGCACTCTGTCATTTTTATGGTACTTTCATTTAAACAAATAGAGACCGAATATGAACAAAAATTTCCATGAGAAAATAATATTTAAAGGTTATAAATTAATTTGCGTTAGAGCTCGTGAAATAAGTATTTGATCCCTAAGCACAACCTGACTTAGTACTTGGTGGAAAAACCCTTGTTGGCAAGCACGGAAGTCAGGCGTTTCTTGTAGTTGGTGACCAAGTTTGTGCACATCTCAGGAGGGTTTTTAGCCCACTCCTGTTTAGATATCCTCCCCAAATCCTCAAGGTTTCGAGGCTGTTGCTTGCCAACTCAAAGCTCAATCTCCTTCCATAGATTTTCTATAGGATTAAGGTCTGGAGACTGACTAGGCCACTGCATGAGCTTAATGTGCTTCTTCAAGACCCATCTTTAGTGCTCTGGCTGAGGGAAGGAGGTTCTTGTCCAAGATGTTGCAGTGCATGTCTCCATGCACTGTCTCCATCGGCCACACAATGCAGTGAAGTTGCCCTGTACCCTTAGCAGAGAAACAGCCCCAAAGCATAATGTTTCCACCTCCATGCCTGACGATGGGGAAGGTGTTGTTCATGATTTGAAGGCAGCTGGGACCACAGTCACCAAGAAAACCATTGGTAACACAGTACACCATAACTGATTGAAATCCTGCAGTGCCCAACCATGTCCCTCTGCTCAAGAAGGCGCATAGAGGCCCGTCTAAAGTTCATCAATGAACACCTAAATGATTCAGACCAGGCTGCGGGGAAGGTGATGTGGTCAGAAGAGACCAAAATTCAACTCTTTGGCATCCATTTGACTTGTCGTGTTTGGAGGGAGAGAAATGCTGAATACAAACCAAACAACACCATCCCCACTGTCAAGCATGGAGGTGGAGACATTGTGCTTTGGGGCTGTTTCTCTGCTAAGGGTACAGGGCAACTTCACCGCATTGTGTGGCCGATGGATGTGGCCATGTACTGCAGGATCTTGGACAAGAACCTCCTTCCCTCAGCCAGAGCACTGAAGATGGGTCGTGGCTGGGTCTTCCAGCATGACAACGACCCAAAACATACGGCCAAGGCAACAAAGGATTGGCTCACAAAGATGCACTTTAAGCTCATGGAGTGGCCTAGCCAGTCTCCAGACCTTAATTCTATAGAAAATCTATGGAGGGAGCTCGAGCTTCGAGTTGGCAAGCAACAGCCTCAAAACCTTCAGGATTTGGAGAGAAGATCTAACCAGGAGTGGGCCAAAATCCCTCCTGAGATGTGCGCAAACTTGGTGACCAACCACAAGAAACGTCTGACTTCTGTGCTTGCCAAAAAGGGGTTTTCCAACAAGTACTAAGTCAGGTTGTGCTTAGGGATCAAATACTTATTTCACGAGCTCTAACGCAAATTAATTTATAACCTTTAAATATTATTTTCTTATGGAAATTTTTGTTCATATTCTGTCTCTATTTGTTTAAATAAAAGTACCATAAAAATGACAGAGTGCTCATTTCTTTCTAATCATGAAAACTTACAAAATCATCAAGGGATCAAATAAATATTTTCCTCATACAAGATGTTTGTCCTTCCTATCCGTGGGTGTGAGATATTACCTGGGGGCTGCCATTACATGAACTGCAAGCCTCCTTCAAAGAAGCGAGTTGGAGAAGAGGCCTGGGAACGGCTTTTGAGTCTGTAGCGTGCATGTGTGTGTGCCTGCTTCGCTGCAATGATACATTATACAGTAATAAAGCCATGTCCTCACCAGGATCTTGGTGGTGTAAGCAGAGTTGATGGAGATGCTGTTGACCAGGAGTTCCAGTGTTTCTGGCCTGATGACCTCCGGCTCAGGCACGGTCTTGTAGTGCGTGTCCCCTATGTAGGCCTGGACCACGGTCATCCGGTTCATTGTCAGCGTACCCGTCTTGTCAGAGCAGATGGCCGTGGCGTTGCCCATGGTCTCGCAGGCGTCCAGGTGACGGACCAGGTTATTATCTTTCATCATTTTCTATGCAGAGAAAGGGGTAGGGGGTGGGGGTTGAGGTTAGATGTCATTTTTCATGCTTTGTTTGATTTGGCAATAAGGATGCACCCATGTGACATTGTAAGCTAAGAGCTTGAGAAAGCGAGCAAATATTAAATACATGACCTTAATACAAAACAAAAAAAAACACTGTCCACATTCATTATAGCATCATCTTGAGAGTATAGAACAAATAGGCCAAATTTGAGCTGCAGTATTACATTATTTATCCACCCAATATTAACGCTTGGAACACCACTTGTCACCAAACCTGCGCCTGCTCAGATCTACCAGTTGTGTACAGTATGTGTGTGTGTGTATATATATATATATATATATATATATATATATATATATATATATATATATATATATATATATATATATATATATATATATATATATATATATATATATATATATATATATATATATATATAACTGTTATGTATATATATAACGAGCAGCACTGTCTCTGTTGCTAGGCAGATTAGTATTGTATGTCTCGTATGCCATAATGTCCTCCGCCTCTCCATAGGAATTCATTCAAAAAAATACACTTTCTGCGCTGTTTTCTTGAAATAATCTATTCTTTTGTGAAAAGCACTCTCCATTTAGATCCTTATTGTGATTTTGACTGCGTCACAGGGAAAATACCACAGATCGGAACAAGAGCATGTCAGTACTGCTGCTGGACTGGTATTGTTTACCTCCCACAGTCCATTCAAGGGAAAATGCCCGTATGATCCAAAATGGCACCCGATGCCGTCTCTGTATTACCACAATCTGACCAACAAGGCAGCACCAAGGGTGTTAACAACTTGCTTATAATGTTGAAAATGCTAGAAATGTTTAAATATTTTGAGCTCTATTAAAAGCGACACTTCACTCTTTATGCTAAAAAAAATATCTCAACGACATTTACAATAGAAGATTTAGAACACTTTCTAACTTTATGTGCGCAATGTGTGGTTTTGTATATTTTAGATTTTAGAAGTGAGCCCATTGCCTCTGATGTCATGGACACTGGGCTCACTTCCTTCCTGGGCTACAATTACCATAATGCTTTGGTACACTGCTCCTCCTTGTGGATAGGGGTCTTACTGAGAGCATGTGATGTGATGTGTGAGTTTGTTTGTGTGTGTTCATCATCATCACCTTGACAGAGTAGGCCAGGGAGATGGTGACAGCCAGGGGTAGACCCTCTGGCACCGCTACCACCAGCACGGTCACACCGATGATGAAGAACTTGACAAAGTACTGGATGTAGATGGGCGTGCACTCCTTCAGCCAGGGTCGGCCTTGGATGCCGAAGGTGTCGATCACAAAGTACAGGATCAGAATGATGACCGTCACGGCAGACATGATCAGACCTGGCGTGGACAAGGAGAGGGTTAAAGGGAAGGTCATTCATAACACAGACAGCTACCTTCTGCGTACAAACTCAATACTTTGTATTTGGTACTATAGAAATGCTCAGTGAGTTGTACAACAGTGTACAAATAGTTGCGTTTACATTTAGTGTGTAATATAATACTTATTATACTGATTTTATTTGTGATTTTATTTATACATCACGTGGCATACAGACAGACATCTCAAAGTACTTCACAGCATGATTGTAGACAAAACAGCCAAAACCAGGAGGCCCGAAATATTGAGGTTATGCTTAGGACTAAGGGTTAGGGTTAGGTTTAGTATAGTATATAATCGATAGGCTATTGGTCCATCGGCCGTGGCTATTACCATTTGTTGGGACTCATTTACCATCGGCTGTGACCATCTGCCTCGGTCGCAAATTGGTTTTGCTGTCTCTTAAACGAACTGTGCATGTGCAAGTGTGTGTGCATGTGTGTGTGTGTGTGTGTGCCTGTGTGTTAATGACGTGCAGAGAAATAAGTGCAATGTGTCAGCTACTGCATTAAGTTGGCACCTCCCATCACAGATGTTTGGATGAATTAAGACCAACTAAACTGTCTTAAAGCCTTTTTTAAAGGCTCATCTGTGAATGCGTTCATGTACTTTGGATGATAATTGAAGGCTAGAAACTGGGGGGAAAAAAAGAATCAGATTGCAAAATGCATTAAAATGTCCATATTCTCTGTTGTTAATGGCATTTAGAAGATTTAGAACACTTTAGTGAAGGTCATTATGTGTGCACATATGTGGTTTTATATATTTTAAATTTTATCAGTGAGCCCAGTGTCTCTGATGTCATGAACACTACTTCCTGGACTACAATCCCCATAATGATTTGGTGCACTGGACCTCTTGTGGATAGAGGGAGGGCTGTCGTACTGAGACACCGGGCTCACTGCTAATATGTAAAATATCTAAAACCACATATCACACACATAAAGACTAGCAGGAGTGTTCTAAATATTCTAAACGTGACGTATAATGGTGAAATGTCCCTTTAACTGAACAAATGAACTACTAAAAGTAGGTTATGCACACATCATGGCAAGCTAGTAGGATGTATAATTTAAAGCCTGTCAGACACAGCAGACAACACAGCATAGATCTGCATGTTGAAAAACAGCACATCTACAAGCCTTGTGACGCAGTGTTGAGATTTGTAGGCCTGCGTCATAAAGCAGAAATCAGCCTTTTAAGAGAATCGTGAAGATTCCTAAGAGACCATACCAAGGCATTGCTTAAATATAATTATTATATTACACCACATTACCCGGGATAAATAAGGCCATGGTGACTGTATCTGAGTGTTTTCGCTCTGCATTCTATTTCTGTGCATGGAATTAAAGGGCAAATTATCACTGGACCTGGTGCATGGCTAAAGAATACCACACTTACACTTATGAAAGCTCACGAGTGTATTAAGGTCAACTCAAAATGACACAGTAAATGCATTCAATTCCTGAGTAAATCGTGTTCCCAGCAAAAATGTGTACCTAATAAAACAGAGTGCATTTATGACCGGCCCTCTGGCCTCTTCACTGTCTCACCACTTTGCAAAAAAGCACTTAATATGTTTTAACAAATGCGACCCACTTTGCCACTTACAGACACGTTGACCCTAAAACACATTTGGAGTTCCATGCAGCGCGGGATATCAGAGATTAGTTTGCTATAATCTTTACCGTCGCTTCCACGAAACGACAGTCTAGCATTCTTTTTGTACATCAAATGCTGAGAGAAATCTGTCGGAACACATGTCAACATGTCACCCAAATCTGTTAAGAAATTATCATAAAGTTTGTCTAATGCTATTTCCAGAAGCATTGGCGTTTCACTTGGAATGCACTTTCTATGTTGTTTGTGTTATTTTACTATCAAATGAACAGTGTATTAACATCCTGCGTTTTTCATCTTTAGGAACATACGGCTCCCAAGCCATGTAGCCCACAGTTCAGGAGCCCACCTACTCTTTCTACAGACAGCTGTAGAAGTACTACAGCTTGATGTACTGTACAAGTACATCAAGCTGTCAGTATAGTATGTCACAGAGACTTGCACTGGGTAGAATTCTCAGGCATGCTCTGGGTAACAATGTCTGATAGGGTTGAGCCAGAACCTTTCAACCTCAAGAGTGGAAACATGTCTTATTACATGGCTTGAATGAATGCTCCAATCAGAAGCCAGCGTTTTGGTCACATGAGCGATTACATATGTCACAACAACGTTTTGCTAGCCCAGGAATGGAAGAATTGTCAGACTCTGAGCCATGGCTCAAGAACCCAGCTGAGTGGGCGGGGCCTGTGGGCTGAACCCAGGCTAACGTTTTGCTGGACCCCAGGAAGAATAGTCTCCACTACGGTGTGGACGAATAGGATCCTTAATAAACTAAAGTAAACTAAACTAAACTAAATAATGGACTGCTCCGCTCAACAACACCTGCTTGCACGGACGAACATAGCCTACACTACTGCAGATAAATAAAAGCAGCCTTGTTATGTACAATTGGTATCAGTTATTAGATATTTGTTAATGTATTAAGCCATGTAATAAGCGGGATAACACCCTTCACCCTGCATAACATGAATACAGGTATTGCCTTGACCTTTTGATGTGCCCTTTGGCGTCTCTTGGGCGGAAAAAAAAAGTTTGAGATAGGCCTACTGCCATGTGTGGGTGTCGTGTTGTTCTCACCAGCCTTTCCGATCTGCACGGCCAGTCTTGTGAGCTTGCCCTGTAGCACTGACTTATCCTTCTTGGACACTTGAACTTTCTTCACAGGCTTGGCCTCTTCCTCCTTCTCCGACTCTGCCGCCTCCTCGCTCTTCAAGGGCTGGATCTCTAGTGCAATGCCATCTTGGGTCTTAGCTATGAGGTGGGAGTGAGGGAAGGATATTGGTGGGAGGACAGTGCATTGTGGGAGGACAGGCAGAAGGGAAGATGGACAAGGGTTGGATGCAAAGGTATGAAGAAGATGTGTGGGCGGGGTGGGTGGTGGTTTGGAGGACAGGGAGGAGTGTGGAGGAGTTGACATCAAAGAGAGTGAGTCAGGAGGAAGTAAAAGGAGGTGGGAGGGAGAGGAACAGGTTGGAGGGAGCAGGTGTATTATAGAGTGGACAGGTTGAGAAGGGCGAAGGAGGGCAGGGGGAGTGGAGGTAGCACATGGTGGTTGGGGTAGGAGAGTGGATTTTCCCCAAAGGAAATGAGGGAGTGAGGTTGAGGGGTGGTTTGGGAATGACGGGTAGAGGGGCAGACAAAAAGATTTTCGGTTCAGTTGTAGTCAGAGAGACAATATCCATGACAACCAGACCAGTGATCCACAAACTCAAGCTAGTCAAGCAACGCCAAGGGATTATAGAGATCCCTCGGATCAGAAAAACAAAAACCCTCACAGAAACCTGGATCGTAATTTTTGGTGAGGCCTTATGCTTGACGGTGTAAATCGCCGTTAACCAATTTCAGAATAAAATAATAAATCAATAAATGCAAATGAAAACAGTCCCAAGAAATTGGGCATTTTAGTACCTCTTGCAAACAAGGAACAGTGGTTAGTTATGGAAAAAGTAGCTTGGTGAACATTTAAGCACACACAGCACAGAGGACAGCAGATGTGATAAAACAAAAGAGGATTTAACAAGAAAGTGTCAATCATAGACAAATGGTGTCCCATTTCTGTCAGGAAAGCATTAGACATCACAACTATAACAAGGAACATCAAGGGGATAGGAGAATGCAAATTATTCTGCAGTTTCTTGTTTTGTCTTGTCAAAGGAAAAGATAAGTCATCCTGCTATGCAACCCTCTGTCTGTTTTACATACACAAATAGCATATTTGCATTTCACCTCTTCATTGTCATAGTTTTGTCCTATTTGTAGAGCATAGTTGTCTTGATCCATTTGATCTCTGTGCAACCTGGCATTTGCTGTCTCCGACACACATTTCTGATGCATATCATATCAAAGCACTGAATAGCAAAGAAGGTGAGAATGATAATAATGAAAATAAATATAATAGAATTATTTTGACGTTTTATCACAATGGTATATTTTATGTTCAGCACAGTTTGTCTACATACGGATTGGTGTAATTTTGTTAGTGAATGGAACAAATAGTAAAATGAATGTGTGTTTGGGGAATAACACAAATACACAGCTATACAAATTAAGGACAGAAAGGCAGCAACTACATCTCTTGAATATTCAAGCAAACGGTACTCATATTCCTGCAGAACCTCCCGGTGAATCAACCCACTTCTAACACCACCAACATCGATTCGGTATAAACAGTCACAAATACCAATGGACCATGTACATGAAGCATGTTAGTCCCCTGGATAATGCGTGTTAATTGGTCACACCCTGTCCGCACTCCGCAGTACAGCATGCAAAACTGCCTGAGAAAATGTATTTTGCAAAAATATATCTTGGTCTCTGAGTTTGCTTTTAAAACCTTGCATATAGACAAATCCCTTTGTGTTTGTGTTTACATTCCTCTACAATCCAACCGGGTAAGATGTCAAATATTTGGCAAGAAGCTGCTTAATAATTGTATGTGCCACAATGTTTTACATCATAAAACAATGTAGTAAACACACATCTGTTTGCACCGAATATTACAGGACACATAAAGGCCTGATTCAACAGGTAATGGGTGCAATTCTCGATCGCTGTGGTGTAGCCAGCTATGGCTTAAGTCTTCTCATTGGCTGCATGGCAGCAAATCAGGTGTGGGGCCGTGCTCATTGGCTGCATGGCAGCAAATCAGGTCTGGGCCTGGGCCTACCAAATAATTATCCATAATAATTAAACCCGTCATCAAGAGCTTCAACTCAAGATGAACAGCGGAGTACAGTAACATTTTTAATTGGGTGGTCAGGTGACCACACAACCTTTTGAATTACAGGTTTTAATTATTCTGGGTAATTATTTTCCCAGACCCAGAGCTGGTGGTGTAGGCTTTCGGCCGTATACAATAAAGTTTGAACCCTAACACATTTATTTATCTATACGTTTATGAATGCAAAATTAATTATAGTTTCTGAAAAACACAACCTTTCCAGCACTGCCTAGGAGAATATTGTTGGTCCATCTCTACATTACAGAGAATGAATCCCTGAGGTCATTCAGAAGTGAGAGCTTGTTATCCAAATAGCTCACATCTTTACATCTGAAGATTGCATTGATGATTGCTGCTATTACAACTTTGTTTCGTCATCCTTTGACATCATTTGTCTCGGACTTGGACAGACATAAGTACAGACAAACTATCAGATCAACCATCCCATTTTGAGTCGAAATTTGTTTTAGCTTCTTGCCAATGGACAAGAGAAGGTTTTTAGGACAGATAACCCAGGATATTCTCCTTGCTATATGCACATGATCCATTCTGAAGACAGTTTTTTCCCCAGGGACCAGACTATCAAGCACGACATACAAGAAGAAATCAGAGAAAAAACGGAATCGACTGACACAGCTTTCACAAGGACTTGGACTCGCAGACTGGACTGACTTAGGCAGGAGGACTGACGGACGGACGGACCCCACTGACGGATCAACCAACGCACAGCACTTAAAAAAAAAAACAGACTCAGCACGGAACCATGGGACCACGCACGCACGCACGGCGGAGAGAGAGAGAGAGGGGCGAGTGTGTGTCACATTAAAAAAGAAAAATACGAGGAAAACAAAGAGGTGGGATTGAGAGTGACGAACAAAGGAAAAACAAACTCAAAGTGTTACCCATAAACAACACAAAAACCAAAAAAAGAGTGAGGGTACGAGGTAGAAGAGGTTGAAAAACTGTAAACTGTATTTTAGCGAGAGAGAGTGAGAGAGAGAGAGAGAGAGAGAGAGAGAGTGTAAAAGAGAAAAAAATAGAGAATATAGAGAGGATAGTCAAACTGTGACTAGAAGGAGACAGCATGGAGTCCCGAGAAATACCCTGGAAAGAGGCAACAGTGGGAGAATTGACAGAAATCAAAGCCCAAAGGGAGCAAAAGAGGAAAAAACAAACGAAAGACAAAACAAAATGGCAACAGAACAAACAAATTCCACAGGCTGTGATAGTGCAAGGGTGCAACTCCCACACCGTAGCTTTGGCCAAGGGGTAAACATCATCCTTATCCACCTACACAAAGTGTATTTTGACTTCAGTGTAATTTATTCCGAAGAGAATTGTCAGAAACTGTGACACAGGACTAACTCAGACCCTCTTGCCATGCAAGTTACATTACATACTTTAATGAAGTGAAACACTATTAGTGTTAGATATATGCAATTGCTATATTGAACCAAAATGATTTCTTAGCTAACTGTAATATAAGGTTATTGTCCCATTTCTGCTGAAATGGCCTTGTGGCGCTCACAGCCGTTATTTTAACGCATTTCTTTAGCAATACAGCTAAAGGTTTTGAGTAGTTTGTGACTTCAGTTGCGGAATGTGGTTAAGAATGACTGGGCTTCTCTCTGACAGGGAATGGTATTTTAACTCATTATTTTTAACTTGCACATTTAAAATACAAACAAAATTCTGCATGGAATATTTAACGTTGTAGTTGGAAAGCTAAACTTAATTAAACACGATGCAATCGGTATATTCTCCAAGGACACCATGGCTGAGTACAATGCAAGTTGACCGCTGAAAAGCCGCTGAATTTCAGTTAACTGAAACTAGATTAATCCTGCAGGGGAAATATCTCCCTTTCACTCTCTCATACCAGAGACATCAAAGGATATTTTAATGGCGATTAAGTCCAAGGGCAAGGGGAAGGAGAGAAGGTGGAGGGGCGAGGCATTGTGTGAGTGAGGGAGCGAGTGAGTGTGTCTGTGAGGGAGTGTGTGTATGTGTGTGTGTGTGTGTGTGGGGGGGGGGGGGGGGGGGCTGGGGGTCTGTGTCTGTGCATGTGTGCATACGTGTGTGCACGTGTGCACAAGCACGATGAAGAGACATTCTGTCTGCAGCAGATGCCGAAGCTGTGGGAGGTAGTGAGGCGGTGGGGTGTGGGTGTGTGTGTGTGTGTGTGTGTGTGTGTGTGTGTGTGTGTGCGTGGGGGGGTGTGCGTGTGTGTGTGTGTGTGTTGTCTGTGTGTGGGTGTGGGTGTGTGTGTGTGGGTGTGCCCACATGAGAGAGCTTGCAGGGGAGGTTGTACGTGTGCTGGATCTAAAATCACATGGGGTCAGAATGGGCCAATGGCAGTCCAAAGTATAATAAATGAGGGGCTAGGCTATTTCCCCCTCATCATCTCACCTGAATGACATATCGCTATATCCACATTGTATCGTATGCCTGCAGTTTATGTTGACATCTGAACCGATTGTGCCGATTGCTCCACTACATACTGAGAATGCCTACTTTGCACCGTATTGTCTTTTTTTGCGCATACTTTTGTTTAGTCTGCCTTGCTTCTTTTTCTTTTTGTCTCCTTGACATTCTCGTGTGCACTGCACCGCAACCACAATGTTCACAATCTTCTCTAAACATTTTATGCTCCGTGCAGATCATAGCTTTGGTTTTGATAAATGGGGCTGCGGGATGCCTCTCTAGCGGGCTATAACTAACTAACAGACTCTGGAGGGTCTGCAGGCAATGAGAGTTGCACCCTTTCACAGGTGAAGCGAGGCGAAAGAACGTCGCCCTTATTTACAGCAAGTGTAGGGGGAAAAGCAGCGTGGAAAACACGAGAGAGAGAGAGAGAGAGAGAGAGAGAGAGAGAGAGAGAGAGAGAGAGAGAAAGAGAGGTGGACACACAAGACTCCCAGCCTGCCCCTGGATGGACAGGTGGAGGGGCGTGTGGGTGGGGGGGGGGGGGGGGGGGGGGGGGGGGGTGGGAGGGGGGAGGGAGGGGTTACCTTTGTTGCGATTTTCAGGGGGTCCTTGTTTTTTACCTGTTCGGACAGAGGAAGAGAGTGCGGTATGCTGATAACATGGCTCAAAGGAAAAAGGACAAATCATAAAACCGAAGGAAAACGTAAAAAAGGGCAAAACTTAATAAAAAACAACAACATGTGTGTGTGTGTGTGCGCGCGTGTGTGTGCGTGTGCTCGTCTGTGTGCTGAAATGGACCATCAGAGGAGAGAGAGAGCAGTCATCTGTTCCAAATTGTGCTGGAGATGTTGTTTTTTATGTATTATTACACCTTTAGCAGACCAATACTGGGGTACTCGGGTGAAGAAAACGGATCTCATGAGCCAGGTCATTAAGTATCTTGCCTTATACTGTAGAGAGGTATGACACTGCTTTAGCATATTACAACGCTTGAATGAATGCTCCAATCAGAAGCCAGCGCTCTGGTCACGTGAGCGGTCACATATGTCACAACAATGGATCGCTCCGCTCAACAACAGACCCAGATGAATGTAGGCTACACAACTGCAGATAAATAAAAGCAGCCTTGTTATGTACAACACACACACGTGCACGCACGTGCATACACGTCTGTTGAGCTTGAAATTAGATCGATAAAAAGAAATGTGTTGTGCTTGTACTTATCCATAAATAGAAGTGTGTTGTGCTCATCGTACTGTAAAAAAGCGATTGGATCTGAAGCCATAGCTGTACTGTATGTATGACACACAGGTAGTCACAGTGAGTCACTCCCATGAGTTTCTTTTTGTGTCTCCCACTCTGCAGTTCCATCGACTTCTATTATGGAACCCCCCCAGCCTATCAAGAACGTGACTGTGGACCAGGCCTCTTCACAGAGCCTTCACAGGGCTTATCAAGAGTGTGACCGCGGACCAGACCTCAGGGGTTGACACTAAGGTCTCGGAGGCACTTGCCCATCGGGCAAGTGCAAGTCAGGTTCTACTTGCCCTCAGCTCATGGTCACTTGCCCCCCAAAAATCTAATGTCAATTTTTGCAGATGTAACTCTTGAGAACGTAAAAATGAAACCAAATGGACCCTTGCGGGTCCATTTGGTTTCATTTTTACACTCTCAAGAGTTAAAATTCATCATCTTAATTAGCCCAGGTCTACACAACTAGAGAATGTAGAAGATTAATGGTCATTTTGATGTGTATGTTAATTTGCCTGTTTTGTTTCCCAAATCCAGCCTGGAATTGTGGACAGCTAGAAAGCAGTGAAAGACACAGAGGCAGAGTGCAATGACTGCCTTCAAGACAAATTTATATTGTGCTGTGTTATAGTGCACTAAGTAGCACACTTGCCCGATCGGGCAACCAGGTAGCAGTCTTCACTTGCCCAACCATTTTCTTACTTGCCCCGGGCAAGCGGGCAAGTGTTAGTGTCAAGCCCTGTCTTCACACTCACAGACGGAGCCTCCACAGAGCTCATCAAGAGAAGGTTCTTTCAAAGGGGGGGGGTGTTTTTTGGTATCACTGTCACAAAATTGCTTGCTTGGGCCACTCTACATGTAAACATGTCTTGTTACAACCTGTGATTAGACTAGGGCTGTGACTAGCGATTATTTTTATAATCGATGGACGATTATTTAACTGATTAATCGGATTAAGACTCTTATCTCACCTTAAAAAGGAGATTCCCCCCATTTTCAAAATTTTCCTGAGAGTGTACAAATGTGAACCAAATGGATCCGCTAGGGGTACACGGTCCTAAAAGAAAAATCATTAAAACTGAAAGTGAAACAAAACTTGACGAGGGCATCAAGCTGATAATGATTTTTTTTTCAGACCTCCATTTTTAGGAAACACAGAATGGGGGGGGGCATTTTTTAATTATGTCCACACACCTCTAAGGTGTATTAATTAATGACAGTAAAATATTGAAAATGGGTAGAATTTGTTACACAAATTGACAAACCGATTAATCGATTACCAATAATAGATTTGACTGTGATTCATTGATCAATCGTTGCAGCCGTGGATTTGACACAAAATGAAATTGAATGACTTATAATATCAACGTTTTCTGTGAAATACACACACTTAGGTGCAGGTGTAAGGTATTAACCTAATTTGTGTGATGCACGATTACACATCTGCGTGCCTGTGCAGTACTGTAAATTGTGACTCGTCTGGGTCTTTGAATGTGACGTGATGTGGCAGTGGGAGGGGAGGGGGCGACGTACATGTGTTTCTAAGTGCTGATGCAGCCACATGTGACAGCGAAGTCTGTTGTGCATCTCTGCCATTTCCAGAAAAGAAGAAAAAAGGGAATGGCTTGTGTGCAAGTAGAAGAAGGGCTGAGGCAGCCATGTGTGACAGTGACGTCTGCTGCATGTCTGTACCATTTTCAGAAATGCGAGGACACGTGTGCCTGTTAGTGTGTGTGCACGTCGCACGTGAGAGACTGGGCTTCTTGAGTCATTTTATTAATTGCTCCTATTTATTCGAGTGCATCTAATAAAACTATAAACATCATGTTATAATATCATTAAGACCCATTGATGATGCTCTGAAGCATCATTCAGCTCATTAATGGCCTGGATTCCAAAAGCTGACAATTGGTGGGTGAGAAACATCTGACATTAACTCGTTGACTCTCTCTCTCCCCCTCCCTCTCTCTCTCTTCTCTGAAGTGGCGCATTCATCCCTTGCGGAATGAATGCCTTAGGAAAAGAAAAATCAAAACCTGAAGCGAAAATGTGTTGCAAAACACACAAACCAAAATGAAACGAATCAACAAACATTTAGTTTTAAAAAAATGTTAGTATGGACCATAAGTTGAACACCAACCGAAAAAGTTAACATCTAACCTGCTGCCGAGTCTGAGCCCAAAATTAAGACTCCAATATATTTGAGCAAATGGAGGAGGTAGTGAAAGGTACCAACGATTGGATGAGAGTGGTCTGGAGCACCATTATACACAATCCAGAATCCAAGCAAACTAATAAACAGCAGCCTCAGTATAGTATAACAGAGACTAATGCACTGGAGTCCTTATCAGGCTGAAATACCCATTCACACCAAGAAAAGCAGAGGTTGTACAAATTAAAATAGCGTGATCCGTTTTGGGTCCATTTGTTTGAATTTAAGAACTAGTATGACATGAGGATCGAGGAAGAACTAGATTTGAGTCCCAGAATCATATCAAAACAATGGCCAAGGCATATCAAACCAGTGGTCCATGAAATTAAAAAACAGTTGAGTATCATATCAGCGGACTAACGTAATTTGGGTACATCGTCGCGGCAATCTGACATTACATTATTCCTTCTGCAACCACTTTCCCTAAACACTGATGTTAAATGTTAAAAAATATATAGGAAAAAAACCATAAGAGAAAGAAAAACGGCGAGGGCCGGAGAGTGAACAGTGAAAGCAAGTTGGAGAAAAGCCAACATGTCAACATGAGCCTCTTCCATTGGAGGAGCAGCTGTGTGCCGAGGCATTTAGTTGGCATGCCCGTTTGGTTAGCCTTACTTTTCTTGCTTCCTTGCCTCTGTTTCTCTTCTTCGTTCTCGCCGGCGCCCAAGAGAGTAAAAATGATGCCTGTCTGCGAGTTGAGTCCGACAGCTGACACCACCATTCTGCCTGATCCCTCCATCACATGGGTTCCTGTGGGGGCGAAAGAAAGAGGGAGAAACAACGTGCACAGTGCACGATCACGTCAATCTTGACAGCTGTGCATTTATAATGGTGGCATAATGATTCATGTTAGATTATATGCTATTATATACTTATATAATTAGTGGAAGGTGGCTGGAATAAATAGCAAGAAAAGTGAAAATGTTTTCATCTAATATCAACAACACCAGCTTTTTTCTTTTTTTTGTTTTCTAAATGCAACACAGTTGCAAGAATGGAGGCAAAAACGGGCACAAAAAAAAACTACAACTTCTTTGGAAAACAATCATGTCCCCATGCCACAATAGGCTTGCCCAAAGGACATTGGATTGGTTCTGCAAATGAACTCTGTTCACACCCAGCAATCATGGAGCCGGAAGGTTCCCATTATCCTTGAGCAAAACTCTGAACCACTAATTGCTCCTGATGAACCGGTTGGTGGTGCGAGAGATCGAGAGAGAAGTAGAGAGAGAGAGAGAGAGAGAGAGAGAGAGAGAGATCGGGATCAATAAAGCATTCAGAGTCTTGCTCAAGGACTCTTCGGTATTAACCCTGAGGGAGCCCAGATTTGAACTGGGAACCTCACCCTTTTCCCACCCTGATGCTCTACCAGCTATTCTACCCCTGAGCCACTGCTGCCTACTAAAGTCATTCAAAAACGTGTAAATTAACTGGCTTCATAATAGATCGATAATGATAATGCCATAATGGTATCATTATAGTGTTCATCTGTTGACCACTTCTCCCTTCATGACTTGCATTCAGTAACAATATTGCGAGTATGCTAGCAAATATTGTGATCTATAATGATAATGCCATAATGGCATCATTATAGTGTTCTCCTGTTGAACACTTCTCCATTCATGACTCGCATTCAGAAGCAATATTGCGAGTATGCTAGCAATATTGTGGCACTGCCAGCACAGTGTTCACACACTTGCTTTCTGTAGAGACTTTGCCTGCAGTGTTGTAGGTCCAAAGCAGGCAGGAATGCTGAAACAAGATTCTCACCAATTTGTTGCATGACACCAATCAAATATGCTGACATATTGCCTTCATTGTCTGTTTCGCCAAGACATTATTTTAGCTGACTATAACACCAAAGTCTCCGAGATTACGAGCATGCAGTCTTACCGGACAGTAGCATGGGGTCCTTGTCCAGAGACTTCCTGACTTGGTCCGATTCTCCGGTCAGAGAGCTCTCGTCTATCTTCAGGTCATTACCTTGGATCAGGATGCCATCGGCAGGAAGCAGGTCACCTACGAGACAGGGGTGGAAAACTTTCAAGATGGAGACGACCACCACTGGTGCCAAGGGGCACTTGGCCAAAAAAAGAAAAGAAAAAAATCAGGTTGCGTCTACTTATCTTGCATATTTAGTTGCTTATATTCTAAAGCAGTGTTTTTCAATCATTTTCAAAACAGGGCCCACTATATATTTATGCATTTAGCCATCATTTTATGTTGAGTTCAGTCTCTTGCAGCCAATTAGGATCGAGAACCGGCAAAATGTTGGTCAAAATAACCATTATTCTTTATTTTCTAATTGTGTGGATTCTTGAAATATGTAATTCAGATGTTTAAATACACGGGTCCATTTGGTTTCATTTTAACACTCTCAAGAGTTACAGATCTATAAGGCTCCAGCCTCGTGCTCACCCCTGCTGGAGAGCCTAAAATCACCTATGACAACCACACCAGAAGACCACATTCTAGATGCAGTAAAAAAAAATAGCTCAAAACGTGTCTCACTTGAGCTTGTATCTGGTATTTTTTTCCTAAATTTTACTTTAAATCCATAATCATTGTTTTAACTGAAATCCTTTACACTTCAAAATGATTTAGTTATACTTATGCTAAATGCCAGGAATGTGGGATCCAGTTGTCTATTCTCCACCACCGCCTATACCAGGACGCAAAGATCTGTCTTTCATTAATGTAATTTAATCCAGATTTTATTTTAGTTTTTATCAGAGTAGTCGCAAACTGCTCCATTGCGGCTCCTCTGCCTCCTACACTGAGTGTGGACCAGACTGGGCAGCATTCCCTTACGGGGGTATGAACCGGTCTGGAGTGGGTGGTAAAATATGTCAAGATTTGTAGTCGGCATGCAGGACACCTGCAAGGAGGAGGCAGTATTATTATCGAGTACTTTCTTATTCCGCCTGGTGGTTTTCTGCCTGATAACAACAAATATGTCTATAACAAGTTACCATCCGCTCCTGACGGATTCACACAGCGATTTTGAAACACAGAACAGGCTTTCCTCCTTGGTGTAAAGCCTGCTGACGGGAGGTTAGTGTGGACCAGAGTAGTCTAGTAAGAGAGTGGCGACACTCCCATTGACTCAAATGGTACGGCTGAAAAGCGCACGTGACGCCCTATGGAGGGTTTCAGGGTTCCAAACAAACCACTCTTGTCGTTCAGCTCCATTGACAGCAGAATGCACGTTCGCAGGAAAATTTGAGAAATTACAGCCTTTTAGGACATTTTAACGCATTATCAGGCCTTTCGTCACTTAAGTGAATAATGATTTGGTATATAACTCGCTTTAGTTAATGTAAATTCTAAGAAAATAGGCTGTAAGAAAATAGTGTGGGCACAGTGGGCTGCACTTCCTTCTTTTACTTTGGTATTTTGCTGATTTGACTTGCAGTGGCATCTTGACGATACCCACCTGTGTGGCAGGACGGACTGTGTTAACTTTATGAACTTGCAAATACATTGAACATAAAAAGGGCAATAAAATTTGAATACTATGAAGATACTAAAGTCAATCAAGCAGGTCATGTTTGAAGTTGTAACAGCTGAAATCATTGATGTATCTGTATTCCGATATTGATCTCAGGGCCATAAGGTGGAGTCTCTTATTCGGGTTCCTCAGCTGTTAAGAGGAGGCTAGCACTGCGTGCGGCCGCTAGCATCAGGATCGTGTCAAACAATAGCACTACTAATCAAAGGTTGCTGATCTTTGGCAATGGCAGTGGTCATAACTCGAAGAAAGAAGAAAGTTGCATTCTAATGGTAATTGAGTGCTTCATATTGCCCACACCGTGGTGTGAGTTCTGTGGACATTCAATCATGAGTCATGACACACACATCAAAGACAGCCAACGTTCTCCCCTGCAGCATTTTAATTGGACATTAATTCACATGTTCCCAGATTAACTGATGACACCCGGCTGCCCTGTGGCACTTGGAAACAAGCCACTGGAGCAATGAATTATTGAAACTGTTTCCCCATATGACATTTATTTTCAGCAGCCGGGGGATCCGATGTTGATGTGTGTGTTTTCAAAACCCATCTTTGAAAATACAAATCCCCATCATGTCATTTTTCTGTAGGAATAAAATCTGTAACATATCTTACACAATAACCTTTTCACTAAATCCAACTCCAAAAAGCATCTGTCCAATGCTAATCCAAATAGTTTAGCAAATGTTGCTATGCAGGTCAAGCTTTCATCACCTCATAGCGGTCACTGTTATTCTGCATGGCTGTGTTGAAAACATACGCGGCTTAATGTCGAGAAAGTTACACAACTGACACACCCATGTGATGGCAATACTACTAATGACCGCAGTCTTGCTGTTAAAAGTTGAATTCTCCCTGTCATTTCGTCGTATCCCTAGTTTATATTTAAATACCGTAATTTTATGCATATTTTGTCCAGTGGTCCAGTGCATACCGAAATGATCGATTATTCATATGGAGAACCATATGAATTAGCCACTACCCAATGCCAAATTAGACAATGACAGATTAGGGATTTAGTGAAGGGCTTATTGGTGTTGTTGCATTTGGTCTCCCTGCCCCTTAGAGTATATATTGAACCGAGGACTCACCGGAAGTCCCCCTCTCATCCACTTGCATTAATTTGCTCAGCCTGCGCATGAGCGATTTCACTCACTCACTTCGGTCAAGTGTGTTCACATAAATGGCCCAATGTATCCCACAATGCACATGTTCCTATCCTGAACAGCAGCAGAGCATTAGTGCACCTTCACATGAATAAGGCCCTCTGCGCTCAAAAACTACCTTCGGCCGCTATGACCATTTCGCCTCAAGGTTTCCTCTAGATGCCTGATCTAGTGTTTATATGTCTATGTAGTGTTAATATCATCTAGTTTATATATCTATGCCCTGCATGCTGAGACATTTAGATGTTGGACACAACCTGCGATACAATCCTGTTTTTCATTTGACACCCTTTTTGACACGGAGGAACAAAATATCTCTGTAGAGCAAGCAGCCAGGGGCTGTTAGCTCAGCGGTAAATAATTTTGGCATTTGCTTGTTATGATCAGGATCTCCTGCAGAAAACGCTACCTTTGCTCTTTTCCAATATAATACGTTCTGACAAATCCTGCCACTGTTTTACAATCCATCCACCAGAAGAGTGGCATGCTTTTTAATCTTTATGACCGTGTTTGAAGGTACTGATTATCTCAACAGAAGTGAAACTGTCATGTGGATGTTATGATGCAATGGAAAAAGGTGGATGTTTCACCTGCAAGAGTAATGAGAACCTCCTGCTTTCAAAAGCACAGACTTGTCTCCTTCACTCAACTTAATTTGAAGTTTTAACAGAAGGGCGAAAAAACGAAATTTGGTGGTGAAGTTAAATCACTGGGCATCAAAAATGCATGAGCCTGCCGCGATAATAGCTCTCGACTCATTCCTCACCATATTTAATCTGGGCAATGTCTCCCGTCACGATCTCAGCCACGGGGATCTGGATGACTTGGCCCTTGCGGATGACTGTGAACTTCTGCTCCTGCTCGATGCGATTCTGCAGCCCACGGAACTGTTTCTCCTTGGACCAGTCGTTGAAAGCGGTCACCAGCACCACGATGGCGACGGAGAAGAGGATGGCGGCGCCCTCGATCCAGCCGGCCTGCGCTTCGCCCTCGTCCTCTGCGCCAGCGGCAGCCTCACCGCACACTGGAAGGGAACAGATATTATTCAGGTGGAGTCAGTTGTACCAGCTGTTCAGAAGTTATAACACTACAATATGTTTTAAGAGGAGGCACACAGCAGCATAGGAATAATGACGCATGTTCTTGCATGTTCTTGCGTGAAATAAATAAAAAAAGAGGTGTGAAATCAGTGGTAGACAAGCTTTCTCATCATAAAAGGTCCACAGATAGTGTCATAATTTGCTTTCAATGGTTTTACACTAGATAAACTGGCACTCTTCGCCTAACCTATGAGTCATTGTTTGACTGTCCTTGAAACCAGGCGCGTCAATCCATATGAACGCTGGTGTCTTTTACAATTTTATAAAAAATATTATCTCTGCTGAGTTGTCTGAAGGTGGACCAATATCTGTACAAAGATCTGATCTGTGAGATCTGCGACCTTGAACTTTCATTAAATGATATTAACATCATATTAACACGCCGTCTTCCCAATAAAAGCGTGACTCACACTATGCTGCATCAAGGCTTTTAATGGGAAAGATATTATTCTTACGGTTTGAGATAAAGGATGTTCTGGTTCAGAGGGTTCTGGCCTGATGACTACAAAACAATGACTATGACATGATGTAACAATATCATTCACTACTGACCGGCTCACACGGCAATTTAGTAACACAGACCAGGCTTTCACCCTGAGCTACAAAGCCTAGTCCCAGAGAAGACTGTAATTGGCCAGTAGTCGCTTTGATGGGCAGCGTGCCCTTCCACAAGTATGTCCGCCTTCTCTGCAATATACACAGCCAATAAGGTAACTAAATAAATTTGCACATCTATGCCAGAAAACAGGAACAAGGAAATCCACTCCCATCCATTTCCACATTATGCAATTTTCAATGGAACATAACAAATGTAAAACAACACTGTGATCATCGACGATCAGTAGATCTGATCGTAGTGCATAGAAATATGCTGTGGGTATTTAAAAAGGACATAAGGAAAACCAATGGCACTGGATGAATTAGGAAAATCACTGGCAGTGGGTGAATTAAATATTTGTTTAGTGAATGATTAATGTAAATGTATACATTTGTATACATGTACACATTTAGGTTAGTCTACTACAATAAAACGTGCTATGGGTGAAGTGAGCGCAGGTCAGCCATTACTATTATTACTACGATATAGAAAAAGAGCAGAGGCTGAAGCCCCCTTTGATGTGTATGCGTGCACGTCCCTGGATATACTGTCAGCGCTGCCTCCATTGATCTGTATGTGTGCACGTGGAATATAAGCTACTGCTGCTAGGGCTGTGCTAAACAAGAGTTACTGCGAGGCAGTGGTGGCAAAACAACGGTATGAATCATCACTTAACGGTTTATAACGTGTGTGTGTGTATGTGGGTGTGTGTGTTACAGCATAGGGTTACAGCGTAGAGTCACATTGTGACAAGCTTCCTCACAGAATACATAGCATGTAACTCCAGCTACTTACTCTCACTGTCCCCGCCTGGAGGGTGGTAGAAGGAGAGACCCAGGGAGATGATGGCAGCGATCTCCAGGATGATGAGGGTGACGTCCTGCAGAGCCTCCCACACCAGCTCCAGGAAGGACTTGGGCTTCTTGGGTGGAATGAAGTTCTTCCCGTATGCATTGTGGCGCTTTTCTAGATCAACCGGGTTGCCAGACAGACCTGCGGAGGAAAACAAAGCGAAGCATGAAATTCAAGGAATTACCTCTGGTTTTAAGACCTGTGTCACAATCAATTCCTCCTTTGTGCCTTGTGTCATGACATAGTAATCCTCTGTTGTAGGACAAAAGACAGGAATCCAAGGGTAAAGTTTTCTCTGCCTTTATTGATAGCACACAGTGGAGATAGATGGGGAAATGGGGGAAGACTGGGAATGACATTTTAGGTTTATGCCTGTATTTGGCCATATACAGACTGTGCCCATATTGCCATTAAGTTAATGTCAGGATGGTAACTATCTGCAATTTGCCTTTGACAGCTCATACATCCACACAGAAAAGTCTTATCTGAATGTATTAAACAACGTCAAACGCATCAACGCTGTTCCACAAGGAAGTTCATTAGGTCCACTTTTGTTTTCTGTGATTACAAATGATTTGCATTTAATCTCAAAAGATGCCACTGTTGTGGTTTACACAAGACGATTCTACAATATACTGTATAAATCTAAGACTTAAATTTACCAGAATGTTTTTTTTTTTTTTTATTATTAAAACAAATATAGAAATGAGAACAAATACATTGGTGTTAAATAAAGAAAAGACAACTAACTGTATACTAGTGTTAGGTTCAAACTACACGTTAAAATCTAATACCACCTTACATTTATGTAGAACAAGTTACTGAGGTAAAGCTGTTAGGATTTATGGTTGACTCAAATTGATGACATGGTGATAACATGGGCAGATGGGTGCTATTAAAAACTACAGAAAATGTCTTCCTAAACATCCAACTAAACAATTAGTCCAGGCACTAGTATCATCATAATTTAGATTACTGTGCAGTAATTTGTTCCAACACAACAGAAACTAATTTGAATAGATTACAGGTGGCACAAAACAAAGCAGCTCATCCAACAAGGCTAAGGCCATAATGAACACTGAGTTAGGGTGGTAGATGTAAAAAAGAGGCTTCATTATTCACCATTATGTTATGTCAAATATAATCACTAATAATATTCCATGTTGTATGTTATATGTTGTATGTTCTCAAACATACAACATTATTTGACCAGGCAGTCGTCAGAACATTTGTGTTTAACATTTGTCATGCAGAACAAATGTTAAACAAAAAACAGTATATGGTGGAGCTGTGGTTGCAGAGAGCTCAATATTTTTTTAATCAACTAAAGTGTGTACACCAGTTTTAAGAGAAAGTTAAAGTTGCTTTTGTTCATGCAGGAGATGAAAAGGCAAGGGCTTTTTGATCCCATCATAATATAAAGAATGGTAATTAACTGGAAAACTAAGCCATTTATCAAAGGTGATAATTACCTGGAGCCATGCACCAATGTACTAGTTGGTACTATACTAGGAAATATATTGGAGCAACAACAATATAAACGCAACACTTTTGTTTTTGCTCCCATTTTTCAGGGGATGGACTTAAAGCCCTAAAATTCATTCCAGATATACAATATAACTATTTCTATCAAACACTGTTCACAAATCTGCCTAAATGTGTGATATTGAGCACTTCTGCTGTGTTAAGATAATACATCCCACCTCACAGGTGTGCCACATCCAGATGCAGATGTGACATCATGGTTAGTGCACAGGTGTACCTCAGACTCTCCACAATAAAAAGACACCCTGAAATGTGCAATTTTCTTTTGCCTTATTGGGTGTATGGGCCTCCGAACCAGTCAGTATCTGGTGTGACCACCATTTGCCTCATGCAGTGCAACACATCTTCTTCGCATAGAGTTTATCAGATTGTCAATTGTGGGCTGTGGAATGTTGGTCCACTCCTCTTCAATGGCTATGTGAAGTTGCTGGATATTAGTGGGAACTGGTATAAGCTGTCGAAATGGTAATAATGTGGTAATATTGTGTTATTACCATTTTTACATTGTGTACCAGTTCCCACTAATATCCAGCAACTTCACATAGCCATTGAAGAGGAGTGGACCAACGTTCCACAGGCCACAATTGACAATCTGATAAACTCTATGCGAAGAAGATGTGTTGCACTGCATGAGGCAAATGGTGGTCACACCAGATACTGACTGGTTCGGAGGCCCATACACCCAATAAGGCAAAAGAAAATTGCACATTTCAGGGTGTCTTTTTATTGTGGAGAGTCTGAGGTACACCTGTGCACTAACCATGATGTCACATCTGCATCTTAATGTGGCACACCTGTGAGGTGGGATGGATTATCTTAACACAGCAGAAGTGCTCAATATCACACATTTAGGCAGATTTGTGAACAGTGTTTGATAGAAATGGTTATATTGTATATCTGGAATGAATTTTAGGGCTTTAAGTCCATCCCCTGAAAAATGGGAGCAAAAACAAAAGTGTTGCGTTTATATTTTTGTTGAGAATATATGGAGCAACTACAGTAAGCGAATGGGAATCTAATAAATAAATCAATACCTAACTCATAACACTGCAGCTGTATGAAAATCTTGAATTATCTTTCTGTCTTCCACTATATTCCACTATAGACATGTTGTTGAGCTACTTCCCAAGAAATTCCTTGCAGGTGATTGTTTAGTGTAGTGTAGGAGTTTGCTATATTGAGAGGGCAGAAAACAGCCGGTCACGCAGTTCATGCACTCATGCGAGCCCATAGACTCCAATGCATTCCAGAACTTTGGTTGTCCCCATCCGTTGTCCCCATTCACCACAAGTCAATATTCTAAAGGTTCTGCTACATACTACCCGTTTTGAAATTGCACATAACGCAGGAGGCAGAAGGACGCTTTCCAAACTCCAACAAAATAATCACCTGCAAGGAATATTTTGACAGGAACTAGCTCATAGCATGTCTACAGCGGATTTTTATGAAACAAACACTCTGCAGATAGAAAGAGGATAATTCAAGCGTTTTATGCAGCTGCGATGTGCGTGGGTGTGACATTGTTTAATACAATCAGATAAAGGCTTTTCTGTTTGGATGTATGAGCTGCGAATGGGGAAATTACCACCCTGCCATTAGCTTAATGGAAAGATGGCCGCAGCCTGCGTCACGGGCCGGCCAATGGGGACCATCGGCGGTATAGCCACATCAAACGAGGGCTCGCTTCCAAAAGCTTGCTGGCCGACCAAACACACCCATACACACCCAATGTCAACCACCCGCTGCCCACAATCTGCCACACGACAGGTGCCAGGCTGTTTGACTTGCATCACTGACAAGACGCTGTCTAGAAAACAAGGTCATCTTGTATTCATTTATTTGCTTAATCTGAAAACATTGCAGTCGGGTTCACCTTAGATTACAACAGTGTCATCAATCAGGAACAGAGACAGAGACAGAGAGAGAGAGAGAGAGAGAGAGAGAGAGAGAGAGAGAGAGAGAGAGAGAGAGAGAAATTTCCCTCAAGTCCACATTTTGGATTAAACCAGATTAGAATGAATTTATGCAGTGGATTAAAAAGCCGGTCATTTATCCTCTTTCGTGGTCACTGCTCTCTTATTGCATTGATTGTCCATCCAGCTTCAGGAAGTGTTCAATCATTCAAAATCCAAACATAATATATGCCAATCGTGCCGCTTGCTGTGCCACCCCAAGACCGAAAAGACTGACCTTTTCTGGTTCATTGTCACAGGCCTTTTGCTGCGTGGTGTTTTCCACACCGTTTCGTTTCATCCAATAACTCAGGTGGCTGTGCTGTGCTAAACCTTTAAGTGGCAGTATTTTTGGTGTGGTCTATCTATGCAGATGAAAACAGATGCCCTCCAGTCAATCCATGTATGTTTTCCCCTCCCCTTTACTTGCCAGCTGTGTTAACTGCTCAGACAAAAACCGGCAGGGGAGCGAGTTGGAGAGGGCAATGAAGAGCCCATTGTGGAAAGCCGAACGGCATTGAACAAAGACCAGAGACAGAAGAAAAGGGAAACAGAGGAGTGGGGAGAGAGAGAGAGAGAGAGAGAGAGAGAGAGAGAGAGAGAGAGAGAGAGAGAGAACAATGAGCCTTGTGTGACACTCTCCTGCCACGTTCCTTCCTAAGGCCAGACGTTGAGCTCGCTTCCTGGCCTGGCCTCAGTTAAAGAAATATGCCTCACCCCCACCCCACCCCACCCCGCCTCCTGGATGAGTCCGAGCCCCTTCCCTACCCACCACCAATCCAATCCGCATCACAACAGAACCCGCCATGCTCAATTCCGCTGCTTACTCCGAGGGAACAAAGACGCAATGCACCGTACAAGGCTCCCCCCAACCAACTCTGTGGCTGCCGACAGAAGAAAACACGGGGGCTTATTATGATGGACTACGGGGCACAAAAGAAGTCTAAAAGTCTAAAACCGAAGCTGAATTGAAGCTGAAATGCACTTGCTCTGGACAGAGGGCATCATCTGGCAGGGTGGCGAAGAGATAGGAAACGACAGGCGCATTCTCGAGGGAGGCTCCGGGGCCAGGGCCAAGGGTTTGCCTGTGCTCCTTTTGGCTGGAGCTTATATTAGGCTGGCCTGAGGCTAATGGATGTCTGAGATGGAGGACTCTGTAATCTTTATTTTTTTTACCCTCCCCATGTCTTCAGCGGTCTGTGAGCACATACTGTAGGAAAGGATGTTAATGTTCCCTCTCATTAACAGGTGTTAATGAGAGGGAATAAGAGACAGAATAAGAGTGCAAAGGGAGTGAGAGTGAGTGAACTAGACCAGTGCTTTTCAAACAGTGTTCCAGGACCACCAGTGGTTTTTGAGAGAGTTCCTGGTGGTCCCCATAGGCTAAATGATGGAAAGTTGGATAACCAGAAGTAACTCCCCGAGAGCGTAAAACCAAATGGACCCTTGCAGTTCCATTTGGTTTCATGTTTACACTCTCAAGAGTTAAAATATTCATCATGTGAATTAGCCCAAGTCTACACAACTAGAGAATGCAGAAGATTAATGGTAATTTTGATCTGTATATTTGACTGTATTGTTTTCCAAATCCAGCAGAATTGTGCACAAAAGCAAGAATACTAAATCTTAAAGTCATCAAATGCTGGTCTGTGGCTCAAATGCTGAATAAATAGTGGGGCCCTGGTCTCAAAAAGGTGGAAAACCCCTGAACTAGACGAGGACAAATGGGATGCAGGGTGTGGTTTATTTGTGTTTTTGGAGGATGGGGTGAAGATGAAGAATTACAGACAGATCATAAAGTGAGGGCATGATTGATCTACATGTATCTTTCCAACTAGAGATGCATAAATCAAATGTAGAGGGTTTATCTCAGAGAGTGTAGAGAATTACAATTGTAACAAACTGTTGTTTGTATACACAACACTGAAGTTACAAACTGAGCAAATTAACACAATATTCAGCCTCAGCCAAAGAATCCAATAATCCAACAGGGCAAGGGTGGAGGCTGGCGTTCCAGGTCGTCTGGGATTTAAAACAAACACAACACATCATCTTTTGTTTCATCCCAAAGATTCAGCCTGCTATGGAGCTTACAAAGCCAAAAGTGGGCACGCCACTTGGGGCTATGGTCATGTACTGTAGGTCAGGGGTTTTCAACCTTTTTCATCCCAGGGCCCACCATTTATTCAGCATTTGAGCCCCGGACCACCATTTGAGGATATTTTTGGACTCACAGACCCCAAAGATTTCTTTTGCTTCTGTCCATGACCATTAATCTTCCAGTTGTGTAGATTTGGACTAATTCGCATGATGGATATTTTAACTCTTGAGAGTGTAAAAATGATACCAAATGGACCCGCCAGGGTCCATTTGGTTTCATTTTTACGTTCTCAAGAGTTATATTTGTTTAAACAACTTAGTTGGGGACCACCTGGAACCCTCTCAAGGACCACTGGTGGTCCCCGGACCACCTGTTGAAAACCTCTGATGTAGGTGATGAAACCGTATGAAATGTCATATTGAAATATTTATATGTAGAAAAAATGTGTTGATCACTAAGGGATCACTTAGTGAGGGATCAGGAAATGCAAACCAGGAGAACATAGTGATTGAACGTGAAGGCAACCTGAATGCCGGGCAATACTTTGAATGACTGCTTTTCCTTCTTGCACCTGAATGGCATCCCAACAGATAGCTGCTATTGAGTGTTTATATTGTGTGTGTGCGCGCGTGCGTGCGTGCGTGTATGTGTGCGTGTGTCATGCCCCCCTGGCATGGCCAGGAATACCATTGTATACACTGGACTCAAGGATGGTGTTGTCCTCATGAATGCATCACTGTGTGTGTGAGTATCCACATGTTATTCACAAGACTTGCACAGCAAAATGTCAATGGACAGACCATGTCATGGTCTTGGTCACGTTGAGTTGACTGGATTTGCTCTCTATGGCATAAGTGGTAAGCCATCCTCAGGGTATGGTGGTGGCTCAGTTAATTAGTGCATGGGTTCACATCCAGTTCACAAACTCGGACCTCGCTATCTTGTCAGTAATGGTAGGCTTGAGATGCTTAAATGGGGGACACCATGCATGCATTGTACATTTTTCAAGATTTTGGGTGTTTTAAAACCGGCCCCTCCTTCTGCAGTATATTTTTGCGCCTCAAAACTTTTTTTTTTTTACATTCTGACCTACTGTATTTAGATCGATATCTGTGAGTTTCTGTGTGTGTGTGTCTGACCACTCTCAGATTCTTCTATTTAGTGATGTCACTAAAAATACCAATTTTAATAGCCCCTGCCCCTTTAACTTATCTCCACCTTTGCCTCCCAACCCTTTAACTTTACCTCCACAGCAGTAGTAGAACTGCCATGGCAGTTTTACTACTAAACCTAACACTAACACTCAGGGGCGGCCTTAAGGATCGGGGGGCCCCTTGCATGACGTCATCATATTAATAATTAAATAAAAGATTGATTTATCAACTATAAAACAACGGCCGCGCCAGCCCATTTTGGTCCGCGGCCCATACGTTGCACATCATAGCCTCCTCCTCCTCTGACATACGGAGCTCTGAGCTGCACATTTTTCCGATCCATGATGCAGGCTTGTCTTGGCAGAGCCTCGCATCGCGCCTCGTACGACATCTCTTGTCATGGATAACCACACTCAGTGACCACCGCGCCATCTAACATGTAAAAGTTACTGGAGAAGTAACAGGCATTGTCCCTTGTGTTGGTGGGGAGACAGACGGACAGACTGTTCACTGCGCCAAGCCGCCGGCAACATGTGGGTTCTATACGCCTTATAGAACCAGTTTTTCTAAAGTCCAAATAATAGTGGTCCCGCGTGCAATGGTGCAAATCGTAGGAGCATCCCGGAAGGTTCATTAATATTCATGAGGTGCTGCTCCGAGCATCCAATCACGTTCACGCGAGGAGGCGGAACTTCCGAATGCAGCGCTTGTTTTATCTGCCGGCTACTACTAGTCGGGCGGGGCGAAGCATAGTTTTACTGAGGTTCTGTTTAGGGTTAGTTACCGCATAAAGCACCGTCTAACTCTAACCCTAACCTAACCCTAACCCTAAACATAACCCCAGTAAAACTAGGCTATGCCTAAACCTAATCCTAACCCTAAACTTAACCTCAGTAAACCCATGCCTAAACCTAACCTAACCCTAACCATAACCTCAGTAAAACTTCCTTCGCCCCGCCCGACTAGTAGTAGCCGGCAGTAAAACAAGCGCTGCATTTCGGAAGTTCCGCCTCCTCGCGTGAACGCGATTGGATGCTCGGAGCAGCACCTCATGAATATTAATGAACCTTCCGGGATTATCCTACGATTTGCACCATAGCGTCCCGCGTCCCCGGACCACTTTTGATAATCATAAACCACCGGCATAAAGTGACAAACGCAGCAAATCTCTTTTCTCCCTCTCTGACTGTGTGTGTGTATGTGTGTGGAGGGGGGAGTAGCCTGCTCACCGCTGTGTGTGCGCGTTCACACCTAAGACACTCATGAAACTAGTGGTAGCATGGGTTTCATGACAGGGAATGACTGGAAATGGTTTCAAGATGGCCGATTTGAAGAAACTTTTGGTTTCTTAGGTGTGAACGCACACTGATGCAGCTGCTTCACTACGCCGTACAACGGTGCATAACCGAGAAATAGGCTAGCTGCAAGCCATTATAGACCGTATATATATAAATCGCGGGGCCCTTGGAGAATCGAGGGGCCCCCTGGAGGCTCGGGGCCCCTTGCAATTGCAAGGGTTGCTATGTCCTTAAGGCCGCCTATGCTAACACTAACCCCTAACCCCAAACATAACCTCAGTAAAACCTATGAACCAAACCTAACCTTTATTAATGTATGCATGTAACCCACACCCCCTTTCAATGAAGCCTATGAAAGTGCCTGAAACCAGGCAGATCATACATATTCTAATCAGCCAGGGAATAACAATGATGGAGGCGGGGGGAGCAGTGAGGAGGGGGGAGGTTTTGTGGACAATTCTGGTAAAATGCCACCCTGAGAATATACTGTAAGAAAAAAAATATCTGAGTGGTTGTTTAGGCTACAGAGTGTATTAAAAAGTTATTACAAGGCAACATTTATATCTACAGCATACCTATCGATAAAAAATTATTCAAAATAAAGAAATAAAAAACATTTTGCTGTGATTTGTCTTATGTCTACGGTATACCATCTTCTGACAGGGTTAGGGCTAACCCCATCCGCCACAGCCCTTTCTAGTCTTCTCATTTTTATCACACAATTTCTGTAGCCACGTTTTCACCCAGTGCCATTTACCTAAGCTGTGTGTGTGTGTGTGTGTGTGTGTGTGTGTGTGTGTGTGTGTGTGTGTGTGTGTGTGTGTGTGTGTGTGTGTGTGTGTGTGTGTGTGTGTGTGTGTGTGTGTGTGTGTGTGGAAGAAAGAGACCAGGATTGCTGCATGTTATTTGTCAAGGTACCTAGGGGACACGGGAGAGAACATGCAAACTCCACATGGAAAGGCCTCTTTGTCGACCCCACCTTGTGTATGGGCACTGATGCCGTGGGGAGAACACACCCATGGCGCCTCTGGTGGGAACCGAACCCGGGACCTTCCAATTGTAAGGCGACAGCGCTCCCCACTGTGCCATGGTGCCCCTCTGCCTTTGCATTTGTTTGAGTGACCTTTTTTATTTCTCCAGACAGACAGTATCTCTTCACTTCAAACGATACTCTGGCTGGGTTTCTCCTCATGAGCTCAAATCGGAAAAATATTGAAGAAATGCGCAGAAATCTATCATGGCTCACTGTTGAGAATAGATTACACTCACGTATTCTCACTTTTTTCAGGAATGTTTTAATTGAAAAAAAAAAAAAGAAAACACAATAACACAATTTATTTTAACGTAAGAGATAAACATAACTATATGACTAGAAAAGGCATGTTTTGGGATCAATTAAGCCAATAACTATAGAGCATTTCATTTGTTTTATTTGCATTATTCTTTTATTTTATTATTTGTATTTTTTTTATTCTTATTACCATTTTCTCTTTTGAGTTAATGTTTTGTAAACAAATGTTTTTATGTGTTGGACCCCAGGAAGATTAGCTTTTGTCATGGCAAAAATAAAGAATAAAGCTCTGCTGTTGTCGGAGCAATGTTACAAAATATGGCAGCACATACAGTATTTCCACCTTCCGTTTTCCTCTCCTCCCTCCATCTCCATTTGTCTCTCTACCTCCTTTACTCCATCTGTGGTAAATCCTCTGGGTTGTTACTTTCACTAGATTACCAAAAGCGCATAGCCTCCTCCCTCCCACCTGTCCTTTGTCATTGTGTGTGGTGTGTTTGTGGGCCTTACAGCCATTATGTGTGTGTGGGCGTGTGTGCATTTGTTTCCCCCTTAGAGGCGTTTTTAGTCACACTACGTGTTTGTGAGATTTTTTTTAATCACAAGTCACGCATCGTGTATTTTTAGCACTTTGGGTTCAATCTCTTAATTGTCCTTTTCGCTTCCTGGCCATGTCCGCACGGCTTTCCCCCTCCGCTGTGACGTCGCTCCAGAGCAAAATGGCACCTGTGTGAATATGGTCAATTCCATCCATTTTCCACCTCTCTAAGAATCTCAAAACAATTGATGCCAGAGAGGGTTTGAAGGCAGTATTTTCAGATGCAGTTCAGATGCAAAGTTTTATATACACCCCTTGACCATGAAAAGGTCAAAACACTGATTGTGCCAGTGTTCCTCAAAGCCAAAGTCCCACTCCATTATGATACGACGACGCAGACAAAATATACACCGATTCTCTACTCCTTTTTCTAACCAATTCTAAGCCTACCTCCGTCTTGTATTAATCTCCTCTGAGTCTAGACCTACTTTGTGCATTTCTAAATTAGAGACGATTTGAGATACTAGACATTTCTTTGCCTAAAATGATAATGTGTATTAAATATTTTTTCTTTAATTCATTTGCACTCACTTTAAGAAACCTCACACTTCAGCATCTACCCTCTACATAAATGTCCGTATCGAACAACATCATGAAGCAACAGCCATCCGAATAGCTTTGCGTCATGGCTGGACAGAGTAGAATTGATGCAATGGAGAAACGCACTGAAATGATTGTTTTTAACGTGAGCAAATGGAAATGATTGATACCAACTGATGAGCAAGGTAAACAAAGTGTGAGCACGATGATTAGTATAACACACATCTAAGTACGTTTCCGAATGTAACTCGCACCATGAGGGACTATAGATCTACTAATAATAGATATGTTTATAATTATAGAAAGCAACGAAAATGTTAAGGAAACACACCAAGTCACATTATGGTCTAACATTAATATTTCTTATAATGCTGTTATATTTGTGCAAGACTTTAGCAAGATTCTGTGTGTGAGCACTGAGGAATATGAGGTCTGATATAAGTGGTCCTGCAAGGGCTGCCACAACCAGGGCAAGCAATATGTCACAGGGTCAAAAAGGTCACTGCTGGAAGAAGGGTAATCTATACCGTCCCATTCTGGCACACTCCTTTATGCTCAGCAGGGGCGGATCTAGGCATAGGCATGGGGGGGCAATGCCCTCCTAAATGCCCAGACTGCCGCACCAAACATGAAGGCATGCAAAACAACCAAGATATTTCAGTGCTTATATTTAAAATTATTTGAAACACTACACTCTTCTGCCCCCCAATTGGGAAATGTTAAATCCGCCCCTGATGCTCAGCCACACTGAAATGCAATGAAGTACGCGCACACACCACATGCACTGTATGATGTGCACGTGTGCACACACAATATCTAAAAGACATATAAGAAAAGACATAATGTATAAGAACATGTTCTAGAGATGGGGTAGAAAGTTTGAGGCAAAGGAGGAGGATGACTGCTCATGAACATGATTTGGTGTAACTAAGCTACGTCCTAAAATAAAATCATGGTCAAACAAGGACATGCCTGGACTTCCTTCACTCTATGCAACAAGGTCAAAAGTACTATTGACAACCCGAAATACGACAATGACAAGCACAAAATAGAGACAACAGGGTAAAAGCGACCGAGCCCTTTCCCTCTCCTCCTCTCCTTCTCCCTAGTTTCTTTCTTCACCTGCTGTTACCATCTTCAGCAACATCATTGTCTGCACAGCAGTGCAAAGCCATAAGGTCAGTGACATGCAGAGAATGCTAGAAGGCCAGGGCCTGACAAATGTGACCTAACGGAGGTATTATTTTTTTTTTTATCTAAAATGAGTTAATAGCACAGTCAGACTCTTCACATACTAGAGCATGTCTGAAATAAATAGCAGAGCTGACAATTGACATGTAGACATGAAATAAATGCTTAAACATGAAAAAAAAAATGCTTAAACATGTAGCTTGCTATAGTTGCAATGTTAGAGGCCACAAAATTGAACCTTTCTAGCCTGTATGCTCTACTCGCTGTTTTCTGCAAGACATTATTTTAAGCCACATCTCCAAAACTGGTGGGTCAAACAAAAATGAAAAACTCCCAAAATGACAACCATTGTTGTGAAAGATCACACATGTGACCTTGGCGTGGTTTCAGTTTTATTCACCAATTTGTAGCCAATCTACTCACAAGTCCTCGTGCTGTCACGTGCCATCAGCTTAGAATTTTATACAGGCCTATTTCCAGTGTGTGACAACATCGATCAAGCCATCACTGAAGCTGTGGCAAATGGCATTCCACAATGAGGACGATGGGCTAAAAACAGATTTGGAAAGAACTTGGACCCTTTCCCAGCTTCCTTCTCAGGTATTACTCATCGTAATAATGAAGGCTCTGGTCTTTTCTGGTCAAACCAGACTCACAGTGCCCATAGGAGTGTAATCATGTAGTAATAAAATAGAGAGGGGACTCAGACGATAGCTCCGACCCCTTGCCCTTCATTTCAATAGAATTTGCTCAGTGGTGTTTTGAAGCACCCAGAAGACTGCCAGAAGTATGGTATACTTCTGCATTTGGGCACAAAATCTTGGTGCCCAAATGCGGAAGTGTTACCTCCATGACCGTGCCTGAAGGGATTCATGAACGAGCGTCGTCAAGAATGACAAAGGAAAACGAAACGATAAAAAAAACAAGCTTGTGGGTTTGTGGTGGGCTTATTGTCTCTCATATACTGTAATACATCCGTTATGTTTTGAGATGTGGTATATGATGCAAGCACCACTGGTTCCTCCAGTAAACAATGTAAACACAAACTGCCCTGTCGGCGTTCACAAAACAAGCCAGCGTGCGCACTCTCCTGGTGATCGTGCATGAATTTCAGCCGCCTGCAGTTCCAGTCCTGACCACTAGGACCCGGAGCTTCAAGCCTGCTACTGGGGATGTGGGTGAAACTGACCTCACATCACCAGGCTTTCCACCTCAGAGGAAATCCTTGTCTCTGTGTGAAGCGGTCTGATTAAAGTTACGTCATGTTGTAGTATTGGATTTGTGTGGAACTTCCTTTTCCGCCTGCCTGCTGATTAAAAAACAATCCCCTAGAGTTTGTGTCAATGTGTCCATCAGCAAGACATTTATCCCCAAATTGCTCCCGATGTGCTGGTTGTGCCTTGCATGGTTTCCACCGCCATGAGTGTATGAATGTGTGTGTGTGTGTGTTAGGGCTTTAACCAAAAAATCGATACATCGATGCATCGATTTGCATAACACGTGTCGACTCTAAAAAGCACGAGTCGATAAGTTGTTTTTTCCCCTTCCTCCGAGCGAAGGAGTAAGGAGGAGGAATTAAACATTTACCTTTGTTTTCCCCTTTTTTCTTTCTCTATGTGTGCGACGCGTGTGTATATAATTCAACTGTAACATTGGTTACTGTCACTCACGGACAGAAGACTCCTTTGAAGTTTCCTTTGCAACTCTATCGGAGTAAAGCCTTAATTTAGGCTTACCAATCTTAAGCAGCTGCGTGCGCCTTGCGCTCTCGGCGCGCGGCGTTCCACTGATCATTACGTACACGGATCAGATCGAACAGCAAACAGTGTCAACGAAATACAGAACTTCATCAATCAACTCGTCCTCCTGCTACAGTGACCGTCTTGTTCCTCGTTTCGCATTAGGCTACGCAGTACGCACGGGACGCATGCTTCTGTCCGCGTCGTTCTCATTAATTTACTGAATGGATCAGAAAAGAAAGCGGCGCGGTATGGTGGTGGTGGTGGAGGAGGAGGCGGCTACATGTAATGGATAGTATTCTGATAATGTGGCCGCTATGTTAGAACCAGCGTGTGTGTGTATGTCTTCTGTTGCGTTCTAACATGTGGTTAGAACGTTGTGTGTTTTATGGCTGGCCATAGTGGACGTTGTGCTGCGCTGTGTGCCAATACTGTTTTCATATTAACCTTGCCACATGCGTCATGCGTAGGCTCGCGATGTGTTTTCTATAAGCACTGCGCCGGCATATAGCCACCATTTGATCCCCGACCCCCCTCGGACCCCCACCCCCCCCCCCCCCCCCCCCCCCCCCCCCCCCCCCCCCCATAAAACGATAAATCGATAATTTATCGACTTGACTGTCTGACAAGTCGACTTGAAAAAATCTCAAGTCGTTAATGCCCTAGTGTGTGTGTGTGTGTGTGTGTGTGTGTGTGTGTGTGTGTGTGTGTGTGTGTGTGTGTGAGTGTGAATGTGAGGCACAATCTAAAGTGCCTTGGATAAAAACGCTATATAAATGCAGCATTTACGGTTAGGGTTAACCCATACCAGACCCCAACACTTACGGGTCCAAATGCACTTCCATTTGAGTTATGGGGATTCCTTGTCTGAAATGGAAAACAACCATGCGTACACAAAATGGAACAAAGCCATAATTAGTATCATTGGTAACACCTGGGCGGGGGGGGGGCAGCGTTCTCTTGGACGCTGCCTTCAGGTATATGGCATGCACATTCCTGCACGTTGCAGAGAACAAGAAAGCTAAACAAATAGGATATATTCTAAATATTAGTTTTGTGAGACTCGTGCATGACATGTCGTAGGAGAGAAGAGCAGAAGAGTATGAAAACAAATACGACGAGTTCTGAATAGCTGTCCTTTGAGGCACATACAGTGCGCATGAGTTAACGTCCCGCTGGAAGGCCTCTATTTATTTATTCAACCGTGACCAGGAAGTATACACTCCCTCGCACAGCTCATTATTCATTCTGAAAGTATGTGGACGATGAACAGGATTTCCAGCATTACAGCGGGCAAACACAAACTGGTTGGTTGGACCTTTTTAATCCGCAATAGGAGTGGGAATCAAGATGAGGGTGTAACTGTAAACTGTCTCATTTCTTCACGTTTCCAAGATTATTTAAAGTACGACTTCAGCCATTTTCGTTTCCCCGTTGCTCAGATTATATATCCTTATCCACAACTTTCCTACAACACATAAGTCTGTGTGTCTGTGAGTGCAGATGTTCCTCTTTCTCTTGCTGTGTTGCCAGGTTTGCAACAGAAACAAGTGGGTAGGTCAATGAAGACCAGCACAAATGAACATAGCTGATCTACATGCTCACAGAGACACGTTGTGAGGTTATACATCTGTCACTTATAGAGAATAGAGAATAGAACGAAATATTTTCACTATATTTTAAACATTCATAAAGTCATAAAGATGACTGCGGAGTGTGGACAGTTGATAAACTTGCCTACCAGAGACATCATGATGAAATCCAAGCTAATAGAAACTGCAGGAATTCCATGCAACCAATCTATATCCTGGGCAGTGAGTTTCGGGCTGTTCACTGTTGGAGATACAGTATCAAAGGCCTAAATAACAGCTGTATGGTTTCAGGTTTGGGTGTCAGATGACGAAATAGCAAAACTTTCAACATTCGCAAAAAACACATCTAGGCTGTCTACCTGCACTCAAATGAACATGACAGCAAATCAAGACAAACAATGATCAGACTGTGTCTCGCTCTCACGCACACCCGTGGGGGCGCACACGCACACACACGCACACACACACACACACACACACACACACACACACACACACACACACTCTCCAACATGATGCAAGGCACACACATCAAAAAAGGTATTACACCCATCAACGCATGTCAACCTCAAAGCTGCCTCGTAGGTAGATCCACAGCAGAGACATTCTCCCTCGCCTGAAGACTTGCCAGCCCCAAGAGCCACTAGATCTTATCAAGATTTGTTTTACTGCGGATCACGGATAAGCATCACTGCTCCGGCCATAACCATTATTGTACAAAACACCTCAGCTATTACTATTATATTAGTGGGCGCCCTCCAGCCAGTGTGTGGTTAACCAACCATACAACTGTGCATTTCTTACCAAATCCAAGAAACATAAAAGATGTTTACAACATCACGGGTTGACAATCATTCGAACATATTGCCCACCTCCTCTGACAGTAATGTCACTTGCATTGAGGGAAAACTGTGCTCATGCAATACAGAGATATGGGCAGACATATAAGACATAATGACGCTGCTTGAGGCATAACCATCCCAGACGGGGCTGCCAAGGGAGCCGTGCTACAGTTCCTATATACCTGAATCAGTCATCCCAGACTCATGGAATCCCTCCCAGGCAGCTGTGGGCCCACTGCCTGGTGCTGTGACGGTCATGGGTGTCAGGATGACTGATGGTGGAAAGCCTCGCATCTCACTGTGGGATTCAGCGGGAATTGCCCACGACAGATCCGCTCGAAATACAGCGCGAGTCCTAAAAGCTCAGCCAATAAGCCTTCGTGTTATGGCTTTTTTTGAGAAGTGTATGAACCTCATGTCAAGGGAGAGCCAGCGAAATCCATTTGAGCCCTCGCCCGCGGGCGCCCGTTTTCAAAACCGGGCCCCGGTTTCACAAAAACGGGCGCCCGTTTCACAAAAACGGGCGCCCGTTTTCAAAAGCGGGCGCCCGTTTTCAAAAGCGGGCGCCCGTTTTCACAAACTAGGCTATGCCTAAACCTAACTCTAACCCTAAACTTAACCTCAGTAAACCTATGCCTAAACCTAACCTAACCCTAACCATAACCTTTTGAAAAGGGCGCCCGTTTGTGAAAACGGGCGCCCGCTTTTGAAAACGGGCGCCCGTTTTTGTGAAACCGGGCGCCCGTTTTTGTGAAAGCGGGCGCCCGCTTTTGAAAACGGGCGCCCGCGGGCGAGGTCGCTTTTGGATTTCGCCCCTGCTGTGTCAAGGGGTGTGTGTGTGTGTGTGTGTGTGTGTGTGTGTGTGTGTGTGTGTGTGTGTGTGTGTGTGTGTGTGTGTGTGTGTGTGTGTGTGTGTGTGTGTGTGTGTGGATGTGTTTCTTCTGCAAAGAAAGCGCAAACAAACACGTCTGCAGGGAGGCATAGGTTGGAAGGAACAGACAAAATGAATGGGAATTACGTCTCAACGTGCCCCTGTTGTATTTTTTTTTCTAGGCTCAACCGATCGGCTCACTATTCAGATCTTGAAGGGCATGATTGGTCAAATGTCTCTCTCGGGGGAAATCGGTCGTGAAATGGATCGAGATTGAAAATGAGAGAAAAGAGATGATGCGTGATTGCTATTGACATTAGCTTAAGTCCTTAATGGGGACTCATCAATTTGCCAACAGGGGGGCAGCAGATACACAATTCAATATCTCCCTCTCCGTCTCTCTGTATGTCTTGTGGACATCAAAATGAGTCTGTGAAAACACACGCAACTCCTGCTGCCGCCCACCAGCTCCTCCCAGGCGCTCATCAACACCAGCAATCGAAACAGTGAAAACAAACACCAATCTACAAACTCACGACTGGGGTATGATATCTAACAGAACAACAACCAGCTTCAATTTAGTTAATGAGGACCAATCCATTTTGCTATAACCGGGTCGCCTTCCCACAATGCTTCGCTCTCACCCTCTGTTTCTGTGTGCCTTGTGGTTGGAATGAACACATGGGCGACAGCAGGGAACTGGCCTGAGGACACACAAGGCAACAACACTGCTTTGCTTTCCTCTTCATATGTCTCTGTCTATCTCTGACTGTCTCATGTTCCATCCCTCTTGTTCCGATGCCTTGTTTCTTTACTCTTCCTTGTCCCACGTCGGAGGATCTATGCAACCACGCTTCTCACATTCCCAGACTTCTTCAACCACACGTGTGCACGCCACAAAGCATACTTTACCGCTCCTTCCCTAAAAGCACTAAAAATATGTTTTGTCCTTTTACCCGGAACAAGCATTTGAAGCAGCTTTTTGTTTGATAGCTCTGATGAGACCCCCTTTCCTTTCCCTCTGGAGAATTTCTCCTGGCAGTGCTAAAAAATGCATGAACATATGTAGCAAACTAGGATGACAAGGCGCATGCATGCACACACACAAACACTAACGTGCACACAACATGTGCGCAAAAGAAGCGCTCCACAGAGGAAATAGAACGTTCACAGAACATAAATTATATACATACTGTTTGTGAACACAGTAAGCAAACTGTACTATAGTGATGCACATTTTCTCTACGACAGTGGTTTTCAACCATTTTGATACCAGGCCCCAATATTTATTCAGAATTTGAGCCACGGCTAACTATTATTTCAGGACATAACCATCGGATCGTAATTGTTGCAAAACACTCTCCATGAATATTCTTTATTCTACTTCCACGATTGTGGTGGGATGCGGTGTCGCTGAGCAGTAGGGGTGGGAGGGTTTAGGGATTATTTTATTAATTTATTTATTTCCATGATGTTTTCTGAACTATATACTGTATTATTGCCAATTATTTTATTAATTTATTTATTTCCATGATGTTTTCTGAACTATATACTGTATTATTGCCAATGTCGATTTTTTTTTTACTTTTTACTTTTTTATTATTCTTTTTCTTTATACTATTTTATTTTATTTTGCATATATAAAAAATGGAAAAAAAAGAAGAGATTTTGTAAATTGTAAAAACTGTCTTATATTACAGCATCTTCAATAAAAACCTCAATTGACAAAAAAAAAAGAATTTGAGCCACGGACCACCATTTGATGACATTTCCACTCCAAAGACCCCAAACTAAAGATTTACTTTGGTTTTGTCCACAATTCCAGGCTGGATTTCGCAAACAAAACAGTCAAAGATAGATCAAAATGACCATTCATTTTCTACATTCTCTCAATAGTTTAGACTTAACTAAGTGGGCTAATACAAATGATGAATATTTTAACTCGAGTCTAAACATGAAACCAAGCTATGTAAAGTATGGAAAAAATGAAACGAAATAGACCCTTGCGGGTCGATTTGGTTTAATTTTTTCACTCTCAAAGAGTACATCAGGTTGACCAACTTTCCATCATTTAGCCGAGGACCACCTGGAACTCTCTTAAGGACCACTGGTGGTCCCCGGACCAATGGTTGAAAAACACTGCTCTAGATCTGCTACACAAGGAAACATCATTGCACTGAAGTGGCAAACTGCAAGTCGTGGTTGTTTTACACCTTTTTTCTACTTTTGTAATCTTATCCGTGCTATTTTGGATTTTGACAAACCAAACCTGTTGCTTATCCTGTGGTTAGAACTCTCTTCCTTCAATTGTTGCTCTACATCCTAACACTGCTACAGTATTCCTGTTGACTGCCTGATTTGTTTTAATCCTCTTGTGATTAAGTTTCTCTTACAACAGAATCTCGTTTCACATATTACAACTGTGCAATCTCAGCAGCATCTGTTGCTGGCATAGCGCATGTTGTTGGCATAGCGCATGTCATTGGCGTAGCATGCCGCTGACATATTTGACCAAGCATTACAAAAAAGGTATAGCGGAGAAACTGCCATGTGTATAAGAGTCCCTATAGGTTGTACAGACAAGGTATGTCGTATGTTTGGATAAAGATGAGCGTGACGATATGCACAATGTTGCGGATCCATACATGCACGGTCCCGGCATGCATGGGTCCACACAGCTGTGTTTTCGTGTGGCAAAGCCCTCAGCTCTGGGAGTTGATTATACATTCAGAGCTCTTAAGTTTTTTTTTATTCGTCTTGGAATGATGCATTTCTTGCTAATTAGAAACTCTCCCGCGTAGAAAGGTGTCATGGGGTGATCTAATTAAAAGATGGCACCTAGTGAGAGGATATACATCACAAGGTTTTTCCACAGTAAATTGAGTGTGACGTGTCCAATATGAAAATACAAAGAATTTGAACAAACATATGAAAACAAAAGTATAATTGAATTTAGTTTTGCCTGTGAAGGCATGCAGGGCAGATGGCAGTGTTTTGTAATTGTTTTTGTTGATTGAAATAGCGAGACGAATATTAAATAGGTTTAATATTGAAAAGACTGAAATATGGCTGGGTCCTTTTTTACCACCTACCAAAACTGAACCAAACACCAATGTTCAGAACTGAAACGTGAGCAAACTGAACTGTTGGCACTTAAAAGAGTGTGCACTTGTAGATGATGATCCTGCTCCTTGCGCCATCATCGTTCTAACCTACATTACACCCACTACCAAGGATGGGATTCACAAATGCACACAAACAAATATCGCACATGCTAACACTAACACCATAGATAAGGGGCAACAAAAAAGAAAAGGAGAGAAAGGGATGCACAGGACTTGACACTAACACTTGCCCACTTTCCCGGGGCAAGTAAAAAAAATGGTGGGCAAGTGAAGACTGCTACCTGGTTGCCCGATCGGGCAAGTGTGCAACATAGTGCACTATAACACAACACAAGATAAATTTATCTTGAAGGCAGTCATTGCACTCTGCCTCTGTGTCTTTCACTGCTTTCTAGCTATCCACAATTCCGGGCTTGATTTGGGAAACAAAACAGGCAAATGAACACATCAAAATGACCATTAATCTTCTACAGTGTGGGCCTGGGCTAATTAAGATGATGAATTTTAACTCAAGAGTTACATCTGGTTAACCAACTTAACTGGGGACCACCTGGAACCTGGGGGGCAAGTGACCATGACCTGAGGGCAAGTAGAACCTGACTTGTACTTGCCCGATGGGCAAGTGCCTCGGAGACCTTAGTGTCAACCCCTGATGCAGAGTTTAAATTATAGATATGAAATGTTGCTTTCTATATGCATTTCCTTGACGTCAATCAGTGCCAGTTGAAGAGAATCTCAGGCAAGACCAACTTAGTTACATACAGTGTGTTAACTGTATGTATGTGTGTGTATGCGCGCGCGCACACATGCACGCACACGGTGCAAGGTTACTTCAGTCTATAGAATTTCCATGCAACGATAAAACCTTACATGGCCGGCTGTTCACAACTTTGCTTTCTAAAACCTTCTAAAAGCATGACAGACCGCGGATGGGGCCTCAAAACGTTATGCTACATCACAATGAATTTCATTTTCCAGAGCAATTCAATTATTGATGGTTTACTCCCAGCCCAGAGTACAGTACATTATACCGCCTCACCACTGCACCGCATTGTGGCACTTTGTTGTCTGTTGTCTTCCACCAACATGTTTCTAGGGCAGCATGACAGTAAAATGTCGATTTTTCTATACTTAGAAGGCGAAATGACAGTGTAACTGTTCTATTGAATTATTAAAAACACACACACACACACACACACACACACACACACACACAAGGGCGTCAGCTGCTCAGGGAGTGGAGTAGCCGGTGGAGCGGTCAGATGGGACCCACAGGGTTCCCCGTTCAATCCCAGGCACCCCCAGGGCCAGAGTTAGTGTCGTTGTGTCCTCAGAGCAAGACCCTGACCCCCTAAATGCTCCCGACGTGCGTAGGAAACCATGCAAGCCGGTGACTTGCATTGTTTTCTCCACCATTGGTGTAATAAATAATGGATCGCATTTTTATAGCGCTTTACCAAGTGCTCAAAGTGCTTTACAATGGTCCATTCATTCATACATTGGGAGGTGAAGTGGCGAATAGTCAGCGCCATGCATGCAGCGTCAGCTCTGGGGTTAGTGAGCACTTCCCCCAGAGCTCGCAACCAACTGACTCATTGGAGGCGATGTGGGGTTCAGTGTCTTGCCCATGGACACTTCGACATGTGGACCGCCAACCCACGGATCATTGGACGACCCACAGCCGCTTGTGGGTATGTGTGTATGTGTGTGTGTGTGTGTGTGTGTGTGTGTGTGTTCAATAAGGGCTTTGAATGAAAGCTCAAGTGGCCTTGTGGTTAGAGACTGGGAGGTTGGGGTTCGATTCCCGGCCGGGTCATACCAAAGACTCTAAAAACAGGACCAAAGGCCTCCCTGCTTGGCACGACATACTAGTGTCATGTCCAGGGGGTGTAATTGTACATCAAGCTGCCTCACGCTATCGAAACAGGCTCCTGGCCCATGGGCCTCATGGCTCAATAAGGCTTGCTTTGGATGAAAGCACTATAAATGCACCATTTATCAACCACAGGAAGGTCACAGAGGTGAATCAAAAACAAGAACTTGTAGGCCGGCATTAGTGAAAAAAAGTACAAGTTGACTTTACAGATAAAGGAAGAAAGTAGCCAACATGCCAAACAGAAACCATCATCTCACATGCATGTGTGTGCAGCTGAAAAACGGTACTGAGGCTTGCAATACAATACGCACTGATCTTTGGCAAAATCCTATACTACATACTAGATCAACTAATCGACCAGCTCCAGCACCAGATTGAATGTGCCCATTGCCCTTTGAGACTAACAGGCTATAGATGTACTGTGGTCTTCATTCATTGTTTTGTTTTTATTTGTATATGGAGGACACAGTACTTCAATAGACCCCTTGTTGTGGTTAATTGCTTTGTGCAATGATGTCTTCCCTTTTTTCCCTAAGGCTCAAACCGTGACAGTCAAAAATGTGTCATTGAAAAAAATAACTTTAATATAATGACATCACAATATACTCAGCTCCCCTATTTCCTCGCCCTTTATCATACAACTCTGTGGATGCGGCTTCAGTTCAGGTGGATTTTTAACAGTAATAGAGGCCAAGCGCTGCACTGCTTGGCAACACGTTCAGTACAACCTGGGTATCCCCCCATATGAGCAAGACAAATTCCAATTCAACTTGTTGAAATGGCAAATGACACCTTGAACCTTGAGGCAACTTTTTTTTAGCCAAAATCGAATAGATATATAGCAATATTTTTTGCCTTTTTCTCCTCTACATTGCTCCTAAGTTGTATGGTACTTTGTTGCTGGTTCTATTTCCCTGCAGGCAGACACTTGCTTTGTCCTGTAGTCAGAACTTTGTTGTTGTCAATCATGAAAACAAAACATACGTCAGGCTCAGGAAAGGCGGTGCTAATTTGTGAGGGGGAGGTGGTGTGGGGTGAGGCAGCGTTTTAGCCAATCACAGCAGTTCTCCAGCAAATTCATAATAAGGCAATAGAGTGAGGTGAGGTGGAGGTTAGATTTTGTTTTTTAAACAAATCCGTTCACAATCAGTGTTTGTACACTCTAAAGTTGCCTCTATTACCTTTAAGGCTTTCAGTGAAGGATTCAAGGAATCCACTGAACCAAAATAAAGAAATCTGGGATACGGCTCGTTTAACCAGGCCTCTTCATTTTCACACTTGAACCATTAGCGCGTGCATTCCACTCTTATAATGATATAACCTACACTGTGTGAACTTCCATTACATTTTAAATTGAATATGCATGCTGGTGATATTCTTTGCAACAGCCAGCATCCGCCCATACCCGCAGTTCTTAATTGTATTCATTTATATGCCCCGTTTTCTTTTTCCACTTAACTTTCACACATTTACAATCGGCTCCCATGGGCACCCCTTTCATTTGGAAAACAAATGAAATGCAGAGCATTTTAATGAACATTATACAGTATCACATATTAATAAAACCCATAGGCTAATGGCACTGAGAGCCTCCAGAGCAGAACCTCTGTAAAAGAATGAAGACTTTCAGAATTCTATGTATTAATCCCAAAGTTTTAGGATCTCATGATCTGCTGTAAACCAAATTGTAAACCAATGGAAGATTCAGTATCAAGGAGGTTTCTATATTCATGAAAGACATGAGGCTGATTCTACAAAGTCTTCCAGATTTCTGAAAAAACGCACACTGTGGCAGCAGCAAAACACGCTGAATGTGTTCCGAATGTGTTCGATTTTTAAATGTTTGAATCCCATGCCATTGTTCTGATGATATTGAATTTATTTTATTCACTTTGCAAAACAAAATCCTTGGCAAATAAAGCTCAGATGTGCTATTGTCAATTTCCTTCAGATACATGAATATAACCACATTATGACCGTGCAAAATGAAATGGGATTTAAATGTGCCAATTTGTAAAACTGACAAAATGTGACTCCTAACGTCGCTGAAGTGGAACTCATCAAATATGCCTGGGACTCATCCGAAAGACCCTCCCTGCATCCCTAAACTCATTAGATTGAAAACCTATTTACATCGCAATAGTATCAGAATAAAACAAATTTCAGCAAGTTAAGTCTATTTGCTTTGGCCTTTTGTAGTCTGTCTTTGACATTCTTTGTTTGTTTTGAATAACTATGCGACTAGTGTCTGCTACAGTGCAAATGTAAAGAGGTTGCTGTCAACGCGCCTGCCTCATGCTTAAGAAGGGGCGCATCTTTTTAAAGCGCAAATAACATGGATTGCTAAAATTGTTTTTAATACTTACTATCATATTGTATATATCCCTCAAGCTTATTTTAATGGTTTGAGCCTCAATCACCACTGATATACCGGTAGCCAGTCCTTATCACTTCTTTCTGAACAGTTTAGCTGCAGTACCACAATGTGGTACTGAGGTGGTGGGGGTGGAAATCATTTCAAAATCAACAATGGAGGACATAAACAAAGTGGAAATACAAATTTGGAACTGAAGACTGAAGGAGAGGAGGAACTACACCAAGTAGGGTGGATTGGATGACATCATTATGAGGGCAAAATCAAATGAGCTGTTCCTGAGAGCAATTTACATTAAGCTTCTACATGATATGAAAGACTGATTGTTCAAACTAGATTATTTGTGGAGATAGAAAACACACATGGGAGCAACAAAAACATACACACAAAAAAGTTGAATTTCATGTTATTCCCCTTGAATTTCATTTTTATCACCCTTTAAGACAAAGTGTAGCCTCAAAATGTATAGCTGTTTTATACGGTGCTATGTTTACGGTTGCCTCTAGTGCATTATTCTTCTGTCCAGCTCGGAGCATGGCCTCAATACATCTCTGACTGCTTCTCAACGGAATACTATTTTCGAGGTCGGGCATCAACTATCATCTAAACACACACGATCGATGCTGGCACAATTGTGTCAAGCAAGGTCCATTTCTCCATCAGCTTTGGGACTGTCCAGCTGTCAAAGCACTCAGTCTGGTTAAAAGTAATATCCCTAATGTCATAGCTCTTCTTGCCTGGAAGAATACTCCCTTGACGCGGGACGTGCAGTCTGCCTGTTAAATGACTTTGATAAGGGTCTGGAATGGCCATGGGGACACTGCAGCTCCTTGTTTGACCATGACAGTATATTTGCCCTTGCAAGTACAATGTTATTGTGTGGAGGATAATAATCTCTCTTGCAAATACCATAATCCCTCCACTCTCTAGCATGTCTTTCACTATGACATAATGTAAAGAAAATGCCAAGCATTTTTGTTTTGTTTTTAAGTTTACCTATGTGTTGCTAGTGAGCAATGACAACCTTCCACTTTAAACTCGCCACATTCGCCTATCTATCTACAGGAGCCAGAATCTGCACCCCTATGGTATACAGCAGCCGGCTGCAAAAACACATTAGTTTCGAATCAGACCCGAGACAGCTCATTTCCAAGGTTCATTTTTCTATATTCATGAAAGACATGAGGCTGATTCTACAAAGTCTTCCAGATTTCTGAAAAAACGCACACTGTGGCAGCAGCAAAACACGCTGAATGTGTTCCGAATGTGTTCGATTTTTAAATGTTTGAATCCCATGCCATTGTTCTGATGATATTGAATTTATTTTATTCACTTTGCAAAACAAAATCCTTGGCAAATAAAGCTCAGATGTGCTATTGTCAATTTCCTTCAGATACATGAATATAACCACATTATGACCGTGCAAAATGAAATGGGATTTAAATGTGCCAATTTGTAAAACTGACAAAATGTGACTCCTAACGTCGCTGAAGTGGAACTCATCAAATATGCCTGGGACTCATCCGAAAGACCCTCCCTGCATCCCTAAACTCATTAGATTGAAAACCTATTTACATCGCAATAGTATCAGAATAAAACAAATTTCAGCAAGTTAAGTCTATTTGCTTTGGCCTTTTGTAGTCTGTCTTTGACATTCTTTGTTTGTTTTGAATAACTATGCGACTAGTGTCTGCTACAGTGCAAATGTAAAGAGGTTGCTGTCAACGCGCCTGCCTCATGCTTAAGAAGGGGCGCATCTTTTTAAAGCGCAAATAACATGGATTGCTAAAATTGTTTTTAATACTTACTATCATATTGTATATATCCCTCAAGCTTATTTTAATGGTTTGAGCCTCAATCACCACTGATATACCGGTAGCCAGTCCTTATCACTTCTTTCTGAACAGTTTAGCTGCAGTACCACAATGTGGTACTGAGGTGGTGGGGGTGGAAATCATTTCAAAATCAACAATGGAGGACATAAACAAAGTGGAAATACAAATTTGGAACTGAAGACTGAAGGAGAGGAGGAACTACACCAAGTAGGGTGGATTGGATGACATCATTATGAGGGCAAAATCAAATGAGCTGTTCCTGAGAGCAATTTACATTAAGCTTCTACATGATATGAAAGACTGATTGTTCAAACTAGATTATTTGTGGAGATAGAAAACACACATGGGAGCAACAAAAACATACACACAAAAAAGTTGAATTTCATGTTATTCCCCTTGAATTTCATTTTTATCACCCTTTAAGACAAAGTGTAGCCTCAAAATGTATAGCTGTTTTATACGGTGCTATGTTTACGGTTGCCTCTAGTGCATTATTCTTCTGTCCAGCTCGGAGCATGGCCTCAATACATCTCTGACTGCTTCTCAACGGAATACTATTTTCGAGGTCGGGCATCAACTATCATCTAAACACACACGATCGATGCTGGCACAATTGTGTCAAGCAAGGTCCATTTCTCCATCAGCTTTGGGACTGTCCAGCTGTCAAAGCACTCAGTCTGGTTAAAAGTAATATCCCTAATGTCATAGCTCTTCTTGCCTGGAAGAATACTCCCTTGACGCGGGACGTGCAGTCTGCCTGTTAAATGACTTTGATAAGGGTCTGGAATGGCCATGGGGACACTGCAGCTCCTTGTTTGACCATGACAGTATATTTGCCCTTGCAAGTACAATGTTATTGTGTGGAGGATAATAATCTCTCTTGCAAATACCATAATCCCTCCACTCTCTAGCATGTCTTTCACTATGACATAATGTAAAGAAAATGCCAAGCATTTTTGTTTTGTTTTTAAGTTTACCTATGTGTTGCTAGTGAGCAATGACAACCTTCCACTTTAAACTCGCCACATTCGCCTATCTATCTACAGGAGCCAGAATCTGCACCCCTATGGTATACAGCAGCCGGCTGCAAAAACACATTAGTTTCGAATCAGACCCGAGACAGCTCATTTCCAAGGTTCATTTTCCACACAGGAGTGGTATTATGGCTCGCTTGCTCCTCCATTTCAGGCTATGATACCACAGCTGCCAGGAGGCAGGAGTCGGGACTGTGGAATATCCTCAAGTATAAAACAAAGAGGACAATCGATATTTGTCCTCCATGGAGACAGAAGGCAGTGGACTGGTTGATTAGTAAACATTAAGCAGGGCGAGTGGATGCTGGGCTAAACTGCCCGTCGCAGAGCGCCGCAGCCATTCGGCTGGAACAGACACAGCTGGCAAATGGCACGACGTCGAGGCATGGCCGACCGTGTGCAATGTGTGCCTGCCTCTGCTTGTATTTTAAAGGTTATTTTCTGTCACAATTCTGCCTTGTTGGATGGTGTTTTATTGAAAGCTACAGTCGAAATGGGGGCAGTTAAGCCCCAGCACTGTTGACAGGCTTGGACTGAAGCCTCTGCCTGGGACCTTCTTGCTATGCGTTTCATGTCTGGAATGTGTTCAAAAACCTATGTATAATAATAATAATCTTCACTCAAGTTATAGTTCAAAAACATATTGATAAAACCATGAAATCCCCATACTGTATATGGAATAGCTAAGGTTAATGTCATCAATATGATGTCATAGACTGGCCTAAATTCCATCTTTGGCCATGGCTGACACTGAACTACATATGGGACAAAGCTGGTTCTCTGCCAACAGGTACAACAGGTATTGCATAACAATAGCACTGCATTTCTAACTTCTAACTCATTTGAGAGTAGGTCACTGCTCCACAGGCACTGGTCTAGAAGTTCTAAGCATTCATAAATACCCAACGCTTCATAACTGCAATCATAACTCATTATAAAGCAATTCATAATGATTTATTTAGATGATTGAATGATTGATTTAGTTAGATCGCACTCTTCAGCAACATATAGCTATAGGTTGCTAGGCGATCGATCAACCCAGACATGAAGATACTTTGAGTGAACTACTCCTTTAAAAAGGGCAGTGGCATATCCGGGCAAAGCAGGGATACACTAGACAGGTCAGCTTTTACAATGGCACGGGCGGGCCAGACAGGGCAGAGGCCACGGTCGTGACAAAGATTTAACAAGACATCATTTGCAGAGGCCACGATCGTGACACAGATTTAACGAGACAAGCATCAACAAGGTTAGATACAGCGAACTGCAGCCATTAGGGGATTAAAAAGCTTATTTTTTATTTTAATGAAAGAGTTAGGCTGTTCCAGTAGCACAGATGACAATAGCTCTAGCACCTTTGGTCACAAACCTAGACTTAGGAACAACCAGAATAGTGGTAAATACCAGTAAGAGGAGCTTGATCAGGCTATGGACAAGTACAAGTAAGGGTTTTAACAACTCAGCTAAGTAACTAGGTGCGAGACCACAAACTTTAAGTTACAATAAATAATACGATCAGTTCTAAAAGAGACATACAGCCCATTGTAGTGAATCTAAAACCGAGGTTATGTGTATGTAGTGTATGTTATGTGTATACAGTTTGCTGATGATACCAACCTAATAATGTCACATGAAAATGTTGTCGAACTAATTAGAGAAGCAAATGAAAGCTTATCCTGTGTCTCAGTTTGGTTTCAGACAAATAAGCCGTCTTTGAATGTAGATAAATCAAACTTTATTTTATTTTATAATAATAATATCAGGTGTTCTTGGGAGAATGCAAGTCTGTCCATCAATGGTACTAAAATCAATCAAGTTACTTCAACAAAGTTCTTAGGTATCATAGTTGATGAGAAATTAAATTGGAAAAAACAGATAGACCATGTTTGTAAAAAAAAAACAATGAAATCTTTAGGTATTATTAGGAAGGTATGTACATTGCTAAATAGAAGTTGTTTTTTAACACTATATTATAGTTTAATTTTTCCTTACTTATCCTATTGCAACATAATATGGGCTAGCACGTATTCATCAAATCTCAAATCTACTTCAAAAAAGATTTGTTAGATTGGCTACCTATTCAGATCAACTCGAACCGTCTGCTCCTCTCTTCAAGAAACTTAACATTATGTCTGTCTCCCAGGTAAATTTCCTTCAGATATGTATATTTGTGTACAAATGCATCTATGAATATCAAAACATTCCTAAGGGCTTCAATTGTTTTTTTTCTTCCAATTCCGATATTCATTCTTATGCTACTCGGCAATCAAAAGACTTGCATATACCTTATAGCCGCACTTCACTTAGACAGTTTTCAATAAGACATAGAGGGTCAATCCTCTAGAACACTGTTGATTCTAGGCTTAAAGCATCTCCATCTCTGCAAACTTTTAAAGCAGCTTACAAAAAAATGCTCTTGCAATAAAATAATTATTAGTTATTGTTTTGCTCATAGTATGGTCTGTTAACAGGCCAATTATCCCTACAATGATATGTACTGTGTTTATACTTGACTGTTTACTTGTATTTTATTGTTGGATGCATTTCTGAAATTTATCTTGATATATGAAAATGTATTCTTAAATTTGTTTCATTTTAGGGGAAGTTCTTGAAAAGCCTCTGGGCTTCCAACTTCTCCTGCACATTATTTTCAAATATTGTATCTTGTTTTATCTTTTTATATGTGCCAATAAAAAAAACTTCAAACTTCAAACAGTAACAAGACAGGTGGAGTATGGAACCTTCACTGGGACATGAAGTAGAGGGCATTACAGTAATAATGAGTGCCATAACAACCATGTAGATAGAACTGATCTTATTTTGAAGAGGTTTCTCAGGAGCAAAAAGCATGTTTGAACGTGTAAGAGGCTATGAAATACTGTATATAGGGTGTTGACCTTGACAGTAGTCAAGGTCAACAAATACTGTATATAGGGTGTTGACCTTGACAGTAGTTCAGGTACTGTACTGTCGGCCTATAATTGTTAATTTCATCAGGGTTCAAGACGAAATGCATTTGTCACCTGCCTTTTTAACTTTTCCGTTTCTATGGAATAAAACATCTTCTACTTGAACTGAATGGAGCTGCCTCAACAGTACCTTTATAGATACACATATATAGTAGAGTATTTTCCCACTTTGATGCCAAGAAAAATGTACTTAGAACCAGTGTTGTTCTAAAACCGCGTTGTCCAAAGTCCGGACCTACGACACAATTTTCACAAGCTCATCAATGTGCTTGAGGCTCTCAAATTCAAGCATCCAACATCCAACAAGCTTTAAACTGAGCAGAATGGTTAAAACACCTAGGAAACTTCTCTGGCAGGATTTGAGAACTCCATTTTAATGTGGGCCCAGACATAAAACACTGCCATTGTCATGCAAATGAAAGACAGATGTAGTGTAGCTCTACTATACTTAACTACTGTTAACCTCTTGGTAGCTAAACAGACAAACACCTTGCACATCTGATTACGTTTGGTAATGTTAAATAAGACTGAGAACTGATCGAGTTGAGTTATTTGTATTTTGTTCACACTGTTGAAATGCACTGCATTTGTATGCAACTTTAATGGCTAAAAGTTTATTTGATACACATCTTTCATTCTTGGGACTTTGGTTAAGTTTACCAGGATGGAATTCTTCCATTTCTGACTTCACAAAACAGCTCAGAGATACAAACAGACAGTGGGTTCGAATCCACTGTGGTGCAAATGGCTTTGTCGTGCGGGTGTTCTGAGCAAAGACTCCTGCTGGGGAGTTCCTGCAGGCTCTGGCCAGACTGATGGTGCGGAACACAGCGAATCAGGGTGGTTTTGTGTGAAATTTAAAACAAAATGTATACGGTATGTTTGTATTTTAATTCATAAAAAAATATTATTTGAGTACCTAGTACTTAAAACATTTGCTGTACTTCATTTGTTATTGTTGACCATTCATCAGTGCTGTAAAGACATATTTTCCTGGACAAACCAACCAAGCATGAGTGATATCACAGTCTTGTAATACAGCAGCAAGCCTGGCTGTCAAAACAACTATATGGATCCTAGTTACACACTGTTGTGTGTCCAGTGCAGTCTTTTAAATAAATAACTAAAGATGTCAGTGATAAGATTTAAAACCAGCGTACATTGTGCTGGTATAATACTTCTCTTGTCCCTCTTATAATGTCATCAAGTCTACCTTGTTTTTCCAGACAGACAACTATGACACACCATCACCTTGCCTGTCATTAGTTTTGTTTGCGTTTGGAGCCTTTTCAGGTTCAAATGAGAAATATGTTTTTTCTATTATCCCCTTCCCTCCGCCCACACTGAAAACAGAATGATGCTGCCTTCATTAACATGAGTAATTTCTCATGTGGAGGATGCAACTACAGCTGTCCTTTGATTACTAAATGGAATAGAGCAATGATCTATGGAGCCATTAGGGGAAGGGGCTGGAACTAATTTCAATCCTGGAATGGAATGGTGACTGGGCTACACAGCCAGCCAGTCAGTCAGTGTGTGTGTCAGAGAGAGAGACAGACAGAGAGACAGAGAGAGACAGAGACAGAATAAGTGTGGGAGTAGAAATGTGAAATAAAAGCCAGATAGTGTCACATAAAAGTAGAAACCATGAATGGGTTTCAGCAGTTTCCTGCCCACTAAACCTAGCCGCATATCCATGGTTCTGTGTGTGTGTGTGTGTGTGTGTGTGTGTGTGTGTGTGTGTGTGTGTGTGTGTGTGTGTGTGTGTGTGTGTGTGTGTGTGTGTGTGTGTGTGTGTGTGTGTGTGTGTGTGTGTGTGTGTGTGTGTGGAGGGGGGGGGGGGGGGGGATTTGGGAGATTGCAAATCTACAAGCTTCCCCATATTGTGAAATTGCAGATCTCCCATCTCTCTCTCTGGGAACCTTCGTGTCGGCACTTGACGTACCTTCTATAGGTGAGGTCTTGAGCCGGCGGCAGATGCCGTGGACATCTCCATAGGCCTCTGTTATCTTGCTCACAGCCTCTCCGCTCCTCAACTCCATCAAGTCCCTCAGTTCTGTCATGGTGATGCCAAAATCCCCCTCATGGTTGCCCTCGGCAACAGAGTTCCCTGGTGGGTGGTCTGCCATGTTGTTGGCCATGTTGGTCCCCTAAAAGTTTTGTTTTTTTCCTTTGTTTGTTTTGCGGTGTTTTCTTTTTCCTTAGTGCAAGATCTTTGAGAATTCAATCACGTCTGGCCCACCAAATAGCTGTAAACAATGGGACCGGTAAATAGAAATAAAATAACGATAAAAGGTTACAGTCACTCCAGAGAGTCCACTCCTCTTGCTCGTGTGCAGGATTTGTGGGTGTATCGTAGCACTCAAAGTTGACAGGTGTGGGAGTGGAACATGCGAGGTGAACTCCTGACCAGGAAGTGCATGTTCTAGTCGGTTACCACAGGAGCGGGGCTTCAAACATGTTCTGCTGGTTTCGCTCCTCTTCTCTTCCACAGACACTGTTGGAAAAAAACACACACACACACACACACACACGCACACACACACACACACACACACGCACACACACACACACACACACACACACACACACACACACACACACACACACACACACACACACACACACACACACACACACACACACACACACAGAAGTCTTTTTAGGAACAGATAATAATTATGCAAGGGAGAGGACAGTCATGTGATTGTGGACATAGAACTGGTTCTGACATCTCCCGGGGCTCCATCCAAGCACAAGACAAATCATGGGTTTAAAGTTATTTCAGGTTAGCATTGGGAGCAAGGGCGTCTGTTGTTGTTTTTTGTTGTTGTTGTTGTCTCCACCAGGCCGGAGGCATGGTGGAGAATATGTTTTGCTCTCCGTCCGTGTGTGTGTGTGTGTCCGTCCGTATGTCTGTCTGTTACCAGGTAATCTCTGGCTCCGTTAACCCGATCGATGCCAAAATTTGCACACACGCTCTTTGGATGCCAACGATGAACCTCTGCTAAAAACTTTCCAGAAGGGCACATCATAGCGCCACCAGGAGGCAGATACTTGCAATTTTTTGGCAAAAATCTGTGTGTGCGTCCGTCTGTTACCAGCTAATCTCCCAAACCGTTAACCCGATCGACACCACAATTTGCACGCACATTCCCTGGATGCCAACAATGAACCTCTGATCCAAATTTTCCATAACGGCCTGTTATAGCGCCATCAGGAGGCCAATTCGTGGCATCTTTTTACAAAGAAATGTGTGTGTGTCTGACTGTTACCAGCTTAACTCCCAGACCGTTAACCCGATCAACATCACAATTTGCACACACACTCCCTGGATGCCAACCATGAACATCTGTCCCAAAGATTCCACAACGGCATGTTATAGCGCCACCAGGAGGCCAACTTTTGCCATCTTTTTGCAAAAATCTGTGCGTGTGTCTGTCTGTTACCAGCTAATCTCCCAAACCGTTAGCCCGATCGACATCACAATTTGCACACACACTCCCTGGATGCTAACCATGAACCTCTGCCCCAAAGTTTCCACAACGGCATTTTATAGAGCCATCAGGAGGCCGATTTTTGTCATCTTTTTGCAAAAATCTGTGTGTGCATCCGTCTGTTACCAGCTAATCTCACAAACCGTTAACCCGATCGATGCCACAATTTGCCCACACAATCCCCGGATGCCACCCATGAACCTCTGCCCCAAACTTTCCACAACGGCATGTTATAGCGCCATCAGGAGGCCGATTTTTGCCATCTTTTTGCAAAAATGTGTGTGTGTCCGTCTGTTACCAACTAATCTCCCAAACTGTAAACCAGAGTGACATCACAATTTGCGCACACACACACTGCCGGCAACCATGAACCTCTGCCCCAAGCTTTCCATAACGGCATGTTAGAGCGCCACCAAGAGGTCGAAAAGATGATGCGTGAAGATGATGAACACAGCAGGCAATTTACATAAAATCTTCAACACACTAAAATACAAGCCTGAGAAAAATATTCCACTCTTTTCACAATGGCTTGCTATAGCGCCACCAACAGGTGGACAATTGCAAAACACATTTTTTAGACAAAGTGCCTCAAATCAACCAAATGCAAAAGTCATAGTAATAAATGGTACCTTTTTAACACCGGCCTATTATAGCGCCACCAGGAGGCCACAACCTGTCCTGGCCTGGTGGAGACCTGTGCCCAGAAGGGCACTTTTCTTGTTTTTTTTGCTTTTTGGAGAGGAAAAAAAACACAAGACTGTGTTAATATCAATTACCGCCCATCTTGGTAAAACAGGCCAAAGTGATTGTTGATCTGTTTATTTCCCCACAGAGGATTCTTTATAAGGCCTCTCTAAGCTTTTATCTTCTCCTTCGGGTATTTTTGCTCTCCTTCTGTGCAAAGGAACTTATAATGGTACAGTAACCTAATGATTGCTTGATTGTTGAGTTATCTAATTAGGAGACAAAACCACAGCAGTCCATTTTGAATAGACCCCCCCCCCCCCCCCCCCCCCCCTGCTGTTCGGTGATTTTCATTTTGTTCGCTTTATATGCTTTAAATCCAAAAGGTGCTCTAATACAGGCTAATGCAGGCTTCCTCGTCAGGTAAAGAGAGATACAGTATACCTGTATTCTACAACAGGCAGTGAATTGTGGCAATTGAAATTCAGTGACAGATGATCTGATGGACAGAGCACAGAGGGGTATGAGTGCTAGGGTGTTTTGGAGGGGATTGCGTGTATTTTGGCATAGTGTTGTTCCAGTGACCTGCAGAGACAGAGATTTTGTAGTTTATTAGAGCAAATAAATATTGTTTTAGCTCTGCTTGTTTATATTATTGTTATTATTACAAATGAGCATCTTCATCTTTTGCAACGGGGGTTGAGTCACAGCACATAGCTTAGTGAAATCCAAGCCAAATAAAAAAACATAACCTCTTGTATTTGGGAACAATATGGGTTTTACCAAGATAGCCAAAGTTGAAACATTAAAACAATACATTTAATAGCGAAAATGATACCTTCTATTTGATTAACAACAACTCCCATTTTAAAGGTCAGTGTGCTCAGTGAGACAGTATTGCAGCATCATGTTTCCTTAACTGTTTAACTTCTTCAAATCAAAAATTGAATCATCAGAGCAATGTTTTGTTTAGTAGGCATATGAAGAATACACATACAGAAAATACACATTAAAAACTATGTTTTATCATATGAGAGAACTGGTGAAGAGGTTTGTCTATCACCTGTTATGCTTAGCTGTGATTGAACCATAGCAGTTCGGGGAGGGGCATAGCTAAAGATCAAGTGGTTTGTAGTTGTACACATCTCCGACCTCGTTAGTGGTGCCTCTGATATATCATATACAACAGCCATCAAGAAGCAAAGAAGTTCTTTGAGGACACATAAGATGCGTGCCTGTGTGCGTTCATGCTGGAATGCCCATTGGTGATTTGTGGTACGATATGCAGATTAGTGTGCAGATAATAGAGCTTTGTAATAACATCTTAGTTCTGGTAGTAACAAATTGGTTAAAGTCACTGTAATATCGTGTAGGAAAGACCAATCAGTGATACACAGTAGGGTCCATTCGCCAAGCCCAGATTCTTGCTCTGTTCCCTGGGGGTAAAGAGCATGAGTCAGCGGATATTGAGCAGGGACAGAGCTATTAGCAGTGACTATCCAGGATATAAAGTTTATGAGTCCTGCGATGAGGAGCCTGATAGCTGCTCGGCTCTCTCTCTCAATGGGAATGGGGAGCGTTTAAACAGCCATCGCTTTTTGACTGGGCGGCAGCTTGTGTTTCATCATCAAACCGTACTGCAAAGAACCTAATTAGTTATACAGAGCCTGTTTAGAATAGATCATTACTATTGTTTATTCGTTGTTTGTGCTAACAGCTCCCGTTAGTTCAGTGCACAGGAGTTCTACCCTCTTCTAATGTACGTATATATTAGGGCTGCAACTAAACGATTATTTTCATAATCAATTCGCCGGGCGATTATTTACAATTAATTGGATTGCGGCACTTCTTTAACTATCATCACCTTAAAAAATACAGTATATTTGATTAGCTGCTGATTAGGCTGCTATTCAAACAAACACATATTTCAATAATTAAAGCAAGTCATGGTGTCTTTAGGCTTATTCTGACTGAATGCATTTGATTAAAGAATAACTACACGTGTCAGTCTAAAGGAAACACTACTATTCTGACCCTAAACAGGGAATTTAAAAATAAACATTCAAGGAGTGAATATTCAAGCAGTGATCCAATATAGAACTACATAATCATTGTTGTGTGTCATATTTAAGGTGAGCTTAGAAAAACAATGGTTAACACAAACGATAACTCCAGTTGTCAATCCGATTAATCGATTACTAAATCGATTACTAAATTAGTTCAACAACAAATTAAAATCACAGATTCAATTACGATTCACCGATTAATCGTTGCAGCCCTTGTACGTACATGATTTTAGTTCAGCACATGTACATTTTAGTTAGCGTTGGGATCATGTGTACACTGCAGACCTTCTCTTAATAGATCCCTCCTGTTGACAAATTTGTTAGTCTAGAAATCCAAAGGATGGTGTATTGACCACCTTGCTATTGCCCATTCATAATAGCCCCTGCTTTCCCCTGTGCAGGCAGTGAGATAAAGATTCCATACCACTTAGCCATGTGGGGTGAGCTGCCACAATTAGGAAATTACTATGAATGTTGAGATCTATAATATAAACTGTCCAATGTCAGGGGCTCAATGGACTCCAGTGGACACTAGTGATTACGTTGATGTGCATTACAATCCCACTAGCCGCGTGCGTTCATGCGGCGTGTGTGCATACGAAGCCAGAGCATCGCATTCCACCACTTCACCACAGATCATGGAAGCACACATCAAAGCCTGACCTCCATTTTCCACTATTTAGTGTGTCATGGAGACCCCAGAGAAGCGGAACATGTGCAGATAGGCAGGCACGCACGCAGTGTGACGCACAGACACACACACACACACACACGAACACACACGAACACACAGACGCATACCATTCAGCGTTCGCCAAATGCAAATCTAGTAGCAGTGGCTAGTAGCAGCTAATTCCATCTCTAGTGTGGAGTGGTGCGAGGTGGTGGATGGTGGAAGCCAGTGGCCCGGGGGACAGCGTTAGCCTAGATCGTGTTAATACCCTATCTATCCATCCCCTATATTGCAGCGCTCTTTCTATAGAAAGCATTGTTCTCAGTCGTCAGCAATTATCTTGATTTAGCCAATTTTCTGATGTCACTGGAATGGGAGTATCGGCTATAGCTAGGCGATTTCAAGTTCAGCCAACGGTCATATCCATGGATGTTTAGCATTAGCTTTATTAGCTAAAGAACTTGAAGCTAAGCAATGCAAAAATCAACGCATGTGTGCATTCTATTCGATTAACTTACGTTGGATTTTATACCATTTTGCATGCAGGTTTTTTTCTCACCAAAATAGCCATTATACAAAATCATGAAGCACTGCATTGTGAGCTATTATTTAAGCATGAATTAGCATAAATCCTTTTTCTTTTACCCACAAAAAATGATTTAATCTTGATCAATCTTGATTACTCTTCCCACCTATAATATTCTAGTTCTGGTCCTCGTGCATCAATATCCCTGAAACTCAATGACAAACATGGAATTTAAGGTTACGCTCTGCATATGTCATGTTGGGAGATACAGTACATGCTATGTGGCAGTGGTCATTGGAAGGTCTGAAATCATGCTTTGCTTATGGATATGGATGAGGTAGAATATGCAACACAAGGATTGATCGCTGGTGCCTCCAAACTAGAAGCTCTGTGTTGATATCGGGTTATGTCATGCCACGGCATTGGCATGGAGTACATTTAAAAGGAGTCGTGCCCAGAGGTTATGTTACATCAGTAGTGGCACTCCTGAGATGACCCAAACATTTTAATATTCAAAGTTTTGTCAAATGGCACAATATTCTAACATGGGGGAAAAATCAAGTTTTATTATTATTTCTAAGTCAAAATAGCTGATGTACAAGAGATGCTGAGAGTATGTTCTTAGGCACTGCCATTCATGAATCACTATGAGTTATTATAATGTAATATCTTAGGGTTAGGTTGAGGCATAGCTGCAAAAATGAGGAACTTTCAATCACAGCGACTACTGGCCAATCACAGCAGAGTTTCCTGTAGCTGGGGTGGGATTCCAAATCACACGTTATTTTTGGCAGGCGTCAGCACTGGTCAGTCTAACACGCTTCTTGATGAGCAGCCTTGCTCATGATTCACCTAACATATTCGGTGTTCTATTTGTGAATAGGTCGCGTCCTGTGCCGCATTAAGCATCATGAGCCATCAAAACCCTTAAGCTACTGCAGCAAGATGCACAAGAAATGAACAGCACAACACAACACGTTGTCTTTGCGTCATGTACTGGGGATATGACAACAAAAAAAAGTCCTCTGTCTGTCTATTGTTGTGTGTGCATGAGTGTGCATGTGCCTGTGTATGTGTGTGCACACACTTGCATGCATGCATCCACATATTTTTGCTAAGTGGAAGAGATGGGTAATGTGTTGACATATTATTTAGCCACATTTGATAATTAGGGTGCTCACTCAGGCGAAAGCTAAATTATGGTGGACTATGCCAAATTGTCAAGGTCAATGCCAGAGGATGAACTGAAACAATGAAACGACCAATAATCTGCCAGCGGCTCCCCGCCTTGCCTCCGTGATCCATTGTGTTCTCTCATGTTCCATTCATCATATAAATGGACAATGGTGTAATTGAAATGATACACATTAAAAGGCAATGAGACTATCTAATTAGCGCAGGAGCTGCAGAGACAAAGACAGAGAGACAGGGTGGCAGGGGGCTTGTAAAATGTGTTTTAACTAAAGGGTAACGTAACAGAACAAGCACTGTATAAAACATCAGGCCGAGGAGCTGATCACATTTTGTTTTGGGATGTTCTTCTGGTCCCAGACGAAAATGCTAACATCATTAGCAACAGTATCCCTCGCATTACACATTCTCAGCCTCAGGGTACCTTGGCAGCTCAGCCAGTTTGTCTTGTGATGTTCAAATTGTGGCTCATCATGGCCTCTGTCATAACGCGTACAGGACTTATGGCTACCATCCACATTGGCTCATCATAAATTAAGCACTGTCCTGTCCAACATCATAACAGAGAGAGGCTCAAGTAAATGTATACGTTATCTACATGGTGCTAATTGCAAGTTCTTCTAATTCTGTGTCAAAAGCCTGTTTACCTCCTAATTGTGTGCCAAAAGCCTGTTCTCCTCGCATGTGTGCTACAAAAATTCAGGGTGAAACGATTAACAGTTAATTTAGAAGCAACAATTTTCTGAAGAAACTTACTATTAGCCTACTGTACACACACACACACACACACACACACACACACACACACGCGCACACACACACACACCTAATAAGACACTTGAGGGTGAGATTGTGTGCACGCATATGCCTATGACATAGGCATATGCATGCCTCGTTACATAGGCCCTATATAACGAGGGGTCAGATCAACATACTATATGGAATTAAAATTATATTAAGGCCATATATCTCCATATCTGCACTAAATATCTTGTGATACCTTGTCATACCTTGTGATACGTTATATCACATATATGTATGACCATACATGGGGCGTGACCAACTGACTAGGGGGAAACGCATGATTTCATAGTTAACTGTAACCTGTGGTCGCAACAACACATCAATGATTGATTCAATGCCTGGAAGAAAAAAGAAGAGGCCTCATGAATACATAAAGAAGCTGTAATGACTATTACTTAGGCCTGCTGGTTAGTTGAAGATGACTGACAGGAATGAATGAATAACCAGTTGGGAATGCATTAAGAAAATCTATGAAAAGGGTTGGGCTGGGGTGGGTTTTTACAGCCATTTGGTGCCTGCGGTGCAGGTTGACATTGCCTAATAGGTGTACTTTCTCTGACATTGTGACAAATTGCATGTTACTCATTAAAAATGCAGGCGGGAGTTAATACAAAATTACTGAACAGAACACCATGCCTGGAGGGGAGACGGGTGAAGTGGAGAGATTCTCCTTGGGTAGGGAAGGAGGGGTGTGTTGTTGTCGATCTTGGTTATACACTATATTGTACGGGACAGTGAAGACAGAGACACAGTACACATCGTAATAATGTTAACATAGAGTCATTCTTTCCCGATAACAGGCATCCATCTATCCAGCCCAATCTCACTCTCAGTTGTATGTATAGCATGGACTGACACAGCCTACGTTCATAAAGTATGAATAGGTAACTAATTCCGTTCATATCCTACTAAAGAACCTACCATTGAAATTTGTACCCTAAGTCCCTTCATATATTATTGTTGTGTGAGTGACCGAGGCATGGCTTTTATAAATGTCACAAACGCGTAAGTTCCCAGGTAGATGCCTTCAGGGTTTAAAATATTTACTATTCTGTCCATAACACATTGTAACTTGGACGTGGCTGAGCCGGCTCTACCGAACTTCGCAACACTCAGCACGGCAATTCGCTTGGCTATCACCTCGCTCATTGGTGCTTCATGATGCTCAAGTTGGGTAGAGACGGCACCGCTCTGTCATCGTCAGTATTATATGCACAGACTTATGCTATGAACAAAAATTTGGTTCTATCCATAGGTATCCTCAACACGGCAGGCTTTCATTTTCATCCACGTTGTGCGAAAACGGACAGCCTGGACTAATTTGTTAGCCACGGTTGGCCTAGAAGTGGGAGTCAACCTTCTGGGGTGGGCGTCGCTCCAAATTATGTGATGTAGCACAGCAGCGGAGGGGCGGGGACGACGACACCGTTGGTGAAATCAAGTCAGATCAGTTCATCTGCCGTCCAAAAACGGACGGCACCCTCCACGTCCAGGCCAAAATCATTTCAGGTTAGGAAAGTAACCAAGTCATTATGTACGACATAAGCATGTCTGTAATCCACGCAACTCGAAAACTGTTCGCCCCACAGACACATGACTGCAGGAGTGCACTGCCCCCTGTCAAGTCCATCAAACAGACAGTTTTCCAGAACTAGCACAAAAGCCTCTGCCCAAGCCCTGGACAGGTTCCAAATATGTCAACTGGATTTCCATATATGGAGCTGTATGATCACAATGATGTTTTCCGACATCACAAAGCGCAAACCTCGCCACTTAATTATCAGAAACACTGCTGAAGGCATACTCATGTCACCACGGACTCCATATACTGTACTGTCTTTAGAAAAGGAATACAAAAACATGCATTAATTCTGCATTAAATTGAAACGTATGTTCATATTCTAATCATGTCTTTGGTATCTGATTGTTATGCACTGTGCTGTAGCCTATTGTAAATCCATTTGGCAATCTTGAACAGGAATTCAAGGAATTGGAATGTGCTTTTAAAATATGATTCGTCTGGTGAAAAAGTTCACCTCACCTAGGGAAAGAACTGAACATAGTCTAGCATACTGACTCACACACACACACACACACACACACACACACACACACACACACACACACACACACACACACACACACACACACACACACACACACACACACACACACACACACACACACACACACACACACACACACACTCTGTGTAAAGTACGCTGCACAGTGCAGTGCAGTGCACACACTGCTAAACACGTTTTTGAATCCATAGAAATAACCACACCCTTGAGTCCAAAGGTCTGCTGTCATATCTGCCAAGCTTCTAATTCTAATGCGCTTGCACACTGCACATACCGGTATAGAGCAGGCTAGCCCATATAGAAAATTTTATATATTTATATTTATTTTATATTTATATATATGTGAATTCTTCAGTGGCACCTTGGCTTTCATACAATCATCATAAGAGAACAAAGTGAAACAAACATAATTTATAAATGATTTTGTAATTTATAAGAATTATACCGATATACGATATACAACATTCAAAACAGATACGTAAAATCAACAATATTTTTTTTGTAAAGTGGCTTGTATGAAAGGTGCCACATTCAGAGAGTTCACATATATGACATTTATATACAATTTTCCATATGAGACCAACTCTTGACTGACCTCAAACCAAATCTACAGCGCATACCGGTAGACCTGCTACTAACATTCTACATGTTGATCCTTCTCCACCCGTCCTTCCTGTTCTGACTTTCCATATGTTGAGCCGACCTCATCAAACCCTGTACACTCAAGACATGCTCCATATATCGCTCATCCAGTGCATGCAGCGGCATCACCCGGGCGAGGATTATTCACACCCTCAGGGTGTCTTACTGGTATTACATGACCTGGGCTAAGAGTTCCAAAACGGCATTTTATTCCAACTACAAATCAACATATTTCCAGATGAATTCAACCCTAGTAATGATATATTAATAACCCAAGATCAAGCCTTTAACACTATACTTCTCATGTGACAATCCAATGTTATTGTTTTAAAGGTGAGAAGAGTGATTTGCACGTGTGTACTTTGAATTGCACACACACTTCACTGGCATACAGTGTGTGTGGTGTCTCGCACAGCAGCACTTGCAGTGCAATTAACACGAGGCATCTATTCTGAAACAGGGAGGAAGAGAGAAGGAGAAGTTTAATTTGGGAACTAGCCAGAGAGAGAACATGTTTTGCTACAATGCCAGGCATCAAACACATTCATTGCCAGCTATCAATAGCATAATTATCTGTTAACTGCCAGCATTTTTCAATGAAACCCTTATTTTGAAGGAAACCCCCCAAAATGGCACCATATGTACACATAGTTGTGATGGACCATAGCAGTGGTTATGTGCCGTTGAATAAAGCTCGTTTTGAATTTTAAATGCCTTTGACAGATTGTTTTTAGTTGTGATGTTACTTCTGCTACTTAACCACTTCAACCCAAGTCTGTTTTTTCCCATTAAACAGACATGAGCTACAACTGAGTTTTCCCATCTACACCAAAGGTTTTTGCCAGGAGCTTATTATGAACACAGTAAGCCACTTTCTATGTAACCCAGGCAGAAATGTCCGAGTGAGTGAGTCACACATTTGCATCACACTCCATATTTGGCTGTGCGTCACACACACACACCAGGGGTTGACATTAAGGTCTCCGAGGCACTTGCCCATCGGGCAAGTGCAAGTCAGGTTCTACTTGCCCTCAGGTCATGGTCACTTGCCCCCCAGGTTCCAGGTGGTCCCCAGTTAAGTAGGTTAACCAGATGTGACTCTTGAGAACGTAAATATGAAACCAAATGGACCCTTGCGGGTCCATTTGGTTTCATTTTTACACTCTCAAGAGTTAAAATTCATCATCTTAATTAGCCCAGGTCTACACTGTAGAAGATGAATGGTCATTTTGATGTGTTAATTTGCCTTTTTTGTTTCCCAAATCCAGCCTGGAATTGTGGATAGCTAGAAAGCAGGGAAAGACACAGAGGCAGAGTGCAATGACTGCCTTCAAGACAAATTTATCTTGTGCAGTGTTATAGTGCACTAAGTTGCACACTTGCCCGATCGGGCAACCAGGTAGCAGTCTTCACTTGCCCCACCATTTTTTTGACTTGCCCCGGGCAAGCGGGCAAGTGTTAGTGTCAAGCCCTGCACACTCCATGTGAACTGCATCCGATTCCTGCGCAGCGTCTTACTTGTTTTTGTTTTGTTTTGCTGAATGCCCACCCTCTGAGCCAGAATATGCATGCTGGGTTTCAAGTGGTTAAGTAAAAAACAAAAACATCTCAGTAAAATCACCACTGCTCTCTGCCAGACTCCAGCGGCTCTGGTGGCAAGAAACACACCCTTCCTCCTCCCTCTTCCTCCCTCTCTCTCTCTCTCTCTCTCTCTCTCTCTCTCTCTCCCTCTCCCTCTCTCTCTCTCTCTCCCTCCCCCTCTGTCTCTCTCTCTCTCTCTCTCCCCCCAACTCCCTGTCCCTCTGCTTCCCACTGTTCTCTGATCAATCAGCATGGGGCTGGTGATCAAAAAAAAACCTTGCGATCAATCAACATGGGCTTGGGTGATCAAAACCTTGTGATCACACGAGCACTATCGGGAGAAAGTAGAGCATAGAACATCAATAGCACGATGTGACCCTTTCTTCTGCCTCCAGATAAGGTGGATTTTCCTTACAGAAGGTCATGATAATAGTCCCTCTTCCACAAGAGAACACCCATCAGACAAAGAGATAATGTGCCAATGAAATTTATACTGTATACCCGTTGGGTGCGTGCATGTGCGTGTGTGTATGCCTGTTCTTTGTCAGCCCTGACAGAGTTGTCTGGCCCGTTATCTACTCGTTATTGGCTTTCTAGATGAAATCATGCCATGTAACATTGCAGCTTGTGTACGTGTGTGTGTGTGTGTGTGTGTGTGTGTGTGTGTGTGTGTGTGTGTGTGTGTGTGTGTGTGTGTGTGTGTGTGTGTGTGTGTGTGTTTTCTGCAGAACATTACTAACCGGACAAAGCAGAACAAATTGACTTAACTCTGGAAGAACCAAACGCAACTAGACAGAGGGAGCCAAGGCCAACAGACTGTTGCATTATACTGGGTACTATTGCACCAACACATGCAGAAAGAAATACCTGACCTATATTGTTGTACTTTCCAGCTCGAAGTCAAACTTTGTTCAGTTCAGTTTTCTTGTCCTTATAAACATGAAGGCCAGTTAGGGCTTCAGGCTTCTGGAGGTAGTTTGACAGTGCTTTAATGACCCTGCTCCACACTTCCCGAGCTAAACAACATGATTGAAAATTCTGTCTGCCTCCATTTTTTTTTAGAAACCTTTGGGCTATTCATTCATATCTATTGTAGATAAATTTCCCTAGTTTCCTTTAACCCATGTCAATGTACAATATTACCTGTAGTTTGGGAAGTTTCAATCTTGTGATGAAGCGAATATACCTTGCTGTAAGCTCCGTCATCTTAGCCTGGCTAAAGCAAGGCCAGCAGATAGGTATGGAATAGCTCAATTGCACACCAAGTTCCTACTCATGCCAACAGCTGATTCAATCTGGCTTTAGCCAGGCTACTGTTCCCCCCCTCCCCTATTTCCAACCATGGCTTGGACAGTTTGCAGCCAGGACCAGTCATTCCAATGTAAATATCATGGACATTGCACATTAAATAATCATTCATTCATTTTTTTTTTTTTTTTTTTTTACTTGCGATAAAAATACGATATGTCTTTGGAAGTACAAATTTTCATTTTTAGGATTAGGGCAAATGCTGTTGAGCAGAGTGACAGCACTAGTGTAATAATGAGCTTTGGTCGCCGCTAATGCGGCCACATAAACAGCATCCAACTGGAAGGGGAACAAGCAACGGTCAGTCAGAGCCATTAGCGTGCCGACAACATTCCTTTGACCCTATGAGATTACACAATGAAGAATGACGAATATTTGAAGAATTCAAAGAACTTTTTTTCCCTTCTTCACAGTATTTGGAGTAATGTGGTACTGTAGCTCAGTAGTTGTGGTGACTTGCATAACACTGACATTACAAATGTATACTGTAAATAAATAACATTCTGTGAGTTCTATAGGCCTAAATGTTACATAATGTCCTCTTCTTTGTGTGTGTGTGTGTGTGTGTGTGTGTGTGTGTGTGTGTGTGTGTGTGTGTGTGTGTGTGTGTGTGTGTGTGTGTGTGTGTGTGTGTGTGTGTGTGTGTGTTGGGGGGGGGGGGGGGAGTGGCGGTTGAGAAAGTGGACCAGGTTTTGGAGTCTTACCGATTTTGAACAATTTGGTCAAAAGGGTAATAAAGGATTAAAAGTGGTGAACAGAACTAGAATTAATCCTAGTAAAAAAAAAACACACAAAACTCACAACACCCTACTTTGGGAGGCGCTTGTAAAGCTTGAAGGTCGGCTATTTTTATTTATTTCTTTATTTTAAGATTTGTTTTGGCATGCAATTTATAGATGAAACACAATTTATAGATGATGGATGCATTTGGACAGTAAGCTCTGCATCCCATACTGTATACACTACTGTATACAGTGCAGTATGTACAGTAATATTATTCCGCCATTAAAACAGATATAAGGTAAAGATTGTCAACAGTTGTGACTGTTGTTTGCAAAAAACGTCTTTGCGAATAAGGTTTTCAGATTTGGAATTGTGTTCATTTCTTTCAGATAGGCCTAAATTTCGACCTGAATATAAAACCATATGAAATGAAACGAGAGTTAATTTGTTAGCCTGGCTCCAGCCCTGAATCGCCACCTTACTACAGCACCTGATTGGCCGACAGCCCTGTCACTCAACACTGTCAAACAACAAACATGGCGTCTGCCACTACCCTCACTACTCTGATTGGTTGGTATGACCAATCAGTGAAGACAGTCGCTTTGACAACGCCCATCCCAGAAACTGCTGTGGTGGAGAGGGACTTCAGTCTGAATAATAAAGTGAAACAAAATGACAATTCAGGCTGAGGTCAGGCTAGCAATTTGTAAAAAATGACAAAATATGACTCCCAACATCGGTGACGAGGGACTCATGAAATGTCCCTGCATGGTCTCAACTAAAGGACCCCCCCTTGCATCCTGGGACTCATTAGGTTGAAAACCTATTTACATCACTGTTTGGGGGGGGGGGGGCAGAAAGATTGGAAGTGTTTAACAATTGGGACACAACACGGTCATAACGGCCACGACCCGTGGACCAACACGTCGCTGGGCCTCCAGTTGATATCAGCCACCCTGTGACTTGGACGCCTCTTTCTTTCCGTCTCTCACTGTTATGCTCCCTCTCCCTTGTGACTTCACCACCCACACCCCTTCTGTTCAGCACTGACATGTCATTCATCTACACTCTGTCTCTGACAAAGGGCAGCAGCCTGGAAAAGCGGAGCAAAACATATCAGTGTCAGGCCAGAAATCTCCACCGTATTTCAACTTACTTTGTTTTTTCTCCTTCATGAACCAAATTTTGTTACACTGAGGTTTCACTCCCCAATTCGTCCAAAAGGCACGTTAGTAGAGGAAGGCTTGACCTGCATAGCAACAGTTGCTTGATTGGCATTGGACAGTAACATTACATGGGAAATCATAAAAAATGTTTCCCCATTCTGTGTGTCTTAGAAATGGAGGTATGAAAAAAACATTAACATTGTGAAACACAACTTGATGACATCATCAAGTTGTGTTTCATACAACCATGATTTTTCTAGCCATGATTTTTCTTTTAGGACCACCTTCTCTGGGTGTACAAACACAATGTGCAACATTTGTACACCCTCAGAAAAAAATCTTGAAAATGTGTGGAATTCTCTTTTAAGATCATCTTTTTTTGCAATGAAAAAATATATCCCATTTCCTGAAAAGTAACACGTTTGGATACACAATGCTTTCCACCAGACAGTCAGGCACGATATGGACAAATTCAAATAGGAAATGAGAATACAGCAAAATAGAAATGCAATCGTTGGTAATCACATGCAAGTTTTTATCTACAGACAAGAAACAGCATCCATAAGCCGGGTAGTGGGAAACAGCGTGAGAAGGAGTGACAGCAGATTGTGTGCTTTTCGCAGACAGAATGCCAGCAGGTGATACAAGAGACAGAGCGCAGTAGAGAGAGTAGAAAAGTGATAACACACACTCTTCATCCATCACTCTATATCTCCCTCTCTCAACTGATAATTGGATCTCACTTTTGCACACGTGCGTGTGCGTGTGAATTTATTCCAAGGAGTTTTGATCAAAGCAACTCTTTCACCTCCATTTTCCTCCCTCTCCTGATATGTATAATCTCCACCAGGCGGAGTTGGGGATCATGTTTTTGCAGGCAAAGAGGGGCATTTTTCACATTTCCTGGACATTTTTAAAATTCATCTCACCATCATGGCACCTTAGCAAGCCACTACATCTCGTGGCCTTAAAGATGCGGGAAACCGGAGGCCATTTTACTTTGAAATTTCAGCCTGATCTGAAGTTACTGCACCAATCAGAGCACGCATCCCTTCAGGCTATGGGACGCGAAGATAGAGGAACGGCTGTATACTGACGTATATACTACACGCAACGCACGGATGTGCGTTTACAAACGCTGTTCTGCCACTTTACTGGTATGTGGCTTATTTCTAAAATATGTGTCCAGATATACTGTATATTCTAACAGTAAGTTTAAACCAAGTAACACACCGTCTGGATACCCAAATGTAATTAAAAGTAATTAAAAATCAATTTTTATGGAGTTTTTATTTAGAAATACACAAAAGTGAAATTGTTCCCATTTTTGGCACAATGACCACAAATGTTGTCTAAAAGTGCGAAAAAACGATTTTTCAATTCACTGGGGCTTTAATGTTTTGACTTCAGAGATACTTTAAATTGGCTTCTAAAGGTTACGGAAGGGGCATGTTTTGCAAAAAAAATGCCCCATATTTGAATTACATATTGAAGGGATACTAAACGCAGGGGTAAATGTGATTTCACTTACACCCACACAGGGCACAAAGTTCATGCAAACGTTAGACCAGATCAGTCGAATGGTCTTGTGAGTCATGTGACAATGACTGCGATTGCTTTCAATGCATTTTTGTGGGTCGGGCCTAAAAAAAAAAAACATGTATTATGAATACAACATCCATCGTTCAGAGGTCTTTATACAGAGGACTCATTGCTGACCATGGAGGATGCCACAAACGCAAAAGGTTCCACCGTCTGTCCTACAATATATTTTCCACTGCAACCTCCTGGCATTCACCTATTGGCCACGTCTTCTCGGAAATTAAATAGTCAAAATAGCAGATTTACGAGTTCACACTACACCGTGATGTAACATGCAGTGAGCTTGCAGTCCCATTTCTGCTATTGTTTGTAGGAGAGGGGGGAATTAGACCAAAACCCTACACACAACGTCCATAGTCTGGTACCAGACTCCGTTTTTATGTTGAAGTTCAAATACAACTTCAAATTCGCAACTCCCTCTGGCAAGGAGCCTACATCTCCACGAGTGGGTGTGGCTTGCGAAGGTTGAAATACTGCCGAGGCTTTTGATTTGTTTGGAGGAATAAATTACCTTTTTTGGAACAACAGCGAATCAGAAACGGTGCTACGCAACAGGGAAATTCGAGTCAGTCGGGCACTCACCAGACTCAGTTGCCGGTAACATTCACAACTTGAATGTTGCAATGGCAAATAAGGCTGGGGTCCAGGCTACAATGTCCAGGATTCTGTTTGTTCATCTTTTCAGTCATCTCTCCTTCCTTTTCCCTCATTTCCTCTGCCACCTTGTTCAGCTATTCCCTTCCTTAACTTCCATTCTCCCTCCCTTGTGAAGCTCCCGGACATTCCCATTTTTCTGTCAGGTGTCTGCTGATCCCCCTCTTGTCTACTTTGCCCTTCTTCTCGCTCCGTCTCTCAGTCTAGCATCCTCCCTTTCTTTTCACTCCTATTCTCTCTCCCTCTCCATCCTATTCATCTCCCCCTCCTCTCCCACTGTCTCCTTTTATTTAGCCATTTGTCTTTCCTGGCCTTCATGCCTCCACCCTTTCTCTCCCTCTCTCCCCAACCGTGACGTTTTCTCCCCATTCCTGCTCCGATTGTCTCTCCTTCTGCCTGCCTCTGCAGACCCACCTGCCTTGCATACTAAAGCAGCAGAACTGCGCAGTCCTGCCTCCAAATGTCTGTCTGATCTGTGTGTGTGTGAGCACTGAGCACTCGCGTGCACACACACACACACACACACACACACACACACACACACACACACACACACACACACACACACACACACACACACACACACACACACACACACACACACACACACACACACACACACACACACACACACACACACACACACACACACACACACACACACGCTCTCTCTCACACACAAATCCAGGTGTGCATACATAGCCATATATTTACATACTGGTACAAGTACACACATGGACAGTCAAACATACTGCAAACCGCCACACACACACACACACGCACACGCACACACACACACACACCTTACTTAAAATAATGTCGCCTCCCACTACTAGCCACACCCACTCCAGGGGGACTTGTAGTCACCACTTATCACTCCCAAGTTCAAGTTACTCACACACACATACGCTTGTAGAGGGCATATTTAAGAATGTCTGTTGGAGTGTGTGTGTGTGTGTGTGTGGGGGGGGGGGGTGTCTAGACAAGAGTGTAGTTGCTTCTATTCAGCTAAGGTCCCAAATGATATACACACACACAGCTCTCTAAATCCGACCCACACACACATTATGTGCCTGTACCCTATTCTCTTAACACACACACACACACACACACACACACACACACACACACACACACACACACACACACACACACACACACACACACACACACACACACACACACACACACACACACACACACACACACACACACACACACATGTTGTTGCTTGCCAACAAAAGGGAGAAGCCTGGAATGCAGGGAGACCACACCCATATCTGCAGTCATGTGATCACAGTGGAAAAAGGAAATCCCCACTATACTGCAGTGAGATGGAGAGAGAGAGAGAGAGAATGACATACTGTATAAGACATGGGACATTAACTAAAAGGGAAGGAGCTGTAGAGGATGGTCATAACAGAAAGCAATGCTCCAACCGTCTATAGCAAATAATATATACTATAAAGTATTAGCCAGACCTCAGTCTGAATCGTCCTTTAGTTTCACTTCATTATTCGATCGTGAAAAGCCCTCACCACCACAGCAGTTAATGGGATGGGTGTTATCAAAGCGGTAGTCTTCAGTGATTTGGTTTGTGCCAACAAATCAGAATAGTGAGGGTAGTGGCGGCCACCATGTTTGTTCGGCCAATCGGGTGCTGTAGTCGGATTTTCAACTATTACCAACAACACAGGAGGGAGGGTAAAGAAATAAGGTAATAATTTTTAAGATGGCGATTCAGGGTTGGAGCCAGGCTAATCAAGTATGTAATATTCTACTTCGACTTCTATATTCTCCAGTGGTAACCATTTATTTTCAAGTGTTTCAAACAAAGACAATCAGTGCCAGATGTTTCATCATACTTTTTAAAACTAAACATTTAACTTCATCCTTCATCTCTTTATTGAAAACAATCAAGTCGGGCTGAAACCTTGCCAAATTTGTTAGTCATCCCAGTCAGACACACACACCATTTGGCAAACAATTTTGGCATCTCTGCTTTACACATGTTGAAAGAAGCCTAACACTTCTCTCTCACAGACAAATAAGTACCTGGACAGTGGCCAATGTACAAGGTAGTACCTTGTACACTGGCCACTGTCCAGGTACTTATTTGTCTGTGTGGGTATAGGTACCTTGTACCTATACCCACACCTACACACACACCTACACACACACCCACACACACACACACTGTATCCTATCAACACAGGAATGGTATGTATCGTATGAGTGAAACTGAGTCATCCGTCAGGTACTCACCACATCCACTTTCCACCATCATTCACTGTCACAAGTGTGTATATTATTTTAAATGTATATTATGTGTCAGCTTGAACATTATTTACAATTCACAACATCTGTCTGTTTGATACTGCAAAACGATATTATAGAATGAGGTGTATTATATAATTAGACGAGTCACTTGTCGCTTTTATAGAAAACACTTCTATAGAAAAATATAAGTCCCACTGACATCTTTACCGGTAAAAAAAATAAATTCAAATAGAATAAATAGTCAAAATAGATACATTTCTGTATGACGGTTAGGTCGCATGCAGGAACCATAATGCTTATAGCAAAAGGTTACATACATGGAAAATACGGTCCCATACTGTGAAATGTGGCCAAATGTTTGAATAAAAAATTGCAAGCCAGGTGATTGTTATATAGGATTGTTCCGAATACCTATTTCTGTGGAGCATTGTAATTGCTATTAATACTGTTAATCACTCAAGAAATCATGCATAGCCTTGCTAAAAACATGGCATTTTGAGGTTGCTGCTGTGTCTACTGCAGTCTACTACAGGATTATCATTTTATTCACTGAACAAAGAATATTGCTTTAGAGAACATCCACTTTTTTCATGACAAACTCAATTGAAACAGACAGATTGGCACAATGTGTCAGGAAGTGACAGAGGAAGAGAGAGAGAGAGAGAGAGAGAGAGAGAGAGAGAGAGAGAGAGAGAGAGAGAGAGAGAGAGAGAGAGATGTACCACAAATGTATTGAAACTGAAACTGCAACATTTATCTACTTCCACCTCTAAACTGTTAAATATAGTGGACTTCGTGGATAAACTGCAAAGAGGTAGATAGGAACAGGAAAGCGAGCACACATTCACTCATACCAGTAAAAACTAGATCATCGCCGGCTTGGGTAACAGTCACTGGTAGTAGAGTGCGCAGCTTGTTACGGGGGAGGGGGGGGGGGGGGGGGGGGGGGGCTAAAGGGTTATTCACCATTCACCCAAAATCAAGGAGCATTCAGTGATTTGGGTGATTTGGGGGGGGGGGGGGGGTAGCAGCAGGATATGCACATGCACACGCACTGCAGGTGAGGGAACAAAAGGCCAACAGCTTGTGTACCAAAGCCTGCCCCGCTTGATCCTGATTGGAGCAAGTCCTCCTCTTCTCTGATTGGATGAAGCCTTTGTCTCACAAAGCCCAACATGAAACTCAGCAGTTCACTGGGGACAGGGAGGAACTATATGGTCAGCACACTCTATAGCATGGGGTACTATCACAACAAAAGAAAAAAAGTGATATTTGAATGAAGTGAAATCACTGACTATAACCTTTAAAACTAGATTTTGATTGCTCTGGCAGTGGACGTGACATTTTGAGCATATAGGTTAAACGTTACGTCCGATGGTGTAAATGGAACCAAAACACTGTTTTAAGCATTGGAGAACAACCATTTGAATAAAATTACGACATTCATGGAGACTGCTTCCATTTTTGTCATTCATGTTTCATACAATAAAAAGTAAGATTTATTATCTGCTATTGCTTCATTATAATACCTGATCTTGTGGAAGTGTAAAAATGGTTGAAGTAGCATGTTGCATTCGTTAATTCTGATGGTGACTGTGTATTAAGTTTGGGTACTACTTTCTGTAGACAAATCACTCTTGGTTATATTCTAACTTAATCCTAAATCCTATTCCTGGTTGCTGTACTGTAACAACACAATGTCCCAAGGCATTGAGGCATTTTTATCTTCTCTTATCTCATATGTGTATGCCTTCATGCATCGAAGTGAAGGTGGCGTAGCCACAAGATCAGCCAGCCCATAGCACTGTAGGGTTGTTGCAGAATTGTGTAATTTGAAAAGCTATAATAGTGTGTGTGTGCGTGTGCGTGCGCGCGCGTGTGTGCACGTGTGTGTGTAATGTGACAGAGTTCATTTTTTTGGGGAACTTTATTCTTGGGATTCCTGACTCATTTGAGTGAATGGATAGCTAGCATCACAAAGTATCTGTACGTTGTAAAATGCTATGCAGTCAGTGTATTGAAGTCCCTCCCCAATCTGTACTTGTTCAATAGGCATGCTAGAAGAGGAAAGCTTGACCAGGAAAGCTTAACCTGCATGGAAACAGTTGCTAAACTATTTGGATTGGCATTGGACAGTGGCTAAACCCCGCCCCAAAGGGTGGAGTTTTTAGATGGGCTAATTGTGTGCATGTGTCCTGGGTTTTCTACCACAATGAAAAGACTATGCCCTCACAAGGAGTTGTGAGAAAAAATAAATGTTGCAATTTGCTGGCCATCATTCCAGGAAGCTATTTTGAGGTGCATTATGATAAGGGTTTGTGCGTCCGTGCGTGTGCACGCATGCGTGTGCCTGTGTCAAGGTTTGAAGCTGCAGTGTACTGTGGTAGAGGGTTCGGATATAATCATATGCCGTCAGACATCCCACATCAAATAGGACTGCCTGGAGTGTAAGGATGTTTTCCTTCAGACCAGTAGAAAATATGTTTATATTACCAGAGGAAAGGTTAAGAAATGAGCAAGGTAAAAGAGAGAGATGGGCTCAGAGCAAGTAAGGACACAAACTAGTAAGCTACTAGAGAGAGGGGAGGGCTGTTATGCTGTTATTGGTCAGATAACTACAACCCATCTCTAACCCTCACACTCACCCTAACCCCCCAAGGGAACTAATGCATGTCTGACCAATGCTATGTCTAACTAAAGTATGCCTCCCGAGAGAGAGAGAGAGAGAGAGAGAGAGAGAGAGAGAGAGAGAGAGAGAGAGAGAGACAGAGAGCAGTTCGATCAGCTAGACCAAAGATGGTCAAGGAATACAAGATAGTTCGAGAGACACAGACGCATAACAAAAGTCTCCCAAGTGGCACTGTGTCAGAGTACCCAACTCTGAGAGCTAAGTTAATCCTGTTTACACCCTGCAAACACAAGCATCACTACAGAGCTCTTAAGCCGTTGTTTCTCAAAATGTTCTCTCCATATTGATTATACAACCAAATACTACCGCAAAATACCTTCAAGCCCTGGGAGAAAGTTACAGCACGCTGCACTGAGGGAAGCATAGTGCTAGCCTACAGTTCAAAGCATGGTAATGAATTCACTGCTCATATAGCACATGAGTGCTGCTTTCTTCACCATAATCAACAACCACAATGCCACCCTCAAGCCAACTACAGAGGAAAAGGCAATAAAAACTGTCATTGTAAAGCCTTGAGTATTTTAATTCAGGGTATCTCAACCACACGAGAAGGGAATCCCATGTTTTACTCGACCGTGGATCTATGCTATTGCATCACAAACATTTTCCAAAGGGTAGTGAAAGTTGACTCGGTCGAACGAAGATACCAAGGATTCATCACCCAAGCATCACTGACTGTGGTTTATAAACAGCTTTGAGTCCTTGACGCATAGCGCAAGTGTGACTCCTTCATGTCTCCGCTGTTCACCTGTGTTTTGAAAAGCAGTTCATACATAATGTCTGCGTGTGTTCAGCAAGTAGTTGCAGCAGTGTATATAGCAACAAGCTGTAGCATATTCTGTCATGCTCGCACTCATGTTAAAACATGAGTGCATTTAAGTGTTTCAATCTATGGGCTCCATTTTCGTCACTATTAAACCAGCCAGATGAGAGAGCTTTTACTCTGAAGCCCTTACGGTATTTAGTGAGCAATAAAGCAAGCAGCATGATTGCAAACACTAGCGTTAGCTCACGATAGCCATCCCTCTAGTGGAGCGGGTTAGCAAAACTATTGTTCACTTTTTGAGAAAAGCGTGAAAATTGGTACACACATAGCCAAAGACATTCTAAAAATATTTGGATGTGGAGGCATCTTGAATTCCAAGATGGCGGCCCCAAAATCCAAGATGTCTGCCCAGAAATGTGGTTTTTCTGTCATAACTTGAAATGCATTGATTTTACGCCCATAGATGTATTGAACGTTAATACAAAGTTGGCCATTTGACGATTTGGTACCAAGTACGTGTCTGTATCTCCTACGGTTCTTGAGATACAGCATATAGGCACTTTCACAGATTGAGGAGAGCAAGACATTTGTAACATTGATTCTTAAGTCAATCAAATGGTCATACAGACATGAAAATTGGTACACACACTCTGCAAACCCCACTATTTCTAAAAGTACTGCATGCCCTGCAAAATTCCAAGATGGCAGCCCCAAAATCCAAGATGTCTGTCCAAAAATGTGGTTTTTCCTTCATAACTCGAAATACGAAGATCTTAAGCCCATAGATGTATTGAATGTTAATATAAAGTTGGGCATTACGGACATTTTGATACACACATGTCTCTATGTACTACGGTTCTTGAGTTACAACATATCCGTATTCATGAGGCACCAAAAGTGTAACATTTTGGCACATTTCACTATTTAACTCAAAGATCCCTTCATCACTTTCAGGAATCATTTTCAGGAAATGGACCTACATGTATCTGCTATCATAAACCACTTCAAGTTTCTCAATTGATGAAACGGGTCGGGAGTTATTAAAACGATCGTAAAGGGCTGTTTCAGTGCTAAATTTGCTGCGTATAGTTAGCGAACATAAGCCACCCAGAAATGTCTGTCTGTGCATCCCTCCTTCACAATAAGTGTATATCTGAAGCGGACGCACCAAGTGCAGCATGTGTCCTAGTATAATGGTATAATATGCTAATAGGCGTAATAGTGTAATATATGCAATAGTGTAATAGGGCTAATAGTGTAATCTATGCAATAGCGGTATACTGTAATAGGGAATATATGTAATAGTGTCCTAGTGTAACATGTGTAATAGTGTATTAGTGTAATATGTGTAATAGTATAATAGGGCAATATGTGTAATAGTGTCATAGTGTAACATGTGTAATAGTGTAATAGGGTAATATGTGTAATAGTGTCATAGTGTAACATGTGTAATAGGGTAATATGTGTAATAGTGTCATAGTGTAACATGTGTAATAGTGTAATAGGATAATATGTGTAATAGTGTCATAGGGTAATATGTGTAATAGTGTCATAGTGTAATAGGGCAATATGTGTAATAGTGTAATAGTGTAATGGTGTAACATGTGTAATAGTGTAATAGGGTAATATGTGTAATAGTGTCTTAGTGTAACATGTGTAATAGGGTAATATGTGTAATAATGTCAGTGTAACATGTGTAATAGTGTAATAGGATAATATGTGTAATAGTGTCATAGGGTAATATGTGTAATAGTGTCATAGTGTAATAGGGCAATATGTGTAATAGTGTAATGGTGTAACATGTGTAATAGTGTAATAGGATAATATGTGTAATAGTGTCTTAATGTAACATGTGTAATAGTGCAATAGGGTAATATATGTAATAGTGTCAGTGTAACATGTGTAAGAGCGTAATAGGGTAATGTGTAATAGTGTCATAGTGCAACATGTGTAATAGGGCAATATGTGTAATAGTGTCATAGTGTAACAGGGTGTAATAGGGTGTAATAGGGTAATAGGTTAATATGTGTAATAGTGTAATATATGTGCATTAAGGTAAGAGTGTGGTATATGAAATAGCTGTATAGTGTAATTGCCCTATTACACATATATTACACTATTACACGTATTAGCCTATTACACATATTACACTATTACACATATTGCACTATTACACATGTTGCACTATTACACCATTACACATGTTATACTATGACACTATTACACATATTACCCTATTACGCTATTACACATGTTGCACTATGACACTATTTCACATATTACCTATTACACTATCACACATGTTACACCATGACACTATTACACATAGTGCCCTATTACACTATTACACGTGTTACACTATGACACTATTACACATATTACCCTATGACACTATTACACATATTATCCTATTACACTATTACACATATTACACTATGACACTATTACACATATTATCCTATTACACTATTACACATGTTACACTATGACACTATTACATATATTACACTATTACACATGTTACACTATGACACTATTACCCTATTACACTATTACACATGTTACACTATGACACTATTACACATATTGCCCTATTACACTATTACACATATTACCCTAATGCACTATTACACATGTTACACTATGACACTATTACATATATTACCCTATTACAGTATACCGCTATTGCATATATTACACTATTAGCCCTATTACACTATTACGCCTATTAGCATATTATACCATTATACTAGGACACATGCTGCACTTGATGCGTCCGCTTCAGATATACACTTATTGTGAAGGGCAGATGCACAGACAGACATTTCTGGGTGGCTTATGTTCGCTAACTATACGCAGCAAATTTAGCACTGAAACAGCCCTTTACGATCGGTTTAATAACTCCTGACCCGTTTCATCAATTGAGAAACTTGAAGTGGTTTATGATAGCAGATACATGTAGGTCCATTTCCTGAAAATGATTCCTGAAAGTGATTAAGGGATCTTTGAGTTAAATAGTGAAATGTGCCAAAATGTTACACTTTTGGTGCCTCGTGAATACAGATATGTTGTAACTCAAGAACCGTAGTACATAGAGACATGTACTTGGTATCAAAATGTCCGTAATGCCCAACTTTATATTAACGTTCAATACATCTATGGGGCTTAAGATCTTCGTATTTCGAGTTATGAAGGAAAAACCACATTTTTGGACAGACATCTTGGATTTTGGGGGCTGCCATCTTGGAATTTTGCAGGGCATGCAGTACTTTTAGAAATAGTGGGGTTTGCAGAGTGTGTGTACCAATTTTCATGTCTGTATGACCATTGGATTGACTTAAGAATCAATGTTACAAATGTCTTGCTCTCCTCGATCTGTGAAAGTACCTATATGCTGTATCTCAAGAACCGTAGGAGATACAGACACGTACTTGGTACCAAATCGTCCGTAATGGCCAACTTTGTATTAACGTTCAATACATCTATGGGCGTAAAATATATGCATTTCAAGTTATGAAGGAAAAACCACATTTCTGGGCAGACATCTTGGATTTTGGGGCCGCCATCTTGGAATTCAAGATGCCTCCACATCCAAATATTTTTTAAATGTCTTTGGCTATGTGTGTACCAATTTTCACGCTTTTCTCAAAAAGTGAACAATCTGCCCTAATAAGAGAGCTAAACCGATAGCCATCCCTCCCTAGAAACGTAAATATTACAATCGGGACGTAGTGTGAAATCTGAAATCTGCCTCTTTGCACAAGTCTATTAAGTCCACTTGTGTGAATGCAAGGATATGACCAATGCCTGCCAAGATAAACATGCTGAAAATGAGCAGTGCCGAATGTGATCCACACGGACATTTGTTGTTCTGCATTCCATTTGACTGGATGTGGTTGGCCACACATGATTGCTCACAAAGAAAACTACAACCAGCTAATGACAGTCAAGTGGGGTCAACAACAATCACACACTTTCTTTGCCATTAGTTGGTCAAAGTTCAAAAGGTGTGAGACATACGCCTTCGCTCACATAATTTAGAATGGAAATGAATGGTAAGCAAATCTTCAATTTGTCGGTGCAAGTAGCAACACGGGGCAAGTAATCTCCACACAAATGGTTGCAATTAACAACTTAATTGTGTTTCTGGTATTAAACATTTAGGAATAAAAACATTTCTGTTCAATAGCTATACCTGAAATATACAAAGAAATTACAGACACTACATTTGTATAACCCTAAACAAAGGCTAAAAAGGCAAAAAAAAAAAAAAAAAAAAAGAAAGAAAAAAAAAGTAGCAGAAATAGCTGGTCTACATGCTTCTAATGTGCCACGAATGGAAACGATTATGATTAAGACAAAATAATTGTGATTATCTAATATGATTTTTTTCCTTTTCAAGGGCATATTAAACACTTTATTTACCAAACAGTGGCCACCGGGTTGGACTAATGCCACTGCCCTACATCAAGTGTTGATGAATTTTTCATCAATCCACTCATTAATTAACTCCATTTCTGGCTAGGCCTCCTAGCCCTCCTATTCCCGCGCCAGCACTGACAAACCTGAACACGCTTTGAAAAGGGAGATCCTTTGAAAAGTGCAAGCAGCTGTGCTTTTTAAGACCCTCTCAATTAGCACCGACAACTAACGAGTTCCAAAGGGCTCTGGGGGAGGGGCAACCTGGGCTTTGATACGACCCAGGTAGCGGTGCCTCTGGCTGGGGTTGGACCCAGGTGACATCCCTTGGGCTGCCTCCAAGCAGGTGACAGAAGCAACCCATGGAAGCGTGTTTGCATGTGAGGAGACGCCACCCTGCTTTGCATGGCAACAAAACAAACGCCACCAGTACAACGTTGGGGTTTAAACCTTTTGCGATTGTGTTTCTGAGATTAGAGAAAAAGAGATACAAGTGTTGAAGCTATTAAGAAAATGTATTGAAGTCTTAACAAGTAGATAAGTCCTGAACTAATTGCAAGATAGGGATAGCCATGCGAACCAGCTTACAGCACATTGAATTACCATAAGGTTGTCGGTCGGGATGATTCATCTTTTTCATACTGTCCAACAGTCTCCACAATTTACCACGGTAAACGTGGAATTGCATTGTGATTTTAAAAAAAGACATTGCAGGGGGATGGAGTGAGCTGCAATGCAAATTTCACAGGCCGGATATCTCCCACTGACAGAAATGATGTTGTACAGACACAGTTCCATATGTTTTAACTCTTAATTCCTTTATCACTAAATGTGGGCTGTAAGGCAGGGTTGGGAAGAGCGGCTCTCTCTTACTTAAAAATAAGATTTTCGGTTTTGGCCAATTAATTGCTTATTTGAAAAATAAAGATGAAATTATCTCACGCTTGTGGGAATGATATGAGCTAGATAATGGTACTCGTTAGAAAATGATCTCTATTTAACGGTATACTTATTTAAAACATGATAATAATCATCATCATGTGGATCTTGTAATTCCCAAAGAAAAATGTCAATAAGCAGACATGGATGTGCTGTATCGTTTGGATCCAATATGGAATATGGATATAAAGCCAGATTTACACTGGTAGCAAAATCTTGCCTGAATTAGAGTCACTTCAAGAGAGAAATCTGAGAGGTCAGGGAAAACTGAACAGGTCACATGACTCATTTAAACAAATCAGATTCCAAGCTGCATGTGCCTCAGATCTGATTCGGGATGGATTTGGCTGCCAGTGTAAAACCAGCCTAAGTAAATTGTATGCAACATGAGCTCGGAACACAGACAGACAGCAGTACACAGAGACAAGACATTCTCCCAGTACAGCTGGCCTCCTGCGGAGCCAGGCTTCAATTTTATTACCAAAAAAACATTAATTTTGAACAGATAAAGTGAAGCTAGGTGTGAAGTTGTCAGAATTGAACTTGAACTCGTTTGAACTGGAATAAGTAGTTGAAGTTCAGGCGAGGGGCCCCAAGGGGTGTGGGATCTCAGGGGACAAGGTGCAGCTGTGCACGCATGGATCCGAGTCGGCAGATACTTAGCGAATGAAAGAGAAATGCTTGTTTATGCTCAGTTGTTGTAACCATGAAAATTGATGAGCTACATTACAAGGTCTACATTCAAAATGCAATCTCACACTGTGAGCTTGCAGAGTGAGGAGACATTTTTTTTTAAATGTAATGATTCCATGGTTCCTATTATGGTTGCACATTTAAAATGAGGCAAACATCACTGTAATTTGTATGTTACATTCTGCTTACATATTTGTATCTGCAGAATTTAAAAAGAGTATTTGGGGAATTATGGCCACAACGCAGCTTTTACAAATTATGTTAAACTCTCTTCCACTTCACTCTGGTCTGCTTTAAACTAATCCCACTTCTATTAGGCCCCAAATGGAACAATGGGTGCCTTTGATACTGTATGATGGCAAACTGCTTGGAAATCTTCTGACTATACCACATGTCTTGTCTTCGTTATTTGGGTATTTCCATTTAAAAAAGAGGGACATTGTACTATTGCGTGGTCACATTTAGAGGAAAACAGACAACTTCACTGTGTTTCTACATGATCGGAACAGTTTCTACAATTTCTGAATTGAATTTGACGTAAGTCATTTTCAATATTAAAGCTTGCCATCTGTCAGAGGACTTCAATCAATGGCTGAACACCAGGACCATCACTAATGCTTGAATGTTCTCACACACTGCGATACTAGATATGTCCAATACCACTTACCATTGCAGGGGTTGACACTAACACTTGCCCGCTTGCCCGGGGCAAGTAAAAAAAAATGGTGGGGCAAGTGAAGACTGCTACCTGGTTGCCCGATCGGGCAAGTGTGCAACTTGGTGCAATATAACACAACATAAGATAAATTTGTCTTGAAGGCAGTCATTGCACTCTGCCTCTGTGTCTTTCCCTGCTTTCTAGCTATCTCTACCCATCTCTCTCCCAGGTTCATTTGGTTCCAAATAATCATTTTGCTGGGGTCAGGGACCACTGGGTCTATGACCATTATGGGCTAATGAAGATGATGAATTTTAACTCTTGAGAGTGTAAAAATGAAACCAAATGGATCCGCAAGGGTCCATTTGGTTTCATTTTTACGTTCTCAAGAGTTACATCTGGTTAACCAACTTAGCTGGGGACCACCTGGAACCATCTCAGGGACCGCCTGTTGAAAATCCCCTGGTTTAAAGCACGCAAGTAGGAAGTAAACTTAAATGTAAAATTTACAATATATTTTTGGGGGGCAGGTGACCATGACCTGAGGGCAAGTAGAACCTGACTTGCACGTGCCCGATGGGCAAGTGCCTCGGAGACCTTAGTGTCAACCCCTGCACTTACCATTGGTAAAGACAATTGGGATGCACACAGATTAGACATGTCACCAACAGACCGTCAAGCGGAAACAACGGTTTGACATGTGGTGGAACGTGTGCTGCTCCCTACCTGCAGTCAGGTGTTAGGGTTTGAGGTAGGTTGTCGCTCCAATGACGCTTGAACCAATAGAATGTCTAAATGAAAGCTTGTACCAGGAGAAATTACCGCACACACTGTACCATTTTTTTCCTTGCATTTAACAATGTTTCAGCAAAACAATGTTATATACATGTGCTACCTACGATTTGGTAGCACATGTATGAACTCATTTACAAGATTAGAATGCCTGAATATATTCATACAATAATAAAATGGCAACTAAAAAAAAATTGAAAATTTGTGTGTGGTTACTGGAGTAGCTTAGGTAGGCCCCTCGGCCCCCTCCCACTAATTTTGCGAGGCAATTACATGTCAAGTAAAATAAGTGAAATGTTGACATGAGACTCGTTCAAGTTGGTGTTATACTGTATTATGCTTTTGACTTCAATGGCTTCGCCTTGGAGAGTACTGCAGTATGAGGATTCAATTCTTCCATGTTGGGAGTTTGGGATTCTGTATTTTAAGAGGCCATCTCTGGGCGAGGATGCATATTACTCCTTCACAGCACAGTAAACCTAGCCTTGAAGCTTATCTAATGCACACATTTACTGCATAAATTACATAACCACACAAGTATAACTACAGCCCCAGCAAAAACAAGTCGAGGTAAACATGCGCTTCTGAAAATGTGAAACTGCATTAAGAACTTTATAGTTTACTCGACACCATGCAAACACAGGTTGAGACTTTCTCTGTGTTTCCCTGGAACTGCACACAAAACACGACAGTTAAGTTGAAAGACCATCTGTGGAGAGCAGCACTGATGGGTCCTTGTTCACCTAATTGCGATATGATTTGTTTGGTGGTTAGCATGCAGCTGCCGCCACCTATCACCCTTACCCAGCGCCCTGGAAATGCTAATGTGCTAATGTCATAATTAGAGTCACTCAGGAGAAGTCTCAAAGGCAAAGATGTTTTCCCTCCCAGTATTCCTCATTCCCTCAGTCGGTTCTCTTTGTTGGTTCTCTCTTTCTTCTGAATATTTCAAATTGTTTTGTTTTTTTTGTTTTTTTTTGCATTACATGTTTAGGACACAGGAGGAGCATGGTTGTCATGTCATAATATCAACTGTAGTCAGAATCTCATATTCAGGCATTTTCTTTAGAGCCTGTATGTGGAGCCACTGTCTAGATCATGATGTTGAGTTTTGACTCTCAGACCCAAACCTAAGGATTTTCAAGTTTGTTTCCACAATTTAGGAGATATAACTAGCCAAATGTTCAAAATAACAATTCCGCTCCATCTTCTAATTGTGTATATTCTTGAAAATTAAAGGTAGGGTAAGTGATTTGAAATTCATTGTGTAGTACCAGCCTGGTGCACTAGGGGCCCCCATGAGTAGCTACACTATGTGAACCTGCTGCTCGATCCTGATTGGAGGAGAATTCACCCTCCACCTGGGGAACTTTTGTTAGCTCCTCTGCTAACGTGGGGGAGGGGGAAACGCCATATATGGTCTGCACACCTTATAATAGAGCATTTTAACAGAAAAAAAATGTTTTTGGGTGAATGTTTTTGGGTGATATCTGACAAAATCACTTCCCCTACCTTTAAGTAATTCAGATGTGTAAATATATTTTAACTCTTGAGAGCAACAAATGAAACCCAATGGACCCGTAAGGATCCATTTGGTTAAACTTGATGATCTCAACAGTTAAAGATCTTTAAGGGTCACTTTGGTTACCAACTGTCCATGATTTAGCTGGGGACCACCTGGAATGCTCTCAAGGACCACAGCTGGTCCCCAGAACACTGGTTGAAAACCACTGGTCTAGATGACCGAAGACAAATAATAACACCATGAAGACTCATCATCCAGCTGACATACGCTACAGTACAAATCATTGTCAGAACTCAGGAAGCATCACTGAGACACACCACTGATTAGCTAATTGCATTGACTGACGACGAGGTGGTCAATACGCCCAGCTGCTCTGTGTGCACACATTCCAGGCCGACTGCACTGAAGTCAGACACTGCCGTGTGGCACAGCAACAGCTAGGCATCTGCTATAAAGCATAATGATCAGGATCTGTGTCATTAGAATACGTGGGTTAACACCAGCAAGATGTCAAAGGCACTCAATGAGTTAAGAATGGAAAAACGAATACGACTTCCCCGCAATTGCATTTAATAGTATAATACACCATTAAGTGAACCTGTGAATAATCTCCCGAGGCGGTTAAAACGAGGTCACCTTTAAGCCCCATTTACTTTGTCACGTGATGGAGTTGTATGTGGAAAAGAGCAATATCAGGTACGTGTCACAGTACAAAACAGCTGACAAATCAATTTGCAAATGTCAGGACGTCGGTCTTATGGAAACAGAACAGCTTGGGTTTGCACTGCTGCAGACTAGTAGAATACATGAGTCATTCGGTTGCACAGACAGAAGGAAACACAAACACGCGCACACACACACACACACACACCACACACACACAATGTTTACCAGCAAAAGGGGAGACATTGCTCCGACTCGAGTGAATGTTGTGCATGATTTCCCCCCCATCTTCTAGCCCTGGTCACAAGATGCCACACAATCAGCTGCTTGTTGCATATCACATCTCAGAATCAGCACATCAGCAGTAAGAATTCCGCCTTCATTGGCCCCAATTGTCTTCTTAAAAAAAAACTGGTCACCCTATCTACTAATGGAATCAGCGCTAACAAGGTTTGGTCGAGGAAAACATAGGCTGTGATTCATGCCTGCGTGGGTGGGACCGGGGTGTTTCTCAGAATGCAATCAGCGAGCATGTTTGACTGGGGTGTACTGAGATGAGAACATGGGACGCTGCTAGGTAGTGTGACAGGGCTGTTTGTTGGATAGGTGAAGGACGGCTGTGTCTTGTCTTCCCATATGGAACATTTTCTATATACTGTACGTTATGCTGTATATGCGAACTCTTGAAAGTGTCACCTTTCATAAAATCCACTTACTGTATATCTGTTTTGAATGTCATATACAGTATGATTCTTATAAACTACAAATTATATACAGTATGTTTCACATCACCCCCAAAAATACTATGATCTTATAGTTTTGAATGTCATATATAATCTTTATGAAATATAAAATTTAACTTTACAGATATTAACCTATTCTCTCTCTCTCTCTCTCTCTCTCTCTCTCTCTCTCTCTACATACATACACACGCATACAATGTATGAAATGTACCACTTTCAAGAGTTCGGAAATCTTATGGGTATGGGTCTTATGGGTAAAGCCAAGTGGGTTTTCTATGCACATAGCCATGTTCACACACCCCACACTCACTGCATACAGATTTTTTTTTTTTTTTTTTTTTTTTTTTCAATTTTAAACAGACAAGAATCAAAGTATCAAGCACATGTTCTTGAAGAAAGAGGCTATCTGGGCACTCCAACGTTAATAATGGAAAAGCCTTTATTGAAGTAAAAAGGCTTGGATTATGCCCAGAACTAGAAGTCTATCTTTTTTATATGCCTTGATCCCGTTTGAGATGCGTGAGCAGCTTTTTAACCTTATCAACTTTGGCACCTGGTTATTCAGTCGCCTTTTCCTTACATGCACAACTATGAGGACGTTCAATTGATTTCCAATCACAGCATTTATAAACCTTGTCCTTACCCCACCGCTATACCTACCTGACCTTAAACCACAGGGATAATTCACAGTTTATGCTTTATATTATCTCGTTCACCGCCAGAGTGAATAAATAATTCAACCCCCCTGCGATTACATTTTCCATTTTCCCCTTACCTTTTAAGAAGTCATAGAATATTTATCCCAACTACGATTAAACCACCGATCTGTGCTTTAGCCAGAGAAAAGTCAAATTAATTATAGGTTTGATGGCTTGGTTGAAACTACAATCCTGGCCAGCGTGGAAGTGGAACCAAACAGAAGTCAAGACATAGTCATTTCACATTATCAACTAATGTGGGAGTAGGTAGCAGCTGATAGATGAAAGTGAAAGTTAGATAGAAAGAGAGTCATACAGTGACTTATAGGTCAGCAGAGTGCAAACACCGAAAACGCACAACATATTCCACAAAATGAACGTGGTCAGAGTGGGTTATGGATTGACATGCATAGAAATACATCCTTAGCAGAGTTCGAGACCTGAAAGCAACTATATACCTCGCCGACCAGGGGGGGTCCCCCAGGGTTATTGTCAGTGCCCTACCATTTACCCCTTCTACATTTTTGAAGTGCTGCCAAGCACTTCCCTTAGACGATTTACGTGGCTGCGTGGCTGGCTGCGTGGCTGCGTGGCTGCGTGGGGAATCGGCACGGTTTACAGGCTTGTACAGCAAATGCACGGGCGCACCAAATGGTTTGTACACCAAATGCGCGGCCGCACCAAATGGTTTGTACACCAAATGCGCGGCCGCACCAAATGGTTTGTACACCGAATGCGCGGCCGCACCAAATGTATTTCCTTCAGTGATGCATCAAATAAAGTTCGGGGGACCCCCCACACACCACCACACAGGCAGCACTTCATTTCACACGAGTGTGTGATTTTTTTTTTCTTTTTTGCCAAAAATATAAGCTTATAGATCAGATGTTTCAAAAGGATAACATCAGTTGATTTAAACTGATGCTAAGCTAGAGCAGTGTAAAGATTTTCTCACACACACACACACACACACACACACACACACACACACACACACACACACACACACACACACACACACACACACACACACACACACACACACACACACACACACACACACACACACACACACACACACACACACACACACACACACACACACACCTTGTGACAAGCGACCAGGTGCTAGTCACGCTGGTGAACTTTGAAATCAGAAGCCATCAGAAGCCAAGACCAGTACACAAAGTAAACAGTTCATGCAATGCTTCTATGTCACTTGATTGGAAATCAAAATGTTTGGCAAAATCCAAATCTATATACACAACTTCAAACGTTCGTCTCATTGTCTAAAAATACAGAGGAGTTGTTGGAAATGCTGTGTTATCCATGATTCAAGAATGCATATATGATGCAAAGAAAGGGTGGCCTGCAATTTTGGTCTTTCATGGAAAGGTTGAGACATTTTCCACACCAGCATTTTCCCTCCCTCCTCTCTTCCTCTTTCTCTATTCTGAAACTGGAATTATGAGCTCAGTGTCATCCTGTAGGCTAAAGCTCTTCTTAAAAACCCATTTGAACGACACTCATTTGGGTGATGCACAATATCCTATTTTACTTGTATCATATTTCCATGCTTATACTGTATTGCTTAATTTACTGCAGGGGTTTTCAACCATTTTCACACCAGGGCCCATCATTTATTCTGCATTTGAACCATTTCTGGAGTCTCTCTCAGACCAAAACTAAAGACTTTGTTTGTTTTTCCCCACAATTCCATGCTGTATTTTGGAAAGATAAAGACTCTGGAAAGCCTAAAATGAAACTGAATGGACACTTACAGGTCCATTTGGTTTCATTTTACACTCTCAAGAGTTAAGGATCTAAGAGTCCATTTGGTTACTAACTCTGATTTACTGTCAAAATTCATGCATTCATTAAATCATTTAAATGCATGTTGTTAAGCAATAATATGGGGCGTGTGTGTGGTGTGTCTGTGTGTGCGTCTGTGTGCATGTGTGCGTGCGTGAGTGCGTAAACACCACAGTTGATGAATGGCTGCCTCTAGTCGTATTGTCCAAGCACGGTGCCACGCCTAGTTTCTCAAGTCAACTCAGCATTCCATTCACCACACTCACAGATCAGTCCTCCAGATAGTTCACCATTCACCAAACATGAAGCACAATCCACAGGTTAGTAGGTTACTATTCATTTTTTACTGTCATGTACAGTAACAAATCAAAATCTAACTTTGGGGGAGAGACAATAAAACATCACAGCTGTGACGCGTTTGTTGTGTACGCAAGCATCTGTGGAGGCAGGGAGGGGGAGTGAGAGGTTTTTTGGCGAGTTCCCTTTTGGCTGATGTCCCAGTAAAGCTAGCCATCTCACAGGCCTGACATACCGGAGCTGTTTAGTGTGTGAAGGCGGTGTAACACACACATAGTCACATACACACACTACATCTAGTCTACACAAATTTAAACAAGCGTGGGTGCCAAATAACTCTGACTCAAAAGGTATGGCATGAACTGTGAAGTCAGATGGTGAGAGAAGCCAACGATACTGTATACGGCGAATATACCGGCGGAGATTAAAAGGCCAGGTGAAAAACGGGCAAGGAGGAGATACACAGGACAGGAGGGCGCGATGGAAACTGCCAGCAAAACATGAGGAAACGATCTGCAATCTACTTCCTCCTGGCTTCCCCTCCTCCCCCCTCCTCGCTGGCTGATGTTTAGTATAAGACTGTAGCCATGGTGAGCCCTTGTAAACCAGTGAACATGTCTCTTACCCCCTTCTCAACCTCATAAATTCTCCCCTCTCCTCTCACTTTCCCTTCACTGACAAACATCTGTCATGTTTTGTGAATTTGCTAGCCATCTAGTACAGTGGTTATCAGACATTTTGATACCAAGGCCACTATTTATTCAGCTGAGCCACGGACCACCATTTGAGGACATTTTAGCCCCACAGACCCAAAACTAAAGCTATCTTATGCTTTTGTCCACAATACCAGGCTGGATTTGAGAAACAAAATAAGCAAACATACAGATCAAAGTGATCTTCCCTATTCTCTAGTTGTGTAGACTTGGGATAAGTCAGATAATCCAAAACAAAAAACAGAATGTTACTTTTCTTAGCTAGTGTACAATACGCACGTACCGTATGTGGTTATCCGCTTTTTCCGCATTAAAAGGGGATTTGTGGATTTAGATGGTGAAGACTGAGGTAGACGGATGACATATGTGATGAGCATGTGTGATGCACCAGACCAGTCTGATGGCACAAGCATGCAGGTCTGCATCCGAGTGCCACTTTAAATGTAGTATTTTCCGCGCAGGCAGGCAGGCGACATGTGGGATCGAGTGATGACATGCACCTGTGTCTCTGCACAGCTTGGCCCCCTTTCACATTTATCAAAACTCTTGGCACCTTTGCATCCCACAAAAGGGCAGTGAGGTGAGGCTGCTCTCGGAGTTTCCAGTGACTAACTTAAGGAGCAGAGGCGCCCATACAGTTGCCATACAGCTTCCGACCAGACAGCGCACACCGCCCATTCAACAGCAGCTTACCAATGATGACGTTGCGTCGGTGCAGTGGAGAGCTGATCTACCTTTACGTCTGCCTCTATAAGCACGCTAGCCAGATGATGGCTCTGCAGGCTTGTCTGCATACGAGAAGTGGATTTGTTCCCAGGGCAGGCATCAGGCACACAAAATATGGCATGCCACAGCTGCTGCAATCTGAGGCTCCTTGCATCTATAGAGGGATTCATTTGTGTGTGAAAGAAGGGGCTGCAGCATGCCTGCGCTTACATCCAACATACAATCAGATAACATGCACCGTTATCTGATTGTGTGGCGCCCTATACATTATCCATACAAGGTAACTCAGTACATCAATTACATTTGTCAATATCGCCTCAACTGATGCAGACTTTCTGGGAAATATGTTTTGATTGATATTTGTAACAAAGCAATAAAGCACAGTGCTGCCAATAATACCCATTAACAGCTTTTCACACAGGGAGCGATAAAACGCGCTTCTAGTTCATTTTCAAAGAGACTTGCGATTTATGCCGAGTGGACGTAGTGCGATGAATCAAGTGCAATGAAACAGACTTTCTATGTGGAGTTTGTATGTTCACGCTGGGTCCCCTTGTGAGGTACGCTCACACAAAAAAAAACTCATGCATTGTCTCTACTGCCTCCCCCTGGTCGGCCAGCGTGCCTGATGGAGAGGAAAGGAGCTGGTTGGAATAATGTGTTCCTTCCACACGCCAAAGAAACCGATGCCATCTCACATCCCCAACAATGGGAGAATTGTGGCACAGAGCTTCTTAATGAGCCCTTCTCTAAATCCCTTCTTCTGGGGCGGAGTTTAGTCACTGACCAATGCCAGTCCAAATAGTTTAGCAACTGTTGCTATCCAGGTCAAGCTTTCCTGGTCAAGCCTTCCTCTTGTAACGTGCCTATTGGACAAGGACGGATTGGGGAGGGGCTTAGTGAAGGGCTAATTGCAGATTCTGATATCAAATAAGAGCCAGTATGTAGTCATACTGCATTGGCCCAACCAATCTTGCTGTGTTGTTGTATGACGCGGCTGGTGTTGGGTTTTATCCACCCTCTTCCTTCCTCTCCACACAGTAACAACACCATCAGCTGCTGCCAAGGCTGCAACATCCCTCAAGGCTCCATAGGGACTTGCAGCACATCTACTTAATATCACACATAAATTGCTGTGCAGGTGTGCGTGTGTGTGTGCGTGTGTGTGTGTGTGCGTGTGTGTGTGCGTGTGTGTGTGTTGACAGCCACCCTCACACACCAGCCTACACTCCCACACAGTGCTAAATATGAACAGCAGCGCACACACACATGAGCTTGCTACCCCTTTGTCACATAGCCCCACATGCCAGTGATTTTCAACACTATACAGTACAGTGAATGACTCGTCTCCACCAAAGAATATTTGGGAGTACAGCATGTTAAGAAGAAACATAACAATGCCCCGGCGGAGACGAGAACTTAAGAAGAGGAGACTTCACAAGATGAAGAAAATACTTTTTCTCAGCATATACCAAACATGTAAGGCATACTTTTAACTCTGTATGTGCTTCTCTCTCCCCCCATCGCTTTCTTGCTGCCCTACTCTTATGCTACCCTCTCCACAAAATGTAAACCAATCCAGGCATGCATGCTTATTTTGCACGGCAAAATGGAGAGAATGTGTGTGTCTGTGTGAGTGAGTGAGTGAGTGAGTGAGACATGTTTTTCTAGGGGCACCCAAGGGCCTCTCGAATGAGAAAGGGGGTTTAGCATGACTGGTTCAGGAACCAACTCTACACCCCCCGACAGAGTGCCACTCAGCCATAAAGTGGCGACTGAGATAAAGATAAGATGAGATGAGAAAGGAAAAATGGTTTAGAAGAGCATGTGGTGGGTGGTGTTGGAGGATTAGAGATTGAGCAGAGAATGGTGACCGAGGCGTCAGGGGGAATGGCATCATAAGGGAACTGTATTATGGTGCAAGACAAGAGGGAAGAAGGAACATGTCATGTTTTATCTACAATCCTGTTGTGAGGATCCCCCCCCCTCCCGATAGTTCAAACCCCCACATTCTCGCCCACCAAGCACCTGCCAAGCAAGAACTGTAGGACGTGATCACATGCGGGCACGCACGCACGCACACCAACTCATTATGTAATTGTATGTCATGGCGGGGACACTTTAAAATGGCCCAATTCTTCAATCACAATTCCATCTGACGCCTCCATTTCATCTGTGCTAGGCTACATCACTGATTCCAGGTATAGGTCTGCACAGAAAATGACAAAAATGATATCGCAATGATTGTGCAATTTTACACATGATGGGAAAATGAATAAAATACCTTTTCCAAAAACAAATGTTCAAACATACAATACAAATCTAGCTGCAGTCCATATAACAATGGCAATTGACGTTAGCAATAACCATCTTCAACTGAAATAAAAAAATGACAACAAAAAATGGTTTTCTGCTGACAAAACGACTAATGAAAACAGCCATGATCATGATCTGTATATAGTATATATAGCAGCTGTATTAATTGATGGCCAGAGTCCCGTGGTGGGAGTTCAGCTCTGCTTTTGGTGAAGTAGTTCCAGTTCTCGCCTCACAGCTAGAAGGTCCTGGCTTCGATTCCCGCTAGGCACGCCACTGTGGGTGCTGTCTCCTCCTCCGCGTCATCAGTGCCCATACCCGAGGCGGGGTTGGCAAAAGGGCCTTTCTGTGTGGAGTTTGCAAGTTCTCCCCATGTCACAAAAACATGCCGTAATCCTGGGCTCTAAACTGCCTCCCCCTGGCCAGCCGAGGCGCCTGATGGAGGGGTCAGGAACTGGTTGGAATAACGTGTTCCTTCCACATGATACATCCAACCACGGAAACACTGCCGTCAGGTGAAAAGAAGGCAGTTTGCATGCATGCATTGAAGGAAGCATGAGGCTAGTCCGCTGCCTCTCCAGGTGGGCGGAGGGTGTGTAGAGCCCAGGACCACATTGGGAATCGTCACTGGGTGAAAAATGGGTTACAAAATCGTGGGATAAAAATGTAAAAAAGAAAGAATGGGATAAAAAAAGAAAAAGAAAATGAATCCAAAAAATTAACTTCCCTTATTATTATAGTATTGTTGAGCATTTTTAAAATATTAGCATATTCTTCGTTCATTCACTTTTACTGCATGGCCCCAGTGATCCCCGCAAAATGGCCAGAACTCCTTAATATTGACAAAAAACTGCCCAAAACTCCCACCACAGGCATTCAATTATTACAGTTGACACCACTATATTAACGGGCAGTACTTCTATTTCATACAACTGAAGTTCCAAAAATCTGAACTATATCTTTAACAGAAGTGTACTGCTTTTCCTACATCCTAAAATGTTTAAACCCTTAATTAACGCATATTAGGCTCAGCTATGTGGTTCTACTCTCTCTGCAGTAGAGGAGACATTCCGAAATATGCAAGCAACATCATGATGCTGCCGGCATCATGTCTGCAATGTTGTCCCAAGCAGGCACTGAATGCTGAAAACAAGATTGCCTCCTCTGTTATAAATTATGCGCACGTTCACACAACGCCGAAATCAAATATGCTGACATCTGAACAGGGGTTAAAGCTGCTAAGCTGCTAGTCTCTGACACATCAAGGGGCCCACAATTTGCATTCAAGTGGTGTACACGGCTAACCAATCAGGAATTAGACAGTTTCTGCGAAAATCTTTAAATGCAGATCGCGGACCCCAGATGTGTCACAGAGGCTACATTTTGTGGGAGCATTTTACACATTGGTGACTGTCTGAACCTCCCCCCTACCCTCCAGTCATTAAAATGTTGACATTACACACACACACACACACACACACACACACACACACACACACACACACACACACAGTAAAAAAAAAACATGGCAATACATTAGACATGTCACTGCTCTCAGTCTAATGAGGTGCTAGATAAACTACCTAGGAGGGTACTACAAGTATTTAGGGTTGGTAGTTGGTTAGCCTCGACACCCAGGCTTTCATTTTCGTTCGCCTTGCGCGAAAACGGAAAGCCTGGACTAACGCACGTTGGAAAGTGGCCTTCAAGTGGGAGTGAACCTTCCGGGGTGGGCGTCGCTCTAAATGATGTGACGTAGAACAGCAGTGGACGGGCGCGGGAGGGGCCCGGGGATGACGACACGTTAGTGAGATCAAATCAGAGCGCAGCACTTCCGCCGTGTGGATGCCACGGCACCCCGCCCCCCCAAGGCCAAAATCATTGAGGGCTAGACCAGGCTAGTAGTTGGTAAAAAGGCATTCTAAATACTGACCTAAGTTTTAAGAAAAACGTATTTAGTAGCATAAAAAATGTGCATTTTAAATACATTTGATACTGTACAGAAGCTCAAAATGGTTCCCCAGCCTTAAGTGGTAACAACAAATGGTTAAGTGGTTCCCACCCAACTTAACAGGTGGTGATTTTACAGTAAAAAAAAAGGGGGGTCTGTGCCACATTATGTCATGTCAAAAGGGAGGGAGGGTCCTTGAAAGTAAATGGACTGAGAATCACTGAATCACTGTGCTAATGAGAGAGGCTGTCAGCCACAGCGGTGAACAACAGACATTTTGATGCGACCCAATAATAGAAAAACTAACAAAAAGAACTACATTATAGACTACTCTTTTGAAGGAGCATATATAATTTTGTATTGGGCACCATTTTTTCTCAATCTCAGCAGCTCTGAAGTGTGCACATTACTGTAGTGTGCACATGAGCACACACACAAACTCAAATCCACCCAATGTGAACTCAATGTCCTTCTCTTTCACTATCTAAATGATTCTAACACACCCACACATATACTGAGTTGTCTGTTAATTAGAGAGAACAGATGCTGGCAGGCCAAACAGAGTCTTCTCAGCTTGATGTGCACAGCTCTGAACTCCCTTAAGCCCACAGGGGAAATACACACGCACATGTGCACGTGTGACGCTCGCACACACGTGGTTTGAGGCTAACTGGACTTTCACACGCTACAACTTTACCCATCGATATCATTTTCTACATTTCTCCAACGCCCCTGCTCCAACCAACATCAAGCCTGCCAAGGTTTTCTTCAAATGTCCACCCATTACGGAAGGGAGTTGCCTTACTTTAAAAGGACACTTTCTTTTTACGTCTGGATGACAGTTTTGGTGCATTGTATGTCATCCCAGTTTTCACGGGAACTATGCTGAATAATGTCCTCATAGAACAGAACAGTGTACGATCCAAATGACATGGTGATAAGAAAGCACACTCATCTGTGCGACCATCATCTCTGCAGTCCAAATACTGCACTCCAAATACTAGTTAATGTAATAGTAGCCTCATATAAACTAACTATCTGAGTTACCCGAATAATATGAAAATGGGTGAAGAGACCTGTTGGACATGGTGTAAAAGGAGAAATGCCCTCGTTTGGAGGTCATACAGACAGCAGGGCTGGACAGGGACGTGCAGAGAGTTAAGGGAGGCAAGGGCTGAAAGGGCTGAAGAGGGCAGCCACTTTTGGATCAAAATAGCAGATTTAAATAGCGAAAATAGCAGATCTTCAAGCTCACAGCGTGTCTTAGGAGCTTAAAGATCTACTATTTCTGGGGCACAACCTACCCAGAACTCTTCAAGTTCAGGAGAATGTATTTGCCTTCCAGTACGGCAAGTGCATTTCTTTCACAATCAGTAAATTATTATGTCGAGGGCAGTTGTTTTATGGACTGTTAAATTAAAAGCGCACACAGCTGAAGCCCCATTTGATGTCTTATGTGTACACGTCCCTGCAGACAGGAGGGCTGGAGTCATGAGCCAATATGCGGGGTCTCCCTCTTTCTCCGAGACGCAATAGCGTGAGGACACACCCAGAAACACAGGGGGAGGGGGAGGAGGAGGAGGCGACAACAGGACATAGAAGAAGCTTTTACATACGCCCATCTTCACAAAAATAATGACGTAAAAAGGATTTACTTTTTTTGCACTAAAACTAGAGGCAATTAATCAGAGAGGAATTTCGCCTAAGAGCAATACGTACCGTATTGTTGCCAGTTTTATTTTCCATGTATTTATTTTTAAGGTTGGACAAGTATCCCAAAGAAACAATTGCATAAAAAACAGGTTTGTCTTTTTGGACAACAACAATCACTTGGCAGTAAAAAGCACACAAGGGGTGTGTAGCCTATGTATGTGGAGCCTTTCATGGTGTGTTTGTCATCATGTCAATGTCGAAAGAGCTGTTCCAGCAGCAAGCCAAATAACAAGCTTATCCCGAAGGCACACAAACAATAAGCCAGCCTACATGGCTGGTTATGTATGTAATGCATCACATTCGCGGCAACACCTTCGGCTCACATTCAAACACTGTTGCTCGGAGACGAATTGTTGCACGTTGCTTTATCATTAGCCAACGATGTCCTAAATGGTGGAAATAGCCTGCCTGTCTGCCTGACTGTCAAATTCCATGAGAGCAAACTGTTGCAAGAGGCACGGTCGAGGAGAACCTCAGACAGACAAGATAGACTGCCAAGCCCCAACTCATTAAACTAAAACAAGAATAGAATGCGAACAAAACCGGCGTTTGTTTCCACAAAGAAGAAGGCAGGCGGGAAGGCAGGCAGGGGGGGAATGCATGCCAAAACATTACTGGTTTAACATTTCCAGTGATGCGGGGACTCGCTCGGAGGGTTGTTGGTTGTCATGTAAAACACACAGACAGCAGAGACTACAGCAGTGCTTCCATTTCATCATTAACATGATGTCAAGGTGTTTCACCATGCATTTTTTTTCAGACCTCCATCCATTTCCAGGAAACATAGAATGGAGGGGACTTAAAAAAATCATGTCCACATAATGACAGTAAAATGTTGAAAATGGGTGGATTTCCCCTTTAATGAAATCTAATCTCCTGGAGCCAAACCTGACCAATGTTTTTGTCGTTGGATAATATTTTGTATACTCTTTCATGATTTTGGCAAACTTTTTGTCGAAATAAGTCTTTACGTTATGTGTTACGTATACTTATGGTAGCTCTGGTCCATAGCTCCACTGATTCTATGAGAAGCAATGGAGCTATGGACCAGAGCTATACTTATTACAAAAAGGTGCTATGCAGGCGTGTAACTATGTGAGCGTTAAAGCGGGTCCATTCGGTTTCATTGCCTGTTCTCAAAATATCTATATGGTTAAGCAGATGAAACTTGCGGGTCCATTTGGTTTCATTTTACACTCTCGAGAGTTAAAATATTCATCATGTGAATTAGCCCAAGTATACACAACTAGAGAATGTAGAAGATTAATGGTAATTTTGAGCTGTGTGTTTGACTGTTTTGTTTCCGAAATCCAGCATGGTATTGTGGACAAAAGCAAAATAAATTAGTTTTGGGGTCTGTGCTAAAATCTCATCCAATGGTAGGCCGTGGCCCAAATGCTGAATAAATAGTAGGACCTGGTACTAAAAAGGTTGAAAATCACTGATCTATATAATGGGGGGAAAAACAACAACCCAATTACTCTCTCATTATTATCCAGCAGGGGACCACCTGGCTGAAACCCTCTCTCAAGAAGGACCCACGTCGTGGTCCCCCGACCACTGGTTGAAAACCCACCAGGCAACAGTGTGTCCGATACAACTGCGATCATGTTTTTTTTTTCGCACCTGTGGATTAAAGGGGAATTCCACCCATTTCCAAATGGACCCTGGCGGGTCCATTTGGTTCACATTTGTATCCTCTCAGGAAAAAAATGTACCCTCTTTGTAGGCTACCCTCTTAGGAAAAAGGGACCTGAAAGAAAAATTATTAACATGGTGAAATACATCTTGATTATGTCATCAGACGTATTTCACCATGTTAATGATTTTTTTTCAGACCTCCATTTTTAGGAAATACAGAATTGGGGGAACTTTTTTATCATGTCCACACAAAATCTCTAAGGTATATTAATGACATATTAAAATGTTGAAAATGGGTGGAGTTCCCCTTTAAGTGTTGCATGTCAACAAAAAAGCAACAGAGAAACAGACGGCTTGATTTGTTTCCTTCTTACCCCAACAGTGTAGTAGACAGACAGCTAGAACATGACACCGCAGACCAACAGCCAGCCTCGTCCAGTCCCCTTAAAAAGGTTTTAAATCCAAGCAGTAGTCAGTAGCCCGTCCTGTCGCTCCTCCGTCTCTGGTGATGATGACAAATAAAACGTAATACACTCTTCTCTTTTCCTTTGCAGTCACAAATGGAATGTCTTCGACGTTGATCTTGTTATTAAGATGTTTGGTCAGTCAACTCTTCTTTAGCAGGAGGGGTGAAAAAATGACAGTTTCGCCGCTATAATAAGGCAGGATACGGGGAAGATGATGTGTTAATTGTATGGGTTTGATTATCTCCCATTGGAGCTTCTACAGCACTACAGTCCAACTTGATAACTGCGGTAGGGAAGGAAGGAAGGAAGGAAGGAGAGGAGGAAGGAAGGAAGGAAGGCAGGCAGTCAGACAGACAGACGAAGGGAATCAGTTTACAGACATGCAGGCTTCATTTTAAGATGATAGTCTTTTCTTGTTTTTTAGTTTCAGTTGGACTTCGAAAAGATTAATAATAAACTAAAGCATGAGGTCGTCGCCCATGCAACACGTAACGTACGTGCAGCCCATCCGGGAAAAGTAAAAAAAAAAAAAAAAAAAAAAAAGAAATCCTCGACTTTTCACTTTAAAAGCCAAAGCAACGAAAAGCAGCCCCCTTCTTCTTCTTCTTCTTCTTCTCCAAAGAGGAGGAAAATAACACCCGAGAGAAAGAAATAGCCTCCTCCAGTTCCAGAATCCTCGAATTTTTAGAAACCTCTGCAATGGAAGTGATTTCTTTTCGGCTTCTTTTTTCGGAGTGTGGGGGTAATAAGTGCAGATTAAAAACTGAACCTCGCCGCTCCAGACGAGGGGAAATATTAATAGCCGAGTAGTTCCGTGATTTGACTGGAAAAGCAAAAGAGGGAAGCGAGCAGCCGGAGAGAGCAGAGGGGAGGAGGGAGGGGCTAGTCCAGGATCAGCCGTTTAAGGTGGGTAGATCTAATTAGATTAGTCAGCGATGACTCTCAACCCCTTTACATTTTGATTAGGGGTGGGCAAAAAAATCGATACGCCAATATATCGCAATTCTTAATGCCATCATGATATCCATATCGAATCGTCAGGTTCATAATCGATTTTTTTTATGATTATCTAGACCTATTCATTCATTTGTTCATACCAGAAATACTTAACTTTTTGTTATTTACAGTATATTGTTTAAAATTGCTTTAAAATGTTCTAGTTGATTGAACTTGTCATGGTCCGCCCATTCTCAACATTTAACTGTACTAGATTTACTTGATGATGACATCAAGTTGTGTTTGTGTTGTGTTTGTTAATGATTTTTCTTTTATGACCTTTTTCTGAGGGTGTACAAATGGAACCAAATGGAACCGTCAGGGTCCCTTTGGTTCCATTTGTGCCCTCAGAAAAAATCTTGAAAATGGGTGAATAATAAAAGCACAGTCATTTGTGTGGGGTGCGATATATCGATATATCAAATCGAATCACAGCATAACTAAGTCACAATATAAATCGATTCAGAACCCTAATTATCAATATTGTATCGTATCGTGAGGTAAGTGAATCGTCCCACCCCTAATTTTGATGTGGTGCAAATATCAGATCTGCAACAAGCTCAAACTGCCACTTTTTATTTATTTACATGCTCACAATCAGTGTTGGGCAGTAACTAATTACATATTACATGTCACTGTAATATCATTACTTTTTTCCAGCAAAAGTAAAGTAAAGATATTACTCTGCAAAAATGTGTAATAATAAGTAATATGTTACACTGAAAAAAACACGCCTCATTACTTATTACTTTTGAGCTTGTTGCATGATGTGAAAATAGAACAGATTTACAAGCTATCAACAGATAATAGAGATACACTGTAGTTTGTAAATCCCAATCCACCCCAGCATTCTGCACACATGACCTATACTATAGGGCAGGCCTACAAGTTATCACAATTCTCGCAAGTTGTCACTAAACAGATTGTGTTGTAGGCCTACATCTCTATTCCTTTGAAGGTGTAATTGGTATGTAATAGAGGCTATTATTCTTTCATTCAAGTAATACGTAAAGTAATATTAATATTAGTATTAATATTACTTTCATAAGTAATGTCATAAGTAAAGTAAAGATATTACTCTCCTAAGTAATATTGCCCAACACTGCTCACAATGCCACTTTATTATTTATTTATTCATTCATTTATTGCATTTCTTAAGTCTTATTTGTGTTTAATTTTTGTTTAGTTAAGGATATATTCATTGATTTCGCCTAATTCAAATATAACTCTTTTTTTGTAAATATATATAATCCTTCCCACTATAACCTACAGTATGACATTCCTATCCACAGTGAACCCCTGGGGTAAAAACAAAAAGTTTTTGTTTTAGTGGCGAGTGAGAAAGCCTTCATCTAATCAGTATGAGAGGGGCATTCCTCCAATCATCATCAAGTGCATGGGGGGGGGGGGCTTGGTGCGCATGTTGGCCTGTTGCACTAGCCCCCATTGTAGAGCATGTGCATGTGCACATCTTGTTACCGGGGTGGACTGGGGGGGTTTCCAATCAGCAAATGCCAATGAATATCATAAATAGTATATATTCAACCACTTTAATCTTACAAATTGGTTATTTGAAAATAGCCAATCTACAAGCTCACAAACATTTTTCCCCAGTTGGGGGTCCACAATTAAATGCATATTAATTTAGCAGAGCTACAGTATATACAAGACTGCCTTTATTGCTTTTTAAGGCAAAACAAAAACAAAGCTTTGTCAATGCTGTGCCTTCTAGACAAAAAAGAAGTGATTGTTTATGTTGTGGTATGTAAATCTTATGCTTTATAAGCAGTGACCTGCTTAGAATACTGTCACATCGAGGAGTTGTCTGGATCATGCGTTTTTCAACATTGCAAACTCCTGGAGTTTACATGGAGTTAATGGGCGATGAAGTTTGCACAGTCAGTGACGGGATATGAAGGTAGATTAGTAAGGCTACAAGTCTGTATTAGAGCTTGGAGAACACTGATGGAGGATAGGATAGCCTACTTTTTATCCAGGTAAACTAAAGTAATATGTGCACGTGTGTCAGAAGATTCTGATGTTAAACGGCACACTGCGAGGTGATGGTGGGAGAACAACAACAACAACACACTATCATTTTATAAAGAGCGTGCATGTGTGCGTGCGTGCGTGTGCATGTGTGTTTGTACGTAAAGGAACAACACAGTAGCAGTAACCGTGCCATAAGCGATACAGCATGACAACTTCCGCCCGGTTTACATTGCAGTCGCAATCGGTCAATAGCACATTGTTTTCTGTTTTTAAATATACGTTGTACATGTGTCCAATGGATAATGAATAAATATACAGTATGTTTATGTGCATAGAGTTCAAATGTTCAGGTTAGTTCAAAGCACAAGTGAGTGGGGGAGGAGAGATGAGAGGAAGGGGTCAGTGCGGACACCAGCAGTATTGAGGAGCCAGATACGGTAAAGCAGTTTGAGCGTCAGGCCTTTGCAGTCTTTAGATAACACAACCTCCTGCCTGAGGGAAGCAGACCAAAAGGCTGTGACCTGGGTCAGCCATGATCTCCCTGGCCCACCTCAAAGCCCTGGTCCTAAACAGGGTCTCAAGGGGTGGCAAAGGACAGCCAATGACTCTCTCTGCAGATCATATGTTCCGCTGCAGCTTAGCCTTGTCTTTGGCAACTGCAGTGGGGAACCAGATGGTAATACCAAGGGTGATGATGGACTCTATGATGGCAGTATAGAAATTAACCAGCAGGGTTCTTGGGAGGTGGAATTTCCTCAGCTGTCCCAGAAAAACAGCCTTTTTAGGGGCTTTTTTGTGAGGGCAAAGTAATGTAGTGCAGCCATGCAGTGGTCCCAGCAGACCCCCATTAGAAAAAGAGTGTCTGATAGGATTTTAAATTCTCATTTACCAATTTTGAGGAAGGTGTGTTGTTTGTTTTTTAACTGGTCGTTCGTAAGGCACAAGTAACACACTCTGAGACATTACTACCCAGTACCCACTGTATTCAACAAACTGCATTCCTGTGTGCTTTTTCTGAACGCACCCCAAATGTTCCAAAGGAAGAGTAGGGAGAACAGACCAGAGCCATAAAGAAAGACAGAGTTACGGCAGCTGAACTTCATGGAGAATGTGAATTTCATGGAGCCATTCTATTGGCAGCTTTTCAGCAAACTGTGACAAAGTCCTGGACCGGAAGGCAGAATGCACTGAACCCGCTATATGTAATATTGCAGATTACAGATAATATCATACAGATTAGTTCAAATAAAATGTTTTGATTCAAATATGTTCTGGGGTGCAGCTTCATGTGCATGTCCAGTTACAATAATGTTGAGGCCTATGGGCTGTAATTCACATATGAACTGACAGATCAGCTGACAGCTACAGCAACGGTCCTTTGGTTTGACTTGCAATATTTCAGCATATTGGTAAATGGAGCGTTTACAGTATATAGCGCTTTTATCCAAGGTGCTTTACATAGCTTGTGCATCACATTCACCCATTCACACACAAATTCATACACTGATGGCAGTGGAAACCATGCAAGGTATCTACTAGCACATCAGGAGCAATTAGGGGTTCAGTGCCTTGTTCAGGGACACATCTTCACCAACACTCTGAGAGCCCAGGATCGAACCCCTCATCCACTGCCGCATAGCAGAATAGGACAGATAGTCATGTAAAACTCAAAGCCAAATGTGAAATATTTCGATTAATCGAATCACACATAAGTTGACATAACAGCAGGCTTACAACAACCAGTAACCTATATGACATGTTTCTATTGTATTGAAGTGCAGGGTTTCTCATTATCTGTATGAATTATAAATGTGACATGTTTTAATTAACATTAACCTCCACATATCTTCACTGTCTTATACTTTTCAAGAAAGGAAGAAAATATCGATTCTTATTGTATTACATGAGCCATAATATAGTGTGAGTATAACAACTAAACAGAATACAAATGTCAGCTTTCTCTCTTCCTCACAGTCTCTGTCTCTTGATATATGTAACTGCTGCTGGCGGCCAGTGTTCGATTGGCCGCAAATCAACACCTACGCTATGCTAATGCCAGATACCAGGCAGAAATACGCCAGAGAAAGAGAGAAAGGTGGTTTGGGTTATCGCAGTTACCAGAGTGGGTCATCGATTCTCACTTGCAGTGATGATACACAATGTTATCAAACTATCAAAACAAACTTTATTCAAAAAGCACATTTAAAACGGTTGAAATTGACCAAAGTGCTGTACGGGGTGAGAACAGAAACTTCAACAATTAGTGCAACAATACATACACAACAAAGAATAAAAGTGTTTTGAGAAGTAATTTAAAAGAATCAACAGAGTTGACATTTTTATGTAAAGGGCAAGCTGTCCGAAAGCCCAGTTGCAGCAGCAGTACTGTAAATGGTAAATGGTGCATTTATAAAGCGCTTTTATCCAAGGCGCTTTACATAGACAGTAGATCTCATTTGCTCATTCACACACCAATTGTGGCAAGATACTACCAGCACATCAGGAGCAATTTGGGGTTAAAGTGTCTTGCTCAGGAACATATCGACACTAACTCTGGGGGAACACGGGTTCGAACCGGCAACCTTGCGCTTACCATCCGGTGACTCTACCCCTCTCTATCGCTGAAAACCCCTGAATAGGCACCGTCTACCCAGTAAAGGCATCGCTGCCCCACAACTACTCAAGTTAGTCTCGGGAGCCTCCAAGAGCAGCTTGTTTACTTATCTCATGCCCTTTGTATGGTGTAAGGCTCTGAGAGTGTTGATAAATATAAATAATATAAATACAAGTAATGAAAATCAACCTAGGATTGCACTATGGCCTAAATGGGTGAGAATTACTTGTACAACATAATCCCGGTGCCCTGCAGATCTGGAGACCTCTTGAAGACAGACAACTATAGAGGCATAAGCCTGACCTGTATCGCTGCAAAGGTCTCCGACTGTAAGATGTTAAACCGGATTCGACATGCTGACATCATCCCTCATGCACCTGAGGGATACCAATACAGCTTTCGAGATGAAAGAATATACACTAGCTCAGAAATAAATATTATTCTTAATGTATGAATAGTAAATACAGTAAGTGGGAGTTACTCCTGACTGACAGAGGGGAGAGTTTGGAAGAGCCTAGAAGAGTATAAGTATAGACAAGGACATTTGAGCTACTTTCATACTTGCACCTCTTAACTTATCTATACATTACCCTGAGGGTCTGTACTATGTGAGGAATGCAAATGTCCCACAGTTGGCCTGGATATAAGGGACTTTACACTGACCTCCTCATCCCAGTACAGTAAGTGATATTTTGCTCTTGATACAATAATGACAGCCACTTTTATTAGTAAAACTTATCCAGTCTTTATTTGAGTTGAGTTAAAAATAGGTTATAAGCGCAACCCTGTTATTTGAGAATTACTAGTAACTGGGAATGAGGTTCAGTATGTGATTAGACCGGGTCACTATCTGGTGAAATCACAGTGAGCAAGTGGGCGTGATGATGTTTTTACGGAACTGGCTCAAAATCAACAGAAAACAAAGTTGTTAAGGAACGGAGGAGAGGAGAGCCTCCCTAAGGAGCCTGGAGCGAGGACACACAAGTGAATACTTTGCAGATGTTATTTGTCAGAACAAGTGACACGTTGTTTGAAATCTGTTTCATTTGAACTGGATACTGCAGCTGACCATGCCCTTGGATGATGCAATCTAAATCTCATAGCTTAATTAGATAGTGTACACTAATAAATGTGAAGAAAGATACTAACGTTTGATAAAACAGTGGTCAGAACAGTTGAAGCAGTCCATTGTTGGGTTTCCTTTGAGGACCCCATCAACATAAACATTTCAATCATAGTTTTCATTTATTCGTACACGCTATGAGAAAACAAAACTTAGATCAAACATGTTGAAAGACAAAGGGCACAGATACAAAAATAAACTCCATGTGCCTACATTGGACTATAACATTAAAAATACAGTATGGACAGATTGAACAACTACGAACATATGCCATTTTCTTTTCTTTCTTTTTTATGAAACCAAAATAGTTTAATACCCACAGCAAAAAATAAACAAAGATTAATTATCCCATCTATCCATCAATGTTAATGGCATCGCTTCTGTTAAGGGGAGCCTTGTCAAAGTGTCAGCTAATTGCTACCGTAAATTGCAAAATGACTCCCATATTTTATGGAAGGCAGAAGTTGTGAAGCGTTACAGGCAGGTTAAGAATTCCAACAGGCAACAGCATGCACACTGCATGATTTTGGGCCAATCCTTCTTTGCTGTTGGTTTCTCATTAATCCACAACAATAGAAAATATTTCCTTGCGCAGAAATTAAAATATTAAACTGATGTTTGTGATTTTTACATTTTTAATGTATATTAAAATGTGTTATATAATATATATTATTGTATTAATAACTTCCACAAAGATATTGCTGTTGTTCACGACAAGTACTGACACATCTGACCATGGTCTGAAATTTTTTTCACTAAAATCCCACATGGCTCAGTTAAATTACAGTAGATACTGACCGCTTGAGTTTTAGGTATGGACTATCGACACATACTCTTTGTCTCCCCTCTAGCCCTAGATGCTTTTATTCATCCTCTCTCCTCCTCCCTTACCCTCCTCACTGTATCTCCTCTCTCCCTGATCCTTGCCTTTCACCTCCTCTCATCTCCTCTCCGGCCAGTGCTCTATATTGACATTAGATACATGGGGCTGTTATGGCAACAAGGATGGGAAAGAGGGTGGGCCAGTGGACACAAGCTTATCAGCTGCAACCAATCAGAGGACCCCCTTACATTGCACATTCTTTATGCTCGATTAAGGGGGAGGGGCAACAGGGTGGTTTGTATGGTGTGTGTGGTTTTGGAGCGGGTTTGCATGGGAGTAGGCGTGTGCATGCAGTCGTGCGTGCAGTGCACGCGTGCTAGTGAAATGGGCAAAATGAGAAGGAGCTTACTTTAAAAGAAAAAGGCTGGATCTGAATATCATAGACTCTTATGAAAGCTAGAATGAGAAGGAGTTTGCTTTAAAAAAAAATAATAGGCTGAATCGGAATCTCAGATTCATATGAAAGCTCGACCAGGAAGTCATTTAAAATAAAGCAAATACAAAACCCACAACCTCTGAATTTCAGTTCATGTGATATGACTGTATGTTCTTTCAAATCAGAGAGAGAGAGAGAGAGAGAGAGAGAGAGAGAGAGAGAGAGAGAGCGTAGTAGATGAAACATCAAGGATTTGGCAACCGAATGGCCAATGGCAGTCTCCCACACAATATATAAACACACAAAATATGCCCCCACACACACATACATATTAGACCACCCCCACGCATACAAATGACAGAGCTGCTGCATACTCCTTGGCGGCATAAAGGCGTACATAAACATTTATTATGAGCCGTCGCACGGCTCATACACACAGCTGAAATGGATGATACGCCAAAAGTATGAACACTCAAATAGCACCGGTTGCATAATCACACATGCACGCACACACACACACACATACACACACGCACACACACACACACACACACACACACACACACACACACACACACACACACACACACACACACACACACACACACACACACACACACACACACACACACACACTCTCTCTCTCTGACTGCAGTGCTACACGGGCCAATGTTCCCTCAGCTGCAAGATGGATATCCTGTGTTGTTTATTGTGATTAAACCTACCTGTGGGCAGTGGTGAACGAATTACACACTGAAGTAAACACTCAAGTTGTTCAAAAGTATAAATCACAAAAAGTACGAGACATTTTCAGAAATGCAGTGAATATAATGATCTACAAGCTGTGCAGTTACCGGCCACCACTGGCTATTTACAATTTTTCCTTTTAGGCATTTAGTCCTAAGGCACAATCCAGAGTGAATCTCAAACAACACAAAGTAACACACCGAATGCATAGAAATGGTTATATCAAGGATGATAAGTAAACTAAGAACATCTAACAGTAGAATATCTGCCGGCAATGTTTGAAACTGTGTCGACATAAGATGGTAAATAGCATATTTTAGCCATTACATAATCCTGTGAGGACGTCAACGCTATAGGGCACTACACACACAGTAGTAGTAAAACTATAGGCGATATGATTTGGACAAAAGAGGAAATGAAAGCGAGAGAGAAAACAAGTAAGTGAGAGAAGTGAAAGAATTAACGTCTATAGCAAGGCTCTTGGGTCTCTATTTTCGTTCATAGTTAAAACAGGTTGTGAGCTTGTACATCTGCTGTATTCAGCAACACGTGCACAACTGCAACTAGGGCCTAAATCAGCAGAATCTCTCTTTCTCGCACGCACGCACGCACGCACGCACACACACACACACACACACACACACACACACACACACACACACGGCTGCAGATTATTCCTCCTTAGTCCTAACAGGGCTGTTTACTGTCTCCCTTTTTCTTCCTCTCTTGGCAGTCAACTGGATTATGAAACCTAGGCATTCATTTTGGACAATGTGGTCCCAATTAGAAGACCTGGACTTTGCTGATGACATAGTTCTTTCTGTCACACACACACACACACACACACACACACACACACACACACACACACACACACACACACACACACACACACACACACGCGCGCGCGCGCGCACGGACACACACACACACACACACACACACACACACACACACACACACACACACACACACACACACGCACGGACACACACACAAACTTGCCATAACAGACTTCATGTCAATAAAACTAAAACCAACAGACAATGACCACAGACCACATAACAATGCCATAAACCTTCATGTTTATATACTGTATACATGGAAAGCATCATTGGGAAGGAGAGAAATATGCGAGAAAGACATAAAACGAGAATAGTGAAGGCTAGCATTTAGAAGGAAAGTATAGAATTCAAAACATACCTCCACAAAACCTAACTCTGCATCTCCAATGTCAAGTTAGTTTTTACTCTATGGTGCCGGTGAACAACAGAAGGAACATCAAACAAACTGCAAACATTGATCATCAGATGATCACGGCATACATCCAGGCAATTTACTGGCCTGATGCCATCACAAATGAAGAGCTCTAGCCGTGGGGCTCGATTGGGCACACCTCGAGGAAACCACACCAACATAGCCAGGCCTTAGCCTGGAAGCCTCAGCGGAAAAGAAAACCAGGAAGACCCGGAAACAGCTGGATTAAGGTCTGTCGGGGCGGAACTCAAAGAAAAATAACTTGGAAGTTGGAACACTCAACTTCAACTCCGAATCAGCTGGATGAAATTCAAGTTTGCCCCCCAATACATGAGTTTAAGTTAACTAGTCCAGTAAACCCATGGACTAGATTAAAGAGACACTTCACACTTGTGCTAAAATATATATGTTAATGATGTTCAATTAGAACACTTTCCTAGCAGTCTTTGTGTGTGTAATTTCTGGCTTCATTTTAGCAGTGCGCCCATGACTCTGATCTGATGTCATGGACACTGGGCTTACCTACTTGCACTACATGCTGTCTCAGTAAAGCAAAAATAGTGTCTTGTCCCTTTAATTCTCTTAAAACACTATACCGGACCATACCCAAATTCTACCTCTAACCTTAAATGACCATACTGCCATCAACACAGTTCGTTCTGTCAGGATCACTTTTGTCAAATTACAGCATGGCTCTGATCTGGGATCCATGCCGACGTAATTCTGGGAGCTGGCAGCATGGATGCTCCCCCTGGGTAGCACAGAGCAGCAGGAACAATGATATGACAATGACAGTGGTAAGATCAGAATAAGAGCTCAAAAGTGTTGTCATTGTCTGTTTATTATAAGTGACTTGAGACTTGTTTTTCTGTAAAGTCAAACCATCCATCCATCCATCTACAGTATCTTCAACCATGTAGTCATGTTGCAGGGCAGCAGTTTAAAAAAAGTCTGTCCCTCCCAACCTGAGTTGGGTTACAACTAATCCATGCTGCGCAGGTTAACAAAAATGTGGCTTCCTGTGAGGTTAGGGTTTTGGCTATTATCTAACTAATGGGAGGTCAAACCAATGACATGTTCCAGACCATGTGAGTACCTCCTCCTGGGGGAGGGACCGTGTCTATGTTCCCTCAGCTCTAAGTTCCCTCAGCTCTATGTTCCCTCAGCTCTATGTTCCCTCAGCTCTATGTTCCCTCAACCAAGTTTAAATAGCAGTATGTAATACAACATGTATATTGCTGGGACTATAACTGATTAATTGAGATTAATTAATCACAGAAACAATAACACAATAAAACAATTAACTCTTTTAACAGATTTTGCACCCAGAACCTTTTCCACTGGACGGATTTCAGGGTACACCGACCATGTCATTATTCCGACCTCCCATAATTACGACCTCCCATAATCCCAAAATCCTGTTCTTCTGATGGTCGGAAAAACGGGATGTCGGACCTATGGGAGTTCTTATTTTTTGGCTTTTTTTCAGAATTATGGGAGGTCGGAATACTGGGTGGACACCACCGAACCGGTGCACGCATTGGGAGAAGAAGCCAATCAGGGTAACCAATACGGCCTGCCATTGATCCAAACCCCCACTGTTCTGTCCTCCAATTGGTCAAAGATTACTAACATTATTTCTAAAACTCATCCTCAAAATAACGCTAACTGCAACGCTAACGTTGCAGTGTGGACACAGAAAAAGTCACACACCACCAACCTGCTTTAATTGACCATATACATGCTTCTAATTACAAAACCTTAACTTCCATTAATAGATTAATAGATTCAGTGCACACATTGTAAATGATTATTTTATTTATTTATTTATTTATTTTTACAGAATTTTGCCTTCCAGCTCATAAAACCCACCAAAACCGGATTTCAAAAAATAGAATATTTTACTAGACCACTAAAAAAATGTTTTAAACAACAAAAGTAGACTATCTTAAAAGTATATTAATCTATGCAGTAATACTTGGTCTGGGGTACTTTTGAGCAAATTATTTCATCAATGGGGCATGGCATGGAGGTGATCAACCTGTGGCACTGTTGAAGTGTTATGGAAGACCAGTTTTGCTTTTATAAATGAATGTAAATACATTTATAATGTTCAGTCTTATGTCTCACACCTTCCTCTTGGCCATACAACCCAGATTCTCTGTTGGGTTACAGTCAGGACAGTTGGCTGCTCAGTTAAGCGCAGTAATACATGGTCAGTTCAGCAGTTACTAGTATTTTTATTTTTTTGGCTCTGTGGGCAGGTACCAATCGAGCTCGATAGGAAAATTAGCATCCCCATGAAGCTTGTCACATAATGAAGCACAAAGTACTCTAAAAAGATGGCTGTGTTGAAGTTTTCAGCCGATAACATGGCCTAAATCATGTGTTTTGCCAAGTCCAGTCCAGTTTTTTAGTGGACCCTGTGCTTCAGTATGTTGACAAGCATCATGGAGATGCTAATTTTCCTTTCCAGCTCGATTTGGCACCTGCTCACAGAGCCAAAACTACTAGCTGCTGTACTGACCATGGGAGTACTGCGCTTAACTGTCCAGCCAACTGTTCTGACTTTAACCCAACATAGAATCTGGGTTGTATTGTCAAGAGGAAGATGTGAGACATAAGACTGAAGAATACAAATTAATTTACAGCCGGTATCAAACCAAAACTGGGCTTCCATAACACCGCTACAGTGCCACAGGTTGATCACCTCCATGTCACGCCCCATTAATGAAATAATGTTCAGAAGTAGCCCAGACCAAGTATAGACTGCATACATTAATATGCTTTTCAGATAGTCGATATTTCTTGTTTAAAACATTTTTCTTTTTAGTGGTCTCGTAAAACATTCTAATTTTTGAAATCCTGGTGGGTTTTATGGGCTGGAAACAAAATTGTGTAAAAATAAACAAATACATACTACATTTACATTGTGTGCACTGAATCTAGATAATTAATGAAAGTTTTTGAATGGAATTATGGAAATAAGAACTGTTTTGTAGTTACCATATATAGGCTGTTGAAAATAACAAGTTAATTAGTTAATTAATTTTGCTGATTAATCCGATTAAAAATTGCACACTTTTGGCTGACCATTTTCTCATTGAAAAAAAAAAAAAAAAAAAAAAATCAGTAGAGCACGGTTTTACAGAGACAGCTCTGTGTAACCACTGGTTACAGCTCTCCCTGTAACCAGCCATAAGCCATAGAGTATAGCTGGAGGATGGGGCTTGTAGATCACCTATTTCGATAAATAAGTATTTATCAAATAAGAAATAAACAGATATTTTTTCAAGATTTTCTTTTTTAAATGTTCAAATCCTGTAAAGGAAAACATCCATATTTTAGAATTAGTTTGAATGGTGATTAATCAAGATTAAATTAATTTTGAAGCTGTGATTAATTTGAATAATTCTTAATGGACAACAGAACTAACGTGCTTAAGCATGAGGGAACATAGAGCTGAGGGAACTTAGAGCTGAGGGAACTTAGAGCTGAGGGAACTTAGAGCTGAGGGAACATAGAGCTGAGGGAACATAGAGCTGAGGGAACATAGAGCTGAGGGAACTTAGAGCTGAGGGAACTTAGAGCTGAGGGAACATAGAGCTGAGGGAACTTAGAGCTGAGGGAACTTAGAGCTGAGGGAACATAGAGCTGAGGGAACTTAGAGCTGAGGGAACATAGAGCTGAGGGAACTTAGAGCTGAGGGAACATAGAGCTGAGGGAACATAGAGCTGAGGGAACTTAGAGCTGAGGGAACAGAGCTGAGGGAACCTAGAGCTGAGGGAACATAGAGCTGAGGGAACCTAGAGCTGAGGGAACATAGAGCTGAGGGAACATAGACATGACCCCTTGGGGGATCCTGAAGCGTTCCAAGACCAGTGTGGCAATGAATCGCTGGGGTCTCCTCCCAGTGGGACGTGCACCAATAATCTCCCTGTAGGGAGGCGCTCAAGAGGGATCCTAACCAGTTGCCTGAACCACCTAAGCTGGTTCCTCTCTAGGCAAAGAAGTGACACTACTCTGAGTCTCTCTCGCGTGGCTCAACTCCTCACCCTATCTC